>CP125842.1:48413318-49613318 GCA_030408175.1 Trifolium repens | reverse complement strand
AGTTGTTCAGCAAGGATGCAAAGTGTGTTAAATTGGTTGATGAGGGTGGCTTGGAGTGGAATTGTTCTGTCCAGTACATTGAACATCCCTCCAACCATGTCAAGATTGGTGGAGAGTGGCAATGTTTTTTAAGAGCAAGGAAATATACAGAAGGAACTTATCTCATATTTGGGACAAACAAGTATAAACAAAAAGTTCACGAGAAAAAATACTCGAAAAGATATATAATATAGATTGGAATACAATGTATAAACTTTATTATGGTTTATTATAGACCTTCATAATCTAATGGTCAAAATAATTCTCCCATGGTGGGAGACCTATAACACTCACACATGCTAGAATTGGCCTTTTTTTATATATTTTAATTAATAAATTTGTTATTGCTTTATTTTTAACTTTTGTTGTTAATTTGATTGTGTCTTACGTTTCCATTTTCATGTTCATGGAAGTATGAAAAAATTGACTGTATGGAGAGAGTGTGAGTGAGTGAGTGGATTGGATCGGTCCACCGACAACTTCCAAGTCGAAACTTGGAGCTTATCAGCTCCAGTGGCGGTACCAGGGGAGGGCTCAGAGCGGCCACGGCCCTCCCCCGCTCAAAAATAATATTTTTTTTTTATAGGTAGAATATTAATATAATTATATTATAAATTATTTTAAACAATTATGTATACATATTTGTACAAATATTAATGTAAATATTAATTTAGAGTTTATTATTGATGACTATAAAGAACCCGACACACATATTAATTCAAGTATTGGTACAAATATTAGTTTATAGTCTATTATTGATGATTTCAAATTACTCAGTATATATACGTAAAATATTACTTTAAGTTATATAGTCTAATTTTATAATAATGAACTTTGACTTTATTTGTCAAAAAATAACAGATAACAAATTGAATTTATATTATTTGATAAAATTAGCAATTGACGTAACATATGACATAAAGAAATATGTTTTAGTGAGGTAATATGAGGAAATTAGAATAAACTATATTAAGTTATGAGCTAATTGAATTAACTTATCAAAATAAATTATAAGCTAAAATTAGAATAAAATCATTATTTTGACACAAGTTATATCATTTTAAGTTATACAGTCTAATTTTATAAATAAACTATAAACTCATAAAAAAAATTACTAGATGGATTTTTGTGCTCTACATTAACATATATTTTTATTTAAAAAAATTTGTGGCCCTCCCACACAATTTTTCCTGGTTCCGCCACTGATCAGCTCATAGTTGGCGTCGGCTTCACATTCACTCAACGGCTACTCAAACACAACTCAAAATAAACATTTGCTTTTGTGGTGCAGTTTAGTGGCATAAATTTCACCTTATGGATAATAAAATCTTTGGAAGGGGAGAATTCACCTAGTGTATTCCATAGAGTATTTGACAAAAATTAATGATTGTGTAAACTTCGTACCAACATCATAATAAGCCATAATAAAAATTAAAGTAATAAAAAGTTCACTGAATAAGTGGAATGTATGAAAAATCGAATTACTACATATATAATATAATATTTTTGTCAAATTTTACTCCTAGATCTCAAACTTGTTTAACCAAAAACATTACTTAAGGAAATATATATATATATATATATATATATATATATATATATATATATATATATAATCTTAAAAATAATTCATTTAATAATAATGTCTTAAAATAGAACTAGTAAATACTAGTTAGTATGACTATGACCCTTTGTTTAAAATTATATAGACCTTTTTATTATCATAAAATGGAAATGTTAACTAGTGTTTTTGACTATTAGTTAAAGAAACTAAATAATAAAAGAATTTTGAAATTTGTGTAGTCAATTTTTTTTTTGACAAGTGTGTAGTCAAAATTTTAAAAATATATAATATATATATATATTTTCAATACAATATTTTCAACACTGACTTTTTTGTTAAAATGACTTTATTTATCAAAGTATTCTCTTACTAGTTTTGTAAAATTGTTTACTCTTATTCGTTCATTTATTTATTTTCTTAATCCAATCCGTGTGAATAAACTTTAATATTATGTAAATGTTTAAGTGAATTAGACTATAGTCTAGTTAGAGATATCTCCATAACTTAGAGGACGCTTACAGAAGATGTGCTTACATAATACTAGTACTTACTTACCATTGCCAATGATGTCCTTATTTTCTTTTTTTTAATGGCAATGTCCTTATATTGATAACGGAATTTCAAAACATCCTTTGAGATATGAGTTGAAGTTTTACCAAATTAGAGAAATATATTCCTATACATTTTTTATACAAAACAAGTAATAGACCCGTCCTAACGGTTGGGTCGTCCGATAACGCGACGTTAAGTTCACATTTATGTATTAGTTGAAAATTTCGTTAAGGAATAATTTATGTTTAACGAAACATTTATGAGGGAATAATTTAAGTTAATCATTTATGTATAATGAATAATTTTAATGAAAGATGCATTGTAATTTAAATTCAAGTTAAAAATATAACAGAATTGCATGTAACAAAAACAAAAGTAAATTCATAAGAAGGGCAAGATAGAACTTCAATGGAATAGGAAAAATGGTACATTGCAATATGTAAAGAAATTTAGTTTTATTAGGAA
Organism: Trifolium repens; assembly: GCA_030408175.1. Taxonomy (NCBI): domain Eukaryota; kingdom Viridiplantae; phylum Streptophyta; class Magnoliopsida; order Fabales; family Fabaceae; genus Trifolium; species Trifolium repens. Next base: position 49,610,698 of record CP125842.1, on the reverse strand, counting down.
TTATTAAATGACATATTTAAAAAACAATACAATAGTTAAAAGACAATACATTTGTAACTACTTATTAAAAAATAAAAAGACAATATATTTTTAATTGCTTAAAACCACAACACTTACTATGTGTGTGTTTGGTTTAGCTTTTGGAAGAGCCAAAAGCAATTCTAGAGGTGTAGAATTGATTTTGGATTGGTTTTAGATGTTTGGTTACTTTAAAGCAGAATTGATTCTGCCTCCAGAATTGATTCTGCTAGAAGCTATGATTTGTAGCTTCTGGCTTTTAGTATGATTTTTACACTGAAATTTATTGTTCAACTCACTTTTACATAACTGTATCCAAACATAAATCAATTATGCTAAAATCAATTCTGATAAAATCAATTCTACCATAATCAATTCTATCAAAATCAATTATTATGTAGATGAAAATTTAATTTCTAAACATATGCTTAATTTCACTGAGAAATTTCATTACAATAAGTAGTTAGAGAATGATGGCAGTGTTGTTATATAACAATCTTAAAGATATGAACCATATGACTTGTATGGACACGTGCAAATTTTAAACAGATCATATCTCCAATTTTGAAGTTGTTGTTGATGCAAAAAAGCTTCCATTCATCTCCAATATAGTTGTATGGTTCACCGGAATAATCATTATAGATTGTGGCATCAATTTTATTCCTTTGTTTTCCACAAAACACAAGAAACTGACTACTTATATATTTGTTGGTGTAGTCATTCATTTTGGAATCAAAAATCTGGTGAAAAAAGTAATAATATTAAGTATGCAGTTTACATAGTCAAGTCAAATTGTATGAAATAATATAAATAGTGTTTTTATTTTCTATATCAACATTAAGTAGGGCATTTGTGTAATTTTTTATTTTCTTTTGAAAAAAGCAAAAATCATATATAAAGTGTTTGTGTAGGATTTGTGTAACAAAAGTGTGTCAAAATAACACTTCTCGTTTTAGTCAAATAGTCTAGTACCTAGTAATTTACCTCTAAAGGTGAATATGTGGTTAATTATGAGTTTGAATTTTGACTCATGCATATATAATTAATATGATGTTCCTGCCAACTCAGTTACATAAACAAAAATAATAGACTTTTTTTTTTTGGCAGTGAAAATAATAGATTTTTATAATGTGATAAATCAATGTTTGAATTTTAAATAAGAGAAATATATGTTCACATTTAATGTACAATAATATCTCCATTAAAATTACTTCCACTGTAGAAAACCAAAAAGCAAAAGAATGTCTCAAACATTGTCAAAAAAGCTATTTTCATATTCTAGCATCTCTAGTTTTTGTTTGGCTGTTTATATTCTTTTTGAGACATTCATATTCTAAAATAGTTTGTGACATTCATATTCTAAACTTGTTTGAGACATTTTCTTTACATATAGGAAAATTAAAACTTTGAAAAATCAAAAGAGCTATTTTCATATTCTACCATCTACTAGTTTATTGTAAAAAAAAAAAACTAAACTCTAATATTTTATGATATAAATTGCCAGGCCTAACAAACCAGAAAGCCATTTGAAAAATTATCTCAAATAATTAACAAGTCTATGTGCATTTGTTCCTTACTGATTTTTGGTTAGTTAAAGCTTGCGTGTATAATATCTTCTTTTAAAAAACATTTACCAATTATAGTCTTTTGTTATTATTTGGACAAGCTGTATTAGCAACTGAGTTAGATATATTATGCAATCAAATCAAGCAGCAAATAATGAACAAGTCATGTTATTTGCACCATAAGCATTTGCTGTTAATATTCTCATGGTGATTGGGACATTTCAGCTAAGCTAAAACACCACTTGTTTGGTTTATAATTTATATTATTAATCAATTAATCGTTGTGGAATAAGAACACTATATAATAAACTTTCCAGACTATATTTTTACAAGAAGAGGGTCTACTTTTTTTTCAATTCCCTGAATATAATCTCACATAGCATAGACAGAAATTGATATGTCACCGGTTGTGATTGAGATTGTGGACTCGATACTCTTGTAAGCCTTGAGATAATAAAAATATAAAGGAAAAAGCTAACTAACGCCTATTAAGGATACTTATTATAGTAAAGTTATATTGAAAAATGTGTAGTCAACATTGATAAAATATTAAAAATGTTATTTTCTATGTAAAATTTTCCATTTTAATATTTTTAACTAGTATCATGGGCCACTAGTTAGCATAACCCAAATATAAATAACAACTAGGGGGGTCTATGATATATGATATGAAAAAATGATTGAAACCAAACAACCAATGTTTCCGTTTTCTATTATTTTTCTTTTAAAAAAAGAAAGGCAATCAGCAAGGGTGTTTCCTTATATGGATCGCATGTTTGCTTCATGTGCGATGTTTAGAAAAATAAATTAATTATATTGGTAATTATTTAGTTTTCTACATGATACTCGTTGATTCTCTTAAAAAAATTATCAATTATCATTTTTTTTGTCATTTCACGAATATTTGAAACAATCAATATCCAAATCACAACAAATTGAGTATGTAAAAAGTTTTTTTTTGACAGTATGTAAAAAGTTATTTATTAAAAAAATCAACAAACTATAGCTCCAAATAAATACCTGATCGTTAATTAAACTCTATTTTGAGTTAATAATAAATTTATAAGTAAATCAAATATAATTTATAAACTGACTAAATTATCTTTGCAAACTCTAACACGCACTTGATTGATATGGCCAACCAAAACATAGCCAACCACACAAAAATGGCAAAATATTAAAGTGAATAATGAATATAAGCATGCTATCTAACATTTTGGAGGTAGAAAAACTCATTATTCATCATGCTCAAGAAAGCACCTCTGAACTGAACCGACTAGTATTATTTATCTGAACTGTGTATAAAGAGCACTGATTGACATTTGACGTCCAACCTTGTCCTGGTCGCCTGAGGCGTATTATTGACATTTCCGTACTAAGCAATGCAACATTTTAACGGTTCATGAAAGAAAAAAATATACAGAACTTGATGATATCGCTTTGGTCAAAACTCCAAAGCGAGTGGAGTTATTATATAGATATCACAGAATCAACAAATTTCAGCTGCTATGAAAGTAAAAGGCTAACTTGTTTTCTTGTGGGTCAAGGCAATTCCCGTTGGCATCCTTGGTGGAACCAAATAATCTCTGCAACTTTAGGGTATTAAATCAACAGAGTCTTGTAAATATTCAAAATTTGATTATTATGTAAGGCTAATGGAATTGGCATAGGATTGAAGAAAAACTACAGCCTGCTCAGAAATAGCCCTGTTTCTTGCTTGCTTCACCCAACCTGCAACAATTTCTGCAGCTTGTGTGCCCTGGACACTTTCTTCTAGACAATCTGCTGCTTCAGCAAGTTTTCCTTCAGCCAAGTAACTCTCAACTTTGTTAATGACAGATTCAATCCCATCACCTGATTGGTCAGCTTCCCTAACCTGAACATGGAGAGTAACAATTCGTAGTTCAGAATGAATTTGATAGAGATGAAAATGAAACGGAATGAAATCAAGGTAGTAAATGTAACAAAGTACAAATTACGTCTCAAGGGGCATCAATTTCACTGCCCCATCAAATTCTAGTTTCTCATTAAGCACACCCTTAAATGAAAATGCCAATGTTGGTCAGGGATCTACGTACCTTCAACAGGGATGCTACACGTGCCAAAGAATGTGCTAGTATACCTCCCCCTCCTGGTGGGAAGAAGGCGAAGTGTCGTATATTACCTTTTATGAAATCAAACTGCACCAAGATATGCACAAATTAGAAACATTCAAGATTTAAATATAAAATTATATGCTGTTCTATAATCACTCTAGAGTTGACGTAGTAGCAGTCAACTGCATTTCAGGAAATTGCAGAAAATGTTCAATAATTACACAAATTTCTTCAGCAGTCAAGCCAAATGCTTTACATAAATTTATAAGGCGGCTTATGGTCATAACTGAATATCAAACATAACCGAGGGAATCGTCACTAATAAAAGTAAGAAAATCAATTTAAAGAGATCCATATTCATGTTATAGGCATTCAGAGAATACAAAATTTAGCATATAATCAAAACAAAGTTCTGCATGATTACAAAATAACAATTGACAGAAGAAATGTAGCAATTTTATAAAGAACAAGTAACAAAAAGTCAACAACAGACAATAACACAACTTGCCTTCTGCTTTAATTGCAGTTGTGTGTCAGTGCCATTGTTTCTTGTGTCTTCAGGTAGTGACGCTAGCACCAAATCCAGAACTGAATCTTTATATACGCCTTCAAGATAAGATTGAGAAGATTCTATTTCCTTCTGAATTGGCAATCCTTTTGACAGTGCGTCTTCGAGTGCAAGTGCTCTCTGCAGAATTCATGCACAAATAGAAAGAAACTGGTTGGTAAACAGGATTGGAAACTGATAAGATATTATGAACTCATATTTCATCAAAAGCTGCTCCATGGATGATATATAGATAAAAACAACATGAAGAAACTGGGAGAAAAGATTACCAAAGCAAAATTTTGTGCAGCATGACTTTGACGAGCTTCTTCAGATCGAGCATAAAATGCCATGCACAAGGCATTTATCTAGAGAATTGAAGGGAAAGAAATTTTTGAATCAAGTCAATTTTCAACTTTGATATATGCCACACGAAGGATATTGATAATTAAGACAAAGTCAACAAGTATGTCAATTAATAAGAATTCTAAATCAAGCCTCAGTAGCTAAAATATGACGTCAACTTTGCAACTATCAAAAGTCTACCAGTGTTTTACCTTTTATAACAGTATTCCCGAACAACTACTTAAAACTTATGTTTACATAACCAAACCATTTTCCAATAATTTAAAGTCAGCCATGCCGTAGTTGTCTAACAAAACAGAATTATGAAAAGAAAATAATGCTTTCCATTGACAAATTAATTAGTTCATATGCAGCAAATTTGCATGGAAACCTAAAGAGGTAATATCCATCTTTAATCCAACATTTGAAGAAGCAACATTAGTCGATATACAAAAATAAATGAAGATGCAAAATTCAACCAGTACGTAAAGGAACTCTATTTCTTTGCCGTCTGTACTCTTATGAAAATTCCTCCATAATGAACCTACCATGTAAATGAACATGCAAGTGAGGCACTTGTTTGCTAAGAATGACAGGAAGTTTATTATATACTATACCAAAAACCTATATTGGTGAACAAACTTTGTCTGTTCACAAACTTGCTTCAAGTAATGAAATGACTGAATACAATCTCCATTAAGCAGGCTTTATTGGATGTAATGTAGTTAAATTTGCATAAGAAAGTTATAGCTGAACTTGTTTACATGCTTTCATCAGTCTATCACTAAATTTTGAGCCTTTATGACAAAGCCACCCTTAGTAAGTCGCTCCAAAAAAAATTTACACTCAAACAAAACTATTATGCCTATTGTATTCTTCAATATGCAACCTATTGAAAAGCATATCCCTTTTCGTAAAGTAATTGAAGTTAGCTATGACTAACTTAAATATGGGTGTATCTATATCCATCATTGATTCTAGCAGAAAACTCACATTAATATTTGCTTCAGACATTTTTTCAAGTTGGGCTGCCTTCTCATTTGCTATGGCTGCATTTAACTCTGCTTGTGCCAACTCCTGAACTTTCTTCAACTGTTGTTCTGCTTCGATATTCTGTAATTATGAATGGTGCAACTGATTTTAACAAATATTATATCATATATCATATATACAGATAATAGTAATTGTAGATATATACAGGGGGAAAGGGGGGGAGGGCAGTACTTGTACCATCAATAAAAATTAATGTGCACCTTTTGTTCAAGTTCTAGCTTTAATTTCTCGTCCATCTTTTCTTGAAGTGACTTAATAGCAAGAGCTGCTTTTGCCCTCTCTCTCTTTAGCTCCTGTAAAATAGAGATACAAAAAATAAAAATTAAGACTTGGTAACTTTGTAGAGGCAAATAGCACATAAAAAAATTGTTTGATTTGACCAGCGGACAAACCTCACAATTATGAAACATACTAGACAGGCTGATAGTTTAAATTTGATTTTGATTATTTTTTTGTGATCATTATTAAGTCAAATAAATATAATCGTACGTCGAATTTAAATATGAAATATCATTCTGTTTATAAAAAAAATGAACTATCATTCTCAATCAAGACCATGTAATTAACGAGTTAAAGGTATACACATTGAACAACAAAACTATAGTCCCATATACAGAAATTAGTATTTGTTTGAATGGGACAGCATATCTCAATGTCTTTCGCAAACTTGTTATTTCTACCCAGGTATTTAAGACAAAATGAACAAGAAAAAATCATTTCAAATTTTATAAATATGAAAAAATAAATAAAAACCTTTTTACCTTATCCAACATTGCAGTTTCTTCAGCAAGCATAAGTTCTCTGGCAGCCGCATCTTTCAACTTTTTTTCATATTTTTCCTAGCACAAACGTTTCAAGTAAAAATTAGTATTATAAACTCGTCTATAACCAAAAAAGGAACAACAAATGCTCAGCCAACTCGGATAGATTAGAGAGAAAGTTAACCTTCAATGCTTTCTTTTCTTCATTAAAAGCATGTGCATCTATTCCAGCTTGCCTTTTCTCCGCAGCATGGATGGCTTGTACGAAACCAATAACCAGTTTTCCATCGTTGGACGTGGCATAACCATCTTTCAAGTCCTCCAGTGCACCATTAAGTGCCTAGTGCTTCAATAAGTTAGCTTTCACATATGACCAGAATCACAAATGAATGTACTACTAAAAAATTAACAGAAAATAAAAGCAGATCATAAATAAACCTCTTTATCTTCAGGAAAATGACTGTCCTCAGTAAAGCCATGACTAAATAAATAACTAGGAGAGCCTCCTTTCGACTTATTCCTTAAGTGATATTCCTCAAGGAGGGTAGGTGGTTGTTCTATATCTTTACCTAATACATTCTGCCATGGAGTAACAAAGGAAATATATTAATAATTAGTAAGTGTAAAAATTCAATTTAGAAGAAAAATGTCGGGAAAAAGTTCATTGGTGAATGTCAGGGAAGAACAAAATCATTTGATAAGCTAGCATTCTTTTATAAAATTTAAACCAGGATGATTACCAAAAAAGACCACAGATGATATTAATGATTAACCGGTATATCGTGACAAACTCACACATACCTCCTTTCTTTCCTCTATTTCATGTTGCTTCGGTTGAATGTTTTCTGTTCCATTCTCATCTATAAATGCATTGTCCTGTGTAGATGTCGATGTATGTTGAATTGCCTCTTCCGGTCTTAGGGCAACATCTGTTTCTGTACTTTTTATACCAACAATCCCATCAGATTGCACCACAGACTCTTTACTAGGAACATCAGATGTTAGATTACTTTGAGGATACTCAGGAAACCGGTTTTCTTTGGCACCAGCATTACTATCTTTAGCAATATCAGAAATGTCTTGCATAGGAATTGGTTTATCACTTGAATCTTCTATTACAATTTCTGGCTGTGAAAGAAGGGTGTCAACCTTCTGCTCTGCATGCTCTACAGCAGGATTTTCTTTGTTAGATTTCTCACTACTGAGGGAAACTAACTCCTCAATTGAATGTTGTCCACTCTTCAGATCTCCAATGGTACTATCTATCTGATCTTCATGGGGGACACTAAGCTTCTCCTGCTCAAGATATTTATCTAAGAAACCGAACTGATAAGCTGCCAGAAGAGCAGCACTTACAGCCGCACTTCCGATTAAAAACTTTGATCGAGAACCATGAGACTCAGGCGGCTTTCCTGTAGAACCAGGAGCTGAGGCACCGGCTGGTCTCGATGCATTTGAGAAGTCCTTTCGCGAAGATAGATGTGAAGGAATCTTCTGAAATATGAATGCAGCAATGAAGGGTTATAAATTAGAAAAGGAAAAATATGAAGCCGACAAAAAATTGGAGATGCGTATTACCAAATCAACAACATGAGTAGTTTGTATCACAAACATAAGTAGTAAAGAATGTATTTGTATAGCAAGAACAAGTATTTCAACATTAACAGTTAACACCCTTCCTGCCCTACATTCTTGTAATCAACAACAACCAAGCCTTATCCCACTAAGTAGGGTCAGTTAGCTACATGGATCAAATGATGCCATAATGTTCTCTCGTATATCATATCTCTATTCAACTCATTAATCTCTAAGTCTTTCTTAATATTCTCTTTTAGTTCTTTCTAGGTCTTCCATTGCCTCTAGCGATTTGACTACCCTACATTTGATAAGCCTTCCCTCATTGTTTCAACGATAGGTGTTACCCCAACTCTCCCTCTAATGTTGTCATTCCTAATCCTACCTCGTCTAGTCATACCACACACACATCCACTGAAACATTATCATTCTCAAGTTGGGATTTCACTGCCTAACATTCAGTCCCATACAACATCGATGGTCAAACAGTTTGACCGGTACTTTTGTATCACATAAAACACTTGAGGCCCTCTTCCATTCAACTACCATACATTCTTGCAATCAAATTAGTAAAAAAAATAAAACCAAATGAGAGATAGCAGCTCTAGTCAAGCCCCAATGTAGCAGTAAATCGGTATTTGAAGTCACTGATCATTGTGCTAAGACAAGTGAAATAAGCAGATAAATAACAGAATTGCAACTACAATGTTGTTAAATTAGAAATTGCTAAGCAGTGTATAGCACACAGATATAAAAAACAAATGCAGATGCTTCATTTTAGTGCATAAACTATTTTGATACTTCACCCAACATAGTATTAATTGGCATACATGTAACCAAGCAGGCAAGCATAACAGTCCCATCATAATGATACAAGAATACACCTCCTGCCTTCAGATCAAATATTCTAAGATTATCGGTGATTTTACACCGCTAGTGCTCAGCAATTCTTTATTTTCTAAGGAAAATGTTGACTAGTTAAGAAAACTCATTATAGTAAAACAAAATTTAAACTTTTGTAGTTAATGTTTGTAAAATATAAAGTGTTGTTTTTGTTAAAAAGTCTCACATCGGATATGAGATGGCTTTGACAAGTGCTAATAAGCAAGTGGCAGTCGTCACCTTACAAGCCGATTTTGTAAGGATAAGTTAACTTCAGACATGGTATCAAAGTCTCTCTAAGATCCATTGAACTACTTGTTATTTGGACAACCCATTGTTGTTGAGTCCACGTTCCAGCTTGTTCAGTCCAGGACGTGAGGGGGTGTGTTAAAAAGTCTCACATCGGATATGAGATGGCCTTGACAAGTGTTTATAAGCAAGTAATATCTTAACCATTTCAGAACTCTTTTTGTCTACCATAAGTTCTTCAAGTGATTTGTCATCCTTAGAATCCATTTGATTATGCTGCATAGTAGTAGTTTATTTGTCTTCCCTTAAAACCACAAGTAATTTCTTCACAATTTCAAAACTCTTTTTGTCTACTATAAGTTCTTCAAGTGATTTGTCATCCTTGGAATCCATTTTCAAAGTCCCACTTCTGCAGGGTCTTGTCTCAGTGAAAGAGGAACAGGCATAACGTTGCAGGTTCTTCTCACAGTATCTAAAATCTTAAACTACGACCTATTTCCGAACCAGCACTCCCCCCAATGTATCCTGAATATACCTTTAGTCCATTTACTATTCTGTTGTTACATATAAGAACTTCAGAAGAAACATGGAAGGGTTTTTAACTTCCAACTGTCTAAATTAAGATGGGTTGCAAAACCATTGAAAATGAGGATGAAATAACATTCTTAAAAAATTAAACTAATATTTATTTATTTATTTAAGCTAACAATCAATCCCAACTTCCAGGTCCGAATTTGGTCATTGTCAATTGGTGTTAACCATATAAAAAAAAGTATTAAATGGCTAAAAACAAATAAGCAAAAATTGTTTAAAACATAGTGTGTATGAACAACAAATCAACAATGCCAATTCCAGTGCTCAGATTAGGGTCCACTAATGAATCAGTTGATACAATTTCATGTAAAACTATACACTAGTTAAATTATTTTCATCAATTGCATTGAAAAATAAAAATTAAATCAAAATAGTAGAAATTATGCACCTGGTGAATAAAGCGTCTGGGGTTACTTCTAAACGTTTGTCGAGATGAAATTTCCAAAATGGACCTGCAATAAGAATGAAAGAGCATCATCAAATCAAACTGAAGAATGCAATCGGATTGAAGTTACAGACAGTGAAAATCAAAAGAGCAGCAAAGGAATCAATTGAACGAAATGAAGTTAAAGATTCGATTTATCAGCATTAGGAACGCTAAATTACGCACAAAAAAGGGAATATGAAAAGCGTGAGTGCGTTTACCTCCGGAACATTGTAGCCTCGGAGAGATGGGAACAAGGTGTTTGTGAAAAAGACTGAACCAGAAGTGAAACTAGTTGGTGGAGAATGACTGAACATTGCAGCCTTGGTTGTTGTGTTGTGGCGCAATCGGAAATTAACAAGGTTTTTTTTTATATAAATTAATTAATTAAATGAATTGAAGAGTGAAAGGAACCTTGAACGGAGCTTTGAGAAACAAATGGATATAAATGAATAAGAAAAGCGGCGGCGTGAATAGGAAAAATGAAAAGAGAGAAAGGAAGTATGGAATTAGTTACGGTGAGTGTCGACTGGATTGAGCATGATTTTGGCGGTGACTTCTGAATCTGTTTTGGCGGTTGTTACCACCCATCACTGTCGAAGAATTCAATCGGAAAATATTGGTTCACTATCTTGCTCGTTGTCGATGTTTCTTCTGTGCTTCTATTTGCTTTTATTTTAGGTTAAATATATGGGAGATTCTATGGTGCAGTCACAAAAGTGACTACTTTGGTGCAGTCATCTAATTTAACCAATGAAAATGCAATGTTGACTTAATCAGTGCCACGTAGGATTATATGGTTTTAATCTTATTTAAACCTAAAAAAACGAAAACTTCTTTTAATCTTTTTTAATCTTTTATCTTTTCTAAATTCATATCTTCTTGTTCATCTTCTACACCCATAAATCCCTTACATCACTCAAAAGTGCACAAGCATAAATCAAGAGTGCACAAGCTCAAGTGGTAGTGTAGCACAAGTCCAATGGAGGTAATAAATATTTTATTATTTCCATTGATGACTTTAGTAGGAAGACGTGAGTTTATGTTTTGAAAAATAAATCGGATGCTTGTGATGCACTCAAAAGATTTATGGCGTATGTTGAAAGACGAAGTGGTTATACTCTGAAAACCTTAAGAATTGACAGGGGAACATAATATATTTTATCTGATGATTTCTTGAGAAAGCACGGAGTTAAGCAAAAAATGACTGCAAGATACACTACAAAACCAACTTGGCATGGAGTTAAGCATCAAACATCACTACATTCAAGACTTAATAAAAGATAAAGAAATTGTGGTGGAGTATTGCACTTCGGAATATCAAATTGCCGATATTTTTACAAAGCCACTCAAAACCAACGTGTTCTTGAAGATGAAGAATATGTTGGGAATGATAGAACCAAGTTTAAGGAGGGTGTTAGATGAAATAAACTTGGCATTTGGATTTGATCAATAAGGGAAATCATGTCATTAAATTACATGAAATTACAAGCCAGTTTCAAGAGAAGCATTGAATATTGGATGGATTTTGTTTACCAAAGCTAAAAATATACAAGTACTCGTTAGTATTTAGTATAAATTGTTGTTATTACTTGTAATGAAGTACTCATAAGAAAGAAAGTGAAAGTTATACGATAAAGAAAAAGGCTCCGGCAAGTTTTTTGTGCATTCTTATAACAATACAATTATATCAAGGCACTTAAATTCATTTGCCAACAAACGTTCTATAATTTGTTATGAACGTGCACATGAATTAAAAAAGTAAAAAGATTGTATTGTATGCATACCCACATTGCAAGTTTGATTTTAGGTTGTGTGAGTTCCTCAGCTTCTTCATTATCACCCTCACGAGTTTCTGTAATTAAAAAACACATCATGAACATGGTTTTTTTTATATAGATTGATTAATTAAATGAATTGAAGAGTGAAAGGAACCTTGAACGCAGCTTTGAGATTCGTTATCTCTGAAACAAATGGATATAAATGAATAAGAAAAGCGGCGGCGTGAATAGGAAAAATGAAAAGAGATAAAGGAAGTATGGAATTAGTTACAGTGAGTGTCGACTGGATTGAGCATGATTTTGGCGGTGACTTCTGAATCTGTTTTGGCGGTTGTTACCACCCATCACTGTCGAAGAATTCAATCGAAAATTATTGGTTCACTATCTTGCTCGTTGTTGATGCTTCTTCTGTGCTTCTATTTGCTTTTATTTTAGGTTAAATATATATATGTCTGTTTATATTTTATAATTCCTAAATTACCCATTTCCTCGTATATAATTCCCAAATTTACCTCGGAACATTTTTCGGTACATTCAACAAAATAGGTTTACTTTCTTTTTTTCCTTTCTGATTTTTTTTTAAATTGTTTTGAGCCATTTTTTTATATCGACTAAACTATGTTATGTTATGTAATTTTATTATGATGTATGTTTGTGCAATTTTTATGTTATTTTTATGTTATGTAATAAAATTACATAACATAACATAAAAATAAAATTACATAAGTTGTTGTTTTTATGTTATTTTTATGTTATGTAATACATAAAAATAAAATTTTTGTGCAATTTTTATTTTTATGCAATTTTAAGTTGTTGTTTTAGAACAAACATCATAATAAAATTACATAACATAAAAATTGCACAAACATACATCATAATAAAATAAAATAAGATAAAAATAAACTATGATAAAACAACAACTTACTATTTTTTTTTAAGGTCGCGTACAAACAATGTGGTTATTTTTCAAATTCGACAACACCAAACATAAAATAAAATTGCACAAACATAAAACATAATAAAATTACATAACATAAAAAATAAACCACATTTAACAATAACTTAACTGCTTTTTTTTTAAGGTCACGTACAAACGATGTGGTTTTTTTTTCAAATTCGACACTCCTAAACATGGATTGAACATCCATATCATTCTCCAACTTCACCCAATATTTTTTATATGTTGCAACAATAGAGTCGCTCGTGATGTCCGTACATGAATCTAAATAGGCCATATGCTCAATTTCTATTTGTTCACCATTTTTGAAGAGAAATATTTCTTGAATATTATTCTTCAAAGAAACGAGAGAACTCAATTTGCCAATCGCTAATTTAAAATGTTCCTCGCGCTCCTTAAATTTCACAAAAAAATTATGAGTGGTTGATGTACGGACATTTGAAGAAGAGGCCATTTGTGATAAAAAAAATAGAGAGATGAAAAAATATGAAGTTTGTGAGTGAAAAATGAAAGTATAGAGAGTGGTATTTATAGAAGGAGTTGATAGTTGAAAAAAATAAAAATTTAATATTAAAACCGAAAAAAAAAGAAGTTAAATTCGTGTGTCAGTCATGCGGGGGACACATGCTGACGCGTTATGACATGTGGCAGGTGGCGCCACTTTGACTGGCATCATGCCCAGTCAAGTGGCGTCGTTGACAGTGGCACCACAGCAGGTGTGGGCCATTATGTCCGGCTGCCTGTCCTAAAGGGAGGGTATTGGGGGGTATTTGGGGGCAGAATTGGGATATTTTTTCAAAAGGGGGGTAGTGTGGGAAATTCTATTAAAATAAGGGACACTTAGGTAAAAAAATCGGAAATTATTGGTTCACTATCTTGCTCGTTGTTGATGCATCTTATGTGCCTCTGTTTGCTTTTATTTTAGGTTAAATATATATATGTCTGTTTATGTTTTATAATTCCCAAATTACCCATTTTCTCGTATATAATTCCCAAATTTACCTTGGAACATTTTTCGGTACATTCAACAAAATAGGTTTACTTTCTTTTTTTCCTTTCTGATTTTTTTTTAAATTGTTTTGAGCCATTTTTTTATATCGACTAAACTATGTTATGTTATGTAATTTTATTATGATGTATGTTTGTGCAATTTTTATGTTATGTAATAAAATTACATAACATAACATAAAAATAAAATTACATAAGTTGTTGTTATGTAATAAAATTACATAACATAACATAAAAATAAAATTTTTGTGCAATTTTTATTTTTATGCAATTTTAAGTTGTTGTTTTAGAACAAACATCATAATAAAATTACATAACATAAAAATTGCACAAACATACATCATAATAAAATTACATAACATAAAAATAAACTATGATAAAACAACAACTTACTATTTGTTTTTAAGGTCGCGTACAAACAATGTGGTTATTTTTCAAATTCGACAACACCAAACATAAAATAAAATTGCACAAACATAAAACATAATAAAATTACATAACATAAAAAATAAACCACATTTAACAATAACTTAACTGCTTTTTTTTAAGGTCGCGTACAAACGATGTGGTTCTTTTTCAAATTCGACACTCCTAAACATGGATTGAACATCCATATCATTCTCCAACTTCACCCAATATTTTTTATATGTTGCAACAATAGAGTCGCTCGTGATGTCCGTACATGAATCTAAATAGGTCATATGCTCAATTTCTATTTGTTCACCATTTTTGAAGAGAAATATTTCTTGAATATTATTCTTCAAAGAAACGAGAGAACTCAATTTGGCAATCACTAATTTAAAATGTTTCTCGCGCTCCTTAAATTTCACAGAAAAATTATGAGTGGTTGATGTACGAACATTTGAAGAAGAGGCCATTTGTGATAAAAAAAAATAGAGAGATGAAAAAATATGAAGTTTGTGAGTGAAAAATGAAAGTATAGAGAATGATATTTATAGAAGAAATTGATAGTTGAAAAAAATAAAAATTTAATATTAAAACCGAAAAAAAAAAGAAGAAGTTAAATTCGTGTGTCAGCCATGCAGGGGACACATGCTGACACGTTATGACATGTGGCAGGTGGCGCCACTTTGACTGGCACCATGCCCAGTCAAGTGGCGCTGTTGACAGTGGCACCACAGCAGGTGTGGGCCATTATGTCCGGCTGCCTGTCCTAAAGGGAGGGTATTGGGGGGCAGAATGGGGATCTTTTTCAAAAGGGGGGTAGTGTGGGAAATTCTATTAAAATAAGGGACACTTAGGTAAAAAAATCGGAAATTATTGGTTCACTATCTTGCTCGTTGTCGATGCATCTTCTGTGCTTCTGTTTGCTTTTATTTTAGGTTAAATATATATATATATATATATATATATATATATATATATATATATATATATGTCTGTTTATGTTTTATAATTCCCAAATTACCCATTTCCTCGTATGTAATTCCCAAATTTACCTCGGAACATTTTTCGGTACATTGAACAAAATAGGTTTACTTTCTTTTTTTCCTTTCTGATTTTTTTTTTAAATTGTTTTGAGCCATTTTTTTTCTTGTGGATGAATATGTATAAATGGATCGTAGTGCATAGAAAATTTAACTAGCTTTGACCCCAAAAAACAATTAATCAGCTTAACTGATAAATATATTGAAATTGTTAAGTTGAAGTTGAACATCCTGATCGAAGTTCAAAATTCAAGTTCTTTATTTTTGTCAAAGTTTTTTAAATTGCCTAATTTCTAATTAACATATTTAATATTTTTGTTTAAAAAATAAAAACATACTCAATATTCAAAAGAGGTATGACATTTGTACTATCCAAAATGGTTGTCAAATGTACAATTTAGGCAAAATTAGGTGAAACAATAAAAAATTTCATTTGCATGCACTGATAGTGTAATTTTTTTTCAAAAGTGCATTCAATCAAATCACGACATGTGGATATTTGATGAGATATTTTATGGATAAACCTATTAGAGTGACACTATGATGTGATTTGATGCATGTGTAAAAATATTTTACACTATCGGTGCATATAAATTAATCTCAACAATACAATAACAAAAAAATAAAGTTGTAACTGGATAGTGTAAACATAGTTGTTAGATGCCTAAATTGATGTCAAAGTGAAATTTCTCTCTTCAATATTATCCAAATGGCATCATTTTTAATTAACATAACACACATAAAATTCTCTCAAATATTTGTTAAACCTAACCAAGTTCTCATTTGATATAGCCAAATTTTAATTTATGTTGTTTCAAACTGAGTCGAGACTCAATTCATTAACGTATGAGTCATTCTAAGTCATTAGTTTTAGTACGAACTAGAAGTCATTATTAAAGTCAATATAATCAAATCAAAATCACATCATTATTTAACTTCAATTGTCCTTTGAAACAATTATCCAAAGTTTTGGAGTCCTAAACTATAATTCTCCCATTATAAAAAAATATATAACTCATTGTCTAATTACAACCCTAAAATTAACACATATGTAAACAAAGTTTTCTTACCATTCAACGGCATTAAAGAAAGAAAAAAAAATTCAACATTATCACATACATACATGCGGTAAAATGCTAATGGAAGATTTTATGCAAATAATCTCATATTTTATACTCCCTCCGTTCCATTTTAAATGACTTATTTTTGACTTAGTATACTATTCATTTGACCTGCTTTGACCTTATTTTTCAACTAATATATACATGTAAATATTAGCATATGAGATGTTGTTTGATTTGTCTCGACGAGTACTTTCAAAATATACCAATTTTATAATTTTTAATAATAGATTATTAAAGATATTAACGATTAAAGTTGTGCATTGACAAACGTGTCAGTGGTCAAACAAGTCATTTATTTTGGTCAAACGTAATTATTTTTCACAACACATGTACTATGTGAAGTGAATGAATGAGATAGTAGTTTAACAAATTGATATTAATCACTTGAATTTTTTTATTTATTTATTTAGATAATCACTTGAATTTTTATGAGAGTTTATTAACCATTTGAATTTAGATTACTCAATTAAATATCAAAATATTTTAAAAATGTTCCGAGGTAAATTTGGGAATTATATACGAGGAAATGAGTAATTTGGGAATTATAAAACATAAACAGACATATATATATAGGGAGATTCTACCGTGTAGTCGTTAAAATGACTGCATTGGTGCAGTCAGATCCAGTGTGTTACATGGAATATGTGCACCTACACACGGATGTGTGACATGTGGCAGATTCATCAATTTCCATTATTCTATTACTTATGTTTTTTTTTTAATAATTACTTAATTCTTTATATTGTTAATACATTATAAAAAATTAATAAAAAAATAATTGAAAATCACCAACATGGCAACACCCACGGGCAAAGTTATTGTCTATAAAGACAATCTTTATGGACCGTCCATAAACCAATCAAAACACAACAACTTTACTCATGCGCCCCCTATTTTACTTGCGCGCCCCCATATTACTCACGCACCCCCCAAATTTCTCGCGCGCCTCCAACTGACTAGCGCCCCCATATTTCTCATGCACCCCCCAAATTACTCATGCACCCCCCAAATTACTCATGCACCCCCAAATTACTTATGCACCCCTCAAATTTCTCACGCACCCCAAAAATTTCTCATGCACCCCCCCAGAATTTCTCTTGCACCCCCCAAAATTCTCATGCACCCCCCAAATTTCTCGCATACCCCCATATGACTTTTGCCCTTCAATTTTTTTTGGTCCCCTCCATATTTCTAACTTAAACCATTTTGCTGTGGGAATGGTTTCAGAGAAATGCACTCAAGTCTCAAAAACCATTAAGTGCATAAGATTGTTTTAGATTACAACCCTATAATTAAAATAGAAACAATAATTGTGATTTAATGGTTTCAATTGTCTTATATGAGAAACCAAAATTATTGTTAAATAGTTTTAAATACTTTAATGATTATAATTGTACCAAAAAAACTAAAAAATAATGATTATAATAAAAAACCATTAAACCATTTTGCTGTGGGAATGGTTTCAGATGATTGTAATAAAAAACCATTAGGTGCATAAAATGGTTTTGGAGTACAACCCTATAATTAGAATAAAAACAATAATTGTGATTAAATGGTTTAGATTGTCTTATATAAGAAACCAAAATTATTGTTAAATGATTTTAAATAATGATTATAATTGTACAAAAAAAAAAAAATAATGATTCTAATTATAGGTTGTACTTCAAAACCATCTTATGCACTTAATGATTTTGGAGTGTATATATGTGAAACCATTCCCACAACAAAATGGTTTAGCCTAGAAATGTGTGGGGACAAAAAAAAATTTTTGGGGCACAAGTCATCCAGGGGATGCGTGAGAAATTTGGGGGTGCACGAAAAATTTGGGGTGCATGAAAAATTTAGGGGGGTGCATTAGAAATTTGGAGGGGGTGCGCGAGAAATTTGGGGGGTACACAAGAAATTTAGGGGGTGCACGAAAAATTTAGGGTGTGCATGAAAAATTTGGGGGGTGCATTATAAATTTGGGGGTGTGCGAGAAATTTGGGGGGGTGCGCGAGAAATTTTCCTCACTTATGGGGGTGTATGAAGAAAAAGTATGGTGTGGATAGCAATTTATGGACGGTCCATAAAAACCCTTTATGGACAATAACCAGTCCCAACACCCACCATGAAAGAACTTATTAGTATAGATAATATATACAGTATTTCATTTTATGTCAAAAAAAAAATGTCTATATAATAAGTGCCACCAACATCTATTTACTTCAAATATAAATTTTGTAATAAAAAAATTCATTTAAGTGCCAGCAATTCATCTAAGAAACCGTCATTCACTATCAATATACCAATATCATTCACTACAAGAGAGAGTGACATGACATAACCCAAAAGTGTAGTAACCTTCCATGAAGAAGAGTGACATAACAGTAACAAAACTAGTATCAAATGGATTATACAAAGAAGCCCTTAAACTCTATTCCAACCTCCACTCTTTCTCCAACACTCCTCCTAACTCATTCACATTCCCCATTCTACTCAAAGCATGTTCCAATCTCTCTTATCATTCACCTTACCAAACTCAAATCCTCCATGCCCATCTCTTCAAAACTGGTTTCCATTCCCACCCTCACACCTCCACTGCCCTCACCGCCTCCTATGCTGTCAATTCTCGCTCTTTCCCAGACGCTTTCAAACTGTTCGATGAAATGCCTCAACCAACTATCACCGCCTTCAATGCTGCACTTTCTGGACTCTCGCGAAACGGGCCTCGCGGTGAAGCTATTGGGATTTTCCGAAAAATTGGGCTTTGGAATATTAGGCCCAATTCTGTCACCATTGCGTCTTTACTTGCCGCACGTGATATAAAATATCAAAATCATGTCCAGCAGGTTCATTGCTTGGCGCTCAAGTTAGGAGTTGAATCTGATGTTTATGTTTCCACTTCGCTTGTCACTGCTTATTCGAAATGTGGAGGTTTGATTTCGTCGAATAAGGTTTTTGAAAATTTGCAGGTGAAAAATGTGGTTACTTACAATGCTTTTATGTCGGGGTTGTTGCAAAACGGGTTTCCTCGTCTTGTTTTTTATATTTTTAAGGATATGATGATGAGTTTGGAGCAAACACCAAATATGGTGACTTTGGTGTCTATTCTTTCGGCATGTGCTGCCCTTTTGAACATTCGTTTGGGGAAGCAGATTCACGGGCTTACTATGAAAATGGAAGCTTGTGATCATGTTATGGTGGTAACTTCACTTGTGGACATGTATTCAAAGTGTGGTTGTTGGGGTTTTGCTTTAGATGTTTTTAATGAAAGTAAAACTAAGAACTTGATAACTTGGAACTCTATGATTGCTGGGATGATGATGCATTCAGAGAGTGAGAGGGCTGTTGAAGTGTTTGAGAGGATGATGGATGAAGGGATTTTGCCTGATTCAGCAACTTGGAACTCTTTGATTGGTGGGTTTGCACAAAAAGGGGTGTGTGTTGAAGCTTTTAAGTACTTTAGGAAAATGCTGTTTACTGGTGTGGCTCCATGTTTGAAGATTGTGACTAGTCTTTTGTCTGCTTGTGCTGATTCATCTGTGTTGCAAAGTGGGAAAGAGATACATGGGTATGCTTTGAGAATTTATGTTGATAAAGATAATTTTTTTGCAACTGCTTTGATTGATATGTATATGAAATGTGGGTGTGTTTCTTTGGCACGTTTTGTTTTTGATCAGTTTGATGCAAAAACAGATGATCCTGCATTTTGGAATGCAATGATAGGAGGGTATGGAAGGAATGGAGACTATGAGTCTGCTTTTGAAATCTTTGATGAAATGCTAGCCGAAATGGTTCAACCAAATGGTGCAACATTTGTTAGTGTTCTATCTGCTTGTAGCCACAGTGGTCAAGTTGAGAGAGGATTACATGTTTTCAAAATGATAAGAGAGTATGGTTTGGATCCAAAGCCTGAGCATTTTGGTTGTGTTGTTGATCTTTTGGGTCGATCTGGTCGGTTGGGTGAAGCTCGAGATTTGGTGCAAGAATTAGCAGAACCTCCTGCATCTGTTTTTTATTCTTTGCTTGGTGCATGTAGGTGCTACCTAGATTCTAATATTGGAGAAGAAATGGTCATGAAACTTCTTGACATGGAACCGGAAAATCCAGCTCCGCTGGTGGTTTTATCTAACATATATGCGGCGTTGGGAAGATGGAGAGAAGTAGAAAGGATAAGAAGCTTGATCACAGATAAAGGATTGGACAAACTTTCTGCTGTTAGCATGATAGAAGTTGCATGAAAATTTCTTACATTACATAGAAAAACTTGAAATGAAATGTTCTTTTTTCTTTATAATAACATAAAAGTTTGCTACATTTGGAGCATTCTTTGTGCCTATTTAAACTTCCTTGCAAATCAGTGATTCAACATCTCTTTAACTGCAAATCCATAGTAATCGTCGAAATGGTAATCAGGTTCGTTGATGAAACACGAGATTACATCTCTCAGTGTGATGACACCAACTACTTGATCTTGTCCATCTACTGTATAAATCCTGTGAATAGACTGTGAAGCAAGAGTGTGAATCACGCTGTCTAGAGTTGAGTCAGGCTTGCATGTTATAGGCCGAGTAACTTTTCCAGATTCATAGGATGCTGAGACAATTTTCTTCATGAAATCCATCACTGTGAGATTCCTGAAAGTCAAAATAAAAGATGGTAGTGATTGGTGAAGGAGAACATACATTTCAGTTGAGTAATTAGTTCTTTTACAAGCTTGTGTTATGACTATTTGCTACTTGTACCTGTTGTTTGTTTAACTTAAACAGAGAATATCATTCCCCCACCCCACACACACACTATGAAGCAAAGGCGTAGACACAGACACGACAACATCACTGACACATCGACATTGTTAATAATTTGAGAAAATGTAACCACAAGTGTCAGTATTGTGTTGATGTCGAACACAACATGTCAGACACTGGACACACCATCAATTTGAAGACCGGTGCTACATAGCACACACATGCATATTTAGTGTACAATTTCATCTACCCTAGTTGATTAATATTTTTAAACTCGTTCTCAATCTTAGAGGTCAATGGGTATGACTAGAGATATAATTCATGATAGAACATTATGTTCCCGTTTGATCCATATGATCCAGTCCACCTAGTTGTGGTTGTTATCTGTTTAAATTTATTTATTTTGGTTTAACCAAAGATGAACCCAACAACAGAATTTAATTTTTGAAACTACAAAAAAAATGTATCTGCTTTTGGATTTTACAGGTTAGTGTGTTCCCCTTATTTTTTTTAGAGATTTTCTACTGACTCACCTGAAATTGGAGAAAAGTTCAGGTTTTAGCAGCAAGTATCTAATATCTCTTATGCTCAAGTTTCCAACAATTCTCTTTGCTGGCCCCTCTACTACTGGAAGACCGCCAATTTGGTTATCCCTCATAATCTTGAAAGCTTCGAGAATCAATTCATTGTTCTGGATGCTAATAACCTGGACAATTAGAAATAATCTGTGTTTAAACCTCTGAGATGAGGGAAGCTAAAATTTTTAAACGCATATCCTTACCTTATCAGCAGACATAAAAGGAAGTCCCAGATCAGATATAGGCCTAGCTGCAATGCAGTCGAACCAATCTCTTCCTCTGCATCCCTCAAGACCTTGAACAACTGCAGACTGAGTAATGAAGTTTACAATGTCCGGTTTACCAGGTTCTATCACCGGTACATTCCTCAGCCTATACTTTGAAAGCAGCAGTAAGACAGTCAACATAGCACTATTTTTTGAAACTGGAACAAACGGTGCCCATCGGTATGATTTAAGTATTGATCGCACCTGAAGCCAAAAATCAGCACAAATGTAACTTTCATTTTTGTGTACCTTAGGCAAAAAAATTGCTAACCTGTAACTAGCTTGATTTATGCATAAGCTTTTATTATATAAGTGCTTATGTATAAGCTTTTTCTATAAGAAACGATAAAATATAGTCAAACTGTTTTTATATAAGTTGTTTTTATAAGCTATCTTGGAGAGCTTATAGGAATAAGCCTAAAACAACTTAATAACATCGGAAGAAAAAAGATTATATAATAAATGCAAAAAGCTCAAAAAAATATAAGAACTTGCAGTTTGCAGTGGAACCGTCGTTTGCCTACCGTTGTTGACTTGAAGGGTTCTTCTTGCAGTATTACTTTGTAAAAGTCCTCACCGAGGTTATTTGCGGCTTGAGGAGCATCTTTAGCCACGGTTTTATCCGCAGCAACACCACCTGCCACTGCTGCACCTACGGCAGCAGCAGTTAGTCCAGCAATTGCAGCAGGACCTGTAACTCCTAATGCTATTGCTCCCAAAGCACCAACAGTTCCTGCACCAACTCCAGCCGCTGTTGCTGTTCCAGCTGATAGAGCAACTGCGGCAAGTTCTGCACTCTCCATCACCCAGAGAATGATCGCTGAATAGTCTATGATGCCAAGGTACCTGTCTCTCCAATCTGAACCAATTCCTGCATTAGGGTCTTTAACCGGAGCTGCTAAGATGTTGCTTTCGGATAGAATCTTAACAGCTTCACCAACAGGTGTGTCTGCTAGAATTTCAATCACTGCCAATGTACTTCATAGGTTACTGCTTTTGCGCATTAAGTTCATAAGACGATACTTTTTTTTTTTTTACTATCATAAGGCGATAGTTTTGAAATGCATTTATATGGTTAATTCTGTTACCTTTTCCTCCTGGTACTCCTGGAAAAGAAGAAACAGGAATCTTTGCAAAGGAATCTGTCAATGTCTCCTGCAATGTCTGTGGTAGTTTCTTTCTGGATTGTATGGTTTGGAAGTAGGTGTCGCATTTCGAAAGCGGGGTATTTGATCTGACCTCTTGTGCATGCGCCATGCTTGATCTGAAAACATTTCTATTAATTGATGTTTCAAAGATTTTCAACAAATTGCTTAAATTGATTTCACTCTTTGAGAGGTTAAAGTGATTCTAAAATCAAAATTGATTTTGACATATTTGTTTTATTTTTATCTCTAAAACTTCAAATATGAAGCTTTTGTCCTTACTATCATGTGAATGTATCTAACCATAATCATTTAATGTTCAACTCACTTTTAACCAAAAATTAATTTTACAAAATCAATTCATTCAAACTATATTTTCTCCGTCGTAACACCAAAGAAACACTCATTTTACTTCTAAATATACCTCTCTGCTGTCAAAAGTCAACTCGACGCGCGCTCACAATTCCCTAATAAATCAATATAAATGTATTAACATTTTGTGACTACACAAACGAACACTTCTTTCCTTACCAAAAAAAAAAAAAACGAACACTTCTTTTAAATTGTGACAATTTAACATATGCTGGTATCATATTGGTATGGTACATTCATCTCTCAAATCTAAATCCCTTCCAGGCTATGATGACTTATATAGCAAGTCTATGAATTACATTTTATTTGGTTGGAAGATTATATTAATACCACAATATTTTGGTATGTTGAATCACATTAATCATAATCAATAACTATGATTTCCTCCTAATCTAATGTTTGATTGGTATTATTGAAACACAATATTTAATGAAGAAATTTGTATATCCTAGGATAACATAAATAATGTAAACCTTCAAAAACAATAAACAAACATAGTGCAATTCTAAACATGATTATGTAATGATTCAAATTTGAATGCATGAAGAAAAGACAAGTGATTTGAGAGGTTGACATACCTATCAATCTGAGAATGGCAATGGATTCAGACACACATTGGAGATGTGTATTTGTGTGATCTATATTGGAGAAGCGGTTATGTTTGTTTTCTGAATAGCCTTTGAGAATTGCTAGCAGTTGCCAAGTGTTGTTATAGGACTCGTGTCAAAGGCTCTTTGAACCACTTGTTAAATGCTCAGTTTTTATTCATTTTTCATACCTTTAAAAAAGCTTTGTACTAGGTTTTTTAATTTTTTTAATCAAACTACGGTACATTAAAAAATTTTAAGTTGATCATTTACGTTATTGATGTTAGCATAAATTCATTATGTCTATCAAATTTTGAGTTAACTTTGTCTATAATTTTGACGAGGCCCCGTCCCTCAAAGTTACCGTCATATGTGACTATGTTAGCTACATCGATAATTTAAATAGAAATTTGACTAAAAAGCTTCATTTAGTGTAATATTAACAATAATGTAAGAGACTGACTTAAAACTTTTTAAATATACGAGACTAAATTAAAACATAAAAATAAAGGTAAGATCAATCATGCAATTTAATTTTTAAAGTTATACAAGTTCGGTGAACTTCAATTACATTTCTCACATTGCATATAACACAGGTGCAGTTTAAGGTGGGAAGAGATATTAATTTTCCCATGATGGGAAATGAAATTTTCACCATTGATATATTGATTATTTTATTTAGTGGCTAGGATTTAAGAAAGGCAACCTGCAAAAGGAGTTAAAAAGAGGAACTCTGCATTTAGATCATCTTCTCAATAAATATTCATCTATATCCAATTTTCTTCAGTTGTTTCTGCAATATTCTATTTTACCACCACCACCATTTCCATATTTCTTTGAGATTATTTGTATGAATTTTTTTGTTTAGAGTTTTACGACAGCACACAATGTGGATGACTTACAAAACATTTTGAAGGAAAATATTGTTTCTTCAGCATATACTCTTTCTGTAAATTATTCCGTCCGTTTCAAAATATAAATCGTTTTAATCATATTACACAAATTAACACATGAGCTGCTGTCGATTCTTATATCATTCGAATTGTTTCAGTCCTGTGGCGAGGGCCTGTCGATCGAGTCAATGTCTTTCCGGTTGTGTAAGGGCAGTCACAACAATCAGAAAACAAAAAAATTCCTAGCTTGGGGTCAGAAGTTATAAAGTCTAAAGAAAAAGTAAAAGGGTAAAACCATGCTCACTCTGAGTTTAGTCTTACTGCTGGTTCATTTTGTTACGAAAAAAGAGGAGGAAAGTCAGTACTCAATGCTCTACGAAAAAAAGAAATAATGAGTTGGTTTACAAATTGTCCTTTGGAAAAGATAAATTAAAAAATTGAAAGAAGATAGAATAATAAATAGTTAATGGTAAATAGGAAAAATAACACTAAATGCTTCATTGGTATTGTAAAGCGATTTATAATTTCGAACAATTTTTTTCCCCAAAACAACTTATATTTTGGAACGGAACGGAATGGTATTTAGGAAAATTCTGATATGGATTAATTTGATAAGTGGTCCGTCGTGGACCAGTATTTTTTTTTTGGTGAGCAAAAGGGGCATAGTCCCTAAAAGAAACTAGAAACCACGTGGAAAGCTAATACAAATAGAATATTTAAAAATATATGTTATGGTTCGGAAATATAATATAATATAATATAATTTTATTTTTATTTTTATGATTAAAATAATGATTTGATTAATGTCAATTTAATTAAAACAGCGGATAATAAAGATGTAACTCGTATTGAAATAACGTCAATAATTATTACTTTTTGGATTTAATTTGTGTGCACCGACAATGTAATATTGTTTTACACGTGCATCTCATCAAATCACGATATGTAGGTATTTGTTGAGATATTTTAGGAACAAATCTATTAAAGTGACCCTATGATATGATATGATTTGATTGGATACATGTGTAAAAATATTTTACACTGTTAGTGCATAATAATAAATCTCTTATTTTTTAGCCGTAAAGGCGAAAAAAGTCATGATTTTATATTTTTAAAAAGTATTGTCGACAGTCGTTAGAAAGTTTTACAATAATTTTAAACATTGATCCATATAAAAGTGGTTCATCGTAGCATTGGCCAATTGGCTAATAATTTAATAGTGAAAAAAAATTCCACCATGAGTGGTGGTGGAAGAGATCTAAGAACACTACAGTTGGAAACAAAAGTGGATAGTGTCATTGGTTTTTTTCAAGTAAATAGGTGTTTACCCCTATAAAGTAGGTCATTTTTGTTTTATCCCCCGGTAAAAAAATTCTTTGAGATCCACCCCTTGCAAATTTTTTTTTTTATTTCCTCTTTGGATGAACTTTTTAAATCGGTTCAATCAATTTAAAAAGTGTTGTTTTTTAAATCAGTTCAACCGCGATCTTGTGAAAAGCTATACGTCAGATCAACCCATTTTCATCCTTGTTTATTATGAAAACCTTAATTTAGTTTGATTAAGAAAGTATTTCAAAAGGAAAAGACGAATGTTGGTTAATTTTAATGTTTTAGGATGAGGATGGTCCCAAGATCGCGAGCCATACGTCTTTTAAAAAGTGAATGGGAAAATTAGTGTGCCTTCCCACCTTAAACTTCAACATAAGATATAGATGATTGATATGCCCAATACCATAAGCTTTTGGACGGAAATGTGTGGTCTCTCCCTTTTAGGAAATCCTTAAGCATTGACGGATTGTTGCTCTAGACATTCTTTTAGATTCTCCAACAAGTGGTATTGTAGTCGAGTATAAGATGGAAGCGACTCTCCCTTGAAAGGAAATTTATTCCATTTAAGTGTGAATAATAGTCTCACATCAAATATGAATAAAAAAAACATTCTTTATTTAAGAGAAATATTTCATATCCTTAATATCTTAAATTCTAGATAGAGATGCGGTTTTTTATTTTTGTGATCCTGAGACATAAATTGTTGTTTTAAACTACCCAACAATTTTAATTTTTTGTGTAAAAAAATAAATTTAAATTTTTCCTAGAAACATACAAATTTAAAAAATATTTAACATATGTAAGTATTTTCCTATGAATAATCTCGAAAAAATGAATCATCTTAATCATGTCTAGGGAGAAATTTGAAAATTAATAGTTAATTTTTTTGAAACCTACAAAGTGAATAAGTAAAATATTCAAAAATTACGGGCTTCGGCCCTCATTATTATAAAATATATATATATATATATATATATATATTCAAAAATTAAACCCTAATTCTATATATAAAATATGATGCTCCTGTCAACGGACTAAAACTCACCGAACAAGTAATAGTGAATTCTATTTTGGATTTCTAAAACAATCAATGTTTTGAAACAAAAATAAATGGTAATACTGCTAAGTATATGACACTAGCTCATAATCTGACCTATTTAAAATATTGGAAATTCTAACGAGTCCTTTCGGGACATTTTTTAAGCATTCTATTTAAATAAATTATTTTTTTAAAAAGTTAAATATTTTAATTATCAATGCATTGACTTCACATATTTTTATACAAATTTTATAAAAACTTACTACTTTTTTTTTTTTTTTTTTTGACAATAAAACTTACTACTATTTAAGATGCTTAAAGAGTGCTCCAAAGGCACTCGTTAGGAAGATCCTAAAAATATTTGGCAATACTACAAACTTTTGAAAATTAAAATATTTGGTACCTAAAGTTTCATTATTTTTCAAAATTTTTGAAATATAAATTACATTCCAAATGTTTTGTAATTTTCAAAAGTTTTACTGAATAAGTAACTCTTATTTTTTTAGTTCCAAAGTTTCATTCTTCAAAAGTTTTAGACTATAGTTTATAGATCAAATATATTTAGGAGTACGTTCTTTTAAGTTTTGTGTTTGTAACACTTAACGTTCTTTAATTTTGGAAGCTTCATTTAGTTATCTTTTTATAATTTTCATTATTTTGGGACATCACATAATGTGATTCATTTTAAATTCTCAAATATTGTAATAGAACAGCTGCATCTTCATTGTTAATTTATATTTTCTTTCAAACCATAAATCGATTAGTTGTTCACAATCACATTTGTGTCTTAGTTAAGTAATTCATTTCTCTCAAACAAATTAAAATAGTTTTGGTCATAAGAACTAATGATCCACTGATCTTGCACCATAGTTGAGTCGATGACCAGTGTGAATTAAACAACGATGCTGGCTAGCCTGCTCCGTGTGGAGATCGTCTTAGAACATAATAATCTGACTGACAGGTTTGATGCCGACAAACGATGATAATCGATGAATTTAACAACGCTGCTTCAAAGTACTCCCACCGTAGCTACTCAACAATTTTTTTTTAATGAAGGATCCGTATCCTTTTAATAACTTATCTATATCGATATTTATAGTCTATCTTAAAATAATTGTTACACATGGCACAAGTTATTCTGCGCGCCATTTTTGTGTACACTACATTTGTGCAATATTTAGCTAATACTACTATGTCTATTCAAAGGTTTTTCTTTTTGTACCAAAACTGCAGTCCCGTGATCTGAACAATGATGCCGCAGAATTTGTTTGCCACATGTACGAGCCTTACGACAAGGATTGAAACGATCTTTGTTGTGTGTCTCAATGTCTTCCCTTTTTTGTCTCCTTTGTACATGCAAGAATTCATTTGCTATACATTCCAATGCTCTAACTGTCAATGGTCTGTTTCTAGTGCTGTGTCTCCTCGGACAAGAGATTCTCGGAGGCTCCTCGACTACTTCATGAGGAGCCGATGTTAGCTTTAATCCCTGCTCACCTTCCTTTGATGGAACCTGAGGTATGCTGAAAGTGAAAGATTCACATTTCTTAACATTAACACACGAAAAACTTGTGCATTTATCACTATCGTTGCAAATGCTATTTTCATTATCCTCTTCCACACTTCTGTCGGCTGAAGAAGATGTTGAACTTCCATTTTGTCGATGACTAACTGGATCACAAACATTTTGGTTGTCATCTCGAAAGCTAGAACAGTGAGAAAATTCATGTTTTTCTGATCCAAAACCTCCCCAAGAATTCTCAATGACGCGGCTTTTTTCCGCCTTGGCACCAGCAGTCAGTTTCCTCCTTTTAGGAACAATTACGAGATTAGAATCGCCTGATCTTACTCTCCCATTGGATTGATTCTTTGTGATCCTCTTCAGACGATCATCATCAAACGCATAGGTGTGTTTGTTTTTCTGGTTTTCGATTATCTGGTTTTCATCATTATCAGGATTTTCATATGCTTCTTTTTTAATGGTAGCATCACTCTTAGATACAACTTCACGACTATCGATTTTATTGATTTTCGTTTTGCCAAATACCAGCATCTTAGCTTCCACCATCTTTGGTGAATCATCGGTTGAACAACCACCCTTAATTTCTCTCAGAAGATCAGTAGTCATCGTAGTAGCATCCTCTAATTGAACTGGCGGATATTTCAATTGTTTCACTTTCAGCTTCAATATTTTTCCTTCAGAAAGTCTATTGGTATCAATAACGTTCAACTTTGTCGAATTCTGTATAATGCTTTTAGAGATATCCTTGCTACGGTTTACTTTCCTCGTATATTTTTGCCCTTTAAATTTCTTACCAGCAGCATCCACCTCAACTTTACCGACTGAATTGACAGGCACGGATTTCAATTTCCTTAAATCAGATGGCTTTCCGCTATGCACCAAACTGGTATCAATAACCATGAACTTTATATGATCTTTATTGTAGGTAAAAGGTCGAGGCTTTAGGTAACATTGACGTTGATCATCGGATAAATCGTCTTCATTTGATCCCTTTTCTGGCTCTTCCTCATTAAAGCTACCAACTTTAGCTGCTGCTGTTTCTTCTTCAAGCTCAAGAATACTCGGTTCAGATACTACATTGCGCAACACATCACTAACAGAATCAAAGTAATGATCACCTTTCACAAGTTTTCTCCTCGAAAATTTCTCAACACCGGGAATAAGAAAAACCAGATAATCTTTGGAGGTAATATAGCTTCGATACTTTGGTTTTTCAGAGTGCCAACCTCTTGCTAGTAATCGCGGCCAAATAGCTTCCCAAAAGAGTTCATTACTTTTGGTTTTGCTCAGCCGAAATCCTCCTGTCAGAGATTGTATTATATCACTCGGTCCTAGAGAAGACAAAGCTTTGCAAGTTGGTTCTTTCAACGCTCGACTGTTCTTCGCAGGTTCCACACCAAACCTAGTAAGGTCTCCCTCCTCCTTACCAATACCTACTGCTTCCACAAGAACGCCGATTCCAACAATAGACTTCAATGAAGATATGTATTTTTCTAGAGAAGTTTTACCGTCCAAATATGACTTAGAAACCTAAGTAAAAAGTAAAAGCATATTGAAAGTGAGGACTGAAACAAATGATATATATAATTGAAGTAATTTAAAGAAAAAAGTTATCGGTACACGGAGTCTCTTATTCCTAATGACTTCTATTCTTCTAAATGGTTAAAGAATCTATAAAATAGGGACAGATAACCATTAAACATGTTGTGCGCCATGAGCAATAATACCTGTAACAAATTATCTTGCGATTCTTTAGAGATATGAGGAATCAAGCGAGACAACAGTTCATGTTGTCTCGGACCAGTAAAAAGTTTCCGTCCTATCATACATTTTCTCCCTTTTTTCTTCCTACATTCCGACCATCTACGATATCCATCAGTTTTGTAAAACTTTCCGTAGTATAACGAAAGTATTTCCCCCATCCCTTTGTTGTCTAAGAATCTATTGATCTGAATAAAGTTCTTTCCGAAAATAAACAAACCAAGTAGAAAATTTTTTGTATCAGCATCACTCCAGGAGCTACTCGATCTGCCAGGAGCCAATTGATATGAATCGATGTCTCTGTGATATCCCAACTCTTCATGTCTACTATCCTCCGTTTCATTGCGTATCCATGTGACTGGGATGGGCAAACCAATTGCAAATGAAAGTGATTTATCATGCACAGCTTCTGAATCAGCACGATTCATTCGAAGTGAAAACTGCTCTGATTCATTATCATTCTCTTCATAAGACACCATCTGCCAAGAAATATAGGAAAATGTAGACTAGATAACATCATCAAAAAGCATACTTCAAACATCAATTATAATTGTGACTTGGTATAAAAGTAATATACAGTGTGGCTCTAGCCGCCAATGAACTCAGAATCAGAATAGAATACAAGTAACATGATCAATTTTCAGGTAAAATAATCTTCATTTGTATGAAA
Source organism: Trifolium repens (assembly GCA_030408175.1). Taxonomy (NCBI): domain Eukaryota; kingdom Viridiplantae; phylum Streptophyta; class Magnoliopsida; order Fabales; family Fabaceae; genus Trifolium; species Trifolium repens. Next base: position 49,579,378 of record CP125842.1, on the reverse strand, counting down.
TTACAAAAGGATTGCAACTAAGTCTAGAAAACTTGTCAATACGATGTTGAACATCAAAACCCTCACTTCAACATGGTTACCTAAAGCACTCGCAAAAAGTTTTTTCCATCTCAATAAACCAAAAATTGTCAACTTTTTTTCTCAAATACATAACTCATGGCACAACTTCAAAATTAATACATCTATTAGAATTTTGGGTTGGGTCTAACTAAACCCTACAAAACCGGCTTGTGAGGTAAGGATTGCCCTCACTTATAAACATATTTTCATACCATCTCTCATCTAATGTGGCCTCTTAACACACTCTCATGCCCAGCGATATTGAGTTTGGTGTGTGGATATAAATAGTGGGTGATAGTGGAAACCTGATAGCAGGTGGCCTAATGGATCTTGGAGCGACTCTGATGCCATATTAGAATTTTGAGTTGGGGGCCGTTGGGCCTAACTCATTCCTATAAAACCTACTTGTAAGGTGAAGATTGTCTCTACTTATAAACTCATGTCCTGACCATCTCACTTCCGATATAATGTGAGACTCTTAACAATAATGAACCCCAATCCACTTGTATGCAGCTTTACAATCAAAACTCAGGCAAGATTTTTCTTTTTGGTGGACAATCAGGCAAGATTAATACATGATTACAACAGCAATTAAAACATGTAATCGAATGAAGAGTGAAAAAAATCCCGAAAACTAAAAGATATAATAACAGACAAGCACATTCATCAACAACACGAAGATTGAGCACACACATACATTACAAACAACAAATACTATAATCAATTAATCAAAATATTAAAGACCTGAAAATATTGTAAAATATATTTGCCTCTATCTATCAATCAATCTATGTTATCATCATGATCATCACACACAAAACATAACAGAAGCACGTTGAAGAAGTTAAGGATTGTTGATAAGAGAGAAAAATGAATGATGAATGTTTTTGTTTGTTAAGCTTTGAGGAGCAAGTGATAGAAACCTTAAATATTAAGGTTTTGTTTTCAAAGGGTAAGCATACATAATATTATTACACATGATAATAACAAAGATAAAATAAATAAATAAATTGATGAAGATTAGTGGCGACTCCAGGAATTATATTAAGCCTGGGCACAATTTTAACCACAAATGCAAACATGTTTATTGATTTAAGGTTTTCGGATCGAAGTTCAACCGAAAAAGACTATTTTTAACTAATAATATATATTTTTTATATACTGAAATTATAATAAAAGTAATTGATAAAGAAAAGAACATAAAATTAATTTAAGGAAGTAAATGGTAATTTTTATCATATATATATATATATATATATATATATATATATATATATATATATATAGAAACAAATAAAAGAAAATAAAACCAAAATAAACAAAGGATTCTTGAAAAAAAGGAGCAGATAGGAGTTGAACACAGGTCTCCTATGTGACAGGCACATCACCCAACCAACAGACCACTGCACACGCTGGTGACAACTTAATGCTTCATTAATATATAATATTAAAGCACGATTTAAATTACTGTTCATCTTCTTCAACCTCAAACCTCTAAACCAAAATAAAAAATCGTATTTTTCATTCTTGCACCAAATTGGACAAGTAAATATACCATTTTGCTCATAATTTCATGAAGATTATGAATATACACTTAAATTTTATTAATTTTTACTCAAACATTCTAATTTTCAGATTAAAGTAAGAACCCTAAAAAAAAAAAATTGGGTGGCCGAGCCCGGGCACGTGCCCAGGCATGCTGGGCGGTAAAATCGCCCCTGATGAAGATATATATATATATATATTTGGAGATGATTTAGAAAAGACATTAACGTAGAAAGAGAAAGCAAAAAAAAAAAGAGAACCTGTGTTGGTTTTGTTGAAAGAGATGAATTTGCGAGGAATGAACAAGACAAAGCAACACAAAGAACTACTAAGGTATACTTTGTTTTATTTCCTCACTTTTAAAACGGGCCAAAATTGTCCGTGTGAGCAAAATAGTTAAGTTTAAGGATATCTCATGTATGATCGCCGTTCGACCTTATTTATAAGCAAAATTATTTTATTACGATTAAATTTGTATTGAGATTAGGCAATTACTACTTTAAAAATTAGAACAATTAATGAGTGGTATTTTTGGAACAATAATATTAAATAGTGTTGAATTTGGTAACTTTTGCTTATATTTAAGGCCCAAAACATTTGTCACTTTTGCTTATAAATAAGATCCGGGAGAGTTTTAGTTGGTTCAGTGGTAATTTGTCCTGAACTTGGTAGAGAGGACCACAGTTCGTTCCCCCGCAACTGCGATCAGAGAGGGCGGGAACCACTTGATGTCAAAACTGATCCCCGAACCAGATTAAACTGATGGTAAAAACCAAAATAAAATAAAAAAATCTGGGAGAGGTTATCTTAAAAAGTAAAATTTTAGCTATTAGGTTATTGACAATAAAAAAGGCCGATTTAACAATGTGGTCTCTATTTTCATTTATTTATAAAATATGAGTGCTATTTTAAAATGACTCAATTTTATTCCTTTTTCATATTTTTTAATTAAAAACAATTATGTCATATATTTTAAATAATATTTTATACGACATGATGACGTGAAATTATCAACACTCAAAAAACTACAATAAAACTTCCCTAAAAATTTAATTTAAAAAAGATATATCACCATTTTTAAATTTAAATATATGATGAAGGGACCAATTCCGTAAATTAGTGGAAATAGAAGGATTAAAATTGTAATAAGCTTAACTTTTTTTTTATGATTTTTTCTAAATTACTCGTAAAGAATTGTGGATAGTTTATCTGATAATTAGTAAAAATTCTACATAAACAAAGAGAGAAATTATAGGTCAAAATTTACCTAAACCACCTATCTTCAAACAGATCAAGAAGAGAGTCAATATATTTTGTCAAAAAAAAAAGAAGAGAGTCAATATACGTATGGTTCACTTAATGTTATATCGTTAATGACTTATAAATATGTAGTTGGTGTTGTTTATTGGATAATTAATGAACTGTCAATTTTATTTTTTACGGAATTAAATTTTTTTAACAGCTTACTAAAAATATGTGGTTATTGACATGCAAATATATATGGTTAATTAATCGATAAAAAAATAATGGTTAATTCAGTTAATTACTTAATTTTAATGGATCTCACCAAATAGAAAAACAAAAGGAGTACATGAATTTTTTATTTGTTGAAAGTAAATAAATAAACAATTGAAATAAATAAAAAATGTGTTCTAATAATCTCAAAAAATTCTAAGCTTGATTTAATATAACACACTTCAAGGTTGATATGAATCATAAGATCACACAGGATTGTGTATTGTAAATTCCTATATTGTCTTCAGATTATTCTAGTGAAATTGTTCCATCCAAAATCTTCATTTCTTGGATTTCTATTATATACATCTGGCTTTATGGAGTTGGCAAAGGCAGTCCAACCTAAAAGGCATGGCATGATAAACTGCATGAAAAACCAACAAAATTACAATATTAACCAAGTCGAGTGCATAATGGGTGATATGCATTTACCAAAGTAAACAAATATTGTCGATTCGTGGTGCTATGTCATCGTCGAAAAATATTATGAATATTATTTCAATTGTAAATAGATTACAGTCAGACCTGAGGCCAGGTCTGATTTCAATTGCAAATAGACTACGCTTTACTTAACAGGTTTGATTGTCGACTTGACAATCAGACCTGCTAGCTAATAATGAGGAACTTTTGCTCCAAATTTATATTGTCCGTTTGATAGAACTGGAAATTCTATAAAACTTGAAGATTTTTCTCCGTTTCTTATGCAAATTTTAGCTAAGCTACGTATTTTCTCGATTACAAAGGTTTAGCTAAGCTACTATTTTGCAAGAAAATTTACTATATGAATTAGATTTGATTGCTTCTTCTATCTATAATTTACTACAGAAAAAGCTCTTCTAAAATAAGTTGCTCTCTTAATAAGTAAGGTGATATATCTACTTTTGAACTTTAGTGGGATAAAATTACAATGCACTTAAAATTAAAAAAAAAAAAAAATACAAAGGTAGGAGGAGAGATAGAGAGAGATCATACATTGAAAAGTGAATCGAAAACTGCAAATTCTCCTTTTGTGACAGGAATTGATATGTTTTCGTTTATGTTCTCAAGCTCGTTTTGAACACCTTCAAAAATTAGACATAATAAAGTCAGGATATATACATTAACAATTTTGTGATGGAAGGGAAGTATAAAATCAAATTAATAAAATATCGGCAGCAGAAGTTAATGAAGAAAAAACATTACTTATGTTAAACATGTGACCAGAACGGTCGTGAAGTGGCTCCACCTTCAAATATTTTCTCACTTTATCTTCATCACTGCGTAACAAGACATTTTCAGAAATGCTTTAAGAATATAAAATCACAGAAATAATAACTAGCAACGGATTGATCAGAAACTTTGAATATGTTATGGTGGATCATTCATTACGATAATTTGAAGGATGGAACACAGAAAACTACCTTTTTCCAATAAAAGGATCATGAAAAAATTCATAAGACTCCCTTGGACCAAGGCTTATTAGATTTCCCATTTCAGCCACAGATAGCGAAAATACCTGTGTTCATGCAAAGACGATTCAATTTAGTTTAAAACTATAAGAAGAATACAACTAAGTTCAACTGAATCACAAATTTCAATGATAAATACTCATTTCAATGTGTCGATGTAAACTCATACAATCAGCACCATAAAGTCGACTAAAAAACTCATAATAGTTATTTTGTTACAAAAAAATATTTAAAATATAATTTAATATTCTAACTTAGGAAGAAAGCAACCATGATAACAAAATTTAAATATTCTGTAAATAAGATGGGTTCACATACCAGATCAAATTCGACAAGAATACACATAGCATCACAATTTGAAATTGATAGACAAATTCACAAATCACAAGACATAAAGACAAATTCGAAAATCACAAATTACACAGCTGCAGATAGGTTCGTATTGGGATGTTAAGTGCATCTGCAGAGTCGAGTGCTACAACTGTGAGGTTGATGTTTTGTGCACTACGGAACCTTATCATTCATAATTTTAAACTTGATGGTTGCTCTTCGCCCCCCTAAATTGATCATAATCCCCCCAAGTCCCCACCATCTACCGGGAGATATCTCTTGGTAGTGCAAATCCTATCGGGAGATATATCTCCCAGTAGTGTGTTTTCTAGTGTGAGCAATTCAGTGGGGGCGAAGAGCAACCATCTTTAAACATATATCTGGAAAACTAACCATTAAATTTTAGACCCGTTCAATTGTCCTCAAAACTAAGTAGGATCATTACATGGATTTTACCTCAACATTCAATTTTTACTTAACTCTTTCTTTTTCTAATCAAACATATTTTCCAACTAATCCAAACTTAAGCTTTTCTAGGGTGAAAAATACACAGCTGGCATACTAATTTGTATGTTTATGTTTATTTTGTAATTTCAGGAGACCAAGACACTAATTGGTAACTACAAAATCCAATGTCATCAATTGTGGATCGCGGAAAATAGCAGCCTGTTCAAATTCTGCTACACCATAATGCTATAGCCGCTATTTGAGAACACTATATCCAATCGTGTATCACAGAACAATAGCGGTTTATTCAAATTTTACTATGTTATAGCACTATAGTGCCGCTATCCTCTAACTACACAAGTGCAAAACACATGTAAGGCAAAAACAAACAGGTGTCAAGCTCTCCTTCTACTAGAGCTAAATCCTATGTGTACAACAAGACAAATATTTTACTTTAATTGGGCAAAGTTTTGAATTCTTCTTTCCCTCATCTCCTGTTTCAAAATATGGGTCAAATTTCTTTAGCCCATTGTTATAACCCGGTCCAGCTAAATAACTTCACACAGTATCAAACAAAAAAATTGCTGTCAGAATGTGGTGTCACTATCCTTTGTATGTTCCTGGCTATAATTCCTGCCATTTTATTCACACCTTCCCCAAAACATCCATTTTGGTGACAAACTTTATGCTTTGATTCTTTGCAAACATGTGACTAGAATCAAATTCAAATTTCAAATCCTCTCTCTCTTTAGTTTCAATTCTTCTCTCTGCAGCGCTCTCTCATCCTCTTTCACCCTCTTATTTCACCTTCATTCAACATTTCTTCCTCTGCTTCATCTCTGACTAGGTAACAATACTTTTCTCTCTTTGTTTTAACTTTGTTATAACCCGATTCACTTCCATTGTTAATGATTAGTTAATTTATTTTTTTTTCCTTTGACCGATTCACTAATTGGGGTTTGATTGAGTAAGTTTGAACTTTAATAGATTGTCTCATATTATTTGATTTCATATTTTGTTTTATTCTGTATGTTTTATTCTTTGTTCAAGTTCACTAATTGGGGTTTGATTGGGTAAGTTTTCTGAACTTTAATTGATTGTCTCATATTCAGTTGAATCATTATGTATTGTTAGTTATTCATATGCATCTACATTATTGTCAAAAGTTATAGCTTAATTTTGTTGGTAATGATTATTATTTTCATGTTTATTGATCAAACTGTAGTTTCTAATATTCTTTGCACAACATCCTTGAACTACATAAGCCTAAGAATGTTTAATTGTGAAAGATCAAACTGTTAGTTATTGTTCTGAGTTTAATTGCTAGAAACTTTTGAAAAATAAGCCTAAGAATATTTTAGTTGGAACTGTAGAAATTTTTTACGGAGTTTGGTTTGATGGAAGGTTTTGTGAATGTTATAGTTGTTTTTAGTTTCATTGTTCGGTTATTTATAAGCCTATATTTGGGTATATTTGCTTGATTGAAGGTTTATGAAAGAATCCCACATGAACAAGAAAATTATTGTTCCAAATGCTCTTAAGTAAGATACATCTTATTTTTTTAGTTTACTCTATTTTGAATTTGTTAATAGATTATACTAAATTGGTTTTGAATTGGTAAAATAATGAATGGTATGGTGGTTATTCAATTTTGTAATCATTCTTTTGACATGGCATTGTTGAAGGTTTTAGAACCAGTCTCTGTGAATACTTCTCATTTTTGTTTTTCAATAATGCAAATATCTGATATATTTCTTTTTTGGATTTTTAATTCTGCAGTTAACATTTCATTATTAATCTTTTTTGTGGTTAGAGAGCACATTGGATAGTGCAATGGGTTAATTGCTAGCTTTTTCCAGCAAGAAGAGGATATTTACTCTAAGTTTCTTACTTCCTTTTCATTGATGAAGAAAGAGGTAGTACATTAAGCTATCTTCCATAAATTAATTTATTATTGCTATCTATCTTTTATATTTAGATTGATTGATTTGGAGGGAGAAGTTCTCTCTCATTCTTTGTTATATTTCAAACCTATTTAGTTGAATATGGTTATAATTTTTTGTAGTGTATTACAATCTTCAGCTATTGACTGCATAAACTTTCTTGGTGCAAGATAGATTATGCCTTACATTTTATCGGATTTGGAATGTTTGATTTTCTTAAAATTTTTTTTTTTGTCTCTAATTAATTACAACATAGATTTGCTTTATGGAGACTCTAATATAGATTGTATTTGAAAACTCTCATTTGATTGTGAAAGTGGGCACTCAAAGTGTTAGAGGAAATGTCTCAATATGAAAAATTGATGGGTTGTGGTCTTATTTTTTGTGCTTTTCTAAACCATCATTTGTAAGCAATTAGTGAAAGAATTAGTGAAAACTGATAATTTGTTAGCTTTTACATCACCAACTTTCAAGTATTTAATATTTATAAATATGTTATTTTCTTCATCATATTTTTTTTAATGATTTTGTAAATTTGTGCAGAAATTGTATGAAATCATTTGTAATAATCTATTTGCACTTTGCAGGCCAAAAGATTTGTAGACTATTTGGCTACTTTGGCCCTCAATGAAGTTTTCATGCCTCATTTTGAATCAGCTCCTTAAGTTTATAATCACTAGCTATTTATTTATTTATCCTATTTTTAGGTGGAATGAAAACCATATTGAATTACAAAGACTACCATATTCATTTATCTTTTCCCCAAAATACAATTCCTTTAATTTTTAGTCAATATCATGTTTGTGTATTTTGAAATTTGGATTCAATCACATAAGCATTGAACTGAAACTTGCAAAATTTCAGACTCATTCTCCTTCTCTTCTTACAAACTCGGTGACGGGAAATAATGAGGAAGCAGCGCACAAATGAAAACGGCAAGGTAAGCTTTTATCATCCTCTTGCTGGGTGTCTGCCTTTTTATTTACTTGCTTTTTGTTCTTATTTGTTGCCTAATTTATTTGTTATTTAACAAGTTAACCAATTATATTTTTGTTTCAAGCGGTGGTTAGATGATTTTTTGAAGTTTCTAGAGCAAGTCCATCTGCATCTTCATTGTTCAGAGGTAAAAGCTTAATTTTTTGCGTAATGATAATTCTTTTCATGTTTATTGGTCAAACTGTAGTTTCTATTCTTCTTTGCACAATCAATTTTGAACACATTCATTTTCAAGTTAAATATGTTGTTTCAACTTATTAAAGTGTTCATCTAATTGCCTCACTATTATCTTTTCTCTAACTAGCTTTATGAAACATGTCCAGTTAACCATAAGTGAGAATTGAGAAGAATTTGTCCTTTGATTACTATTGTTTTTATTATGAAAGGTTTTTTTTAAAAAAATTGTGAATATGATTTCCCTATTCGGCAGGTTGTGCTATAGTTTCTCTAATTACATCATTTTTTGGTGCTGTTAAGAGGTATTGATGGATTTGGAGGTAGATCTATGTTATCTCATTCAATTCAACTCATGGTTTTGGAGTATTGTTTTTCACATTAGGGAGGTTACTTATGTATATATATTTTTTAGTATTAGTATTTTGTACTGATATTATATATGAAATGTTGATTGAAGCATAAACTAATTCTTATGTTAGTTTTGACATGTCTCTGATAATATATTTCATTGCATCAATACTAGCTTTTATTTCACATTTCATTTCTTTTATGTGATTTTGCTTTAATTTGAATAAGTGATATCATGAGTATAGGATTAGTGTTCACTTTGCTAGAGGAATTCACTATATCATGAATTAAAATAGGACATTTGATAAAATCTGTTATGATCAAATAGGCTTTGGCATATAAATGATACTTCGTACTTAATTTGGCGTTAGTGTTGTAGAAAGATTTGGTAGTTCTGTGAACATCATTGTACATTCTTTTTGAGCTATTTTTTTATGAAACTGTTGGAGATTCATCATTGAATAAATTAGTTGGCCCTTTTTGAATGTGTTTTCTATTTTTTTATGTATGTGTTTTCTCTTTTAGTTGGCCCTTTTTTTATGCCAGATATACCGATGAGAAATACATATCAGCTGGAGATTGGTTTGTGTTTGTTAATAACGCTAACTTACAAGTTGGCTCTAGACTTAGGTTCACTTTAGCCGATCCACCTCAAGTGTTGAATGTTGTTATCATCAATCCTAATGTATAAGTTGAAGCTTTGTAGCTCTATTTTGATATCCCTTTAATGTGTTATGTGTTTTTGTCGTCTATTGTTGTGTCTTAAAATATTATCCCTTTAATGTCTTAAAGTTTGGTTTGTAATGACAATTGATCTATTAACAATGTTAGCTACAATATGCTTATATAATTGAATCATATGTTGCGCCCCGTGCGTTGCACGGGTATAAATACTAGTTTAATAACATATACAAAATCTATATTCTAAAGAGTAAATGTATTTCGAAGAACCAACTCACCAAATTATACAAGAAGCATACCTCACTTGTTTTCTGTTCCAATCATATTGATACGCAACAGTAGCAGGAGCAAACTGTAACAGGACACAACCTTCTCTACATACCTCGAATGCCCCTGACTACAAAAACACTCCAACATTCACAATTCTACAAAACTATACTCTGAAACAAACACTAGAAATTTACTCCCTCTAGTCTCATATATAAGTAAAGATTCCTTTTTCAATGAGCCTGGTCTAGGAGACACAGTGAGTACAGCTTTTGCTTTGTAAACTGAATGACCAACATAAACCTTTGCTGGCAATTTTCCTACTGAACACACACACTCACGCGCGCACACTCACACGCGCGCACACACACACAAAAAAAAAATACAACTTCAAAAATTAAAAATTAAACATTTAAAATAAAATAAAATAATTTCATCATTGTGAAACACCAATCAATATCAAATTTCTTAACTGACCCATTATTCTATATCATTAGTAGAAATGATACAAAAAAAAAGCTATGATTTTTAACTTTTTGAAGTGAAAAAGAATTGAATTTTCTTTTCAAATACCTGAAGAAGATGATGAAGGAGGAGGTTGAGGTGGTGGTGGGGGGAATGGTTTGGGTTGGAAAGGATATGGGCGGCGACATGTGATAGAGAATTGTGAGAGAGTGGAGGAGAAAGTGGGACCCACATGCCTTAAAGGAATGGGTATTTTGGGATTGATGAAAGAGTGAGTTGGGACTGAAAATGGGTTTCTAGTGGTTGTATAGGACTGTGCCTGTAATATCTTCATCTTCTTCTTCTACTCCCTTTCTCTTCAATCTCTTAATTGCTTTCTCTTGTTTATATGTTCTGTACTTCTGTTACTGATTTTTGGTTTCTAGTAAAAATTGTGACATTATCTAACATGTTATTGGAGAACAAGGAGTCCGGGTTGAGGCCGTTCGTCAATTGTCTCTCTTTATGTTTCAGATTGCTATTGGAGAGACTACGGTTTATTAATATTCACCTATTCAGGTATTCTGATAACCTTTAATAAATCACCATATCGTAGATCCTATAATTATAAGCATGCTCGTTTGTTATCTCCTTTCCACACTAAAGTAAGATTATAATTTTAATTTTAATCTTCATTACTATTTTACTATTGCTATTACCTTTGTTGTTCTAAGGAGTTCTATTTGTGTCCCTTGGACACAAGAGAAGGTATGCTTTGTTCATTTCTAAAGAAATTTAGAGGATCAACTTTGGTCTTCACTTTTACCAATCTTTTGAAATTGTTCTTGAAGTACTTAACACCCCAAACACTAGCTTGCTTATAGCTTGTGTAACCTGTCTTATTATTCACCCCAATATCAAGATCTCTATAATTCAAATAGGCACTTCTTGGTGACTTTGAAACAAATGGTTCCATATAACTATAAAGTTTTCTAATCCAATTAATATGCAATTTTTCAGCCTCATCACCTTCTTGATACCAATGAACTGCATACTGAATTATGTATAAGTTTCCATATCTATGTGGAAATGGAATTTCAGATTCTGAAATACTATCCATTTTGCCACCAAAAGGCAACATTACCATCATTGAATCTTTGGCACCATCTTCATCAAACATAGGCCATATTCCTTCAAAACCAATTTTAGGAATGGGAGTTTTTACATAATCTGATTTTGCTTTGAAAATATCCTTTTCACCTATTATTCTATTCAACAACACTTCATGTTTTACACCATTCGGAAATCCGAAAATGTAAAGAACTGATTCAATCCAACTCATCTCAGTACAATCTTCTTTAACCAAACTAAGCTCAGGAAACTTCTCTTGCACCAAGGGTATGAGTTTATCTACACTTCCAAGAAACAACGATTGAAATAAAGCTTGTACCGTTGAATTTGATTCACTTTTTTTACTTGAAGTTGAATTTATTCTTTTTATGATAATATGAATGGCTATATTTTCATCAAGTTTACTTGCAACATACTGCCACTTATGAATAAGCTTTGTTGCATTTTGTTCCAATGTTCTTGGAACAGTAAACACTGTCACAATTGTTGGAACTTGAACAAGTTTTATCTTCCAAGAAACTATGACACCAAAACTTGCTCCTCCACCACCTCTAATAGCCCAAAACATATCCTCACCCATTGCTTGTCTGTCAAGAAACCTACCCTTCACATCAATTATGTAAGCATCGATGATGTTATCGGCTGCAAGACCGTATTTACGCAACATGAGTCCATGGCCACCACCACTGAAGTGTCCACCAACACCTACTGTAGGACAAATACCAGCAGGAAAACCAAGATTTCGGCTCTTTCGGCTAATTGCATAGTACAGTTCACCAATTGTAGCACCAGTTTGAACCCAAGCTGTTCTACTTTCCACATTTATTTCAATTGCTCTGAAGTCTATGAGATCAATGACAGCAAATGGAACTTCAGAAACATAGGACTGACCCTCATAGTCATGTCCGCCGCTTCGGATTCGAATCTGCAGGCCATGGTTTTGGGAACAGATTATGGTTGCTTGAATATGGGAAATTTCTTTAGGTGTGATGATTACAAGGGGTTTTGGTTCTTTGTTGGTTGCAAATCTGAGATTATGAATTGAAAATTTGAGTATTGATGAGTAAGATGAATTGTTTATGGTGTACACTAGTTTAGAGAATGAAGTGGTGTTATGTGAATAACTATAGAGACATTGAAGGAAATTATCTTCATGAGTACTAGTATCAATTACTGAAGATGCAAATGAAAACAAAATTGGTATTAGTAGAATAGTCAAATATGAGCTTAGAGGCATCATTTTTTGTTTCTGATTTTGTGCTTATCATGCTTCAAATTTATAAACTAGAGTGTGCTATGTTAGACAAGTCAAGCATGTGACTTTGAATTGTGACTTTTCATTTTACTTTAGTAAAGTGCCGTTGTTAAACATGCAGGGTATGATTGTTTTCAACATTAATTAGTATTATTTTAATGACTTTTTATTGATTGTTTCTGTGTAAATAATTTTTGCATTGAATATTTTACATGTATTTGTTAACCAAACATCGTCACTGTTGACGTGTACACAAGTATTGTTCAAAAATTTCAATCTAAAGTCTAAAAGTAGTAGAAGAAATGTCAAACATTGCATAAGTAAACAGAATAATAAACAAGATGTTTGCATAGATTTAGAATATGCCTGTAACCATGGCCACATCCTAGTTTCTTCTCACTTTTTGATTTTCAAAAAAGTTTTTCTCTGTTCAAAAATTGAATTCTTGCCATTGCTCCTCTTCAGAGTGAGAATGATAATGATATTTGTATGTGACAGAGATCGAGCTCTAGGCTTTACATAGTTTCGACACCATATAAGATACTATGTACGTAGGACTGATAAAATGAATCTGAATCAGGAGTGTTAGGCCTGTGACTGATCACCACCGGAAGCATCGAATAAAATGGGAGAACCTTTCTGTAAACATTGTGGCGATACTAGCAAAACCACTTCACATGTGGCTATGATGATTTGGAATAGATTGATAGATTATACAATAAGACAACAATTCTTTCATGTTAGTCTACATGATTCAATCAATTTGAATTTATCTCATTATGGTAGAAGCAATGAAATGGACTGGCCGGAAGTATGGGATAGAATGTCTTGCTATTAGGAATAGGCTAAATTATCTTAGTAGGTTTCTGTTGTTACTAATTGAAGGATGGTAAGTACTCAAAAATCTATGATTCGTTGGACTAAGCCAAAGCGAGGATGTACAAAAGCCAATTCGGATGGAGCGCATTAAGGTGGGCTTCATGCATGATGCGGAGGATTGTTTAGAGCTGATGATGATGGTGAATGGCTTGGTGGGTTATCTATATATTTAGGAAATCGCAGTGCATTTGTTGCAGAGTTATAGTGTTGTAAAGAACTTGTGATTAGAATGGAGACTTGAATTCAAGAAGGTGGAATTGAACACAGAATCCAAAGTTGTGGTGCATACTTTGAATAACAGAGAAGCTTGGAATGCAAGGTATCTGGTTATTCGCCAAGTTAGAAGACTTATGGAACTGGATTGGGAAAGCAAAGTGTCACATATTGTGCTAATCACAAGCTCTTTACGATATTGGCATCAATAACCAAACACAAGTCACTAAACCTATAGAAAGGAAAAAGTTTGAAAACAAACACAAGTCACTTTAACGAAATCCACACACATAATATCGAATTGATGAATGTTGCATCAGTACATGTATAAAATCAACAAAGCTTGGTCTAGTTTATAAGGATTAAAATCAATCGAAAAAGCCTAAAAATATCTCTCAAAACATTTCTTATCACCCAAAAAACACTATTTGAATCTTGGATCCTGCTAGTGAGCTCCCACACCAAACAAACTCTCCTAAACTTTTATTAATTAAAAAAGCACACATAAAATGGGAATTACAAAGCAACTTATGTTTTACTATTACTATGACCTTTGTTCTTCTAAAGAGTTCTATTTGTGTCCCTTGGACCCAAGGGAAGGTATGCTTTGTTCATTTCTGAAGAAGTTTTGAGGATCAACTTTAGTCTTCACTTTTACCAATCTTTTGAAGTTGTTTTTGAAGTACTTAACACCCCAAATACTAGCTTGCTTATAGCTTGTGTAACCTGTTTTATTATTTACCCCAATATCAAGATCTCTATAATTCAAATATGCACTTCTTGGAGACTTTGAAACAAAAGGTTCCAAATAACTATAAAGTTTTCTAATCCAATTTATGTGCAATTTCTCAACTTCATCACCTTCTTGATCCCAATGCACTGCATACTGAATTATGTATAAGTTTCCATATCTATGTGGAAATGGAGTTTCAGATTCTGAAATATTATCCATTTTGCCACCATAAGGCAACATTACAATCATTGAATCTTTGGCACCATCTTCGTCAAACATACGCCATATTCCTTCTAAACCGATTTCTGGAATGGGAATTTTCACAAAATCTGATTTTGCTTTGAAAAAATCCTTTGTACTTTGTGTTCTGTTAAGCAACACTTCAGGTTTTACGCCATTCGGAAGTCCAAAAATGTAAAGAATGGATTCAATCCAACTCATCTCAGTACAATCTTCTTTAACCAAACCAAGCTCAGGAAACTTCTCTTGCACCAAGGGTATGAGTTCATCCATACCTCCAAGAAACATGGATTGAAATAAAGCTTGTCCTGTTGAATTTATGTTATGTAGGACAATACTAATGATTATGTTTTCATCAAGTTTACTTGCCACATACTGCCACTTATGAACAAGCTTGGTCGCATTTTGTTCCAATGTTTTTGGAAGAGTAAACACTGTCACAATTGATGGAACATAAACAAGTTTTATCTTCCATGAAACTATGACACCAAAACTTGCTCCTCCACCACCTCTGATAGCCCAAAACAAATCCTCACCCATTGCTTGTCTGTCAAGAAATCTACCCTTCACATCAATTATGTGAGCATCAATGATGTTATCGGATGAAAGACCGTATTTACGTACCAAAAATCCATGGCCACCGCCACTGAAGAGTCCACCAGAACCTACTGTAGGATAAACACTAGCCGGAAAACCAAGATTTTGGCTTTTTCGACTAATCGCATAGTAAAGTTCACCGGCCGTTGCACCAGATTGAACCCAAGCTGTTTTGTTTTCTACATCAATTTCAATTCCTCTAAAGTCTATGAGATCAATGACAACAAATGGAACCTCAGAAACATAGGACAGACCCTCAAAGTCATGTCCACCGCTTCGGACTCGAATCTGCATACCATGTTTTTGGGAACATATTATGGTTGATTGAATATGGGAAATTTCTTTAGGTGTGATGATTACAAGGGGTTTTGGTGTTATGTTGGTTGCAAATCTGAGATTTTGAATTGAAAATTGGAGTATTGATGTGTAAGATGAATTGTTTTTGGTGTAAACAAGTTTGGAGATTGAAGTGGAGTTATGTGAATAACTATAGAGACATTGGATGAAATTATGTTCATTTGTACTACTATGATCAATTACTGAAGATGTAAATGAAAATAAAATTGCTATTAGTACAATAGTCAAATATGAGCTTAGAGGCATCATTTTTTGTTTGTGGTTTTGTGCTTATCATGCTTCAAATTTATAAACGAGTTTTTAGTAGTAGAATGGATTAACTGGATAGTGTGCTATGGTAGACAAGTCAAGCGTATGAATTTGAATTAGGACTTTATAATTTATTTTAATAAAGTATGAATGTTTTCAACTGTAATTAAATTAGTATTAAAATAGATTCTTTCTTTTTATTTGAATAAGATAAGATGTGGCTGTTGCTACTTTCTAAATATGAAGGGAGACTATTATAAATTTGCATAATAATCGATTTGTTTTTTTGCGTGAATCAAAGGAATAATCAATTGGTCATATTATGGAGTATTTCAATATTATAAATGATCGTCATCAAATTAGAAACATTTTTAGTTAGAAAAATATTGTTCAAATCATTACTCTTAACAAAAGTTGTAAAAACTTACCATTTTTAGGCAAGTTTGGTTTAATTGAGTTTTATAATGCAGCCGTTTTAAATTGTGGCTTGCGTACTTCACTAGCGGCTGGACACTCTAAGTTTCATAAAATTTCGTAGTTCCTCATTGTATTTTAGACATTCAAAAACCGATTATTAAACCGTGTAAAATTGAATCATATCAAATGGGTTTTTTTTATTTTAATTTGTCATTTTTTTTTTGAATCATAACATAATCTGTCATTTAAAAGCAAACCAAACAGCAAATGATTTTTTTTTTTAATTGAATAAATTTTTATCCTAACTGAACCACAAAGACACCTACTTTCTCTCTTCATTGCCCTCTTTTGATCTTAAACCAAACATATAAATAATTAATAATACCCTTTTAAGATGACGGACAAATAACACATAGACAATAAAAATTTATTACTCAAATTGTAATTTTTACAAAGTGAATATATATAAACTTTCGGCTTTTTGACATTTATGCCACTTTTTGAAACCAAAATTTCCAAAATGCCACACATTCACAAAAGTTTCCCTAAATGCCACACTTTCAATTTAACGGTTGACCGTAAATTTCCCACACTTAAGAGAAGCCACACCATGTGGCTACTTTCTAATGAACTTAAATTTTTTTTGTCTTATTTACCAGGTACGGAATTTCATGAAATTCTTTATCTTTTTTGCATTTTATCTTTCTCAAAACCCTCTTCTAACCCCAATTCTTCCTCTACAAAACCCAAAAAAAAATTTGTTATAAAATTATAAAAAAATTATTTTAAAATTAATAAAAATACAAAATCATAAAAACTAAATTTTTTTAAAAAAAACTCTCATTTATTTAATATTTAATTATTTAGAGAGAAACACTAAACATTTGGACGATACAATTTTAACAACTAAAAAAGAAGAAAATAACTAGTGTTGAATAGATGGACCCCCGATATTTGGACATTTGCTACGGTTATGAACCAGTTGTCCACATATGATGATGGTTTGCGATGGGGTCACATGACAACCAACCTTGCAGAGTCAATGAACTCCGTGTTAAAGGGTGCTCGGAACCTCCCTATTACGGATTTGGTGAAGTCAACCTACTTCAAGTTGGTGGATTTATTTGTGCAACGAGAAAAACAATGGAATGTTGTATTAAATTATGGTCAAGCATATACTGAAAAGTGTATGAAGATAGCAAAATATTCAAAATATTCAAAATGGAAAACGTTCGAAAGCCTCGCCAGGTGTCCAAGAAATTCAAATTGTCGAAGACACGTGGAGTTTAGTTAGACGTTATGTAGGTTTTGACGGTTATTCTAGTTTGTCTATAAATATTAGTTTCTCATATGAGAAATGGGTTCACAATTCTCATGCAAATTCCTGACAAACTCAGAGTACCCATGTCAACGAGCGAAATGAGTGCAATATGGAACATGTACGAATCTGTGTACCATTTTCTGTAAACGTTTTACAATTATCAATGCAATTTACATTTTTTCAAGTATTGATTACTTGCCTTTCATTTAAAGTTTCTGCACTTTAAACTTTTCTGCAATTTACTTCGTTGCATGTTTTACTTTTCAAAGTTTCTTCTTTAAACTTTATCTGCAAATTCATTTACAAGTTTTCTGCAAATTTAACTTTGAAGCATTTTACTTTAAGCAAACCCATTCGACCAAGTCGAGTGATTTTATTGTTTTTATCAACTTATCCGATTTAACCCAGAAAATATGAACATGTTTTCGTCAATTCTGCACAATCCATATGTCCCAGGATTTACTAGTTGATCCTTCTTGTAATAATTAAACTAGCGGTTGTTTGCTAAAAATCGGGGTAAACACCACCACAACCACCATCTACATCGCGCTGTAACTTTTGGATTTGGGGGAAAAGCCCAGCGGCGGCGGTTTAGGGTTACGCAGGAAGAGAGAAGCGAGAGAGAAAGTATTAAGTTATTATAATACTACTATATTATAGGATCTTGATTCTATGAGTGGCGACTGCCCCTTTTCTATTATACCTAGGTCCATCTCTGCTCCCCTCCTTTCTGCTAAATCAAATAGACCTTCCGTGCATCTTTAAAAGTTTTCAACATACTTTGTATGAATGCATTATTATCATCTTCCTTGTAAAAAAAAATTGTTGCATCAGAAATTACTAGTGGCTTTGGAAAAAATGAAATTGAGGCACTGAATATGATGGACCAACTATTGCATAGCTTGTGATATGATTGTATGAGGATGTGGATGATACCATGTGAATAGAAGTGTGTTTTCAGGGCAAATATTGATTTCTCTCCTTCCATTTTTTCCTTTTAAAGGTAGTAAACTGTGGCAACAACATGGGATCCTAACCCAATGAATTGGTAGGTGAAATTTTTATTGCGTTTCTTAAATGACATATATTTTGAGAGGGGGGGTAGATAGGAAGATGTTTGAAAATAAATGCAAATCACTTTACCAAAATCCACACATATATAAGGATTAAACTCAATCTCAAAAGGTCTAAAAATTTTGCTAAAAACATTTTTGGTGTATAACATGTAAATATCATCTTAAAAACAATTTCAATCTTGGAGGTTTTCTCAGTGAGTCCCCACACCAAACTCTCACAAGCCTTTTACTAATTAAAATAATACACTTATAAAAGAGAAATAATAAAACATCTATTTGTGTCCCTTGGACACAAGAGAAGGTATGCTTTGTTCATTTCTGAAGAAGTTTTGAGGATCAACTTTAGTCTTCACTTGTGCCAATCTTTTGAAATTGTTGTTGAAGTACTTAACACCCCAAATACTAGCTTGCTTATAGCTTGTGTAGCCTATCTTATTATTCACCCCAATATCAAGATCTCTATAATTCAAATATGCACTTCTTGGTGACTTTGAAACAAAAGGTTCCATATAACTATAAAGTTTTCTAATCCAATTTATGTGCAATTTTTCAGCATCTTCACCTTCTTGATGCCAATGCACTGCATACTGAATTACATATAAGTTTCCATATCTATGTGGAAATGGAGTTTCAGATTCTGAAATATTATCCATTATGCCACCAAAAGGCAACATTACCATCAATGAATCTTTGGCACCATCTTCAACAAACATAGGCCATATTCCTTCTAAACCAAATTCAGGAATCGGAATTTTCACATAATCTGATTTTGCTTTGAATATATCCTTTTCACCTATTACTCTATTCAACAATACTTCAGGTTTTACACCTTTCGGAAATCCGAAAAGGTAAAGAACTGATTCAATCCAACTCATCTCAACACAATCTTCTCTAACCAAACCAAGCTCAGGAAACTTCTCTTGCATCAAGGGTATGAATTTATCTACACCTCCAAGAAACAAGGATTGAAATAAAGCTACTACTGTTGAATTTGCCTCTCCTTTTTTACTTGAAGTTGAATTTATCCTTTTTATGACAATACCAAAGATTATGTTTTCATCAAGCTTACTTGCCACATATTGCCACTTGTGAATAAGCTTTGTTGCATTTTGTTCCAATGTTCTTGGAACAATAAACACTGTCACAATTGATGGAACATAAACAAGTTTTATCTTCCATGAAACTATGACGCCAAAACTTGCTCCTCCACCACCTCTAATAGCCCAAAACAAATCTTCACCCATTGCTTGTCTGTCAAGAAACCTACCCTTCACATCAATTATCTGAGCATCAATAATGTTATCGGATGAAAGACCGTATTTACGTACCAAAAATCCATGGCCACCACCACTGAAGAGTCCACCAGCACCTACTGTAGGACAAACACTAGAAGGGAAACCAAGATTTCGGCTTTTTCGGCTAATTGCATAGTATAGTTCACCAGCTGTTGCACCAGATTGAACCCAAGCTGTTCTGTTTTCGACATTTATTTCAATTCCTCTAAAGTCTATGAGATCAATGACAACAAATGGAACCTCAGAAACATAGGACAGACCCTCAAAATCATGTCCACCGCTTCGGACTCGAATCTGCAGGCCATGGTTTTGTGAACATATTATGGTTGATTGAATATGAGAAATTTCTTTAGGTGTGATGATTACAAGGGGTTTTGGTATTTTGTTGGTTGCAAATCTGAGATTTTGAATTGAAAATTGCAGTATTGATGAGTAAGAGGAATTGGTTTTGGTGTACACAAGTTTAGAGATTGAAGAGTTATGTGAATAACTATAGAGACATTGAAGGAAATTATCTTCATGAGTACTAGTATCAATTGCTGAAGATGCAAATGAAAATAAAATTGGTATTAGTAGTACAAAAGTGAAATATGATCTTAGAGGCATCATTTTTGTTTGTGATTTTGTGCTTATCATGCTTCAAATTTATAAATGAGTTTTAGTAGTAGTGTATAGATTTTTCTTTTTTTTGTTGACAATAATAGTGTATAGATGGCTTAATAGGTGTTTCAGTCCCTATATGTTCGCGAATTTTTAGTTTTAGTCCCTGTGTTTTATTTTGTTGCAAATAAGTCCCTGAATGTATAATTTTTTTTGTTTTAGTCTCTAAAATCAAAATCCGCAAGAAAATCTGCTGTTTTCGTGGAAATTTTCCTTCAGATTTCTTGCGGATTTTGACTTTATGAATTAAAACAAAAAAATGTTATACATTCAAGGACTTATTTGCAACAAAATAAGATACAAAGACTAAAATCAAAAATTCGCGAACAGACATAAACCAAAAGATCTATTAAACCTATAATATATTAACTAGATAGTGTGCTATGGTATGAATTTTTTCAACTTTATTAAAATAAAGTCTTCATTTTTATTTGAATAAGAAGTGGTGGTTGGTTTTAGTCAAAAAGAATGCATGGTTGTTTGTTGCTAATGGCTAAACATGCAGGGAGACTATTACAAAAAAAGATGCAAAAAAATATGTATAATCGATTTGTCATATTAATTTATTTTAATATATATTTGATTGTCATCTGTTAGAAATACATTTTTTTATTATTGATTATTGTTGAAACATCATAATCCAATTCAGAGAAAAGGATATAAGACTAAAATAATGCACAATCAAAGAGTTAACTTGCACACAATTGGAGAGAACACAACTTGTTTCAATCAACTTAATTCAAAGTGCATGACATCTTCTAGTTAATTGGTTTAGTCAAACTGGAAGTGTAAGTTGCCTCCATTTGGCTTGCTCACATATGATATGTGCCAAATTTTATTGCTATATCTCTAATATTTTAATTTTTTTTAAAAAAAATAATTTGATGGTTATGATTTCACTCTTAATATAATTAAAAGAGAGTATTAAAGTTCGAACTCTAATTTTTATATATTAAGATATGCGATATTTCTACCAACTGAACTATATTTATAACAACTATTGTATCTCTGATATATTAGAATCAATTTAGCTAATTTAGTTTTGTGTTTCATTTTAACAATTAATTGTTTTATGTAAAGACTATTTAGAGGTGTTTTATGATTTTGGTGGATATACTCTCTCTTGATAGAATAAGAATATTACTCCATTAAAGAATAATTATGTTTCTAATTATTTTCCATTATGTGTAATTATTTCCTATAGTTGACTTACACAATTGTAACTTGTATATATACATTTCACTAGTTAGAGCATCTTTAGTGGGAGTAAACTAAATGGATGAACTAAGTTGTTTTTTGTGGGTCCAAAGTAATTTGTAGAATTTTAGTTGATTTGAGTAGTTTTTACTTTAATGGTGGTTGGTTATAAACAACCAAATCTTGACCCCACATATTTATATTTTTTATTTGTAATTAATTTTGATTCAAAGTTAACATTAATTTAATTATTTTTATTAATATGCTTAAAAATTTTTAAAATTTTTTTGACAAAAAATAAATATAATTTACTACTAATATTTATACAAAGGTAAAAAATTATTATATAACCGTTATTTTTATCACAAAATATATAGCCGTTGGTTTAATTGATAGTATCGTTGGGTTACTAATATTTTTTTTTATATAGATTGGGTTATTAATATTGTCAAATGTTGTGTCAAAAAAAATAATATTGTCAAATATACATAAATAAAATATAATACTAGTAGAGTAGTATTTATATGTTTGATTCAAATATAGCCAACATATATCAAGAAAAGGATAGCCAACGTTGGCTCTAGAAAGCACGGCAACTAAGTTTTAGTTAATCTAACGCCAGCTCATATTTAGTGCAAGGCTAAATTGCTTATAGCCAATGTAAACTGTAAAAAACTTTGAGATAAATGACGTGCGTTAAAGATGCTCTTAGAATAAAATCATCAAATTACAATTATTTTTAGGGTTCCGCTAACATGTGCCCTTAGGGCACATGATAATGTGTATTTAATTAGGTGATATATCACTTAATTTACTTTAAAAGTAGCATTATTTAATTTTATTAATTAAATGATATGATCCAAATAATTAAAAGATATGATTACCATTAATTAAAAGATACAGCTGCATTAATTAAAAGATACGCACATATTTTTAGTCAACTTTTTGATTTTAAACTAAAAACAAAAATTAAATTATAATTATAAATTATATAAAATTCCAAAACATATTAGCAATTCAAAAATCAAAATAACACTAATAATTGTTATCATCACGACATAATACTATAATTCTCGGTCCTATTCACTAAGACAAAAAAACAAAGTACTTAAATGTTTAATTGAATCAAAAAAATAAAAAACATGTGCCTAATAATTAAGGAGATTAATATGTTTTGAGAAAAAAAAATATGATGTATATAAAAAGAGATGATTATGTTTTAATTGGTTAATTGATATAGAAGATTATGTTTTAATATTAATTAAGGTGGAGTGATGTGTGAGTGTGACATTAATTAATTAAATTAGGATATTAACTAATTAAATGCACCTTATCATATGCCCTTGGGGCACATGTTAGCATTTGCCTTATCTTTACTGTCTTACATAAAAATATTACTCCATTAAAGAATAATTATATATGTTTGTAATTTTTTTCCATTATGTGTAATTATTTCCTATAGTTGACTTACACAATTGTAACTTGTATATATACACTTCACTAGTTGGAATACAATCATCAAATTACAATTATCTTTACTGTCTTACATAAAAATATTATTCTATTAAAGAATAATTATATTTGTAATTATTTTCCATGATGTGTAATTATTTCCTATAGTTGACTTACACAATTGTAACTTGTATATATACATTTCACTAGTTGGAATACAATCATCAAATTACAATTATCTTTACTGTCTTACATAAAAATATTCCTCGATTAGAGAATAATTATGTTTGTAATTATTTTCCATTATGTGTAATTATTTCCTATAGTTGACTTACACAATTGTAACTTGTATATATACATTTCACTAGTTGGAATACAATCATCCAGAGCCTGTCCCAAGATTTTGGAGGCCCGAGACAAATAATAAAAACGGACCCTTAATAAAAAAAAATAAAGTAGTTAAATTATGTATAACTTGTAGAATAGTTTTATTTATAGAAAAAACTTGTTTTGTATATTATATTAATATTATTAAATATATTTTAAAATGAAACTAAAGAAAAAAATTGTCAAAAGAGGGATAGAACTTGCCCTCTAGACACTTGAAAGTTATAAAATGAAATTAATGGAAAAAACTGTCACAAGAGGGAATAGAACCCACACCCTCACATTGAACCTACTTAACCAATATTGTGTATGTTGGGCTTCAAAATAAAATATGAGCCTCTTGAATTTTTGAGGCCCTGGCCTATGGGCCTGCTTGCCCTGCCTCAGGGCCGGCCCTGCAATCATCAAATTACAATTATCTTTATTGTCTTACATGGTATCACCCTAACCGATCCTTCTTTTTCTTTCATTTAAAAAAAAGGAAAAATTACATAAACACATGAGTGAAATGCGAGTCTTCTTCTTCGTTGTGAAACCCACTCGCGCCACCACACATCTTGCACGCCGCCGCACAACACAGCCCCAGCCTTACATGCGAACCAACAACCATCTCCGATCGTGTTCGCAACTGTTTGTGCCGCCGCCGCCGATGAAACCTCTTCTCCGATCGTGCTCTGTTTCTGCTCCGTTCGTCGCTCGAGATTTCCTTCCATTTTCCCCCTTTCAGATCGACCAAGACCACAACGTTCGCTTCTGTTTGTGATTTCGGTCGCGTTCTTGTTATAGACGATGGATACATCATCCTGTAACTATGTTAGTGTTTTCCTTTCACATTGATATCTCCCACCTCATCCTTCTTCAGATTGTGTTACTGTTGTTTCTGCATCCATCGTCTGTTCCCATTCTCTTAGGCTTGAGATGTCTGAATCTGAACATAGTGACTCCGACACCACCGGCAGAACCACCACTCCCGACCGTCGTGATTCCGATACGGCAAAACCATCTTCCTCTTTAAAAGCAGTCTCAAAGATGGATTTTCATCCTACTCTCTCCGTTTCAAACATCAAGAATCATATTCCTATTGTTCTCGAGATGGAGAAAGATCAATATGGCACATGGGTCGAGCTATTCCGCATCCATGCTCGCTCGCATCGAGTCCTCCATCACATCGTACCATCTATAGGAAAAGCACCACCAGCCCCTACCGATGATGAACATGAACAGTAGACCACTCTTGATGCCACTGTTCTTCAATGGATCTATTCCACTATTTCCACTGATCTGCTGACTACTATTCTAGAACCCGACTCCACTGCAATGGAAGCATGGAATCGTCTAGCAGATATTTTTCAGGACAATCAAAACGCTCGTGTTGTCGCTCTTGAGCAAGAATTCTCCAACACTTGCATGGAGGATTTTCTCAATGTCTCTGCATATTGTCAGCGCCTTAAGATGCTCTCTGACTGGTTAAGGAATGTCGACTCTCTTGTCAACAATCATTGTTTGGTTCTTCAACTGATATATGGTCTTCTAGAAGTTTACCGCAGTGTTGCCACATTGATTCGTCAGAGTAATCCTCTTCCCGCATTCTATCAGGCTCGCTCCATGCTCACTTTGGAAGAAGTCGGTATGGCTAAAATGGAAAGCACCGACTCTCATGCTTCCATGCACACCATTCAACAGCAACCTTTAGAAGACTTCTCTCGGCGTGAAAATCGGCGTCCCAGTAACCGTTCTCGCTCTCGTGACAACCAGGGTCACGAAGGGGGACGTGGTAACCGCAGTGGACCTCAGTCTGGAGCTTCCAATGCCTCTCCATCATGGTCACCTCCCCCTTGGCATCAATAGTACCCAGCCTGGCAACCATGGGGTTGGACTCCCCCACCATGGGCTATGCCACCTTGTCTGTATCCCACCTCTCAGTGGACACGTCCTGTCGGCCCTCCGAAGCAGCCGGGCATCCTAGGATAGAGCCCACAGGCGTATACAGCCACTACATCATCTCAGACACCGACAGACATTGAGGCCGCTATGCACACCATGTCTCTCCATACTCCTTACAATCAGTGGTACATGGATACTGGCACAACATCTCACACTTCGGAATCACGAGGTAATATCTCGTCTTATTTTCCTTTAAGTAATTCAAATCAGAAAGTTATTGTTGTCAGTGGCCATGAAATTCCAATTCACGGCACCGGACACACACAAATTGACACCTCTCAGCAACCCCTTAACTTAAACCATGTCATGCATGCTCCGAACATTATCAAAAATTTAATTTCTGTTAGACGACTCACCACTGATAACAATGTTTCTGTTTGTTTTGACCCTTTTGGCTTTACTGTATCTGATTTTCAGACGGGGATTCCTCTCATGAGATGTGATAGCCATGGTGATCTATATCCAGTCACCATTCCCCCCAGTTTTGTCTGTCTTACGTCCAGCCTGTGGCACGATCGACTCGGTCATCCTAGCGTATCTGTTTTAAATTCCCTTCGCAAAAATAAGTTCATATGTTGTGAACCCTTTAATTCTTCTGTTATTTGTGACTCTTGTGTTTTAGGCAAACAGGTTAAATTGCCATTTTTTAATTCTCAAACTACAACATTGATGCCGTTTGATATTTTACATAGTGGTTTATGGACGTCTCCAATTTTAAGTTCTGCAGGTCATAAATATTATGTACTATGTAAAATCCTTTCAATGTGACAATGGCGGTGAATATATTAATGAGCTATTTCGAAAATATTGCACTGATCATGGCCTTATTTTTCGTTTTTCTTGTCCCCACTCATCCTCACAAAATGGGAAAGCCGAACGCAAAATCAGAACCACTAATAATATAATACGTACTATGCTAGCTCATTCTTCTGTTCCTACATCGTTTTGGCATCAAGCCCTTCACATGGCAACTTACCTTTTAAACATTCTTCCCCACAAAACACTTCAAAATCAATCACTAACACAACTCCTATATCACCGAGATCCCACCTACACACATCTAAGAGTTTTCGGTTGTCTATGTTATCCTTTAATTCTGTCATCTACCATCCATAAATTACAACCTCGCTCTACTCCGTGTGTCTTCTTGGGTTACACGTTGAATCATAGAGGTTGCAAGTGTTTTGATTTGTCAAAAATAAAATTAATAATTTCGCTGCATGTTATCTTTGATGAAACACTATTTCCCTTCACCAAGATACACTCTCCTTCCCCTCACTCCTATGACTTCCTAAATAATGACCTGCACCCTTACATTGTTCATCAATGGCAAAATCAGATATTACCACCTGACGAACCAACACCAACAACCATATCTGACCAGCCACCCTTCCCGATGAACCCGATCAACTCGCCCACTACAACCCCCTCTTCCTCACCACCTCCACCTGCATGAACCATCACCACCCGTAGCATGAAAGGCATTGTTAAACCCCGAAAGATTTTTAACTTATTTGTCTCTCACCTTAACCATGCCATCTCCCCCATGCCTAAAAACCCAATGCTAGCCTTATCTGACCCAAATTGGAAATCCACAATGCAATCTGAGTTTGATGCTCTTATTAGAAATAAGACGTGGGATTTTGTGATCCTCACCGACCAGATTATGTGTGTCGTCTGCGAAAATCCCTTTATGGTCTGAAACAAGCGCCTCGTGCATGGTACCAGCGTTTTGCTGATTTTGTCTCCACCATTGGGTTTCAGCATAGAAATTCAAATCATTCACTCTTTATCTACCGGTGTGGCTCTGACATAGCTTACATCTTGCTTTATGTTGACGACATTATACTCATCACCTCTTCCCATGACCTTCGCAAATCTATCATGACACTCCTTGCCTTTGAGTTTGCTATGAAGGATTTAGGTTCATTGAGTTACTTCCACCAACTGAATTATGTTTATAACAACTACTATATCTCTGATATATTAGAATCAATTTAGCTAATTTAGTTTTGTGTTTCATTGTAACAATTAATTGGTTTATGTAAAGACTATTTAGTGGTGGTGTTTTATGACTTTGGTGGATATACTCTCTCTAGACTCTTGTTTTGGCTTTTCTCTTGTTTTATTGTCTTGTATGCTACTTTAGTCAGTATTAACAATTATTCTATTCATCAACACATTTGCAATTTTTTTATAATAACAATAAAATTTCGAACAAATATTATAGTATTATGCTCATGCTAAAAAAACAAGGTCATGCTAAACAATATCTCGGGACACTTGTTAAGTATGCCAAAAAATAAAATAAAAAATAAAATTAATATTAAAAAAATAACTTTTTATATTTTTAAGGTATTAAATGTATGCATTTCGTGACAAAATTTCTATTTTAATATACTTAATCAATGCTCCAGAGGCACTGTTTAATATTTTAAAAAAACAAAATATAATTAGAGAATATTTAACTACGATATGATGCTTCAATTAGCTTCTCATCTAGATCGTCGATCGATTAATCTTCAAGTTGCAACAAAAGTTTAATCCATTCCAAGTGATTAGGCTTATGACTTTTCTAAATAATCAAGTGGCTAAATAATCAAAAGGGAATATTTGCCACTATGTGATGACATGATGAAACTATCATTCGCATATTCATACTTCGTGTACTCACCTAATCACCATTCACCACCAACTACATCACTGCCAATTTATACAATATCACATAGGATACTTAAAATATGAATGTGTCAATCTTTCAATATAAATTAGATTGATATATTATGAAGAATCACTTAATCAACAACGAAAAATATAACAATCAAGCAAAATAAAAATATAAACCTTGAATGTAACATAATTTCAGGTCCTAAATAATATCAAAAAATAGTTTTGTATTTTTTATCATGCTTGATTATTTAAATCGTTGAATGGTAAATGGTGACATATACATTACCTCCCACAAATCAAAACTTCTAGATCTATCCCTAAGTTCAATCCAATATTATGACTTTTTTAATTCGAGTTACAACTTTCTTGAGGATGCATTCATGTCATGATACATGCTATGTTATACAGTTATAGTCATACTACCACTAATAATTGAAATAAAAAATTAGGGAAATTTTAATTTATCTTTTTATAATTTGAGGATATTTACCTTTCAACCAATGAGAATAAACTATTTGTATGTGATCTCCACAAATTTGTTACAATTAATTGTAAGGATCACAAACAAATCTAGTTATGCGGATTTTCTCGTTCGTTGAAGGGTAAATGCCCTTAAATTATAAAAGTTATAGTTGCATACAAAATTTTTTTTATTTGTTTATTTATAAAATAATTAGTATTGATCTTTATAAAATACCTTCCTGATAATATTTTATATTTTTCACAGAATATTTTCAATTCTTTTCGTATTATTATTAAACTTATTTTTTAACAGAAAAATATTAATACTAATTAAAAATACAAAAATTAATATTTTATATTGCAATAAAATATTAGTATGTGTGATAAAGTTGTAAGCAGGGGCGAAGGGTAGTGTCCCAATGGGGTAGCCCTTGCTACCCCCAAAAAAAAAAATATATTAGTAGGTATAAATATATATTTAGCTACCCCTAATTATATATATTTGGCCACCCTAATAAATTTATTGATTTAACAAGAGCAACTAATCGGCTAGAAAAAGGTAGAGATACGTACAACTTGCGCCGAGTTAAATTTTCATAAATAGGTACTATCACTTTTTATTTTCTTTGTTTCTTTTTTAGTACAACATATGTTGTTGCTTAAGTGCAATTTACATACAAGTCCACTTTTTATTTCCTTTGTTGTTTTTTGGTGCAATTTTTGTTGTATATTTAAGTGCATTTTATATTTAGAAGTTATTGTTAATTTTTTGGCCAAATACATATGGAAGTACTTTAAGTTTTACGTTTGTATTAGATATGTCTTTTAAGTTTTTTTTTTTGTTTCAAATAGGTCCTTTAAGTTTTTAAAATGTATCATATAGGTCCATCTGTTGTATTCCGTTACAAAAAAAAGATGACGTATTTAAAGAAAACATATTCTAAAATCAGTTCTTCTTGTATTTATTTATCATCTAGGTCGTTCAACGTCATCAAATTAATGATCACGGCGTCTTTTTTGTTAACAAAATATAACAAAAGAACCTAGATGATACAAAAAAAATATTAAAGAATTTATCTGATACAAATATAAAATATAAAGGACATATATATATGCATTTGACCATTTTTATTGGGTTAATTTTACTATTACTTTTGAATTGTTTTTATATTTGGCCACCTCATGAAAATATGGCTAGCTTCACCCCTGGTTGTAAGATTCGAAATGAGTTTTTAAAATCGTACTATTATTAAAATAAAAAGTGAATGAGTTGTATTAAAATGATGTGGTTCTAATTAATGGGACTCACATAACACCTTTGTAGAGGAGAATGGATTCTCTCAAGTGGAAAAAAGAATTGAGGAAATAATGTGGATTATAGACCTTTGAATTATATATTTAAATCAATATTTAAATTTAAAAGAAATTGAGAAAAGTTGATTAATGATTGAGATGTGAAAATTGAGAAAAAACAAATTGAGAGGATCCATTCTCCTTTGTAGAGATTGCAATTGCACCATCCCAAATAGACCAAAAGATACCAATTTCCAATTTCCAAAGCATCAGATGGTCGAAAAGAATATTGTATCAATTAACGGCATCCACAATAGAGATACTCATTTTTAGTACTTAACCGGGCCCTACGTGTACACATCACTTATTTATATTTTTTTAATAATAGTACCTAATAAGTACTCAATCCCTCCAATTCAAAATCTCTTAAAATGTTCTAAATGAGTCTCATTAATAATACATCTAACCAATAACTTTATATCATTATAAATGAGACCCACAAAAACAAAATAGATACCAATGCTCATTATAAAACCAGTACTTATAAGATACTCATTTATATTTTGCTCCAATGGGAGTACTTATTAGGTATTAACACTTAAAAAATAAATACTCACCATTGGAGATGGTCTAAGTCATCTCAAGAATTTCAAATCAACCAAATAAAATGAAACCTTCTATCGATAATCATTCATATTAGCAGCTCAAACAAATCTTTTATCCCCCGACAAATCACGTGATTTTTATTTTTTGATACATAATATTTAGATACATCATTTTTTCAATATAACGAAAAAATTAAATTTACTAATAATTTATTTATTTAGCCTATAATATAAACTACTAAATCTATGCTTATATATAGGGTTGACAATGAACCAAACCAACTCGAAAAGAATTCAAGACTCGATTCGCTAATTAACTCGTTGGACTTAATTCATGAACCAATTGAGCTGAACTTGAGCTGAAAATCAAGTTCGTTAATTAAATGAGCCAAACATAAACGGTATGCAATTCGACTCGTTTGTTTCATGAACCAGCTATATATATATATATATACCTTACACATTTTAAAACTTTTTTTTATAAAAAATCTGACGGAAAGATACCAATAGAAATTTTTTTTCAATTAATATAATGCACTAATATATTTATTTTTACTTATTTTTTAGCTTGTTTCAATGTATTTATTTCCTTGTAGCTTTGAATTATTTTTCTATTAGGATAATTTTTATTGTTTTTCAATTTCTTTGTTTTAAAAAAATTAATTTAAAAAGTCAAATACGTAAAATTTGATTTTTTTTAACAAAAAAACGAATTTTAAACCATGTGATTCGAGCAAACGAACTGAACCTAACGAATCGAATCGAACTGTTCGCGAACTATAAATGAGCCGAACTTGAACTGAAAAAATAGTTTGTTTCGAACTCGAATCGAGTTTCGAGCCGAATAAATTCTTATCAAGTCGAGTCGAGTTCAGACATGTTCGACTCGACTCATTTCCAACCCTACTTATATATGAGAACGAATGAGTAAGTAATTAAATTGAATGCTTACTTGCTTGACGAGGGTGTAAGCAAGCTTGAGAGCTTGTGTAAGTGATTGGTCCCCCAATCCAGGCGAAGGGTGCAAAAGATCTCAAGTGTCAACATTGAAATGTGACACATAAAGGTCCATTTGCATGCATGAATGAGCCACGAAGGTCTAGTTTGCCGATTGAATTGAATATTCTCCTTCCAACATGTGAATGTTGTCCCCACCTCGGTGGACAAATTTCCAGAATTATGTATCTCTGCTGCTAAGTTACTGGAGATTCAATTATTATTAATAACTGTTCTCTGTCTCTGCCTTGGATTTTTATTATGCTCAAGATAACGTAGACATAAATGAGAACCTTGGAATTATCTCTCTCCATCGTTTATCTATTTTTAATAAAATAACTAATTTAGTGACAAATTCACACAAATTAGTAAAACTGTGTAAATAAAGAAAAGACTTTTTTCTAACTAAAAATCAAAGATAGAGTACTTTTCCTAAAATAAATACTAGTATTTTTTTGTCAAGAAATATGTTAAATTAATTTTTTGACCAATACACTAGTACAGGTTTATTCATATAAAGTGAAATCATTAAATTCGAAGCCATGCAATGCAACTAATATTAATTAGAAAATATAATTTTAAAATCTTAAAATTGTAATATTAATTAGAAAAATATTTACTTCAAACTGTTTGGTTGTTCGGCTCAACAAATAGAATTTTTGACTTTGTAATTTAAATTAACAAAATTCAAATCCTATTGTAAAGTAAATTAACCTTATTGTCAATGTTATTGATAATATTTTTTTCCTCAAAATCTATTTATTCAAATCTCTCACCATTAAATTTAATTTAATAGTTTAGGACCTATTATTCTTTTTAAAGGCACCAAAAAACTTTTTAATCTGAATGTACGAATTTGAATTGTAATATTACACTAAAACTTTATTTGAAATAGTTATAAACCTTTAATCACCATAAACATTTAACCTTTAAAACTTTCATGAGTTCACTATATAGTTATTGGGATTTGGAATAGTTGAATATGTGGTTGTATTTAATGTATTTTGTCGATTTGAATGAATAAATATCATTTTGTTTGTGTCAAAAAAAATTCTCTACCACGTGATAAGACAATTTTTGTAGTCATCAGAATCTATCTACATC
Source organism: Trifolium repens (assembly GCA_030408175.1). NCBI lineage: Eukaryota > Viridiplantae > Streptophyta > Magnoliopsida > Fabales > Fabaceae > Trifolium > Trifolium repens. The sequence goes on along the minus strand of CP125842.1, from coordinate 49,546,644 downwards.
ATATATGGTTATTCAAACCCAATGGTTTGGAGTTGCATTCAAACCACATATTCAAGTTCAACTTTCATGAAATATTCAACCATTTGAGATTGTTTATATTTGAAATAGTTATTAGTTTTTTGTAAACTGTTGTAATATTACACTAAATGAGATTAATCTTGTTATGAAAATTGAAGAATGAATACCAGAAAAATAAAATAGTCAATGGTTAAATATTATCTATCTAGCTAAAAACTTTACTAAAAAATTTATTGAGATAAAACTATGGCGAAGAAAGAAACAAAAAAAACAAGGAAAACGATAAACTCATGAAATGAGTACACTTGAAGAGTTTTTTGTTATATTATAGAGACCAAAATATTTATCTCAGTGTTTGTTGTGAAAAGGAAGGAAGATGTTTTGGTTGACATTCATAGACCAAAAAAATCATAGAAACTTTAGAAAGAAATAAAGTGAGTGATATATAATAGATGCGATAAATTGATGATATAATTATAAAATAGAGATATTGTCAAAAAAAATTAAAATAGAGATATATAGAGAAAAAAATAAAGTGTTGAATTGATATTTGAAAATATACAAATAAAATATAAATAAAAATTAATCAACAAATATTTTGATAATTTGTCGTAAAATTTAAACCATAAATGATAAATACATCAATCATTGTTGCTATGAAAAATATTGTACCGAAACTACATTAAAAATTTAAAGTGACATTTTTTAAGACAATTTTGTTTCATAAATATAATGTCACAATAATCATGGGATAGAAAGAATATACTGTCTAATGATGATCAATAGGGTATAACTATATGAAATAGAGAGCATAATTACCTAATCATAGAGAGACAGAATTACAGAAATGCACATAAAAGAATTGGGTTCATGTGACTAATTATAAACATCTTCTCTTTTAACTTAAAGACATTCTGTGAATCAGTGAATGTATTCCATATGGATAAATATGAATTCAATTTGCATGACATATATTTAACTATATACATATTTTATTAATTATATATATTTTATTAATTGCTTCTTTTAACAGACATTTTGTGATATATTCCTAAGAGATAAATATGAATTCAATTTGCATGAAATATTTTTAACTCTATATTACTAATTGTAGTAAATAATTTTATATTATAAGCATATTTAACTGGTCAAGTCTCAACTATATATTTGCATGAAAACTATTTCTAAGTCTTTTAAAGGAATATGTTTGGTTAATAACATTCAAATATATTTTCGATGGAAAAAATTTCTTTTTCCAAGAATTTTATATATTTGAGAATAGAGTTTACATACACAAAAATGCATTTTTTTTATCATTTTATTTTTAGGAAAAAAAACCTTAAAAAAAACACATATCCTTTAAAAAAAATTCATAAATTTTTATTTTCATAAAATACTTATTTCATTTTAAAGGAATTGACAACTAACAAAGTAAAATATCAAAGACAAAGCCCCCGTTTGGATTAGTTTATTTTTGAGCTTATGCAAACAGCTTATGCAATTTTTATGTATTATTATAAATTTTTCAAGGTAGTTTATAATAAAATAACTTATAAAAATACAATTTTTATTAGTTTGAACTTATAAAATAGCATAAAACCTAATTTATATTGCATAAGTTATTTTCATAAGCTCAAAAATAAGTTAATTCAAACGGGGCCAAAGTATTTTACATATCTATTGTGAGTCTATATATAGTATATGCGAGTGTGACCAATAGTGTTATATATCCACTACTACTATAGTTTCAAGAAACGTATATTTCAATTCCTAGAAACCCAAAAAAAGTTGAGACTTTGTGAGATAGAAAAATTAATGGCTACACTAGTGAACGAGACTAATGATTCAGAACTGAAGAAAGGATGGATGGAAAACTCTTTATCCTCAATATCAACTCCACCTCTTCAACTAGTGGCCATAGTTGGTATTGTTGTGTTCTTATTATGGATTTCATCATATATGAACATGCAATCAACAAGCACCAACCTTAATTTGTTCCTCTTGTTTTTAACACTTGTGATTACCCTTATGTCCCTATTTGGACGCTATGTGGTTCCAGAATCTAATGTGACAAATATGGATGGTGGTGATGGAGGACAATCTACTTGGGGTTCAGTTGCTTTGCTTATGTTTCTTTTGATTTTCATATCAAATCGTCTTCATCCTCTCTTTGTTGTTGCAATTGTGTTTTTATATATGTATGTATTATCCGTTTAAGTATATGTTTAGAATTACGGTGAGACTATGAAGTACAGTATTATCAAAATTTTAAAATATAGAAAAAATTACGATATTTTATTGTAATTCTGATAAAACTATGTATTAAGTTGGGTTTGATGAAATTAATTACGATAACAAGTCATATTTATCAATCCTTTTTTTTTTGTTACTATATAGTTATTATTATGCAATATTAGCTAGGGTTTTTGTTCAAATAATAATAGTATATTAATATGAAGAGCTTTTATAATTTTATTTTTTTGACAGAATGTTTTTTCATTGTTGTTTATGTTTATTTTAGTTTTCATATTTTGTTTCTTCATCACATCATTGTTGCTGCAATCTCTCTCTCTCACTCAAGAGATCTAAAGCAAAAAATTAGTGAGACTTTAAAAAAGTTACAAAATTATAAAATAGATCAAAATATTAAATTTTGGACAAAATTATACTATAGGCTATTTATCTTAATTTTTTTTAGATTTAATAAAATGTTTTAAACCCTTCACATGTGTCCATATTTCAAATCACTCATTTATAAAAGATTAATCCGTGTACAATTATAAAGAGATAAAGGATGAACATAATACAAATAATTAAGATGAAAGATTAATCTGCAGATATTTATAAATGACCAATTTATGAAAGAAATAAAATATATATATATATATATATATATATATATATATATATATATATATATATATATATATATATATATATATAAATAAGATAAATGAAATCTATTGTAACTTTGCCCAAATTTTGTATAGCCTCGTCGCTGAAGTTATATATAGTAACCAAGTACGTATTTCTCATCAACTTCTGCCTTGCAAGATTGCTCATGGGGAGAGTACACTTTTATCATCATTAACCTAATTCCATGTACTTTGAAGATGTTTGGAGGTACAGTATTGATGATAATTTCGCAAGTATACGAATATCGCAAGTAGTAAAAGATTATCGATCCACGGAGATTGTTTTTAATCGAATTTAAAGGCAATTAGAATTATACTACTATTATCTAACATACACATAATTGGGGGGTTTTCAAGTATCAAGTTCGAAACAAATGCAATTAGCAACGAATTTTTCAAGTGCGAAGTTAAAAACGATTGAATCTCCATGCTTCCATGAACTCATAAAGGCGAAGTAGCTAAATTCACAAGTATTGAATTACTTTCATGCAAGATTGATTAACCTAAGTTGCAACTACAAATCTCTTTGCTAGTCACACTCTCTAAACAATGTCAATTACTTAATCTCTTAACTAATTCAACATTAAATGAGGATTAAGATTGGTTAATCATGTAATCACACACATTCATACAAAATCTCTTAAGCATAAACCTATGTTCTATCAATCTAAGTCCATAATTTAAGTGCTATTCTCATAGAAACTCAACTACTAGATTCAAATCTAACGAGATCAAGGAAAGATAGGCATTAAACACAAGATTAATAGATGCATAAACTTTGAATTCAATATAAGAATTTAGCTACAACATGTAAAAGCTCAATTTACATGGAGATTCAATCCTAAAAAGTTTTAGCCAATAGTCATGGTGGATTTGAAATGGAATTCTTCATCTCCATTCATCATCATCAACTTTTCTTCAAAACTCCTTAGATCTGGTCCTTAGAGGTAGAATATCTTCAATACTAAGCTTCTAGTCTTCAAAAATCCGAACCTCGGTCCAGAGTTCAAGCTTAGCTTTTATAATTTTCTGCCTTTCGCGCCACTTTACTTTCGCTCCAGATCCGGTTCGCCTGCGCGAAGCTCCTTTTCCCAGTACAAAAATTCTCGCGCAGACTCGCCTTACTTCGCGCAGATTTCGCGCACGCGAACTTCACTCTCGCGCACGCGAATTGAACAGAATTCCAGTCAAATGTCAAGCAATATCTCGCGCACGCTAATAATCCTTCGCGCACGCTATCAATTGTTAGCGCACGCGAACCAAGCCCTCGCGCACGCTAACTCAGCAGAATGGAAATGTCTTTTTGTTCAGCATCTTAGCGCACGCGAAACTTCCCTAGCTTGCGCGAACTTTACTTCCTTTCAACCATTTGTTGACTTTTTCCCACCTTCTTGACTTTGGCTTGTAGATTAAGTTATCTCCCTTTTCTAACACTTGTAGCAACTTTTATTGGCTAAAACCTACCAATTTACCTTGAAAACACCCTTGAATTGTAATCATGATGAGGAATCATCACAACCCCAAACTTGAATCTTTGCTTGTCCTCAAGCAAATGTTTTTAACCTAGAAATTTACATGAAAACTTGCTAAAATCTTAAACACAATTTGACAATTTACCGGTTTCAAACACTTACCAAAAGCTTTAATGCTCCTCCTACAAGCAATCCACATTGACACATCTTCAATCAAGTTTTGCTAAGGAATGGTTCACAAGGCTTGAGCAACTCTTTGATCACTTCACACACTTACAACTCTCAAACATATAGATATATGCATATGGAATCAAGGTTCAACTCTCAATCAACACCAAACTCAACCAATCAACTTTAACTTTGCATAAATCCTAACAACTCTATCAATCATAAGTGACCACACACTTTTGAGGACTTTCATAGGTTATAGCGTGGCTAGGGTTAAGGGTAGGTGTTTTTGGGAAAGTAAGTAAAAAACTTGGAGTACAATTGCACCCTAGACACTAAGTGGAACCCAAAACCCTTTTTGCAATAATTATGCACTAGAAAACCTTTTTCTTTTTCAAACCTTGGCATTAATTCTTTTGCTTCATGACATTGCTTTCCTTGGACTATACTTGTCCATCCTTACTCTCTTTTTCTTTTAGGAACAAGAGGTCAATTGATCATTGTGTTTTTTTTTTTTTTTTTTTTCTTTTGATACTAGATCTCTCTTTTTGTATACATGTTTTCTCTCTTTTTTTTATACATGATCACTTGACTTTCTCTTGTTCTCTTTCTTTTCTTTTTTTTTTTTTTTTTTTATTTATGCAATGCATGCCAAGGTCTTTAGATACCTCTTTTCAAAAAAAAAAAAAAATTCTTTGAGGTACTTCTAGTGCATATCCCCCACCCCAAACTTATAAGGTTGCATATTCCAAGAGCAACCCCAAACTTAGAATTAAGCAATGTGCTCAAATCCTAAGTAATGCAATCATACTCCAAGAAATCATCTTTTTTCAAAAATAGTGAATATCTCTTCTTTTTTTTTTTCTTTATGAGATAACTTGGGGATGAAGCAAAATCAACAACATTTTCTTTAAGCTCAAAAGGGGTTAACAAAGGGAATAAATAAATTACAAGGGTAGGCTAGAACGGCTCAAGCTATCAAACAACGTGCCTCGTGTGTATCCCACCAATAATCAATTAAGTCAAAAGACGCACGCAAAGTCAAGAGAGAAAAGAGAGGGGGATTACCCACATATCAAGAAATAACGTGTTTGGCTCGAAATCTCACGGTTGGCCGGATCAAAGAGCAGTCACTCATCGTGAAACAATCCTTATCATCACCGTCAATCCTTGTGTGCAATGAGAAGTTGCACTGCAAGAGTCACACATAGGCAAAGAGGCAAATATCCAAAACAAGTAATGTAAAATTGGATCAAAACAAAAGCAAGGGTTCATATAATTTCCAAATCAAAAACAAAAGCTAAAATAAACAAGCAATCATTCAAGTTACAGTCATCCAAGAGAATATTCAAAGCAAATTATTACAAAACGGAATCATAACAGTCGCAAGCAAACACCAAGCAAAATCAAAGCATCAAGATAAAAGGGAGCTGAGTAAGGAGAAAGGAGAATAGCCAGCAACCATGTCACTGCTGATCATCATCACCCTGATCATTAGGATGAGGCACCGACGGTCCGGCATGTGAAGAGTCATCAGGATGCGGTGAATCACGAAATAACCCCTGCTGCATGTTCGCCCACTCGGAGTGCTGAGTCAGCCAAGCATCTCTCTCCCTCAGCTGAGCAGCCCGCAATTCAGTCTCCTGGGTAGTCCACCTGCTCTGCATATCCTCCATGGTGGGGTAAAGGGGGTAGAATGGGCGAGGGAAGAACTGCTCACGATAGGCCATTGCCTCCCGATACAATGCCGAGTTCTGGTCATAATAATTGTGCGGCAACCGAAGAGAGGTGGCAATGTCCATCTGAGTCAACAATGCAGCTATCTCGTTCACCGAATGTTGATTCGGTGCGCCCTCCTGAGTATGAGTGGGGTCCTGAAAGGCACCCTGGTCCTGCTGCCCCATCTGAGGTGGATCCATACCAAAGTTCAAATTTCTACCGTCAAATCCATCGATCTCCACCTCAAGGTCATCAAAATTGATTTCGTCTTCAACACAACCCTCGGATTTCAAAGTCTTCACTAACCATCTCCTATTCACCGGTCCTTTCGGCTTCACTACCACATCCGCCGGAGTCATAATCACGTCCCAAACTTTCATCAATTTAGTCAAGAGACTACAATGACCCAAAGTAGCTCTTTTTCCGGTCCTATCCGCCAACTTTTGAATACTATCCCGCAAGAGTAATCCTAAATCCACCGGTTCACCCGCACACACCGCATCAATCAAAGTTAATTGCTTAATAGTTACCTCGGAAGAATTTCCACTCGGCTCCACATTACTTACAAAGAATTCAGCCCATACTCGTGCCTCCGGATTAAGGCGGTTCAACCTCACCCTTCGTGTCGTTGATTGCCCCTTCAACCACTCTGTTCCCGGTAGACACCGGCGATCCTTTAATGCATCCTGCTCATGAACATTCGAAGCATCCCACTTAGCCCTTCTCTCTTGCACTACACAATGCTCCACCTCCGGAAGTTCAAGGAACCCATTCCATGCGTTCCTTGAATACTTAATGTCCACACTACGCACCACACAATGAAATGTAAAAGGGTCGGATTCCTTCGCCCGGTGAGCATGGGCATAGAACTCGCGCACGAGAGTGTCATTCCCCTCTCCAATCAAATTGTTGAATAATTGCCACTTCCTTGTCACCAATTGATGGTGAACCTCCGGAAAATCTTCAAAATCTTTTTCAAATTTTCGCTCCTTGACAAACCGGATATGTTGAATAGCCCGATAACGGTCTCTTGCTGCGTCGGTTCGAAACCTTATGAAGGGGACATCTTCTTGATGGTGTGGTCGGGGTTGTGGTGCCACTGGAGGCATTGGACGCCTTGGTTGTTGTTGAGGGGCTGGTTGAGGGGCTGGTTGAGGTCTTCGAGGAGGCGATGGCGATGGTGTTGGAGAGGTATTAATACTGAGACGCCGTCGTTTTGATAATCCCAACCGTTGTGGAGGTTGTGATGATGAAGGGCCGGAGTTTCTGGCGGCTCTAGAGGGATTTTGACGAGAAGCCATGCGTGAAAGTGGGATTTTTGGTGTTTTTGGTTAGTGTTTGTGGTAGAGAAGAAGGAAATCGGTGATGAACAGTGTTTCACGCGAAATTTTGGCAGAGTAACGACTAGTTTGGAGGCGGCTGCGCGAACTGACGCGAACTGGGGGGTTATATAGAGAACATACGTTCGCGCACGTGAAGCCCTGATTAGCGCACGCGAGAGTGCGGTTCGCGCACGCGAAAGTGATGTTAGCGTGCGCGAAATCCACAGATTCCAAACCACATTTGCTGCTCATTCTTCGCGTACGCGAAAGCCAGTCCTTTTTTTTTCCTGGTTCTTTTTTTTTTTTTTTTTTTTTGTTCGCGTGCGCGAATTTGAGTTAGCTTGCGCGAACTTGGCAGAATGGCCTCCTCCTGGGCTCTACGCTTCAAACCTGCAACATTTTCACAAAACAAGACCTTCCAAAATCATTAGTAACCAAATGACACCTTCCGGTGTCCTCTTTTTGGAGCTAAAGTCTCCATTCATAACTTAGGAGTGGCAAGGTTTATTCGTGGGATTGAAACAAGCTACTTTCCAAGCGGAAATTTTACGAGTCAACTATGATCACAAGCCCAAAAACAACCGAACCACCTAAGTTATGGCCTTCAAATAAACACACGCCACATTGTAGAACTCTTCAAAAAAAAATGACTTAAGAGGAGAAAGGTTTACTGTTAGGATTAAAACAAACTTTTCATTCCAACGAATCGATTTTTCTCAAGCTATGATTTTAACCCTAACAGTCCCCTTCCTACTCTAAGTTATGCTTATAAGTGCTAAAAGGAACAAGTAACCACAAGTGACCAAGCCTAGAGGCTTCTTTGTTGCCAAGCTCCAATCTCCCTAGCTCCATGCTTGATTCCACCTACAAGAAAAGTAAACAACAAAAGCAATAAACGTAGGGTTGCCTCCCTACAAGCGCTCGTTTTACGTCAATAGCTTGACGGTCCACAACCGAAGGTCATGCACTTGTTTAACGTCCCGATGCCTGACGTCCACGCCCTCACATCATGGAGGGTCATGGAAGAGAATTGCCACCTTGTGGCGAGACACATCACCTCCCTTATAGGCCTTCAACCTTTGGCCATTAACCTTAAATGCCTTGTCTTCTTCACCGGCCCTAAAAATCTCAACCGCTCCATGCGGAAACACTTCCTTGACCAAAAAGGTCCCGACCACCTTGACTTGAGCTTACCCGGAAACAACCTTAGTCTAGAATTAAAAAGCAACACCATTTGTCCCGGATAGAACTCCTTAGGCACCAAGGCCTTGTCATGATACTTTTTAGTCTTGGCCTTATAAAGGGCCGCATTTTCATAAGCTCTTTCTCTCCACTCTTCTAACTCATTCAACTTCAAAAGCCTCTCCTTACCGGCTAAATTAGCATCAAGATTTAAAAATTTCACGGCCCAATAGGCCTTATGCTCTAACTCCACCGGTAAGTGGCAAGCTTTACCATAAACCAATTGATACGGAGAGAACCCCAAATGGGTTTTAAAAGCCGTGCGGTAAGCCCAAAGCGCATCATCAAGCTTATTGGACCAATCCTTACGCGATGCCGCAACGGTCTTTTCAAGAATTTGTTTCAATTGTCTATTAGACACCTCAACTTGACCGCTAGTTTGCGGGTGATAAGGGGTAGCCACTTTGTGTTTCACATTATACTTGAACAAAAGGTTTTCCAAATGTTTGTTACAAAAGTGCTTCCCCCCATCACTAATCAAGATACGAGGGACTCCAAACCGGGTAAAAATATTTGTTTTCAAAAAGTTAACCACGGTTTTGGAGTCATTGGCTTTACAAGCCAATGCTTCAACCCACTTAGTGACATAATCTACACACACAAGAATATGCAATTTGGAGTGTGAGGAGGGAAAAGGTCCCATGAAATCAATACCCCAACAATCAAAGGGCTCAACCTCTAGAATGCCTTTTTGGGGCATCTCATCCCTCCTTGAAATGTTGCCACTCCGTTGGCATCGATCACAAGTCTTCACATACTCAATGCAATCCTTAAAAAGTGAGGGCCAAAAGAAGCCACATTGGAGCACCTTAGCGGCCGTTCTTGGCCCACTATGGTGTCCTCCATAGGGAGAAGCATGGCAATGCCACATGATGCTTCTCGCCTCTTCCTCATCAACACATCGTCTTATCAAGCCATCGGGTCCCTCACGAAAAAGATATGGTTCATCCCACAAGTAAAATTTGGAATCCCTTAAAAACTTCTTTTTGGCTTGATAAGAGAGGTCTTCCGGAATCATATTTCCGGCCTTATAGTTCGCCATGTCGGCAAACCAAGGCCGACTAGCAATAGACCACAACCTTTCATCGGGAAATACCTCACTTACCTCAACCTCCTTGTTTGTTACCAAGGGGTTGTCAAGTCGCGACAAATGGTCCGCTACCACGTTTTCCACACCTTTCTTGTCTTTAATCTCAAGGTCAAACTCTTGGAGGAGTAAGACCCATCTAAGAAGCCTAGGTTTGGAATCCGTCTTGGCTAACAAATGGCGCAAGGCCGCATGATCTGTAAAAACAACCACTTTGGAACCAATTAAATAAGAACGAAATTTTTCCAAGGCGTACACTATTGCGAGTAATTCCTTTTCCGTAGTGGTGTAATTAATTTGGTTTTCATTAAGGACCTTACTCGCGTAATAGATAGCATGGAAAAATTTGTCCTTTCTTTGGCCAAGCACGGCCCCCACCGCGTAATCACTTGCATCACACATTAATTCAAAAGGAAGATCCCAATTAGGTGCAATGATTACGGGTGCGGTCACTAACTTGTCCTTCAACAATTCAAAAGCCTCAAAGCAAGCAATATCAAACTTAAACTCATTTTCTTTCACAAGTAGGTTACTCAAGGGCTTAGCAATTTTTGAAAAATCTTTTATAAATCTCCGGTAGAAACCGGCATGCCCAAGAAAGCTCCTTACTCCCTTAACATTGAGAGGAGGAGGTAAGTCCTTGATAACCTCAATCTTTGCTTGATCTACTTCAATGCCCTTGGAAGAGATTTTATGCCCAAGCACAATCCCTTCCGTGACCATGAAATGACACTTCTCCCAATTTAAAACAAGGTTGGAAGAAATGCATCTCTTGAGCACGGCATCCAAGTTTACCAAGCAAGAATCATATGACCTACCAAAAACGGAAAAATCATCCATAAATACCTCAATTTGATCCTCCAACATATCGGAGAATATGGCTAGCATGCACCGTTGAAAAGTGGCCGGCGCATTGCACAATCCGAAGGGCATCCTCCGGTAAGCAAACACCCCAAAAGGGCAAGTGAAAGCGGTCTTCTCTTAATCATCGGGGTCAACACATATTTGGTTGTACCCCGAATACCCATCCAAGAAACAATAGAAAGCTTGGCCGGCTAGTCTCTCAAGCATTTGGTCCATGAAAGGTAAGGGAAAATGGTCCTTCCGGGTGGCCGTATTAAGTCTCCGATAATCGATGCACATCCTCCACCCGGTAACCGTCCTAGTGGGAATCAACTCATTCTTTTCATTACGCACCACCGTCATCCCTCCCTTTTTAGGGACCACATGAACCGGACTCACCCATTTGCTATCTGAGATTGGGTAGATCATACCCGCTTTGAGAAGCTTCAAAACCTCCTTTTTCACTACCTCCTTCATAGTTGGGTTAAGCCGGCGTTGAGGTTGCACAACCGGTTTGTAGTCATCCTCCATTTTAATCTTGTGCATACACAAAGCCGGGCTAATCCCCTTCAAGTCTTCTATCTTCCACCCAAGGGCATCCTTATTTTTTCTTAATACTCTCATGAGTTTCTCTTCCTCAAGCTTAGTCAAGCTTGAACTAATTATTGCCGGATGCAAGTCATCATTCCCCAAGAACACGTACTTCAAATGTTGGGGTAATTCTTTCAATTCCGGCCCCTTGGGTTTCTCATCCTCCACTTGTTCCACTCTCTCGATTCTAGGATTCAAGTCCTCTTTTGAAGCATCTAGTTGACGGAGGCAAAGTTCTATCTCCCTATCCCATTCTTCCTCAAGATCTTCAATGGAATTCACAATAACGCGTTCCAAAGTGGGACTAGGAGTCTCTTCCGCATGCACCTCTTTTACTACCTCCTCAATAACATCTACCCGAAAGCATTCGGAATCATCATCATGACGCTTCATAGCTTCAAACACATTAAACATGATTTGCTCTCCATGGGTCCTCAACATGAGCTCGCCCATTTCCACATCAATCAAAGCTCTTCCCGTTGCCAAGAACGGACGACCAAGCAAAAGAGGCTCAACCTCTTGATCTTCATCCATGTCTAATATCACAAAGTCGGCCGGAAACACGAACTCCGCTACCCTTACCAAGACATCATGCAAAATTCCATAAGGGTGCACAATAGAGCGGTCCGCCAAAGAGAGTTGCATTCGAGTCGGTTTTGCAACGGCTCCCGGAATCTTCTTCATCATAGAAAGTGGCATGAGATTGATACTTGCACCTAAGTCACACAAAGCCCTTGCCACGGTGATGTTACCAATTGAGCATGGAATGGTAAAGCTCCCCGGATCCTTTTTCTTTTGGGGAAGCTTCTTTTGAATTATGGCGCTTACTTCCTCCGTGATATCAACGGTCTCATCGTCAAGTGGATTCCTTTTCTTAGTGAGCAAATCCTTCATGAATTTAGCATAGATAGGCATTTGTTCAAAAGCCTCCACAAGTGGAATGTTCACTTGAAGATTATTGAGCATCTTCATGAACTTTTTAAAATGTAGGTGATCTTTTGTCTTCACCTTTTTCTTTTTAATAGGGTATGGCAACTTCACATTTGGTACATCATGAGCTTTCTCCTTGCCTAAGGACTTCTTCTTGTATGGCAAGTCACCATAGTCTCCCTCTTTCTCACTTTTTTCTTCACTACTCTCATTTTCAACTCCACCTTTTTCCTCACTTTCTTTTGAATTTTCAACATCTCCCTCACACTCATTTTCAACTTCACCCTCTATCTCACTTTCCACTTTCTTTTCAACTCCACCCTCAACATTATTTTCGACTTCTCCCTCATCAATCGTCACCTTCCTAGACTTCACTACTACCTCCGGTGTTGGTACTACCCTATTTCTCAAAGTTATCACCTTACATTGCTCTTTTCGAGGGTTATCGGTAGTGTGACCTTCAAACCCTTGTTGTTGAGATGCGGCAAATTGTCTTGACAATTGCCCTATTTGGGTCTCAAGATTTTTGATGGAAGCCTCTTGATTCTTGTTGGAGATCTCTTGGTTCATCTTCATTTGATCTTGACTAACCTTCATAGCCTCAAAGTTTCCTTGGGTCATTTTCATGAATTGAGTCAAGGTGTCCTCAAGCGGGGAGGGTTTCCTTGGTTGAGTGGCTTGTTGGTTGTTGGATGATTGTGAATTTTGGGATTGGTTTGAGTTGGTATTAGGAGTGTCTTTCCAACCAAAGTTTGGGTGATCTCTCCATCCGGGATTGTAAGTGTTGGAGTTAGGGTTGTAGTTTGGATTAGACCTCCGGAAGTTAGATAGGTACTTAGCCTCCTCGGATCCCTCGGGCATACAAGCACCATTCTCATGTTCACCTCTACAAAAGTCACATCTTTGGTCTTGCACTTGGTTCACTTGTGCCTTGGATTGGTGTTGAGCGGATGAAGCTTTTGTGAAGTGTTGGACCAATGCCTCCATTTTATTGTTCAACAATTTTTGCTCGGCCAACATTGCGGAGTTTGCTTCAAGTTCAAGCACCCCCGCCTTCTTCTTAATTCCACGATCATGATTGGCTCTATATTCATTTTGGGCCATGGACTCAATCAATTCCATCGCTTCTCGCTCATCCTTCCTCTTCAAGGATCCACCCGCCGAAGCATCCAATAACATCCTTGTTTGTGCTCTCAACCCTTGAGTGAAATGTTGCATTTGAGCATGTGTATCAATACCGTGCTTGGGACACTTCTTTAAACACAATTTGAATCTTTCCCAAGCGTCATAGAGTGATTCGGAATCTCCTTGCTCAAAATTAACAATGTCGGCACGTCTTTCAAGGAACTTATGAATAGGAAAGTACCGCTCAAGGAACTTCCTCTCTAGCTCTTGCCATGTGGTGATGGTACCACTTGGTAAAGTATCTAGCCAATCCTTGGCTCTCCCGGTGAGTGAAAACTTAAACAACCTCAATCGCTTTTGGGACTCGGTCACACCCGGTGGGTCCGTATAGTCGCAAGCTTCATAGAACCTACCAAGATGAAGATTAGGGCATTGGTGTTCCGCCCCCGAATATTGCTCCTCCCGTAATGCATTGATCACGGAATTCTTAATGTCAAAGTTGACCGGATTAGCCGGTTGGAACCCCAAATTCGCGAGTTGTCCGTCATCCCATTGACCATAGTCTCCAAGAGTCCTCCTAGGTGGAGGTGGTGGTGGTGGATTCGGCTCTCCCATCTCAAAGTGTTCCTCTTCCGATTCTTGAGAACTTGTAGATTCGGTCTCAATGCTTCCTTGTTCAACCCGAGCTAGCCTCTCCGCTTCTTTGGCTAATCGAGCTTCTTTACGGTTAGCCTTTGCAAACTTTTCGATTTCGGGAACAAATAGCAATTCACCTCCTCTCCTACCTTGCATATACAATTCAAACAAGAAAAGGTAATTCCGAACAAGCAAACAAGTAAAATGGAAAATTAAACACTATCCTAATTTTTTTCTTTTGTTTTTCAAATGAAATTACAACTAAAACAAAAATTAAAGCTAAACACGGTTCCAATTGCCTTGTCGATTAACGACAATCCCCGGCAACGGCGCCAAAAACTTGATGATAATTTCGCAAGTATACGAATATCGCAAGTAGTAAAAGATTATCGATCCACGGAGATTGTTTTTAATCGAATTTAAAGGCAATTAGAATTATACTACTATTATCTAACATACACATAATTGGGGGGTTTTCAAGTATCAAGTTCGAAACAAATGCAATTAGCAACGAATTTTTCAAGTGCGAAGTTAAAAACGATTGAATCTCCATGCTTCCATGAACTCATAAAGGCGAAGTAGCTAAATTCACAAGTATTGAATTACTTTCATGCAAGATTGATTAACCTAAGTTGCAACTACAAATCTCTTTGCTAGTCACACTCTCTAAACAATGTCAATTACTTAATCTCTTAACTAATTCAACATTAAATGAGGATTAAGATTGGTTAATCATGTAATCACACACATTCATACAAAATCTCTTAAGCATAAACCTATGTTCTATCAATCTAAGTCCATAATTTAAGTGCTATTCTCATAGAAACTCAACTACTAGATTCAAATCTAACGAGATCAAGGAAAGATAGGCATTAAACACAAGATTAATAGATGCATAAACTTTGAATTCAATATAAGAATTTAGCTACAACATGTAAAAGCTCAATTTACATGGAGATTCAATCCTAAAAAGTTTTAGCCAATAGTCATGGTGGATTTGAAATGGAATTCTTCATCTCCATTCATCATCATCAACTTTTCTTCAAAACTCCTTAGATCTGGTCCTTAGAGGTAGAATATCTTCAATACTAAGCTTCTAGTCTTCAAAAATCCGAACCTCGGTCCAGAGTTCAAGCTTAGCTTTTATAATTTTCTGCCTTTCGCGCCACTTTACTTTCGCTCCAGATCCGGTTCGCCTGCGCGAAGCTCCTTTTCCCAGTACAAAAATTCTCGCGCAGACTCGCCTTACTTCGCGCAGATTTCGCGCACGCGAACTTCACTCTCGCGCACGCGAATTGAACAGAATTCTAGTCAAATGTCAAGCAATATCTCGCGCACGCTAATAATCCTTCGCGCACGCTATCAATTGTTAGCGCACGCGAACCAAGCCCTCGCGCACGCTAACTCAGCAGAATGGAAATGTCTTTTTGTTCAGCATCTTAGCGCACGCGAAACTTCCCTAGCTTGCGCGAACTTTACTTCCTTTCAACCATTTGTTGACTTTTTCCCACCTTCTTGACTTTGGCTTGTAGATTAAGTTATCTCCCTTTTCTAACACTTGTAGCAACTTTTATTGGCTAAAACCTACCAATTTACCTTGAAAACACCCTTGAATTGTAATCATGATGAGGAATCATCAAGTATATGACTCAATTAATGAGAAAGGAATCTACCATCTTATAATTTGACCTCTTTTTATCAAGTAGTCTAATAATAGTTAAAATTTTACTTTTTAAGATAAAATAGTGAGACCGTAGAGGTGGCAAAATGGGCATGCCCGCCCCGTTTAAGCCCGCCCAAAAACGGGATGGGACGGGCCAACTTAGATGTTCGGACTCAAAACTCAAGCCCGTCCGTTTATTAATGGGGTTGCGGGTTGGCGGGCATGCCCGCCAAATACTTTTTTTTTTTTTACAATTTGAAGTATAACTTCACAATTTAATGTTAAAAAAATATTAAACGGGTTGAATGATAATAACTTCACAATTTCTTACAATTCTTACCTCCTATTTTTATGGATAATTAAGAGAAGATTGCAGCAGAGAATAGAGATAATTAAACTAAAAGAAACATTAACCAAGTTAATAAGCAATTTCTTACAATTACGCTTAATTAAACTAACAGAATCACAAACTAAGTTAATAAGTAATTCTTTATAATATAAGATAAAACGATAAATACTAGAAAGGGGTGGCAAAACGGGCATGCCCGGCCCCGCCCCCGTTTAAGCCCGACCCATTTAAGCCCGCTAAAAAGTGGGGTGGGGCGAGGCGAGCCAACTTGAGATAGCGGGCCGAAAACCTCAGTCCTGCCTGCAAAAAATGACGGGTCAAACGGGTCGGCCCAGTGGGCTCGGTCCATTTTGCCACTCCTAAGTGAAAATATCAATGTTTGAACTTCGATCTTTAATTTTACTTGTAATATCTGTACCAATTGAATTATGTTCACATGACGAGTCCTTCTTTTAATATCGATGTCCATTTAATTTACTCTGTCTGAATCACTATCACATCCTATTTATACATTTAATGTACTTTGGAGCACTATATCACATCCATTATGCATTTTCCTTTAATTTACTATGGGTTCAAATCCTTCAAAAATGAAAAATATTAATACTAATAACTAATTTCAAAACAAAAAAAAATATTGTGTGGAAAAAGTGATGCATGAATTTTGTTCAATAAGAGAAAGAGTATTGGAAGAGTGCTCCGAGCACTCCTCCAAGGCTCCAATAATAATTTGGATTTAAATCATCTTCTACTGTTTGTGTTCGGCCTTCTCTTTTTTTTTTAATCCAACAGTTGTTGATTTACAAAGGAAAAAAATAATAGTGCAAAAGAGAGAGAAAAAAAAAGATGAATGAATAACCGAGATGAGGGCAGGATTAAGGGTCCATTTGGATTAGCTTATTTTTAAATTTATGCAAACAGCTTATGCAATATAAATTAAATTTTATGTTATTTTAGAGTTCACATTAATAAAAATTGTATTTTTATAAACTATTTTATCATAAACTATCTTGACAAACTTCTAATAATACATAAAAATTGTATAAATTATTCGCATAAGCTAAAAAATAAGCTAATCCAAACGGGACTTAAGAGCATGAGAGAAAGGGACCGGAGAGGATCCAAATCCTAATAATTCCATACGATTTGATCCTATGAAACTCCTTGCAATATGACCGCAGAAATGCTATTTTAATTTTACTGCACAGAAATACTTGGTAACCAGCAATTGCTCTATTCATACCTGCATATGTATACATAAGCTCCTATTTAGACTAAACTAATTGTCATCAAGAGACTCAAACAAAACTTAGATTTTTAAGATACTACATGCTAACGGGATAATTTTGAAACAATGGTCCCATTCATTAACAAAAGCATTTTTCAGTTTGCTACTCAATGAGAGCACCTTTCTTGAGAGCAGTCAAATTCAATTACATCCACATAGAGTAAATTGTTCAATATGATAAACTCCTAAATTAAGTAAATAAATACACATAGCAATCAACTAAGTTGTAGTAACCTTCAATCTTAAACAACAGTTTAGTGAGACTTTATAAGAATATCCAATTTGAGTGGTCCAAATCCAAAATAATCTGAAGGAATCAAAAGAAAATTGGTTGTAGGAGCACCACCATTATTGTCTTGAATGGTATTCACAGTAGTTTGCAGTTTCAATTTGGTTGCATGAGACTTAGCCTTGACAACATAATCAAAACCCGCCATCGCTTTGGGACCAAGACAACTAATATAGACCACATTTCCCAATTCCTTAAGGTTATTGTGAACAACAAATAGTGTTGCGTCATTTTGATCTATAAGAACAATTTCTTTCTGACAAGTATTTAACGAGACAGATATGTATTTGCCATATCTAAACTGTATTCCAAAGCCTACATGCCTATAGCTGAAGTGGAGAGCTAACTCCTTGGACGAGGCAAGAAAGCCGCAACCTGTGTGTGGGCATTTACATGGCGTATATAGGCATTCCTTCTCGTGGCTACTTTTCATATTGCAACTAAACATTTCTTTACAGCCATAATTTGCATTTGGGCATGATATTTTAATAGATTCAAGCAACTTCTCCACAGCCCGGCAACGATTGTACCCAATGGGCATTAAGCACATGGGACATTTGTTCCTAAGTTCGCCGCAACACTTAGAGCAAGCAATATGACCATTCTCACACTGAATTGTCGTTTTTTTTTTTTTAAGCAAAAGAGAAAGCAAGATTAAGGGAAAGAGACATCCCAACTAGGTTGGCACCCCTCCAAACCCCTAATCAACAAGCCAACTCCCATATATTAATAAATTAAAAGAAAAAAGGTTACAAAGAGACTTGGGGGGACTAGACCAAAACCCAAGTAGGAGCGAAATAATGACAACTGCCTCGTTAAAAACCTTACCTGTAAAACCCATAGGGAAAAACCAGGTGAAGGAAAAAAGAGTGCAGTGCTCCAAAATCAACTTACTAAGACACACAATAACGAAAATTAGGTAAACCATTTTTGTTTCTAAGTAAAAAATCCTTAACCAAATCAGGAGGATCAGACCAAGTATAAAAACCCAACAAAGAGAGGCCATGATTTGCCAAAGCATCAGCAACATGATTGCCTTCACGACAAATATGAGTGACGATACAAGTGACTTTACGAAGCATAGTCTTCATATTCTTCCACCGAGTACGCAAGGACCAAGGAATATTGTTAACATGTCTACCAAAAGCACCAACGACAAGAGATGAATCAGATTCCTCCATTTGGAGCAGTGTTAAAGACGGGTTGGCTGGCATTAGGGATAATTCCACTTGGCTTATTGGTAATGGTAATAATATCAACTTTTGGAATGATGATTGGTGGGGTAATACCTTGGCTTCTCACTTTAATATTCCTCCCAATATTAGCTCTCTTCTTTCATCCAGAGTTAGTGATTTTGTTCGTAATGGCACTTGGTGTATTCCGGAAGCTCTGGCTAATATTTTTCCTACTCTTGTTACTCTTGTGAATGAGATTCCCTTGCCTCTTGAACAGGACCAAGACGAGCTTCTCTGGAAGCTCACTGATGATGGCAGACTTACTCTTAAGGAAGCTTATAAGTTTAAATCTCATGCTTGGCCAACGCTGTCCTGGGCCAGTTACATTTGGAGTGTTGATATCCCTCCAGCCAAGTCCCTTCTTGTCTGGAGATTAATGTTAGATAAATTGCCTACTGATGAGAACTTACGTCAGCGTGGTTGTCAAATTCCGTCTGTTTGCAACCTTTGTCACAGGTATGAAGAAACCTCTTCTCATTTATTTTTTTCTTGTGATTTTGCTGTGCACCTTTGGTCTTGGCTTGCAGGTTGCTTAGATACTACTCTTAACTTGGTTACTAAAGACAATATTTGGACGTTGTGTGAGTCGGGTTGGTCTCCTCAGTGCAAAGTTACTCTTAATGCGGCCATTATCAATTTGATCAATATTATTTGGTTTGCTAGAAACCAAATTCGCTATAATAACAATCTCATTACTGCGACTATGGCTATTGGTTTGATTCAAGCTGGTACCTTCTTGTCGGGCAACAATACTAGGAAAGTCTCTTCTAACTCGGTCAAGGATTTACTTTTTTTAAAAAAGTTTGATATCAATCTTCATCCCCCTAGACCTCCTTTGGTGAAAGAAATTATTTGGCACCCCCCTCTACCTTCTTGGTTAAAGTGCAACATAGATGGGGCTTCTCATGGTAATCCTGGCGCTTCTTCTTGTGGAGGTGTTTTTCGAGACATGCATGCTAATTTTGTTTTCGCTTTTGCTGAACCTCTTGGGCATGCTAACTCGTATTATGCTGAGCTTTGTGGGGCTATGCGTGCTATTGAAATTGCTTATAACACTGAATTGTCGTTTAATCACAAAGAAAGTATCAAATTAGATTTCTCATTACATGAAACAACAAACAAAACAATAAAAAATAAAAGGTGAATTCCCCCTTCTTTTATTGATTACCTTCAAATTACAGTAACCACATAAAATATTTTTAATGAAAGGTGACATACTAATCATAATGTGAGGATACCATCATCATTAGCATTGTGCTTCAAAAGCCACCGTCAATTTAAATTCAAAGCAAACGATAAACATCAACAACTTTGAGTACAAGGAATGTATGAAGTATAAATGTTAGTAAGTTTTGAGGATAAAAAGTATCATCACGATGAATTTATCTTACAGTCACAAATCAGTAAAAACAGCTTATTTGCAAGAAACATCTAGCGATTAAGACTGATTTCCTTTATAATTATACGTCCTCAACAGTTTATCGCAGAACATCAGCTATATCGTTTTGAGATCCTAAATCATTTACCTATATACCTTCATGACAATGTTAATTTAGATTTGTGGTTAAATTTGAAGAGCAAGACTGCAATAGAAATTCATTCAATTGTAACAGTGAAGACTACAGACTACTATTCAACAAACCCCTGTGTATATATAGGAAAGTGCAGTCAATGCATCACCTTCAAATCCTTAAAGCTGTTAACACTCCATTAACAGAACTTTGCATTCAATATTTATATTCTTCAAAGTTGTTGCTTTTGAACCCTCAAATACAAAAAGAAGAGAAACATGTCTCTACAAATACCTATGCCAACAAATCAACCTTCACTTAGCCACATTTCAGGAATAAAAAATTACTTAAAGGGTGAAACAAATCATCGGAAAGTCCACACTTAAACCATGGCCTTTCATAGGGGAGTCCAAAACAACGCAAAGATCCGCATCCAATGAACTTTTTACTGTAAAATCACACAGTTTACCCACCATAACAAATTTATCCCAGAATCTTAAGGCATTTGGTACGAGTTCATGGATTGGTTGTGTGTTACATTGGTTGAATACTTGAATTCATCAATCAGGTAGAGCTGTTTCCAATTGACTTACAAATGGATATACAACTTCCCCATTCCTTTTCAAAAGGGAAATTCACCTAAATCTCAGCTTACAATATAATCACTAACCTATCCTGTGAACATAGCTCGGTTGGTAGCATCATTGCAAGCAATATACAGGGTCGGGATTCGAACCGGGATTTCCCACTTATTCACCTTAATGGATGAAATTCTGGCCACTACACTACTTGACCAATACAAAAATTACTAACCTAAATCTTAACAACTCAAAATCCCAAATCTTATCAAACTCAAAATCACTTTTTTATAGTTCCAAATTTCAAATCAGCAAAATCCCAACTGAATTTCTAACCTTTTTAATCTAAATTTAACATAACAACAATACTTTCACATCATCAAAAATCAGTTCAAAGAAACAAAAAAGACCAAAATTTATACACAAATAAACAATCATAAGAACAAAAAAAAATGAAAAATTCACAGTCCAAAAAAACAATCCAGAATCAAATAAAAAAGAGAAATAAAACAGAAACTAACCTGATATATAGGAATTGACAATGGTTCAGAACAAATGAAGCAATCAAGAACATCAGGATCAGAAATGACTGCAGAAACGCTCTTACACATGTCATTAGCTTGTCCTGAGTAAGATCCATAAGAGTTTCCTTCATCTGTGTCGTTTTCTAGGGTTCCAATGGGGGAATTTTCCATTTCGAACCCTTCTTGTGATGATTGTTGATTTTCTTCTTCATCTGTGGTTGTTGGTGCTATTTCTCCTCCGTCGTCAACCCTTCGGCGCTTCTGGTTTGCGTTGCTAGGTCCTTCACCGTCGTCGGAACCACCGACCGAGAATGTCACCATCTCTGTCTGATTCTTTCTCTCAAAATATCAACAAACATTCGTTTTTTTAAAACTGCTATGGTTTTAACATTTGACATGATGGCTCATGATTTTTATATTTTACTACGTAAAATGTCTGCTTTTTTTGGGGGGTAGAATTGTCTACTCCTTTTATTATGTAATTTGTTTTTTTACAAATATATAAAACTTTACTTTTTTTGACCAAAATAAATGTCTATTAGTTGTTTATTTCCGCATTGGGATTTTTTTTTTTTTGGCTAATATTTTTCTCATTCAAAACATGACTGAAAATACTTATTCAAAATTATGATATTAATTTATTTTATTATGTAATGTAATAATAAATGTCTACTTTTGTTTTACAAAAATATAAATATTTACTTTTTTTTTTTTACCAAAATAAATGTTTACTTCTATTAGTTGTTTATTTCCATATTGGGATTTTATTTATTTTTTCCTAAACATACTTAAAAAAAAAAAACTTATTCAAAAATTTAAAAGTTTAATAATTTTTAAAATTTTGAAAAATAGTATAGTGTGATTAAAACCGATTGCATAGAAATTTTGTAGGAACAAAAATATGTCAATAAGAACAAAAACCAACATTCCAAAAAACAACCTTTGGTAATTTTATTCTGTAAAAATAAAAAGACTTTAGTAATTTTATAGGGACTAAAAATATATTTAACTTTTTATTTTTTTAGCATTTAATTGATATATATATATATATATATATATATACCCGAATTCATATCTAAACATAATAAAGGTTTTAATGAATTGTATATTAATTAACTAATAAATTGGTTCAAATAGTAAAGATTTTAGATTTTTAAGTAGATAATCATGCATGCGTTTGATTTTTTACTCTACTTACAAAAAATGATTATTACTTTTATCATCATATGCTTTACTAGCGTGTCCTACAAAATAACCAAAATATATTTTCTTGGCTTAAGTCATGAATGTAGAAAAAACATGTAATTTTAAAAAATAATATTTTTTCTACATATGTGACTTAGTCACGAATCTTATAATTGTAGGATATTTCGAAGGGTGTTCGTAGTACAAGTAATGGACAGAGATATTTTTGTCATTTTATAAGGCGCGCTCCAAAAATCATAGAGTGGCAAAAGTAATAAAAAAAAAAATAGTCATGCTAGCATGTGCCCAATGATACTTCAAATAGTAATGAAACTTAAAAAAAAAAAAAAAACAAAAAGAACATAATAGAAAACTTGACCAATAAATCAAATTGTCAAGCCACAATCCAATTTTTGTGATTATTAATATTTTTCTTTTATGTTCTACCTTTGCAACTTAAATTTTCTAAGCCAGCCTCTGTGCTGGTGTATATCGAAAGAGAGGAAGCTGTCAAGAGTTCTACATCGGATATAAGATGATTTGAAGGTCAATTTATAAATTTTGTTTGTTATAAAAAGAAAAAATACTCTAAAAAATGTGCATAAGCTAGTAAAATAAAATCTTTGTTACAAAATAAAACCACCAACAATGTGCATGTAATAAGCTAGTAAAAATTCTAACCAGAATCTTAGTTAAGACTCACAAACAGTCTTATTGATATAATCATAAGGTGTGATATTGTTTCCATTCAATATGATTTATTGTCAATAATCATCATATAAGTATCATCTGACTTAAAATTTACTCCCTAAAGTAGCAGAAGCTACAAGAACTGCATTACATCCACCAAAAGGGGGATTGGATAACACTAACAGCAGTCCCTTTCTATTTACAATCACATCTCTTTGATAAATTAAACTTCTCCTATATCATTGTTCAACATTGCAGTAGATTTTATATATCTTCTGGTTTAAGGGTGTGTTTGTTTTAGCTTTAAAAAAAATAGATTTTTCTTTGTATTTTTTAAAATAGATTTTATAAAATCGTTTTTTAAAATATTATAAGTTTTTTTATATTTATTTTTTCTAAATTCAAACACTAATTTTGACATTATATAACATAAACGTACATTATTGAAGATCAAAACATAGTCAAAATCTCAATTTTTACAAAAAGTTATATTTCAAAAATGATTTTTATAAAAATCTATTTGAAATAGCTTCAAAAAAAGTGATTTTTTTGAAATTTTGATATCAAAAATTTTTTTTAATAAAATGATGAAATACCTAAAATGACATTTTAAGAATAACTATTCAAACAAAATTTTCATTTAAAGCTTTTATAAAAAATTTCTTTGTAAAATTATATTACACTATAAAAATCTATTTTAAAAAAATCTATAATAAACGCACCCTAAAGCTCTTTAAAAGAATCTATTAATGTTTTTATCTTGCTTACTTCCCTCTAAAGTCTAATCAACTCAACCCGATCAAAACGATGATGAAACGGTATACATAAACAATGAAATGATGCACAATAACAGAATTAGAAGCAAAACAATAATAAACTTGATCAAAAATCATAACAACACATGAAAGAAACCTTGCTATAGCTTCATCATCAGAAGCAAAACGACGATGAAACTTGATCGAAACATCAGAACAACTTAAAATGATGCACAAAAACACGCAAATTTCAAAAATGAAGTCCAATATCTAAAATTGAAACAAGTTAAACACAGAGATCTCTGTCAATCAGCAACATTCACTTAACAAACCAAACCCTAAAATACTGAAATTCACATAACATAACAAGATTGATACTCAAACCCTAACAGTAACAGTAACACAGGGAAAAGGGACACAGCCAGAAACTGATTTCCCTAAACAAAGTCTAAAGTCAGAAAGTGATTAAAGTTAAGCATTTCTAAATACGAGTATCCCACAAAGATTCTTGCTGAACTTTACCATTCTTCAAGAGTTTCCCAATTTCTTCAGGAGGATTCATACCAAATTTCACTGCTCGTTCCCAGCGTTCCATCCTATTCATCCCAATACAAGGTCCATACTTCATATCCATGTCGAATTGTTGCAGCATCTTCTCGTTTTCGTTTTGTTCATCTGTAAATCAAGAAAACCTAAATGAGATTGGAAAAAATGAAAAGAAAAGAAAGAAAACCCTAGAAATGAAGGGAAAGGGGGAAATGAGTAGAACCTTGATTGGTGTTGCGGGATGCGACGGTGGATGGTGGTTGGGGGAGATTGGAAGTGTGAATCGGAGGTTTCTTGGATTTGGTGGTGGTGGTGGTGGTGGTTGCGGGGGTTTTCTTCTGTTGTTTGTAATAACCCTTCATATTCGCCGACGACATTTTCTCTGTTTGTCTTTTGTCTCTATGTGTTTTCAAATTTTGAATTTTGAAAACGGTTAAAGAAGCACCCTTTCCTTATATATCAATTTTCTTCATTTTTTTTATTTTGTGTTTTTATATTTTCTTACTTGTAATTTCTAATTCAATTAAGATCGGACAATTTAAATTTAATATTTTAAATTATAAATTAAAAATTATAATTAGTTATTTCGTTGACCTTTTGATCGGTTTTCTGAATGCGAAAATGTGTTGTTCTAATAGCAGATTCAATTTCCTAGGCCAATCATCTATAAAAAAAAAAAATGAGCATTCCGATACACATTTTATTTAGATATATATTGGACACGGCTTTGGTGGATAAGTTTTTATAGATCCATAAATAATATTTAATATAGAAAAATTAATATACACTATATGTGAATCTCAAAATTATTCATCTCAACAGATAGTAGCTCTGTTCCTAATTATAAGATCCTATTTAACAAAAATATATTATTTATTTACTTTGTTTTTACCGTATTTTATTAATAATATATAAATGTAAATATAAGCATATAAAATCTTGTTCAGTTGTTTTGATGAGTATTTTCAAAATATTAAGTTTTTATTATAATTTTTACTAATAGACAGTTAAAGATATTAGTGATCAAAATTGTGCATTGATGTTTGTGCAGTGATCAAATAGAGTCTTTATAATTAGGGACAGAGGTAGCATGTAGTATATAACATGTATATGAAGAATTTTAAAAAAAAATCCATACTTAAATCTCACCTAATTTTTTGTTTCCTATTAATTTGATGTACTTTGAATGTTGTATGAACTATGAAGTACTGTGTTTGTTTGTTGTTTAGTTACGGTTCTATATTTAATTGCGGTTGATTTGTTACTTGCAAGGAAAGTAACACAAACAGGACAGTTACCAATTGTTATCAAAATCACATATCCTGGAAAATAACTCATTCATGGCTACTACAGTTTCACCAACTTGCTTCATCTTTATTCCTATGATGATAATTTTATCATCATTATGTCCCATAACAACAGTATGTGCAACAGTCCTAGAAGACCTTAAAAACTTACACAAACCACCAGATTTCAACACTACAATTTTCAACAACTGTCTCAAAAACCCATCTCTAAGATACTGCAATTCATCTCCTATGATAGACCTTGATGAAATATTCAAACACACTATTGTTGCTAGCCATCTTTGCAATGAATCTAACAACCCAAATTGTGTTGAATCGTTCCCGAAAATCGATCTTCGAAACCGACCAAACATTGCATCTCTTTACTTGTCTTTCACTTTCTTTTGGAAATATTGTCCATTGAGTATTCTATCTATTGATTTCTCTAACAATTCTGTGAAGGGTAGTTTTCCAAATGATGTTCTTTATTGCACTCAAATTCAGTCTCTTGATTTAAGTCTCAATGAATTTTCTGGTGAAATTCCTATTGAAAGTTTCTCTCCATTAACTAACCTTACTTTTCTTAACCTCTCTTATAACTGTTTTTCTGAGAGTGAAACTTCTGATTCACAATTCTTCAAAAAGTTTAACTCTTCTAGTTTTCTTCATTCTGGTGCTCTCATTGATCATAATAAGTTTACTATAAAAGCTATCATTTTATTGGTTGGTTTTCCTATTCTTGTTATTTTGATGGTAATTTTCTTGGCATGGCTTTGTTTTCAAAGACCTGATTTTCTTCCAAGAATATTTCATAGTAGAAGGTTTGCATTTACACCGGCGATTCTAAAGGCGGCAACTTACGGTTTTTCGAAGGAAAAATTGGTTGGTAAGAGTGATATTGTTCAAATCTATAAAGGGGTGTTAAGAGATGGAACTAAAGTGAAAATTGAGATGTATTGGGATGATATATCAAGGGATAGTTATCATAAATTTGTTGAGGAATGTAAGATTCTGTCTGAGTTAAACCACAAGAATCTTGTTAAGGTTTTAGGGTGGTGTAAAGGTAGAAAATTCAGGGCTATTATAACAGAATGGAGAAAAGATGAAAATGTTGAAATGTGGTTATCAAGGGAAGCACCATCATGGAATCATAGAGTGAAAGTTTTGATGGGAATTGTTGATTGTATGGTATATCTGCATGAGGAATGGCCTGAAGTTGATTATGATCTCAAGACAAGTAGTGTTTTGTTATCTGATAATCTTGTACCATTGATTTCAAGGTTTCAAGTTGGAGACAGAAACAACAGTAGAAAAAGTAACAATCCCTACAATTTTACCCTCCACGCTTCAATTATACAACAATCTATATAGCACCGACACTTTAAGTTCAACGTATATTTAGGGTCAAAGAGTGTTGATGTCTGAAACTGTCACGACACCTACCTACACATGTGGTTCTATTTTTCAAATTGTTACCATAATATGTGTCAGTGTTGTATTTGATGTTTGTGTCTAGCTATTTGCGTATGTGCTTCATAACACAATATCAGAAACAAAAAACATAGAAAATGTGGATAGACAGCGCGTGACGTTACCACTAGTAAGAGACAATTAATTAGCACGCATAGTCAAAATTTCTTCCTACATGCCGTCTTTTCTTTTTTTCTTATTTTAATTTTAATCTCTTATATGGTAATTGATTTAATTTTTCCTATTATATTAGAGATATGCAAGTTTGGAGTATTTTTGCTAGAGATGATACTAAACAAGAGGATTCAAGAGGAATTTGATGGAAATGATGCTGGATTTATTAGCTACATGAGAACCCTTCATCATGCAGAATTACAACAGATGATTGATGAGAGAATGGATTTAAATGAAACAACTTTGCATCAAGTTAAACAAGCTTTATCCCTTGGATTAATGTGCATAGACCAATCAAACAATGAGTATCCAAGTTTGGCACATATATTCAATGTTGTATCAAAGGCACACAAGGCTAATCTTGTTTTGACATCTTCAAATCATAAAACATTTCACGGAGATAAAGTTAAGGGACATAAGCGAGTTCAGTTCAGATAAGTCACAATATGTTATTTTGATTACATAGTAGAAGTTCTAAGCATGTCTTGTCTTGTACTATGTTTTATACTAGTTTTTTTTACCCGTGCTGTCGCACGGATGACTTTATTTAGGATATTTTTTGTTTATAATTGAAAAAAAATAAAAATATATTTTGTGTATCTAC
The DNA here is from genome assembly GCA_030408175.1 of Trifolium repens. NCBI lineage: Eukaryota > Viridiplantae > Streptophyta > Magnoliopsida > Fabales > Fabaceae > Trifolium > Trifolium repens. The sequence continues at coordinate 49,518,429 of CP125842.1, read as the reverse complement.
AAAATTAATAAATTTTAATAAATTTTGATTTTTATCTCTATAAAAGAAATTATATGTTTTTGTTCATACAAAATTTTTGTTTTATTTTTAGTCTTTAATTGACAAAATTTTGGTTTTTTTTGACATTTTTAAAACTTTATGTTTAAAATGTTTTATATTATGTCTGTATATCACTCGTGTTGTCGCAAGGATCATTTTATTAGTATAAAGGTTAAACAAAGTACAATAAAATTTAATTTATAAAAATTAAAACGTTATTTTTTTTGTACGTTAGTTCAAGGCATAAAAAAAAAACTATAGACAAAGGAATAAAATAACGCAGAAAAAAGTTAAAGGAACAAATAAATTTATAGTTGTAAAGATCGATATAGTTGAGAGGTATTCTTACATAAGTACAAACAATATAAGCATAAATTTAAGCACAAACATAAAATAAAAAATAAAATAAAAAACTAATTGATTTAGGTGGAATAAAAACAGATAAAAATTGGTTCCAAGTCTGAGTTAGACACATGGAGGCTACAAATAAAACTAACTCACTCTTTCAATTAATGATCCCCATTTTTTATATGCATCAACATATATTTCTTACGTAAAAAAAACACATTTTCCTCTTTTAATTAATTACAATACTAACCGACAGCCTTAAATAATTAATCATTGATAATCATATATCTAGTGTATTTATATTTTGTCCTATTATGATTTTTTCTTTTTACCTATTTGTCACTTACAAAATTTAAGCATATTGGTTTATAAAAAAAAAAATATTAATAGAGAAAGTAGTCTGGATGATCAATTAAGAGAGATTTGATACGATGATATTCATGAATACTACAACACTATAATAGGAATGTTATGGATTAGCTTTGTAACGCACAAGAGGAATGTTTTATGCACAACCAATCTCAACAAAGATCAACTTCGCCCCACCACACCAGTTCATATCAAAGCTGCAAAATAAACAATAATACCCCTCGACATAGAATCAATATCACCATTGTCCTCCCATATCAATATCATACCAGCTACCATCTATAACTCTACCTTTTTAACCTGATTCAGTTTGCGACATTGATTGTGCACCACCAACACTGTTAATACCCATATCACATATTGTCAATCATATACATAATATAGTAAAGTCAATTATTAATAGGCTCACAAATACTTGTTAAACTATGAAATAATATTGAACTTATTGAAAAAAAAAAGAGTGAACTGCCATAAAAAGTTACAAATATAAAAGATATATAGCAGAGACAAATAAGCAACCAAATTTTGATAACAATTGACACATAAACCCTTAAAATAAACAACTTGCAAAAATCAATGACACTAAAAATAGCTTTTGCAACAAATAAAGGGCAAGCAAAAGTGCTTGAATCTTTAGTCATAATGTCATATACTATGTTATTCATTGGTATAAGAACTTAAACAACAATTTAATGTTTGAATTTTTAACACACTGAAAATAGCTATTGGGCCAAAATCCTTATTCAAAAGAATCTTACCATATTTTCACTTCCTCTTAGTCATCCAAAGGGAAGATTACATCTTTATGTTGTCTGCGATTGTTGTTGTCATGTGGCTCTGGTTTTTCAGGTTTTTTGGCTAGTTTTCATCTCAGGTCTTGAGGGGTTATAGGGACTTGTTGCGTTTTTTCTGCTTTCCTTAGGGAGTTTTACACGGCTTGTGTATTGGTGCACAACTTATAAGCCACTTGTTGTTTGGTCTTTTGTTAGCTTTGGTTGGCATTTTTATGCTTGTTTCCATGTTCCGGTGTGTTTAGGTTTCCCTTTGTAACTTTCTTCCCCACTTTGGTTCATCTTGTGCCAAAGATGGTTTCTCTAAAAAAAAAAATCTCACAAGGCTCAAACATATTTGAGACATTTTCATCCATCATTACACTAAATGGTCGTCAATTAAAATTTAAAAAAGATGTCAAGTGATAAGATTGAGAACTTACTCCCGTTGTTGTGATGCACCCAACATTTACCAACATAGCATAATACTCAATTTCAGACTTCTACAATGTTGTATTAACCCTTGAATTTCTTCTTCCTTCTCCCCTGCTGGAATCATCCTTCTATTTTTCATGCTTCCTTCTCTGTTCTTTTTCTTCCTTCTCCCGTTGTTTCTAAAACTGAAGAAGAAGAAGTACAATTAATGCAGAGAAGAGATAAGAGTAAATAGTCTAAAAAAAGATGGCTACCAGTAATAAAAAGATGGTAAAATAAACCACACCAGCTGCCATTTACATTAGATAATGTCTAATACACCAGTAAGTTATCACTACTGCCCTCCCATACCAACTACCATCTATAACCATTCCTTTTTATACCTACATAATTCACTTTGTGCCATTGATTGTGCACCACCAACACAATACTGATATGCACTAAACGCCACATTAAAAGCCCATTGTCAAGGAGAACTAACCACATCCAACATATTATGGAGAACTAACCAAAGACATTAACATTAAACAATGTAATAAAACACAAATATCACAACAAAGTTGTTTTTATTCTTGAAAACAAATTCTTTATAGCATAAAATATGAGTTTAAAAAAAGCAAATAAAGATATAAATGCAAGAGAGAAGCTCACCAAGGTTTTCAATGTTAGATCCAAGAATGATGAAGACAGCAACCTCTTTCCCTGAGTTTTGAACTCATCGATCTTGGGTGGCAATCGTGGTTACATAAAAAAATTCAATTAGGCATGTATGAAACAATGATACTAAAATGATAAAAATGAAATCATATGACCCCACAAATCAACCTTGACATGGATGGGTCCATTGAAACCATATTACTCACATCATGGACATGTTTTTGTTACACCGGCTTCACATTCTACTTCTAGTGATAAATCTAGGGTGATAAAGAAGGCTTCAGAGACATCCATGAAATTTGTTTCTAGTAACACAAGTTAGTATGTGTTTTTTCAAGCTTACAGATGAGCTACAATTTCACACCTCAAACATGAACACATTCATAACGAAAAAAATAACAAAAAGTGAGTCCCGCTCGCAACTGACCCCATGAGGAAGCCGCGATATCAATTGTTGACACGATGCCCATATCATGCATGAACCACCTTGTTCTCATTTTCAAGTTTATAACATATATAGCTATTAAAAAAAGAATTAGATCACTCCCTCAAACCGTCATATATGAGTGCAACAACTTTTCCGCTTCAAAATATATTCATATCAATATAGTAAGAACTAATACTACATGAAAATGATCATGCCATGCAATGAAAATGGACATGATAGTCAGAGTTAAAAATACAGACAATTGAATCCAAACATAAGAATATTAGGCATGCCTCGTGAATCTAGGAAGGTTTGAATCAAATCATATTTAAATACATAGTTGAAGAAAACTTGAATAACAATTTTTGATTGAGATCAAATTTAATTGGTAAGAATTTTCTAAAAGACGATATGCAGTTTAAGAACTTATTTAACATGAAAGAAACTCGTTTTAAGACCAATCATTTGCTTGTGCAAATTAACTCCTCTTAATTGTAAACTTAAATTGAAAAATGTTTAACTTTACCTTCCATGACTCACAATTGTCTTCTAAAGTTGTCCATTGAATCTTGTCACCTAGTGAATCAAACTTATATAATCACCTATCAATCATTCCAAATAACACATTCATGAATTAATACTTCAAATTAAATTTAGCAAACAAAATAATTAAAATTATGCATATTATGATAGAGACTTAGATGAGGAAGTGAGCCTTGACTTTGACCCTAAGCCTAATGTGTGGACAGTATACACAAAGAAGCATGGAAAGGAAATAAAAGAATGATGACGTGGTAATAAGAGTGCATGAGGAGTATGAGGTAGTAGTTACTATATAATAGGGAGGAGGGAGTGATTATCTTCTTTCATTGTTTTATTCATCTCTACTACTATACTTGTAATTGTTTCCATTACACCATTAATATAATTACAACCTTCCATCATTTATGTTCTAAATATCAACTTGTTATATTTGAGTTCCATCATATTATAAATGCCACAAAGTAAGACATTTAAAATTTAGCCCATGACATATAGTTCTATTGTATCTACCACAATTTTTCACATGGACATTTTATCAAATACCTACAATGCATTTATTTCAATTACTAATTCTATTTCTACCACCACTAAACTACCCACCCCCAAAATCAAATAGTTTACCTAAAATTGATATTAGGATAACAACTCACAATATTTTAACAATTTGGCATATAAATTTGCAAAATGAACAATATTTCAAGTGCATGACATGAGAAGAGAACCATGTCTATTATACATAAAAGTTATGGGTAGAAAAATAAACACGGAGAAGATGAAACTTTACCAAGAATTGATATGAGGAATCCTTGCAACCCTAACCTTCATTCTCCATGCCTTCCCACCTGAATGTAAATCAGAAACCAAAGTAAATGAAAAGTTCATTACTAAACAACTTACGGTAAAAAGCAACAAAAACGACGGAATGAGCTCAAATACGGACGGTGAAAACATACCATTGATCGGTATTTATAAGGTGAATGGAAAATTTGTGCGATGCTGTGGAAGAAGAAAGTGATGAGGAAGAATCAGAATGAGAATCAGAATAAAAAGGGAATAGAATCAAAATCAAAATCTTCCACCCTCAACCCAAATTTATAGATGAAACTGTTTGTGAAGGGAAAATTGGAGCACCAGATAAGAAGAGCATATATGAGGAAGAAAAATTCAGTTCCAGATACAACCCACACAAGATCTTTGCAACTGGGGAAGGTTTATCTGCAGTGTAAAATTTTATCCAGATTCAATGAACCACTGCAACCCCCAATCCTAGGAATGACACGGGTGAACCTTTAACAAATTATTTTTTTTACAAAATTCTCCAATTTAACTGATGACATGGCATAGCAAAACAAATCTACAGTAACAAAAATGGGTATGAACTTTGTCAAGATTATTGATTTTTGGCTAACTTTTAGCAACACTCGTAACATAAATTTGAGTTTGGATCATAGTTGTTGCAGATAATCCAATTTGCATAATATCCTATCCATGCGTTAAATTAATAGTATTTGTTAGACTGCATTGAAAATGATCATACAATTCTATCACATACTTTTATTAATCTTATAAAATAACATTTTTCTGAAAAATATATATTAAGGTATTGAATTTATGATTTGTAAAACCTCAATCCTTCCAATCAATGTGAAACTTTTTAGATGATATATACTATATAAAAAAAATCTAATGACTATATTTTACAATTATCTTATGTATATGATATTTGGACTATGGGTCCGTTCGAATTCGGCAAATTTATTAACTTATAAAAATAAATTCATGCAAATAATAAACTTTTATATTAATTAATAATTTTTTTTTAGATAAACTGATAATCCACTTAAATTAAACTTGAGATCCCAAATTTAAATCCGGATCACAACGTTCGGCCTAACAATTTCGACATTTGTCAGTTGAGCTAGGACTTCTAGACATTAATTAATAAATTTTTGGCTTTAATGTAGTTTTGATCCTCTATTTTGAAAAACTTGAACTTTTGGTCCCCCTATTTTAAAATCCAACTTTTTGATCCCCTATTTTAGTTTTTTTGAAAATTTGGTCCCCCAACTCAAATTGGTCAAATTTTTGCTGATGTGTCTAGCTCATAGCTCATTAATGAGCTGGCATTGTCCATATTGCCAATCATATTCCAAGTCATTATTTTTTTTCATTTAAATCAAATAATTTGTTTTCAAAATATGAAAACAATAAAACAATTATACCAAAAAAATAAATAATTAATTAATAATAATTAGAAAACACAATCAAAAAAAAAAAAACAGAGAACTAAACGCACAAACACAGAAGTTCCTAAATTCCCAAATCATGGAACCCTAACATAGCATAGTCGCTCTGTCAAACAAAAACATAGCACAATCGCAAATGTAGAGACGCAAAGGAACGTGATCATCTTCATCTTCCGCTGCTTTGGATTCTCGTTTTCTAAACTGTGACAAAACTTTAAAAAAAAAAAACCAGCCCCCCAAAAACTACACCTGCAGACCACGAAAAAACAACCTGCCCAGGGAAGCAGACAGGAGCAAATAGACCGGCCAGGGAAACAGATGAAAAACCCACACCAACACCCGCCCTGAAAAACCTTTCCAAGCTTGTTGAAGATGTTTGATATGGGATTTCTCAAAGTTTAAAACTTTCCTTCTTTTCTTGTAAATTTTCAAGCTTTGTTAAAATGGGTTTGTTAGAAAACTTAGAATGGATGAATGTTTATGGCAAGAAGCATTGCAGAAGCTTGTTTTGGAGGATGAGAGCTACAGTTAAGAGGGCTTTGAAAAATGGAAATAAGTAGAGGCTTAAGAGGAAGAGAAGGAGAAGAATGAAGGACGCGATTGAGAGGGTGAAAAGCTTCTTGTGTTTCTGCGTTTTTTTAAAATTGGGAATTTAGGGTTCCATGATTTTGTTCATATAATTATATTGTTTTTCTAATTATTATTAATTATTTTATTGTTTTAATATTTTTAAAACAAAATATTTGATTTAAAAAAAAACAAATAATGACTAGGAATATGATTGTCAACCTGGACAATGCCACGTCATTAATGAGTTTGACACATCGGCAAAAATTTGACCAATTTGAGTTGGGGGATCAAATTTCCAAAAAAACTAAAATAGGGGATCAAAAAGTTGGATTTTAAAAAAAGAGGACCAAAAGTTCAAGTTTTTCAAAATATGGGGACCAAAACTGCATTAAAGCCTAAATTTTTACTAACAAAAATTACATATATATTTTTCATCAAACGGATCCTATGTCCGTTGAGATTACAATATCAATATGAAACACTAAGTTCTACAATGGACCAGCACGGGACCATGATTTAGGCCCCGTTTGGCCCAGCTTATTTTTTACTTTTCTATTTTGCTTAAACGAAATAGAGAAGTATAAAATTATATTTGACACTATTTCTCCTTAAAAGTATTAGAGAAATAAAGTAAAGAAGTAAAAAATAAAAAAAAGTTAAGTAAAACAGAATTTTTTCATTCTTTACTATTTTTAAGGAGAAGAAAAAAAGAGGAAAATAAGCCGGGTCAAACGGAGCCTTAAAACCATGATTTAAAAACCATATGATATTTTATATGCAAGAGTTATTGTGTGAACATGGAATTTCCAACTTATTCATCTCAAAAGGTGAATCAAAATTTTCTATACTTTTAGGGACAAAAAACTTATATTGACCTTAAGCTTTAAAAAAAATGTCCGCAAATTCCAATTTAACTGAATAAAGTCAAAATTGCTAGGTATGAGACCTTCACTCGAATTCGAATGCGAGATCACAATATTGTGTGTGAATTTTAACTTTTTTGTCACACTTTATCTGCAAAAAGTTATACATTAATAATTTGTTACATTTGTTTTACTGGGAAGTTTTTTTAGGTAAAGTAATAATTTAATTGATGATTTTATTTTCTTATGTTTGAATAAGATTACAAAAATAGAATTTACCAAAAAGAAAAATAAGATTACAAAAAGAAAATTTACCAAAAAAATAAGATTAGAAAAAGAAATATATTTAAATAGACATTTTTTATAGAAACATTGAATATTAAAAAAAAAACATTGAATAGAGTAGAAGAAAGAGAATAGTGAAATGGAAAGAAACCTTAGGGATGACAATTTACTCACACTCAATACCCATAAAAAATATTCACAAGGGTAAAAACCCGCATTTTAAGTACGAGTATGGGTATATGTAATTACCCACAAAATTGAGCGGGTATGAGTGTTGGTACGAGTACCTTAGTACCAATTATTTTTTAAAAATACAACAATATTATATTATTATACATTTTAAATAAAAAATGTTTATTTATAACATAATGTAAATATGTCAATAGAGAAATGAACTTCAGCATGATTTTACTAATAATTTTGTTTATAATTTTCATGAAACAACATTAAAATCTTTGAATTTTTTTGAATTCTATTAAAATGATATGATATTTTATAATTGATCAATTTATTTTTATTAAAAATGCGGGTAATGGATACGGGTATGAGTACTTAGGTACCTATAGAACGTAGATACGAAGGCAAAAATTGTCACTCACACGAATATGAAAATGGATACGGGTCTTTTTTCAAACTGCGGATATGAAAATAGAGACTATATATAATACACTACCCATATCATATCCATTGTCATCCCTAAGAAACCTACCCAAAAAAAAATGGAAAGAAAAGATTTTGTGCGAGATGCTGCTTGATAACATAATAATCCAATGGTTTTAAATCATGGTCCTTGATGGACCATATGTCGTGTTGCTCCATTGAAGAACTTGTCTGAAACACAAATACACACCAAATAAACGCATTGAACAACATAAGAAATTGAACATAAATGAGATGGACAATCAGAGTCCTTCTTGCAATCCGGCCTAATCTCTGTTGTGAATGAAAAAAAAAGTTACTAGAAGGGATGAAAGACTTTGCATAATATAAACTAGAAAGTTCAAAAGGATATGAAAATGGTTTAACTATATACCTCGTTCTATGACTTGCACCAACATGAGTTACAACAAGCAATAAGGAAATAAGGAGGATGGTGAAATAAACACACGCAATAATTTGAGGCATATTTTTTCTCTAAAGCTTACAACAAATTGGAATTTATTGATCACTTTAAAAAAAAGTCCTATGTTTTGTTTATGTGATTGAATATCTTCTTGCATTTATAGATAACTTCCTAGAATAAAATTCATTATTAAATTTTTACCCAAAAAAATATTTTTTTTTGTCCATTTACTTCGCTCAATGGATAAGGGCAATATTCTTCCATTAATTACTTTTCAATCTTTAAGTAATCTCTTTGTATCAAAAAAAAAATCTCTAAGTAATCTCTTTCCTTTTATGACATATTGGGGGCAAAAATTGAAATAAAAATAACCGTCAATACTCTTTACGAGCTACTTCGCTCAATGGATAAGGGCAATATTCTTCCATTAATTACTTTTCAATCTTTAAGTAATCTCTTTGCGTCAAAAAAAAAAATCTCTAAGTAATCTCTTTCCTTTTATGACATATTGGGGGCAAAAATTGAAATAAAAATAATCGTCAATACTCTTTACGAGCGCCGATTCCACATTGGTCACTATAGAAAATTAGAAATGCGATTTTGAGGGTTTTTAAATTTGTTGAACTAGTATCTAGATCCGCATCAAGCACGGAAAAAAATAGCATTTATAGATTTTTTGACACATATTGAATATTCTATCAAAGGCATATAAAGCAAGTTTAAAACATTTCACAGAGATAAAGTTAAGCAACACAAGCGAATTTAGTTTAGATAAGTTACAAGTTCTCAAAAGTACAATGTCTTTCTTGGTTGGTAAACCCATCCGGCAATTTACATTACAACAAGTCTTTGCTAAAAGAAAGCAAAGCGGAATATTAACTTAACTCGCCGTCAAGATGAACTTTTTTTACTTAGATTTAATCCATAGAACTAGTCTTGTACTTTTTTTTGGCTAACTTTTAGCAACACTCCTAACATAAACTTGAGTTTGGATCATTTGTAGTTGTTGAAGATTGTTAAGATAATCTGAATTGAATATGTGTTTATAAAATAAAGACAAACTTTAGACTCAACTCAATTTTTAAGATAGATAATCCAAGTTGCATAAATTTATAGTGTATTTAATTGTGAAACATTTAGGGATGAAAATTGAGTAATTGAAATTTGGAGAGGCAAAACTACATTTATTAACAATGTATCTAATGACTATATTTCTCTATTGTCTCACATATATTATTTGAACCATGTCCCTTCAAATTATAGTATCAATATCAACAATAAATACATTTAAAAGAAGATAAATTTTCTTCTAAAGGGTTTTTGCAACAATTCAATATGAAGATAATGTCGCACAAAATTGCAAATTCAAAGAAGAGTATGCTAAAAAAGATAAGGACGTGTCTTTTTATGAAGTCAAGAAACTGCGTGAATGGTGGACGGCAGGAAATCTTGGTCCGATTTAAATCTTGGTCCTTGATTGAAGTACTCGTCTGAAACACAAAGACACCATAAAGGAGAAATGCATTTTGCAACATAAGACATTGAACAAAAACTGAATGGACAATCAGAATCCTTGTTGCAATCAATCCTAATCGCTGTTGTGAATTTTTAAAAAAAAATTACTAGAAGGGATGAAAGATTTTGCATATAAACAAGAAAGTTCAAAAGGATATGAAAATGGTTTAACTATATACCTCGTTCTATGACTTCCATCCCTGCACCAACATGAGTTACAACAAGCAATAAGGAAATAAGGAGGATGGTGAAATAAACACACTCAATAATTTGAGGCATATTTTTTCTCTAAAGCTTACAACAAATTGGAATTTATTAATCGCTTTAAAAATATTAGATCTCCAAAGAAAACTTCCTAGAATAAAATTCATTATTAAATTTTTACCTACATTTTTTTTTGTCCATTTAGCTCGCTCAATGAATAAGGGCAATCTTTCATTACTTTTGAATTTTTAATTAATCTCTATCCTTTTATGACATATTGAGGGCAAAATCATCAATACTTTTTACGAGTGCCGATTCCACATTGTGTTAGAAGTCATACATTGGCTAGATATATGACATATATAGCCTTTATAAATGTAGTGCAAATCTCAACTCTCAAGCTAGCTTTTGTGGTTGAATATAGGCATCATAAATTCTAATATGGTATCAGAGTCTATTCTAGATCCGTTTGTTGTGGAGACCTTCCATATTTGGGGCACCCGTCGTTGATTCCACGTTCCAGCTTGTTCAGTTCTGGACGTGAGGGAGTGTGTTAGAAGTCCCACATTGGCTAGATATATGGCATATATAGACTTTATAAATGTAGTGCAAACCTCAACTCTCAAGTTAGCTTTTGTGGTTGAGTATAGACATCATAAATTTTAATACATTGGCCACCGTAGAAATGTGAGTTTGAAGGTTTTTGAATTTGTTGAACTAGTATCTAGATTCGTGTCAAGTATGGGTAAAAATTGCGATTCAGAAATCCTTTTATTAATTCATGCATTTAGAAATAAGAATATCAGATAGTTGTTAGATTGAGATCGAATAGTTTAAATTCAAACTCAGTATTTTAAATTATAAACTAAAAATTATAATTAGCTATTTCATTCACCGTTTAACCGTTTTCATTAATGCGAAAATGTGTTGTTCTAATAGCGGATTCAATTTCCTAGGCCAGTCAGTGAACATTCTGATACACATTTTATTTAGATATATATCAGACATCGTTGAGATGGATAATTTTATATAGGTTCATAAATGTGTTTAATATAGAAAAATTAATATACAGTATATATGTTAATCTATATATCAAAATTATCACCTCAACGGATATTGTTGGAACATGATGATTATTTGGAGGAAGCTTAGTATGGTAATAAACACAAGTGTTGGAATCAAACTAAGTGTAAATTTAAAAAACTCTTTCGGTTCCACATAGAAAAGATCACACATCTTGATAGTATTTATATATTGAAAATTGTCCTCTTGGGGTGTGCCCAGAGGGGTACCCCGTTTTATAAACAGCGGACCACGCATGCATTGTCTCGAATATCACACACGTCACACGCGCGCCGCCGTCCGGCTCGGATCAGACCGGACTTGAGCTTGGTGATATATTAATTTTTTATCGCTAAGAAAAAGAATTATTTTTTTTCTTTACGCATAGGTCTTTATTTTGCGCACATGTTAATTATGCAAGAGACCAAGTCAGATGGAGGCAAGAGTTATTATGCATAAGGAATATCCTTATGCATGGTGCATAAACAAATCTCCACCATCCAATGCTTTTTTGATCAATTAGATTTTTTGATCAATCAAATGCACTAAAGCATGCATGGTGGAGATTTATTTATGCATCATACATAAGGGGTTGAGTTATTATGCATAAGGAATATCCTTATGTATGGTGCATAAATAAATCTCCACCATGCATGCTTTAGTGCATTTGATTGATCAAAAAATCTAATTGATCAAAAAAGCATTGGATGGTGGAGATTTGTTTATGCACCATGCATAAAGATATTCCTTATGCATAATAACTTTAACCATACATAAGATATTCCTTATGCATAATAACTCAACCCTCAGATGGATATGCTTGGCGTGATTGCACATGGATCGGTTCCAACTCCCACGATTTGACCCCTTTTCATTTTCTCATTTCTTCTATAAATAGCCGGCATCGTATTTCAATTCTTCTTCTTTTTTCTTCAGATTTCTGCAACTTGAAATCTTTCTGTTTTTTCTTCTCTACTTGCTTCTTCTATGATAAAATATTTTCTTTGTTGTTTCATCGAGTGGCTTTGGCTGCCATACATAATTGATACTCTTGTATCGATTATCGAATTGGTTCATCGAATCAATAGAGGGTTTATCTATGCTCGAATATCACGCGCGCCGCCGTCCGGCTCGGATCAGACCGGACTTGAGCTTGGTGATATATTAATTTTTTATCGCTAAGAAAAAGAATTATTTTTTTTTTCTTTACGCATAGGTCTTTATTTTGCGCACATGTTAATTATGCAAGAGACCAAGTCAGATGGATATGCTTGGCGGCGTGATTGCACATGGATCGGTTCCAACTCCCACGATTTGACCCCTTTTCATTTTCTCACTTCTTCTATAAATAGCCGGCATCGTATTTCAATTCTTCTTCTTTTTTCTTCAGATTTCTGCAACTTGAAATCTTTCTGTTTTTTCTTCTCTACTTGCTTCTTCTATGATAAAATATTTTCTTTGTTGTTTCATCGAGTGGCTTTGGCTGCCATACATAATTGATACTCTTGTATCGATTATCGAATTGGTTCATCGAATCAATAGAGAGTGTATCTATGCTCGAATTCTACACTGCAGTAGCAATTTAGTATAAAAAAATTAGAAAGTTGTTTTATCTTGGGGACTTTGCGGTTGATAATCTACCTTGCATAAATTTGAATAATGCCGCAAAACATCTTAAAAAAAGTGACATAATCCGCGACTCAGCTAATAAATTCTTCGGCGATAACTTTTACAAATTGTTTTCTAAATCCGAAAATAACAGATATACTAAGGCCCCGTTTGGCCCGGCTTATTTTTTACTTTTTATTTTAGCTTAAACGAAATAAAGAAATCTAAAATTATATTTGACACTATTTCTCCTTAAAAGTATTAGAGAAATAAAGTAAAGAAGTAAAAAATAAAAAAAAATTAAGTCAAACACAATTTTTTCCTTCTTTACTATTTTTAAGGAGAAGAAAAAAAGAGGAAAATAAGCCGGGCCAAACGGGGCCTAATACCAATAGATATCCAAATAGATGTGTAATTCTCAACTAATTTTTTGTTTCCTATTAATTTTGTTGGAACATAGAACACATTTATGTGTGAATTGAAAATAAAATCTTCAAGTCCCACATTTGATAGTAGAGCATACTATTATTTAATTTTTAAAAATATAAAAGTTAAAGATAGACGTATATTATAAACATATTATTCATATTGTGGGAAGTCACTTGATGCTACTAAATGATAGGAAGGATGGTAGAAAAAGTCTCAACATGTTTTCCTATTTATACGACCACCTCACCCTTTATTGAGTATCAACATGATCTCCTTTTTTATAGGAATTAAGTTGGTGGGGATTATATTTTCTATTAATTCCATCACTCTGGAAAAAAAAACAACAGAACCTAGTTGATACTACACGACTTGGCATATGCTTAGTTGAGCCGCCACTCAAATGTATAGCAAATGAAAAATACATAAATAGCCACTGCACTATATACTTATGTTTCTCTGCTACGGTTGCTGCCATAGTAAGTTTTGTAACATATAATTTTCTCTTACCTCAAATCAAAATAAAGTGTTTGCAAGTGGCTGTTTTGGAAATTGAATATAGTTCATGAAAAATTGAGAACGAGAGAGTTTGGCGGCACATTTGATCATGCTACCATTACATGACTTTTTTGAGGAAAACATCAACAAGAGGTTTTGTTTGCTTACTCTTTTCAATTACTGTACTCATTAAAACAAATTTTCATGTTTCTTAATTTTGTTAAAGAAATTGTTTTCGGTTGTATTTGTGGCCGATATGTCAAGGTTCTTTAATATTTATGCAAATTATAATTGTATCTGTTGAAATTTAGCCATATTGAGAAAATAGAATGAACGAGCACATTGATTGGTTTCTTTATTTGGTTATGCAAATTTAGAAGAGCTATATTAAGTTGTGTTCCTAATTGCTTAGAGAATATTAAAGTTTATTTTATCTGTTGTGTATTATTATGTTTAAAGAGTGATAAAAGTATCACTACTTCCTTCAAGTTAAGAATGGTCATAGTACCATAATCCCTTTGATTTAAGAATGGTCTTAGTCACCATATGAAAATGGTATTGTAGTACCATTAATAATTGACATTGTAGTATCAATAGAGTGGTATTGTAGTGCCACTAATTCATAGGTTGATATCGTAATATCAATTCGAGTGGTGTCGTAGTATCACTCAAGAAGGTGTAATTCTTGACCGATTTCTACAAGTGCAGTAGCAATTCGGTATACAGTTGTAACTGGACTATTTTATCCTGGAGACGGCGTGGCTGATAGTCTGCTTGCACAATTTTGAGCAGTGCCACGAAACGTCTTAAAAAAAACGTATTTTCCCGCGACTCAACCCAGTAATTTCTTTAGTAACTTGTTTTCGAAAACAATTTTCAGATATCAAAAACAACAAATTTGAATTTTGAAGTACTCTGAATGTTGTATGAAGTACTGTGTGTGTTTATTGTTTAGTTATTAGTTACGGTTCTATATTTGGGTACGATTGATTTGTAACTTGCAACGAAAGTGACAAACAGGACAGTTACCAATTGTTGTCAAAACCACGCATCCTAGAAAATAACTTATGTTTAGTCGTCCTATTAATTCGATTCGATTTTTCATTGTATAGCTAGTATTCATACTTATTTGATTAACGAAATGTATTAAATTTATTTTTGTCAAAAAAAAAAAAAAAACTCATTCATGGCTACCACAATTTCAATAACTTTCTTCATCCTTGTTTGTTAAGATATCTATGATTTGGGGAAAGAAAATAAAAACTTAGAAAGTCTTCAAATAGTAAATATTATAAAGATTTATATTGAAGAAAAAAATTATTAAAAATTGATCGAAGATAGTAAAATGAATACAATTAATGCTCATATATATATATAGAGGAAAATGCTAACGAGTGTCCTCGGTGCACTCTTTAAGCATCTTAAATAGTAAGTTTTAACTTTTAATAAACTTTTTATGGAAATATGAAGTCAACGTATTGAAAATTTAAATACTTTACTTTTTACATAAATAATTTCTTTTAATAGAAAGCTTAAAGAGTGCTCCGGGGCACTGATTAGCAAGACTCATATATATAATAACAAACTAATTTTCAACACTACAATTTTCAACAACTGTCTCAAAAACCCATCTCTAAGATACTGCAATTCATCTCCTATGATAGACCTTGATGAAATATTCAAACACACTATTGTTGCTAGCCATCTTTGCAATGAATCTAACAACCCAAATTGTGTTGAATCGTTCCCGAAAATCGATCTTCGAAACCGACCAAACATTGCATCTCTGTCTTTTATTGTAGATAAACATGTGGTTCTATTTTTCAAATTGTTATCATCATTATGTGTTAGTGTTGTATTTGATGTTTGTGTCCGACTATTTGTGTATTTGCTTCATAACACAATATCAACAACAAAAAACATAGAAAATGTGGATTGACTGTGTGTGTCTTCATCGCTAGTAATAGACAATTAGCATGCACAATCATAATTTCTTTCTACATGTTGTCTTTTATATTTTTTGTTTTAATCTCTAATATGGTAATTGATTTAAAGTTTTCTATTATATAATAGAGATATGCAAGTTTGGAGTATTTTTGCTAAAGATGATACTAAACAAGAGTATTCAAGAGGAGATTGATGGACATGATGCTGGATTTCTTAGCTACATAAGAACAGTTCATCATGCAGAGTTGCAACAGATGATTGATGAGAGAATGGATTTAAATGAAACAACTTTGCATCAAGTTAAACAAGCTTTATGTTAGCCGCCAACATTTGGTGGGATTTAGTCCCACATCAAATAGATAGGATTCTTGAAAAGAGTTTATAAAGAGGAGACGCATCTCACCGTACAAGCCGATTTTGTATGGATGAATTAGATTTCGATATTCGTGATATGGTATCAGGGGTGTGGTTATTGTCCATAAGCCAAGCTTATGCACCATCCATAAGTGAGAGAAAATTTCTCACGCGCCCCCATATTACTCATGCACCCTCCAAATTTCTCGCGCACCCCCCAAATGTCATGCGCCCCCCATTTTTTTTATTGTTTTTTGTTCTTTCCTCCCCCCACCAGATTCCTAGCCAAAACCATTTTGCTGTTGGAATGGTTTCCAGGAGTTGTACTCCAAAACCATTGAGTGCATAAAATGGTTTTGGAGTACAACACTATAATTATGCACTTAAACTTTTTTTTCCCTCCCCACAGATTTCTAGCCAAAACCATTAAGTGCATTGGGTAAAGATTGTTGATTGTCTTCTATGATTGGGTCATATCTCAACTTATATATTATAACTACTTTCATAATTTTGTCATGTTGAAAATTATTGGAAAGGGTCAAGGCTAGTATTGTAAGTGTTAAGTGCATAAAATGGTTTTGGCTAGAAATCTGTGGGGAGGGAAAAAAATGTTAAGTGCATAATTATAGTGTTGCACTCCAAAACCATTTTATATATGCACTTAATGGTTTTGCAGCACAACTCCTGAAAACCATTCCAACAGCAAAATGATTTTTACTAGAAATCAGGGGGGAGGAAGGAACAAAAAAAATAAAAATAAAAAAAAATTGGGGGGCGCATGACATTTGAGGGTGTGTGAGAAATTTGGGGGGTGCATGAGTAAAATGAGGGGCGCATAAGGATTTGGCTTATGGACCATAACCTTTCCCTGGTATCGGATCAGAGTCTATAGGTCTATCGTTGGGCTTCCTACATCATTCACGCTTCAGGTCCTGGGAGTGTGTTAGTGTGAAGCTTGGTACATATATTGAATATTCCATTCCATCAAAAGCATTGTCTCAAGTTCGATTCTCACCGATGCTAATTTAGGTGGGCTAATTTATAACTTCTTCAACAAAAAAAAGGCTAACCTTGTTTTGACATCTACCAACCAATCATAAAACATTTCACGAAGATAAAGTTAAGGAACACAAGCGATTTCAGTTTAGGTAAGTTACAATATCATCGGATTTTTTTTCCTTTAGATTTAATCCTCAGAACAAGTCTTGTACTATGTTTTATATTTTTGGCTAACTTTTAGCAACACTTGTAACATAAGTTTTAGTTTGGATCATTTCTAATTGTTGCAGATAATTCAAATTGCATAAATTTGTAGTGTATTTGAGCAATTGTGAAATAGTTAGGGACTAAAATCGAACTATTGAAATTTAAAGAGATAAAACTACATTTATTAACAATGTATCTGATGACTATATTTTTCTATATTGTCTTCACATATAATTTTTGTACCATAAACGACAAATACATTTTAAAGAAAAGAAATTGCATTTAGCAACATATGGAACTATACAAAAAAAGGGTGGACAATCTGAATCCTCGTTGCAATCCGGATGACTCCCTGCTGTGATATGAAAAATAAAACAAATATTAAAAATTGTGTATAAGATACACAGAAACAGTTAAAAAGGATTTGAAAATAGTTTACCATTAACATCAGTTACTAGAAGCAATAAGGAAATAAAAAGGATCACAAAATAAAGAAACTTAATAATCTGTGGCATATTTTTTCTCTTAAGCTTACAACAAAGTGGAATTTATTCTTCACTTTAATTCTTCACTTTAAATTGTAAAAGTCCTGTGTTTTGTTTTTTGGTTGAATAATTTTTTTTTTTTGCATTTATAGATCTCCCAGAAAACTTCATAGAATAAAATTCATTATTAAATATAGAAAAATGTTAAACAGACGTTTGAATATTTGTATATTTAATACCTTAAAAATGTAAGAAGTTATCTTTCTAATATTAATTTTTTTTAGTATACTTAACAAGTGTCCCAAAGATACTATTTAGCATCACCCATTAAATATATAACATGTAATCAATTTTAACATTTAACATGTTTGCCCATTTAACTCGTTTAATGGATAAGGGTTCCATTACTTTTCAATTTCTTTAATATTTGTCCTTTTATGACAGCTTGGGGCAAAAACTGAAATCAAAATAAGAAGAAGTAATTATTTGCATGGAAGCTAAAAAGGAAAAAAAAATATATTCATGAAAAAGAAGGTTCTCATAATATCATTTCTAACAAGATCATGAACATTTTTTAGAGGAGCTAGAAGTGTGTAACAATTTGTTTTTAATTATTTAATTAATTATATGTTAATTGTTATTTGACGCGTAAATTTCATAATTTATATTTTGTATGATTTTATGGATTTTTGTTAGGGTTGAAAATGAGTCGAGAGGAATCGAACTCGTTTGAGCTCAAGTCGACTCGAAATTATGCTCAAGTTCAACTTGTACTCCTTTTTCAGCTCGAGTTCGACTCAAGTTCAACTTGAATTTTTTTTCAGCTTGAGTTCAGCTCGTTTTAAATTCACAAGCAGTTCGGTTCGATTCGTTAGATTCAACTCATTAAATTTCCTATGTACGACTACTACCCACTCTCTTTTTACCAAAAACATAATTTTTCTCCTTTAAACTCTCTAAAAAGCTTTTAATTTTCCATTTAAGAAGAAACATCTTTCCTCTCCTTTTTATCTCTGCATTCTTTGCATATTGAATGAAATCTCAAACCCATTTGCAAATGGAGCTCAACATTATTTCCACATCATTCAACATTATCTCTTCATTTTGTTGGTTTTTCTTTGAAACTCCGTTACGTGTATCGATTTATGCCTCGTTACGTGTATCGATTTATGCCGGTTTGAGTTGAAAATGAGTCGAGCTGAGTCGAACTCGCTTGAGCTTGATTCGATGGGAATTGGTTCAGCTCAAAATTTGACTCAAGTTCAAATCGAACTCTTTTTTCAGCTCGAGTTCGGCTCGTTTAAAATTCACGAAAAGTTCGGCTCAACTCGTTAGGTTCAATTTATTAAGTCAAATCACATTATTTTAAATTTAGTTTTTTGTCAAAATTTCAAAATTTGATCTTTAACCTTTTAAACAAATTTTTTTAAAAAAGAAAAAGCAAATATTAAATTAAAATAAAAGTTATCCCATATGTATAATAGATAAATGCGTACAAAAATTCAAACCAACATAAACCGATACAAATAATAGAGTTTCAAAGAAAAACCAACAAAACGAAGAGATAATGTTGGATGATGTGGAAATAATGTTGAGCGCTATTTGCAAATGGGTTTTGTTGGAATATTTTATGATATTCCAATAATATTATATGGGCAAATATCTTTAATAATTATATTAGCTATTTATCAATTAGGAGCCTTAGTTGATTAGTGACCAAATTAAGTGAAAGGCTAATTAGATTTCTATTTGGATAATTAATTATGATTAATTAATTGGTATGGACTCAATATGAGTGGATGTCCATATATTTGGATGGCCCATTAACGGAATAATGGGAAACCCTAATGGCCATCCAATATAAAAGAGGCTATGGTCTCCAATACACCGTACACTGAAAAATAGCTCTTCTCCCATCTGAAGCGCATAAAGGCATCAAGGTACTGGTTGAGGAAGAACCAAACTAGCCGCCGCTAACCTTGTTTGTTTACTTTATCTTGTTTCAGGTAATTGCTACCGGAAAAGTCTTAAGTCATGGATCCAGGTATTCCCATGACCTTAAACTTTATATCTCAATAAATCAAACATGTTGTATCTGATCATAAACGTATTCAATAATTGCTTCCGCTGTTAATTGATAATTTGTACTATGTATATTGAGTCTGTTTATGAATTTTGCCAACAAGTGGTATCAGAGTCGCTTCATGTTTGATCTATTGGATTTTACGTTAATCATATTGTTCGATTGATATGTGTATATTATCGATGGCTTGTTTTCTTGGTCTATTCATGTTTTCTTATGATTGTCAGTATCATGCGTACTGCCTCCAGTTATTCATATGATCCATATATGTTGAAATTTAATTGAAAACAAGTAAATTATTTTGGTTTATCTCACCTTGTCAATCGGTGCCAGTTTCTTTTATTTTGCTATCAAGATTGTCATGCTTCATGGACTAAGGGATTGACTTAAAATTGTGTTTGACTTAATCATGGTTGGTCTCTTAATTTCAAAACAGATATGTTACAATCTTGTTCCTAAATCTTTGTCAAAACAGGTTGTTTCAAAATTTATTTATTTTATGGATTCAAAATAAATAAATCTATTTTATTAATTCATTTTCTGGATTATAAATCACAACTTTATTTACTTCTGTCTAAAATAATTTGAAGTGTCCATGGTCTTATCAGTAAGCCATGCATCTAGCAAAATTTTTCAGAACCTCAAGTGCATACACGTCCAAACTTTTCTTTAATAAGATTGGTTCAATTTTTTTTTTTTTTGTGTCAAGAATGGAATAAGCTGTGAAAAGTTGGTCAGACCACCAAATAGGGTAATTTTTGGTATTTGACATATTTTCTTCAAGTATTTGGATTTTGGAAAATTCATATGAAATTTGGTTTTAGTTTGGTCTTGATTTTGCAGATTTTCTTTAGAATTGAAAATATTTGAAATCAAATATTCCTACTTTGGCTTAATTTTCCAATAAAGTATTGATTCACATGGATTTTGTTATTAAAGTATATTTTGAGGAATAAGGCATATAAAGATATGATTTGGTGTATATATTTGGTTATTATATATATTTTTGCAGAAAATTATTTGCCTTTAAATAGTAATTAATAATGATTCTCAAAATAGTAATTTGGTACAGTATAGAAATTAAAGTTTCGATTCTTTAAATTTTGGAAAAATATAGATTCTATAATTATTTGTTTATATAATATATAAAGTTTTTGGTTTCTTTCTATTTTGGAAAATACAGTTATAGAATTCTATTATTAAGTTAAAGAATCATTAGGTATATGTGAATCAATTGTGGCATGAATATATTTGGTATATATAAAGATTTAATTTTATTTAAAATTAAATATTTGGTTTATAGCATGATTATGATGTTTGAATTTATTGTTATTAAGTTTCAACAATAATTTCTTTTGTCATGCTCTTCGGTTATATTTCATGCTAATTAAGTTTGATGATGAAAATTTACTTTCACATTAAGGGATGTCATTTAATCTTATGATTATTAAGGGACATCATAAAGGAATACGACTTACATTTTGTGAGTAGTGCCTTGTAATTCTTTTCCCATTTAATTTAATAAATTAAACATAGTATAATATGTGGTTATTCATGCGAGTTGTAGTCGGCCCGAAGGAAGGCACAATTTGGCCGAATAATCGCATAGTTGCGATGATAATTATTAAATTGTCTAGTAATGACATTTGAGTTGGTTGAAGCAACATGTTGCCGAAGTAACCTCTGTTGCGTAGATTTAATTCAATTGAACTTACAAATGATGTAGTGTGAAATTATTCATGTGAGTTGTCGTCGGCCCGAAGCAAGGCACAACTTGACCGTATAATTGCATACTTGTGATGGTAAATGTGTGATGATTATAAAGTTATTTACCATGTGGATAATAGGATGCCCGAAGGTGACTATTATTTGACAGGACTTATCATCAATGTTTGATCATTGCACCGAGAGTATCGTTTGCAGTTAATTCTTACAATCCGAAGATTGGGGATTGATGGTGTGCTTGGTATCTTGTTTGAGTCTTTAAATTTACAAATAAAGTTTTACACTCGCACCTATATACAATGGTAAACATGTGACAATATGAGGACTATTGTTTATCAATATTAATTGTGAGTGTTTGATCATTTTGGTTGGCATATTTTTGTTCTCTATAAACTAATATAGTTTATGTATCTGCAAAATCGTGTTAGAATTTTAATTCTTAAAATTCTAAATCTCAGGAATATAAGAACATTATGTTCTTGGATCTAGACCTTTGATTAGGATGGAGGAACTCAAATTCTCTCACAATTCAGTAAATTTAAAGTGAGAATCAAGTTTAGAAAGTGAGTATACTCCTAATCACGAAGGTCGTGTGATCATAAAGTTTTAATTCCCAGGGGCATTAGAGGTGTTATTTGTGATGACATAACTCTTGTCATGTTTTTCTTTGCTTAAATTAAAGTGCTTTCTCATTGGAGAGATGACATTTTATTAAGAAAATTGAGCAAAGAAAATATCAGGAGCACATTATGTAACTATTTAATCTTGCTAAAAAGTTGTGGTTTCGACAATCAGGTGACTTGGTCGAAAATTTAGCATTTAGTATTCTTTTTGCACAATTAGTTCTTACCAATAAAGTTAGAAATGATTCTTTAATAGAATCATTTCATAAAGTGTGCAATGAAGAAAATGTTGAAGCAAGAGAAAATAAACTAGTGCTCATCAGGTAAATACCTCAAAGAACAAGGGCAAATAAAGAATAATAAGAAAATATGATCTAAACTGACAAATCTCCAATGATGTTGAATGACACATCAATCTAGAGGGGAAATAAGTCGGTGAAGATTGATGGTATTTCAACTATTGTCAGATTGTTGTTACTAACTAATATTTGTATTTAAAAGACAATTTGGTGAATCATTATTTGAATTAAGTTTTGTTTTAAAGTCTTTGTTTTAAAGTTATAAATTCTTTATTATTATTTTAAAAACGAGGGATTCAATTTGTCTTTTAAATTTAAATATCAGTATAGTCAATTCAGTTATGACTTGTGACAATCTTGAATTGTTGAAAATTTCGAGAAATATAAACTTTGGTCCCAAGTTAACGAACATTTTGAGACAGGAACTACAGAATCTCTTGAAGATATTGAGTTTGGGGGAGAGATATGGTAAAAGAACAAAATTGAGTGAGGAAGAATTGGTTCTAAACCAATTCATATAGTTACTATTTATATAGTTAATTTGGATCCTCATAAGGATATTAGTGTTCTTCAGTTAAGAAATCAATTCATGAAGATCAAACTCAATACCTTCAAGAAACTAAAGCATCAGGTGTCATAAAGCATTGACTGAAAACAAAAATTACATTTGAGTTAAAAACTCTATCAGGACAGTCAAGACACTTGTCATTTATTATAATTTTGGAGTTTCATAAGATGGATATTAAGATAGTATATTTTAATGGTGACATTAAGAAAAACAATAAGGTGCAATCAGAGAAAACTTTATGTCAAAAGACACAAAGCATATGATTTGCAAACAGATGAAATCCATTTATTAGTTAAGGAAGCTGTCTCATTAATGATACCACAAAAGTCTCGTCAGGTAAATTGTCTCATTTGGTTTTGAGATGTAAATTATGGAGACTTGTGGGTTACACAGGTTCAGTGGGAGTATGTTTATATTCTTAGTTTAATGTGCCGATTTTACTTTATTAAGTCAATAGTGATATATGATCGTTGTGCAAAACCAAGAAATCACTAACAAAAGTTTAGTGACGAAAGTTCTTGCGCACATCTCTTTTGTATTCGGAAATTTGATACCTAGATATTATTCTTCATGTATCATTCGGTTATCACAAAAGAGTCATATCAATAAAGCTAAAAGTAAATTCGACATGAAAGTCAATAAACTAAGGGATTGTTTTAATCATAAAGGAGACTATTTAAAAGCCTCAATAATTGCCCAAAAGAAAATCTGGAAATTTAGAAAATAAAGTGTTTTCTTATACGCTTCAGCTTTGGGAAACTTATGTTTGATCTTAATTATATGCATCTGGAAATAGCGTATATAATAAGACCATTTGGCAGATACTTGAGCAATTCAAATTTTAAATTGTTGAAATGAAGCAACCATAAGGATTGTTATAGAGAACAAAATAATTTGTGTTCATATATCGGAGATCTAATAATTTGAGATCATTAGTATGTTCGACTCCGATCCTTTTGGATGTTTACATACAATGGACATCTTAACTCAAGAAATGACTGTAGGCATTTATGTCACTTGGTTGCATAAAGTAAAATAATTTTGAAAGACAACTCAAGTTATATTGTGACATAAATTAGTCAGATAATGCTTCAACAACTGTTTTATAAAGTTTATTGATTTATAAGTTGTTGAAGGATAGAACATATAGAGATAAATTTTATGCTAGCTGACTCACTAATCAAAGACTTGACATTTAAGGTCTTTCATATGGTTGTTGTCACTAAGGATGTCTTGGATTAGTGGGAGTCCCCCTTCAGTTATGTTCTAACTTTGGTATGGTACAAATATACATATTTTTGTTAAGGTTTTCTGCAGAAATAAAGTTTGAGGTTATTATTGTTATAACCGGTTCTGTATCTTTTGTGAAGATATTGATTTGCAAACTTCAGTTTGATCTCACTAAAGACTTTAGTTGGACCAGTTGGAAATAAGCATGATTTAGAGATCACATTGCATGAAATTTCCATGTCATTCATCCATATCGATCTATGTCGTCAAGTACATTGATGTGGTGGTCGTCGGGGTTCCGTCACGTTATACGTTAGTGACGACAGCCGCGGTGGTCCCATTATTGATGTATGAGATGGACCAGATTGTAAGGTTGAAATCTAAAGATAAATAGCATTCAGACGCGCGCCTAAGGAATAATGATATAGTTATTACGATATATCGCCCAAGTGGGAGATTGTTGGAATATTTTATGATAATCCAATAATATTATATGGGCAAATATCTTTAATAATTATATCAGCTATTTATCAATTAGGAGCCTTAGTTGATTAGTGACCAAATTAAGTGAAAGGCTAATTAGATTTTTATTTGGATAATTAATTATGATTAATTAATTGGTATGGACTCAATATGAGTGGATGTCCATATATTTGGATGGCCCATTAACGGAATAATGGGAAACCCTAATGGCCATCCAATATAAAAGAGGCTATGGTCCCCAATACACCGTACACTGAAAAATAGCTCTTCTCCCCATCTGAAGCGCATAAAGGCATCTAGGTACTGGTTGAGGAAGAACCAAACTAGCCGCCGCTAACCTTGTTTGTTTACTTTATCTTGTTTCAGGTAATTGCTACCGGAAAAGTCTTGAGTCGTGGATCCAGGTATTCCCATGACCTTAAACTTTATATCTCAATAAATCAAACATGTTGTATCTGATCATAAACGTATTCAATAATTGCTTCCGCTGTTAATTGATAATTTGTACTATGTATATTGAGTCTGTTTATGAATTTTGCCAACAGGTTTGAGATTTCATTCAATATGCAAAGAATGCAGATATAAAAAGGATGGGAAAGATAAATTCATTGATTTATATAGTTAAAAAAAATTTGAAAAGTTACATTTAATTCAGTTAGTTCATGAGACAAACGAGTCGAACTATATAGTTTATGTTCATTTTATTTATTTAACAAATTTAATTTTTTGTCAAAAAAAAAAATTAATTAATTTTTAATTCAAGTTTAGCTCATTTGATTTATGAACCAAGTTCACAAATCAATTACCGAATCGAATTTCGAACTATTCACAATTTGGTTCAGATCATCGTATTCCCTAGTTTTGGTCATAGAAATTAGAGTAATTGATGGTTTGAAGGAATATTTATTGGGCTTGAGTGTTTTGGGCCTAGAATAAGTGGAGGCGTTATGGTCTAGATATTAGTAATATGAAGGGTGTATATGGGAATATGAAGAGGTAGATCCGTTTTTTTTTTTTTTGACAATAAGAGGTAGATCCGTTTATTCACTTTAATAGGTGAAATTTTAATTACTAGGTTTAGGGTTGGCAATGATCCGAGCCAATTCGTGAATAATTCGAAGTTCGATTCAAAATCTTTTTAATTGTACACATCAATAAGCCTTTTGATTCCCTATGTGCGGCTATTACCCACTCTTTCTTTACCAAAAAAAAAACAATTTTACTCCTTTAAACGTCCTTTTTCTCAAAAGACTTTTCATTGTTACTTGTATCGATTTATGTCCGTTTGAATTTTGTACTCGTTTATTCATTATACATTTGGAATGATTTTTATTTTGATTTAATATATGTTTTTTCTTTTAAAAAATAGTTTAAAATGTTAAAGATCAAATTTTGACAAAAAAATTGGCGTTAAAATCATGTGATTTGACTTAACGAGTTGAAAATATCGAACCGAACAGTTCGTAAATTTTAAACGAGCCGAACTTGAGCTGAAAAAAGAGTTCGTCTCGAACTTGAGCTGAATTTCGAGCTGAACCATTTCCTATCGAGTCGACTCAGGCTGACTCATTTTCGGCCCTAACTAGGTTACTATAAAAGGCAAGGTATCTTTATACTATATTTTACAATTGTCTCATGTATATGATATTTGAAGTTGAAGTATATATTCGTTGAGATTACAATATATATCATTGTGAATATGAAAGACAAATACACATAGAAGAAATGCTTTTTGCAACATAAGGAATTGGACAATCAGAATCCTTGTTGCAATCCGGCGGATCCTCAGCTGTGATTTTAAAAAAAATAAATTATTAGAAGGGATGAAATTTTTTTGTATATAATATAAACAAGAAAGTTCAAAAGGATGTGAAAATGGTTTACCTCCAACATGAGTTACAACAACCAACGAGGAAATAAAGAGGATGGTGAAATAAACAAACTCAATAATTTGAGACATTTTTTCTCTTAAGCTTACAACAAATTGGAATTTATTGATCACTTTAAAAAAGTCCTACGTTTTGTTTATTTGATTGAATTAATATTTATTTATTTGCACTTATAGATCTCCAAGAAAACTTCCTAGAATAAAATTCATTATTAAATTTGTACCCAAACAAAATAAAATAAAATTTTAAATGTATCACACAGAAAAAGAGTTTGACATGTTTGTCCATTTAGATCGCTCAATGGAAAAGGGCAATCTTCCATTACTTTTCAATTTCTTTAATCTCCATCCTTATCAAAAAATCGAATAATCCAATCAAAACAATTAATTAAAAATGGTTCAACTCGATACAACATTGATCCGATTCAACTTTTTATTTTGAACCGGTTGGCACATTTTTATATATATACTACTCCAATCTAATCTAAAATATAAGTAAAAATTCACTTTTTAAGTTCATTGTTGTCCAGATACATCAATAATACAATGAACTAAAAAGTGAATTTTTAGTTATATTTTGTAACAGATGGAGTATATATTATAGACCATATACATTAATTTTTCAGTGTACAAAAAAGTCAAATTTCTTGTGACGGGAGGGAGTATATCTTAACCCTAATAAAGTTTGCATCAATTTGTCCTCATGAGCATAGCTCAATTTGCAGGGACATTACAAATTATTGCAGTGACCGGAGTTCGAACTCTGGTACTCCCACTTATTCATTGTAAGACCCGTAGAATTACTATAGCAGAAATATGATTTTTGATATATTAATTAGCTTGTGCTATTTGTTTTTATTGATTTTCTGTTTAATTGTCTGTTTTGACAGAATTTATGCTGAAAAAATTGGCACACTGATTTTATGAGCTTTAAATGAGTTTAGAAACATTTTTGTCTCGTCGAAATGTTGAAAATTATTTTCTAGTGGTTTTTGAGAAAACGGGCAAGATATACCCGCTGTTTGAAAATTTTACGGTTTTTGATTTCCGTCAAAATTTAAATGAAGACTTTATATATCGACTATTATGATGATTTGATCTCATTGTATTTTTCCGAGCTTAAGAGCGAAAATTTATTCGGAATAAAATTTATTCGAAGGTTTGTGAATTGTTTTAATTAAGTGATTTAAGGTAGAATTTTCTGTTTCCGTAAAGTTTATCGGTATGCGAAATACGACTCGTTTAAGCGCGAGCGCGGGAACTGAGCGAGATGAGTTGGCATGATCACAAAAATATCTAGATATTTTCCTAGGATATTACATGTTTATCCTTGTGAGTGTAAAAGGTGGATGGCTAGGATTAAATCATAGCAAGTTAGCACTATTTGATCCAATGGCCATAATTTAACAAGAAATTGTATGAAGAAGACTTGGGAAAATTTTAGAATCATTTAACTCTTCCTCTCCTCTCTCACGTGAGACTCTTTATTTCCCTTCATCACCCAACACATTTTTCTTCTTAACTTAGTAAGCTTAAATCCATTTTTGTGAGAGATCTAGAAAGAAAGCTTAGAACCAAAGTTGACCCTCTCATCATGGTGGTGATTATGAGCTAAGTTTCATGGTAAGAAAAATTATCCTCCCTCATTTTCTCTCCTTGGCCGTGAGGCCCTTGTGATTGGATAGTGTGAGCTTTTAAGTTTTCGTTTGTTAAAGGTATAGATCCATGATAGTTATAGATAGATCTAAGAAGAAAATTTGATTGTAAGTATTTTAGAGAGTTGTTGATTTTATGAAATGTTTGAAATCAATTTGTGAAATAGTTTTCTTGCAATTAAAGTAATCACAAGGTGATTTATGGTCTTAATTTTTGAAAAGAAAATGTTAGAATTGAAAAGCCCTAAAATTTTATGATTTGTGAAGTTGGGGTTTTGGAAAATTTATTCAATTGAGTTGGTTAATGTGAAATTGGTAATTTTATAAGTATTTTAACTATGTTTGATTTTTGAAAATAATGATTTTGAGGAATTTTAATTCTGGCCGAAATTTCAAAGGGTGTTTATGGCATTATAAAATTGTTTTTGTGTCCTAAAACGTTAGCCATTTTATTCGTCTTTTCGAGACGGTGATTTTGACATATGGTTTACGATCATCGGATAAAGAATGACCGAGTTATGGTCGTTTCATGTTTGTAACTATTTTATTGCCGTTTTTAAAATTGAAGTATAGTAGTAGAAAAATAATAGAGATTATTTTTCTATGAAAAGAGAAAACTGTTTGAAAAACGATTTGTGAATCGAAATGAAAATTCTTTTGTCAAGGATTTATATTTTAAGAGTTTGACGTTTGTGAACTATTTAGAAAAACGTTTTAGTTACGTTCGCAAAAAAAAAGTATTTTGTTATAAGTCGCACGAGAAAAATTTTAGTTTGGACTTGTTTAGTTTTAAAAGATTTTGGAACTTATGACTTAAGGCATAAGTTATTTGAAAAGAGATTTTCTTTTGGAAATGCTTTTAATAGTTGGTTTTTATTTAATGACGCTTTTGAGATAAAATCGATTCTTTTAAGTGTTGTATTTTCAAGAGCCGTTTTGATAATGAGTCGAACCTAGTTTGTTGTGAGGGAACAACCATAGGTCTTGAATCCATTAGTAGCCGAGCTAGGATTATTTGAGTAATCAATTAGAATGTGGTATTAACTTAGATAAGTTATGTGTTGTGAAAGGCTAAGAGGATTAGCCGAATTGGGGACTTCTTCGAGAGATACGGATCTTGCTCGCGTAGCGTAAGTTGATGTGTTGGAAGCTTGCCGAGGTAAGAGCACTTTCTAACGATTTCATATACCTCGAAATATCGAGTGCTTTTTATGCATGTGTAATTGTTGCTTGAATATGTGTATTTGCTTGATGTGATGCAATATGAATTATGAGCATGGTTGTTTTGTGATGTATTCTCGTGACGAGAACTTGTTTGAGAACATGATATATTCTACACATGTTTGAGTGGTTGTTGTGAATTTCATATGATTGAATAATATGAAATGTTGATGCATGTACTTGATTGAATATCTTGTTGTACATGATGTTTATTTGTCTTACATATGATTTTGCGAAATGTATGTATTGGCATGTGGTTGAGAATTACATATGCTTGAGTGGTATGTTAATTGTTGCATGAGCATATATGAAATGTGTATGTCGGTTGGAGAATACACGGGGTTTGTCGGTTGGAGACTGCCCTATATATGTTAAAACAGAAAATATATGCCCATGCATTTCATAGTCGTGTATGTCGGTTGGAGACTGCACGGGGTGTGTTGGTTGGAGACCACCTAATCCTGCGGGATTTTATTGAGTCGGTGTTTGTCGGTTGGAGACTTCACCATTGTGTACGTCGGTTGGAGATTACACATTTAGTAGGGGTTGGACCTACGACTCTCTGCGGAGAGGTTAAATTCCGGAATTCATGCATGTGAAACAATCCCGGGTAGGGTGATCACAATCGTGTAGAGTCTGCATTGATAGGCTAATTGTGCATTCGAATATTGTCGTGTGTGATTGATAGACAATTTGTGCACTTAAATTCTATGATGTGTGATTCATATGATAAATGAGTATATGCTGCCATGTATTGTATATCTTGCGCTGCGTATTTTTGGTTATATGTTATTTTTAGATCGTGACCCTCTACGAGCATTTTTAGAGGTTTATTTGTACCGCGTGGAGAAGCGGCAAGGCTTGAAGCTGTCTGTGGATCTTCGTCACCCAGTCATCTTCCGTTAGAGTTTAAAGATCAGCTTAGGGGTTGTAGTTTAAGAGTCTTGTTTACTCTTCTTTATGCTTCCCTGCATTTGTATTGCAAACTTGTAGTATGATGTTTTATTTGGAATAACTGATGTCGCTATGTCTGTTTAGACATAACGTTTGGTTCTAATCTTAAAACTTTTATTTGTGAAAACAATTTATAAAAGAGGCATTGCATTACGATCGTTATTTTGAAAATGGTTTACTCTTATTTAATTTAAGTGCGATCGTGAATGTTTTATTTCAAAGTCTTTGTTGTTTTAGAAAAAAAAAATGCCTACTTTTTGGTCTTCGAAAATCGGGGTGTTACATTCATCTTTAAAGGTGAAATTCTAGCCATTAAACTACTTGACAAAAAAAAAGTTTGCAACAATTTAACTCTAAACCTAATTTTATGTATGATGATGGTCATTGATGCATAGTGATGATGATGATGGTAATATAAAGATCTTATATATATATATATATATATATATATATATATATATATATATATATATAAACTAGTATGGACACCCGTGCCAAACACGGGCTAGAAATTCATTTTTTTTATAAATTTTAAAAATGCTATATATATATATATAGGAGGGATCCGTTGACTCAAGGAGTAAGTCTTCCATTAACTTACTCCGCTTAATAACTCGATATCGGCATTATATTTCTTCAATTCAACCGTTGAATTCAAAGATCTCATTGAATAGATCATCTCCATAAATTTTTATAAAAATTCAAAAAATGTAAGTTATGTATTCAGGCTATTGAAATTCAACGGTTTTTTGAAAATTTTTGTCGTACGTTCAATTAAAGTTAACAGAAAAAGTATCAAACAGTTTTGAAATTTTATAAAAATTTGTAGAGTTGATCTACTCAATGAGAACTTTGAATTCAACGGTTAGATTGAAGAAATACAATGCCGATATCGAGTTATTAAGCGGAATAAGTCAATGGAGACTTACTCCTGGAGTCAACGGATCCCTCCTCATATATATATATATATGTTTCTAGTCCATATATTTTTAAAATGATTAAAAGAAATCCTATAAGTTTTGCTGTTATTCAGTTTGGTCTTTCCGTTTGTTTGGTTAACAGAATAGTGATGTGGCACAATATGGACCCGTTTTTCTAATTAGCTAACAAATCACGTGGCGACACGTGTCAACTTATAGTGACATTTTTAATTAGTAAGCAAACTATTTTAAAAGTTAAATACCTATTTATTTTTTTTAAAGAAAAATTAAAATAAAAGAATGTGTTCTTCCTCGTCTTCATCGAAACTTCAACAACAATAACTAGCAACTTCAATCTTTTCATCAAACTCATCGAAACCACTCGGTACACCGCTACTATCGACACACGTCACTTAATCCAACTGCCGGTCAGCCACCAACAACATCAGTCCCCACCGTACCCGAACAGTTTGCCGTAATCATGATTCTAAGCATGCCCAAATAAATGTCTCAAATTCAAAAATGATTCTAAGCATGCCCAAACTATGTTGTTATACAGCAGTTTCAATGAGTTTATTTGGCAATGAGATTTTAGATCTATTTTATTTGGTTTTGTTTATAAATCATAACTCTGTTGAAATTTTTCTCCAGGATTTTTCTGAATTTTGATACAGAAGGGCTAGATCTATGCTAAAAATGTTTTGTTGTTGTCGCTGTTGTTGTTGTTGTTGTTGTTGTTGTTGTTCCTCTCTTTGTTTCTTCTGTTTTTCTCTAAGTTATCTTTAATTCATAAAAATATATTGTTTTTCTCCAGGATATTGATTTTTCTCTAACTTAGAAATGAAAAATTGCCCGCGTTATATATGAGTTAGCTTTCATTCATAAAAATATATTGATTTTGGACTTTTTTTGTTAGAATTAATGATTTTAGACTTTAACGTGCACATATATTTATTTTATTCTTATTTTGGTAGAAAATTTAATTAATCTATCAAGAGCGTTTTGTTCTAATGGAAGAGGATAATCTTTTAGGGAATGAAGAACTCATTCAAGAGCATCTAACCTTAAACCTTGTATCTTGACTATTAGGTAAAAAAAATTCTATTAAATATCAAAATGTGTTTGATCTAATGGAAAGAACTAAATCATGCCGGTGTAAAAAGTAAAACATAATTGAAACCAAAATCTTAAACCTCGCATCTTTGTTATTTTTTGTAAAAAAGTTTAATTAAAATATTCAAAGAGATATCTGGTCAAACGGAAGAGGCGTAATCTCTTAAAGTGTGAAGAACTAAATTAAACTCACGTAAAAAATTAAGAAATTGAGACGATATCCTTAGACCTCGAATCTTAGTTATTTTTATAAAATGTTCAATTAAAATATTAAAAGAAGTTTGATCTAACAAATGAGGGTTAATTTCTTACGGTAGAAAGAACTAAAATCGGGCCCGAGTATAAAAATAAAGCAACTGAGACCATAATCTTAGGTCTTCTTAATTGTTTTTGTAAAGAGCTCAATTAAAATTTTAAGAGGGATTACATTTAGCTAACAGAAGAAAGTAATTTCTTATAGTGTGAAAAACTAAATTAAGTCTGTGTAAAAAGTAAAGCTCGTAATCTTTTACATCTCAGTTATTCTTGTAAAATGTTAAATTAAATTTTCAAGAGATATCTGAACTAACGGGATGGTGTAATTTCTTACAGCGTGAAAAACTAAATAATGTCTGTGTAAAAAGTAAAGTAATTGAGATCATAATCTTAGGTCCAGCAACTTTATTATTTTTTTAAAACTTCAATTAAAATATCAAGAAAAATTTATTCTAACGGAAAATTATAATCTCTTAAGGTCTGAAAAAATAAATAAAGACTGTGTAAAAAGTAAAGCAATTGAGACTGTATTCTAAGGTCTTAAATTTTTCTTTTTTTAAAAGTTCAAGTGAAATTTCAAGAGGAATTTGATGTAATGGAAGGGAGTAATTTTTTACGATGTGAAGAAATAAATCAAACATGTGTAAAAAGTAAAACAATTGAGACCATAACCCTAGGTCTCACATTTTACTTATTTTTGTAATTTTTTTTTATTAAGATATCAAAATGAATTTCATATAACATAAGAGAATAATCTCTTACAGGTGTGAAGAACTTATTCAAGCTCGTGTAAAAAGTAAATCAATTGATACTATAATATAAGGTCTCGCTTTTTTAATAATACTTGTAAAAAACTCAATTAAAATTTCAAGAGAGATTTGCTCTAACAGAAAAGAGTAATTTATTACGGTGTGAAGAACTAATCAATCTGGTGTAATAAGTAAAACAACTGGACCATAACCTTAGGCCTCATAACTTATTTATTTATATAAATTGTTCAAGTAAATTATTCAAAGAGATATGATCCAATGGAAGAGGGTAATCGCTCTTAAGACTTGAAGAACTAAATTAACTCCGAGTAAAAAGTAAAACAATTGATAGCATAACCTAAGGTCTCAATTATTAATTTTTTTGTAAGAACTTAAATAAAAAAATTCAGAGAAATTTGTTCTAACGGAGGATGATAATCTCTTACATTGTGAAGAACTAAATCAAACATGTGTAAAAAGTAAAACAATTGAGACCATAACCCTAGGTTTCACATTTTAATTTTTTTTTTTCATTTTTTTGATTAAGATATCAAAATGAATTTCATATAACAGGATAATCCCTTACAGGTGTGAAAAACTTATTCAAGCTCGTGTAAAAAGTAAATCAATTGACACTATAATCTTATGTCTTGCTTTTTTATAATACTTGTAAAAAGTTCAATT
This sequence comes from Trifolium repens, assembly GCA_030408175.1. Lineage (NCBI taxonomy): Eukaryota > Viridiplantae > Streptophyta > Magnoliopsida > Fabales > Fabaceae > Trifolium > Trifolium repens. The sequence goes on along the minus strand of CP125842.1, from coordinate 49,484,059 downwards.
AAAATTTCAAGAGAGATTTGCTCTAACAGAAAAGAGTATTTTATTACGGTGTGAAGAACTAATCAATCTCGTGTAATAAGTAAAACAACTGACCATAACCTTAGGCCTCATAACTTATTTATTTATATAAAATGTTCAAGTAAATTATCCAAAGAGATAGGATCCAATGAAAGAGGGCAATCGCTCTTACAACTTGAAGAACTAAATGAAGCCCGAATAAAAAGTAAAGCAATTGATATCATAACCTAAGGTCTCAATTATTAATTATTTTTGTAAAAACTTTAATTAAAATATCCAGAGAAATTTGTTCTAACGGAAGATGATAATCTCTTACGGCGTAAAGAAATAAATAAAGCCGTCAAAAGTAAAACATTTGAGACAATATTCTTAGCCATTTCTTGATCAAATAGTTCAATTAAAATTTCTTGTAAAAAGTTCAATTAAAATTTTAAGATGAATTTGATCAAATAGAAGAGAATAATTTCTTGCGGTGTGAAAAACAAAATCAAGCCCGTGTAAAAAAGAAAAACAATTGAAATTATAACCTTAGGTCTTACATCTTAATTTTTTTTTACAAAATTTTCAATTAAAATATCAAAAAGGATTTAATCTAACAGAAAAGGGTAATCTATTACGATGTGAAGAATTAAATCAAACGTATGTAAAAAGTAAAGACAATTGAGACTATAATCTTATGTCTCGCGTCTTAATTATATGCGTAAAATATTCAGTTAAAATTTGAAAAGATATTTGATCTAATAGGAGAGAGTAATTTCTTATAGTATGAATAACTAAATCAAACCCGTGTAATATACAAAACAACATGAACATAACTTTAGGTCTCATATCTTAATTATTTTTATAAAATGTTCCATTAAAATATTCAAAGATATTTTTTTTTTAAAGTTGATGGTTTATAAGTACCACAAACTTATTTACAAAGAAAATACTACATTTGTTGCAGCCAAGGATCGAACCATTGACCAACAACCTACACCCGCTCAGTCAGCAAATGCCAACTGAGCTACCCTACCCACCCTATTCAAAGATATATATGAACTAATGGAAAAGATTTATTTCTAATTGCGTAAAGAATTAATAAAGCTCGTGTAAAAAGTTAAAATGAAGTTTGATTAAAAGAGGAAAATGTATGTTTTAATATTAGGGGGAAGGGGGATGAAATTAAAATTTCTTTCGAGGGAGATGAGAGTAATTTTCTCTAATATATTTTGTATAAGAGGGGAGAAAAGTATATATTTTAACATAAGAGGGGAAAATAATGTAATTTACTATAATATATATATATATATATATATATATTATCTTTTAATTAATTTTTGTTTGTTTTTTTTATTTTGTAAGGTTCGTTATTATTGTTTTTGGCAATACATTGAATAATTGTTAAAAAAAAAACAAATCAAAGCAATTCTATTTTTTTGTTTGACAATGGATTTTTTTTTTTTTGGTACTTATCCTATAGAATTCATCCCAATCTTAATATCTATATTATTTTTTTGTTTGTAAATTCAATAATTGGTAAAAAAAATAAAAAGCAAGGCAAAATAAGAAAGACAAAAAAAAAAAATCATAAAATTAATATTTTGTTGTCAGTGGGGTTTGGTTATCCTACATAAGTCAAAACTTATGCACCGTGCATAAGCCTCCACCACGCGCAAAAACAACAAAATCAACGCGCCCCCAAAATCATAATCAATGACCGAAAATCGTAACCACCCGAATTACGACCAACGTCGCCGGCAAGCACAACCACCGTCATGATTCAACGTCACCGGACATCATCATCATTGTTCAACATCATAACCTCACCGGAAATCATCATCATCAACGTTCCCCCAAATCTCTCCGTCACAAACGAAAGCAGGAGTTGGATAAATTGATACAAAATCAATTTGTTTCTGGAACTCAAACAATACTTTTAAATTGATGCCGAAAGCAGGAGTTGAATAAATTAATGCAAGATCAAAAAAGTTTGAGGGGTTATCTGTTGCAATGGTTCTCTGTTACAAAATAAAGCATTAGTATTGTTAAATGGTTTCAAGATGTTATACACTGAAACCATTAATATTGTTAAATGGTTTCCAGAACAATGATAGTCTATGTAAATAATATTTATATTGTAAGGTGTTTGTCTATCTATGAATTGAAAATTAGTAGAGTTCGAATGAACTCAGCATTTAACCAAACTTGAGTTCAAGTGACACAATTGATATATAAATTTAGAGTTAGTTTCTCTTTAAGACTCTTTGTTTTTTAATCCATTTGACCATTACCATTACTTCTCATTCAGGGCTTATTTAAAGTATAATTAAATGGTTTCAGAGGGTTGTACTCTAATCATTTTGCTGGTAGAATGTTTCAGATAGTTGATGCTTAATTGTTGTTTCCTAAACCATTTAGCTGGTAGAATGGTTTCATAGAGTTGTACTCTGAAACCATTTTGCTGGTATAATGGTTTCAGATAGTTGATGTTTAATTGTTGCTTCCTAAACCATTTATTTTATGTATATGCATGTGAGATTAAAAAGATTAGTCAAAGAAACCAAAGTAGTCCTCTTATAGTTTTCAATAAAATATTCATATTTAATTTAAAATAAACATGATAATTGCAACCATAAGTGTGACTTAATGGTTTTACTAGTGTTGTATCTGAAACCAAAATAGATCTCTTATGGTTTCCAATAAGAACAAAATTATCACCATAAGTTATTTTCATATTCAGTTCAACTTTAAAACCAATAGTAGTTACTAGTTAGCACGGAAATGAGCATTGTAGCATTCATTTTTAATCATGATTTAGAAAAGAATCGACAATTACAGAAAATAATCTTTCACATCATAGCCTCATTTTCATATTCTTCATTTTCTATTACCATTCCCCATTACAATTTGTGCTCTATAAAAATATTGTTCTTACAAACAGCAAAATGAGGCCTGCAAAACACTAAGCTTAACCAAAACTAAAGAATGCTACTATACAAAAACACTAAGCTTAACCAAAGCTAAACAAACTGAGGCCTACAAACAGAAGAACAAAACTAAATAGCATCAGTCCCTCAGCACGAAGATCTCTGAAACCACACCTGCACCTGCACAGTCACAAACACAAAGTGGTTTAAGATACAACAATTAAGCATTAAATCCCTTAAACCATTCTACCAGCAAAATGGTTTTGGAATACAACTTTCTGAAACCATTCTTCCAGCAAAATTTTTATATTGCAGGTTTATAACAGAAGCACAAAACTAAATAGCATCAGTCCCTCAACACGAAGATCTCTGAAACCACACCTACACCTGCACAGTCACAAACACAAAGTGGTTTAAGATACAACAATTAAGCATTAAATCCCTGAAACCATTCTACCAGCAAAATGGTTTTGGAATACAACTTTCTGAAACCATTCTTCCAGCAAAATGGTTTAGGTATGATTCTTATATTGCAGGTTTATCTGTTTGAAACTGAAAACTTTTATACAGATGTACCGATATATATTCCAACCAAGAATTATTATATCCTCCAAACATAAATGCTTACTATATCCTGAAAAACACATTCATATAATAAGTTCAAGTATATGTTAGATTGAAAATAGCTAAAAGGTGCATCAGAAAATGTAAACTTGTAAAGATAACAAAAAAATACTAACATCATTCTTCCCTAAATCCAACTATGTAGCAGTTTAACCTGAAATTAAACACTAGAATTTGGGGAAAATGATGAAAATAGCAAAATGAAATCGATGATGAAGATGAACCAGAACGGAAGAAGGAAAACGAAATCGAAAAACAAAAACGATGATGAGAACGAAATCGACAGATCGCGAAAAAGAAGATGAACAGATCAAAGAGAATCACGTCGAAGAAGAATCACGCCGCGTCGGAGAAGGACAGTTGAGAAGGTCACGTCGCGTCGGAGAAGAAGAGGTAAGGTGCGGGTGAATGCGAGCTTCAGATTGTGAGCGTTAGTCTAAGATTATTACACGTGTCACTGGATCTAATGGCTGAGTTTCACTTATGCACCGTGCATAAACATATGCTTATGTATAATAACCCGCGCCATTAAAATAGTGCCACATAGGAATTTGCTCCTTGAGAATTAACGTGAGGACGCCAAGTGTACTTTTTACTTTGAGGAAGACAAATAATAATAGTATATATATATATGGAAAATTCTAACATGGACCACTTCTTCAAGTGGTCCATGGTGGACCATTCATGAAAAACCCTATAACGAATACGAATTTTACAAAATGCATCGTTGGATTGAAATTTTATATCATATAGATCATATATAGAAAATTTTAGAAAAATTGAAAATCATTTGATATGTTATTGAGATCCATCAAGATTAACGGTTTATTAAATACTGTAAATCTTGATAAATCCCAATAAAATATCAAATGATTTTCAATTTTTTAAATTTTTTTATGGATGCTCTATATGATATAAACTTTCAATCTACCAATAAATTTTGTAAAATTTGTATTCAGTAGATCACTTGTCCACGGTGGTCCACCGTAGCATTAGCCATATATATATATATATATATATGAGGAATATGTTGACTCCAAAAGTAACTCTATTGAGTTACTCCAAATCATGATCCTCTATTTAGTTTTAATCTAATGGTGTAAATTAATTACTATTTTATTTTCCGTGAACCCTAAAATATTCTCATGTGCATATCTACTTTGGCTCTGTTTTGATTTCTTCCGGTGACGAAGAATCCATCGCTCTTATTGTTTCACTCCCTCAATCTCTTGATTTTATAGGCATCTCAACTTTTCTATTTTTGCTTTAGTCTTTTATTCCAATTATTCATTAATCTGATATAGATAAGCAACGTTATTATACTAAATCCAAATGCATAGAACATGTCAACAATGACCTAAATCTGAAATCTGAAATTAATTTAAAAATCATACTAGAACACTTCAATTTTCAAGCGACAGATTCATGAATTAAATGAGGAGGGAATTAGGGATGTGATTCATGTTGGTGATAGTCATTGATTAAAAAACAATGTTGGTGATATAGTCAATCTCTCATCAAAACATGTAGACAATGACATTGAAAATTGAGAGAAATAGAGTTGGGACTATGGTAGTTCAACTCTCCCATTATGGATGAGGAACTTCTGGAATTCAATTGGACGAGCCAACATCTATAATGGAGTTAGGGCACTGCATAGATTTTATTCAATCGAAGAGAAAGACATGTTTAGGTGGAAGAGAATAAAAAGAGGATCATATGTGTACTAATTAAAAGAAGTTAAAACTATTAAATCAGAATAAAATAGAGGGTCGTGATTTGGAGTAACTCATTAGCGTTACTCTTGGAGTCGACAAATCACTCATATATATATATATATATATATCGCAAGTGTATTGCATAAACAAGCAAATTTACTTGAACAAGCAATTTCACCCCTTCAATTTGAACAAGTAATCTTAAATCTTGCATGTAGGTTAGGATTGTAGGCAGAATGTTATCATTACTACTTCGTACTTTCATTGGCATGGCTATACAAAGATGGAGAGTGGATTCTCTCCTGTCACTTTACTCGGTAGTCAATTTCAAGTCTTTAGATTGAAAAATAAAAAATGAAAAACTAAAAAATTTAAAACAAAAAATGCAATAAATCATACTAATACAAAGGTAAATTAATATATATATATATATATATATATATATATATATATATATATATATCCTTTTAAAAAAAATACTATTTTTTGGTGGTGCTTTTAAAAAAACTATTACAATAAATATATGCGGTTTGGTTTTATAAAATTTTGTGGAGTTGATCTACTCAATGAGATATTTGAATTCAACGGTTCGATTAAAAAAATATAATGCCAAAATCGAGTTATTAAGCGGAGTAAGTCAATGGAGACTTACTCCCGGAGTCTATAACAGCCCAGGCCCCACCACCATAGGTGGTCCCGGCACTGCCACCTCACGATTTTCTCCACCCCCTCTCTAGTGGAGTTTTTGCCTTCCGTGGGAATCGAACCATGTATCCTGGGGTTCAAGTACATGTTCAATGCATTCCCACTACCAATTTTTAATTTTCCCAAGGTACATGGTTCGATTCCCACGGAAGGCAAAAACTCCACTAGAGAGGGGGTGGAGAAGATCGTGAGGTGGCAGTGCCGGGACCACCTATGGTGGTGGGGCCTGAGCTGTTACAGAGTCAACGAATCCCTCCTCCTCATATATATATATATATATATATCATTTTAAATGGACTGATAAATTGCAACTGCATAATATCGACTTTGAGATTGACTGTAAAAGAGTGGTGAATAGTCTTCTGTATAGTAAAAGAACCTACAACTCTGATCTTGAAGCTATCCTAAGTGATTGCAAGACTATGTTTGCAACATGTTTTGTGAACTTTGATGTCAAGTTCATTAGAAGACAATCAAAGCTTTATCTTTAGCTAGTTTTCATATGTTGACATACCAACATATCAATATCCGTTGACACCAAATAGTTTGATACAAAATGTTACACTTCTCAATAACGTTTTAACCGATATAAATTTTATAAAACCCACCGTTGGATTGAAAGTTTATATCATCTAGATCATTTGTGTAAACTGTCAGACAAATTCAAAATCATTTGATATGTTATTGAGACACATAAAGATTAACAGCATTTAAAAAAACGTCGTTAATTTTGATGTATCTCAATAACATAGCAAATGATTTTAAATTTGTCCGACAATTCACACAAATGATATATATGATGTAAACTTTCAATCCAACGGTGAATTTTATAAAATTTATATCGGTTAAAACGTTATTGAGAGGTGTATCATTTTTTGTCAAATTAATTGGTGTCAACGGATCCTGAATTATATATAAATTTTGATGTATCTCAATAACGTTTTAACCGATATAAATTTTATAAAATTCACCGTTGGATTGAAAGTTTATATCATATAGATCATATGTGTGAATTGTAAGACAAATCTAAAATCATTTGATATGTTATTGAGATACATCAAAATTAACGGTTTGGGCATTTTTTTAAACCGTTAATCTTTATGCGTCTCAATAACATATCAAATGATTTTGAATTTGTCTGACAGTTTACACAAATGATCTATACGATATAAACTTTCAATCCAACGGTGGATTTTATAAAATTTATATCGGTTAAAACGTTATTGAGAGGTGTAACATTTGATGTTAAACTATTTGGTGTCAACGGATATATATATATATATGTCCCATTTCTAGGGATGGCAAAACGGGTCAAGCCCGTCGGGTCGGCCCGCTTAACCGGCCATTTTTGGCGGGGTGGGTTGAGATTTTCAATCCGCAAAAAGAGCGGGGCCCGTCCCGCCTAACCCGCAAAAACACGGGACGACGACGGGGTGGGGCGGGTTGACCCGTCGGGTCTAACCAATTTTTTCAGTTTAAAAAAAAAAAAAATCTTAGCCCATTATTAATGAGTTCTCTTTTGTGTTGATGGACTACTAAATCTTAGCATTTTGGTGAATTTAAATAGAATCCAAGTTTTGTTTGTTTTGGATTTAAACTAAGCACTTCTTCAAGTTTTATTATAAGTACGGTTTGTTTAGTTTTATAATCATGGATGTTTTGAATGATAATTTTATTTTTCTTATCGTCTTGTTAGTTTATATTTTGAATTTTGATTTCCTTGAGTGGTTTTTTATTTTATGTTTTTTATAATTTCTTAAGATATTTTTGGAAATTTATAAAAAAAAATTAAAATTTTATTGACGGGGCACTCCCGCCAACCCGCCATCCGCCATCCGCCATAAAACGGGGCAGTTTAAGTTTTTCAACCCACCATCACTAGTTAGTCCGCCCTGCTCCGCCCCTTTTTAGACGGGTTAATTATGGGACGGGGCAGGGCGGGGCGGGTTGGTCCGCTTTGCCATCCCTATCCATTTCCATTGTACCTAGTTGGTTCAATAGTTATTAGAGTTTATTTGGGTATTATATGTTGCGTTGCTGGGTTCCTTCTCACTCTCTTCCGTCAAGTACTTTTCACACCCCTCAATTCTCTTTCCGACCAAAAATCCATAAAATAAGCTGCATGGACGCCGGCGGCTCAGATTCCAATGGCCGCGAATACAAAACCGCCGACGAGATGTGGAATGAACAAACCGGTGACCTTAACAAGAAAACCGTCTGGTATCGTCAAGGCGTCTCTTATTGGGAGGTACTAATTACCATCTTCACAAATTCCAATTCCTCAAGAATCATTCAATTGAATTTCATCATGATTTGTTATTTGAATAGGGTGTTAATGCAACTGTGGATGGAGTATTGGGAGGTTTTTCACATGTCAATGAACCTGATATTAGTTGCAGTGATGATTTCTTGAAGATTATCTTATCTGAACGTTTTTCTTCTCATGTTAAAACCCAACCACTCGTTGCTCTTGGTATTTTTTTTTTCCATTCATTCAAATGCAATATGCAAATGTACAAATTGTTTTTTAGTATTCATTTTTTTTTTTTTATTATTATTGGAATATCTGATTTGTAAAATTTTGAATTTCAGATTGTGGTTCTGGCATTGGTAGGGTTACCAAAAATCTACTAATAAGATACTTCAATGAGGTTTGTTAGATTTACCTTAAGTATTTGAATTTGTCTCATTAACTAATTTTATTTTTGAGTAGTTGTTATTGGTGCATGCATGTGACACAATTCTAGTTGAAAGTTTGTCAGAGTTTGTAAATACTAAATAGTAAGCTCTGAGAAATAGAGACATAGCTCACTAAGAATCTGAGTTTTATGTTATTTATTTACTTTTGTGCACAATTAACTGATTCTTTTTACTGAGCTGTAACTAACTTAAAGAAGTTAAGCTATTTGGTATGTGACTAACTAAAAGAAAGTAAGCTTTGGTTCGTAGACTGAACAAGGATACGTCTCTCCTAAAAGTAGTTTCTCTCTTCTGAGATCATGTTTCATTGTTCATATTTGAAAGTGATTTAATGTTGGCATGTTCGAGAGATACCGGGAAGAAGAGGACAAACTGAATGTAGATCTAGTTGGATCATGATTATGTTCCTTTCTATTTAGTTTCGAGTGGTTGTAAAACTGTAATATAATTAGTGAGTTTTAGAAGCAATTTGTTTTTAAGGTGGTGGGTTGAAGCTTTTTTGACCATATAATAGCATTTTATTGGTGGTAGTGGCGCTCGTCTTGTTATGGATGGTTTATGATTTTTTTAATGCATACCCTCGTTTGAGGCTCAAACAGGCTGTAGGGAATTCTCAAAAGTATTTTTTTTTCCTTCAAAACTTTCCGTGAGAATCTTTTTTTTTATCAACCTCAGTTTGTACTGAATACATTTATGTCCAGTTCCATATGTATATTAGCTATTAGTGCAATCTACTTAGCAGCTTCCAGGATATGAAGCAAATATCTTATTCAAAAGGAAAAGGGGAGGGTAGATAAGCAGAAATTGTAATATTGAAACCATCTAAAATTAGCAGCAGTAATTTTTGACACGACTTGAGTGAGTTATAGGGGTGTGTATTGAACTTATATGGGGCTGTCATAAGTGGACGATAGCCTATAAACAGGGCATGTTGGCTTGTAACCTTTCAGGTCTCAAGCCCAATGAGTTAAAAATATTTAGCCTGTCCGGGTGGAGCATTTTAGTAGTGTCACAGCCTTGTTCTGTTGATGAATAAATACAAACTGGCATGATTTAGTTGCAGCTATTACCAACTACTTAACATGGATAGTGATCTGTTTTGTTTCTTTGTTTCTGATACTGGTGACTTTGCCAAATGCAAATTTCTGCATCTATGTGTCTTCCTTTGCTCCTATTTTTTCCTATAACTTCTTTTTCTTACTATGACTTGTTAGAGATGTGGTCTGGCACTCTGGCTTTTATTTGTTTTGTTATCTTCGATTTCCTTTGTATGCACGGTTCCTCTTCCTCTCTTACATGTGCCGACAATATTTTTCTTTAAACTGAATTTGGAACTCTTTCATGCTTGATATTTTAAAGTTAGTTAATCGTCTTTAATTATTTCTTATTTGTTTTAAAATTCAGGTGGATCTTCTTGAGCCAGTATCCCATTTCTTAGAGGCTGCACGTGAAACGTTGACCTCTGGAGATTATGTGAATTCAGATATGCACAAAGCAGTTAATTTTTATTGTGTGCCTCTTCAGGTGTGTGTACTTCACTTTCACATAAATGGCAGATTTTATTTTCATCCGGTTAGATGAATAAGAACTTGAGATAATATCAAATGTGATTCATAGTAGTTAATCCCGGATCCCGGAGCGGAGCGGCGAACCCCAAAACTGGGATAGCGGCATCCCGGGGAGCGGGATGGCCGGGATGCCGCTATACATTTTTTTTAATTACATAAATAATAACTATATATAAACATATAATTCTAAAATTAAATAAACATATCAAAATCCATAAAACATTCATAAATTAAAAATTAAAAACACAAATCTCAAGTCTTAAACATTTCATCCAAAATAAAGCAAAAGTCAAGTCTCCAACACTTAGATTAATAAAATAAGCAAATAACTAAAAATTAAAACGCTTGTTCATCATCAAAGTCTAAGAATCGTCCTCAAAGTCATCTTCATCATAATCCCCATCGGCCTCCACCTCATTATCTTCAACATCCTCTCCAATTTCTTCAACACCTTCCTCCTCCACTTGTCGTGCCATCGTTTCCTTAGATGCACATGCAGCTGCCAAATCATTTGCTCTTTGCCTCCTAGTGTAAATTAGTGGCTCATTAACCCCACTTGCATTGGCAACTTGATCCCAAGTTAAATCATCATTTTCAAACACCAATTCTTCTTCCGGTTCACCATCTTCTCCCATCCCCATCTCTCCCAAAAACCATTCAGTGTGATAATTAACATCATTCAAAACCATGGGATCAATCTTATCACGAATATTAAATCGGTCTATCAAAGATTGATTATACTTAATGAAAACCAAGTCTTCCAATCTTTTATGCTCAAGCTTACTTCTCTTCTTGGAATGAATCTATATATTATAATTTAAAATGTTAGTATAATATCCTAGTATGTTAGCATAAAATGTTGGTTAACTTGAATGCTTACATGCTCAAAAAAACTCCAGTTGCGCTCACATCCTGAAGCGCTGCAAGTCAAACCCAACACTTTAATCGCCAATAGTTGCAAATCTGGAACCTCTACTCCATACAACTTCCACCACGCAGCTGCAATGCAATGAAAAACTTATTTTCATTATTATATATACAAGCTTAAGAGTGCTAAAATTGTAATAAATGAACTTAAACTTACCGGGAGCTAATGTCCCCCTTTGTCTTATTGCTCCACGTATGCCAAAGAGGCCTCCAGCACTCGTGTATATCCCCAACTGAGATCTAACCATGTCTTCAACTTCATAGCTTTCACAAAGTGTTTCAATGCATTTATGCAGACCTCTCACCAATTTGGGATCACTTTCAATATCTGGTTTGCTAAAAAAATACTTGGGATTTAGATAGTAACCAGCAGCATGCAATGGATGATGAAGTTGACATTCCCACCTTTTATCAATTATTTTAAACACTTCTATGAACTTGCTTGTATTGGAGTCGAAAGATTTTTCAATTGCTTCCTTAGCTTCCAACATTGCTGCATATATGTAGCCCATTGCGGGTTGTTTCTCATTTTCAACAATCCTCATCACATGTACAATTGGTCCCATGACCTTAAGAGTGTAGATGATATCATTCCAAAATGTTGGCATAAGTACAATACCCATTGCCTTCTTTCCTTTAGCATCCTTAGCACCCTTGGAACTCAACCACTCTTCAGAAGTGAACATATTTCTAAGCTTGGCTTTTAATTTGTGCAATCTTTGCAAACAGAGGAACGAGGTAGCAAACCTTGTGACTCCATGCCTAACCAACTCAACATTGCCGGTGTTCTTCCTCATCATGTTTAGAGCAAATGTGTGGTTATAAATGTAGCCGACAAGAGAAATCCCTCTTTCTATGACCTTCTTAACCTTCGGAATTTTTCCAATATCTTCCAACATAAGGTCTAGACAATGAGCAGCGCATGGAGTCCAAAACATGTGTGGTCTCTTTGCAGTTAATAGTTTACCAGCTAACACATAATTACTCCCGTTGTCAGTAACCAATTGCACAACATTTTGCTCACCAATCTCCTCAACAAAAGTATCCAATAGCTCATACAACTTGTCTCCAGTTTTTGTGTATGCAGTAGCATCAATACTCTTCACAAACATTGTTCCTTCATTAGAATTCACCAAGAAATTTATCAAAGTTCTACCCCTTTCTGTCTGTCCAACCATCTGACATAATTGTGCATCCAAACTTTGCCCTTGCTGTTTCATGTTTCTTCAACAAATTCTTTGTGTATTCCAACTCTTCTTGAAGGCAAGTAACTCTCACTTCATGGTAGGTTATAGGTTTCAAATGAGCACCATAGACTCCTATCGCTTCCACCATCAACTTGAAATCATGTGATCTTGTAACATTAAAAGCAATTCCATTTTTATAAAAACATCGAGCCATATATTGTATGACTCTTGCCCTTGCTTCTTTTTCAGCACTAGAATCTTGTATGCTAGTTTGCCTTGACTCTTTTCCAATAGTTGCGTCCATAACATATAAATCCACCGGACCTTTTGAGGTCTTGGCACTAGTAGGCGGTAAAGAGGACTCAGCTGGCCTCTTTCCACTTCGAATCCTCCTGATTTCCGCTATGTCAGCATGAACATCATCATCTAATTGCACATTCACCTCTTCTAATGCTTGTTTTTTCCTTTTTTTTTCGTCCAAATCTGCCTGCAAAATTGCCTTGGCATCTGCTGGTGTTTTTCGACAGGCAATAACTTCTCCCGGTATTCCCAATTGATGTTTTCTTTGTCTGTTAATTCCTCCAGTAAAAGTTTGTAAACAAAAATTACATGTCACTTTTTTTTTGTTGCTCAAGTCTGTCCAATGGTTGAATCTCCAAGCTTTATCTTCATTCTCACCACCAGGTGTATGCCTCACATAATTAGACTGCACAGTTTCTGAATTTGTTGGTACTGTTGAAGATGATGCCATAGTTGATAGATTCTAAACTAAAAAAAAAAATATCAGAACAGTTTCTGATTTTATGAGGTGAAAAAAAAAACAGAAACAAAAAAAACAGGAATAGAAGAAATAGAAACAGGACAACATAAAAAAATAAAAAAAACAGAAAAAAAAAACAGGAATAGAAAAAAAAAAAAAAGGACAACATCAGAAGAAAAAAAAAAGAAATAGAATGAAACATAGCTAGATGAGGTGAAGTAGAAAAGAACAGAAATAGAAGAAATAGAAACAAAATAGAAGTAGAAAGAAATAGAAGAAATAGAAAAGAAATTGAAGTAGAGAAGAAACAAAACAAACCTTGGTGAAGCTTTGATGAGGTGAAGTGGAGAAGAAACAGAGCTTGGTGAAGCTTTGAAGATGTGAAGAGAAAGAGATGAAGTACGATGGTGAGAAGAGAGATATCGTGAAATTTTTTTTGTTGCGGCTAGGGTTGTTTCTTTTTCATCGTGAATGAGTGAAACAACAACAAAGGAAACAAAAAATACCTAATCTGCCCTTACTTAAATCATTAAAATTACAAAAAAACCTTTAAAAACCAAATCCCAGTCCCGACCCGGGAACCCTACCCGCGACCCGCTCTGCTCCGCTCCACTGGGAAACAGGTCATAGCGGCCGGGAACCGTAGCTGTTCCGCTCCAGCCTATCCCGTAGCGGTGAGTGGCCGCTCCGCTCCGCCGGGATCGGCCGGGATTGACTAGTATGATGTGAATAGGAGTAATTCTTGTGTGGTCACAAGCCCAACACATTACTTATGGGCACACCCACTTATAAATATATACGTAATAAGAAAACATACGATACATATTTTATCTTCCGTTTGCTGAAATTTCATGTTTATAATTTTGTTTTGTCTGACCAACTCCTCCGAGACCAACATTGTTGGCGTACTTAACAGCTTTCCCAACTTCCACTTTAAAACAGAATTATTAAAAAATAAAATAAAGAGAAGACGACATAAAAGTGATACTGTGGTTATTGAGACCTCTTGATTTTCTTGATGTAGGATTTTACGCCAGATATTGGAAGATACGACGTAATATGGATTCAATGGTGTATCGGTCATCTCACAGATGATGATTTTATTACATTTTTCAAGAGAGCAAAGGTAAGTCCTCATTTATGACCATGCATATCAGGGTATTCATTTATTGGGAATCAAGAAATACATTTAAAACAATCAATATATTAAAATATTCTATAGAACTAAGGATTTATGTAAGGCTTCAGCAGCACTCAGCTTTATCTACCAATATTTTAAAATTAAAATGATTTATTATCTGGGGTTTTCTATGATTGAATTGTTTTGGTTCACATTTACCAAATTAAAATGATGTATTATCTTAGTGCTAGCTAACTTGCAAGTCTTGCATAATTACAGTGAATGAATTTCATGATAAGAATTCAGCAACCATTTCTAAAAATATGCATAACATATACAACTTTTCAGTATGTAGGAATCTTTTATTTCTAGACTATCAAAAAGTTGCCACTAACACTAAATGTTCAAAATCAAAATGTCATAGAAGAAACTGTACAGTAATCTTTTGGTTTCTAGACTATCAAAAAGTTGTCACTTACTATTTGGGTATACATAAATGTTGGATATTCTGGAAGTTTGTGTGTAATTAAGCTTAGCACTTCTTAGGGTTGATAGTTTATAGCAAGGTTGTCAGAACCGGACATCGAACCGGTGAACTTACCGGTTCAAGTGGTCGAACCGGGGTCGTACTGTTTTTAATTAAATATATATTTTAATTAATATAAAAATAAATAATGACTTAATATTCCTTAGTTTCACACAATAAAAATATGAAATGTCATACAGTCAATATCAAAATTAAAATTTTAGTACATTAGACATAAAATTTCTAATTCAAATCAAAATAGAAATTACATAATAACTAAGTTCAAATTCAATATCGCAAAATAGTACCATAACATCCACACATGGGTAACATAGTGCCAAATTCATACATAAAAACATAAATGTTTATCAAAACATAGTGCCAACTTCATACATAATAACTAAATATTCATCAAAAAACTAAAAACTAAAATCTCCATAGTGCCAAGTTCTTCATAATCTAAAAAAAACTATCAATCATCATTATAGTCATCAAAGTTTGTTTCAATCAAAGATGACACTTGGAATGCAAATATCTTCACCATTTGAATCACCATCATTTACTTCAATACCATTATCCTCTTCAACTAGAAACTCCGTAGTGCCAAATTCATCATCACCTACTTAAATAAGAAATAGTGAAAAATATATTTGATTATTTCAACTTCCAAGTAAATAGTAAGTACTAAGTACAATACATATTCAATAAATGCACAACAATATAACTAAACTAAATATTAACCTTGATTGTTTCCCAACGAATTCTCAACAATTGGAATTGCATCATCATGATAAATGAGATTCTCAATCTCATTAATATCAAATTCATGGGGTGTTTCTTCATTCACACAAAAATTTATGTCATCAATAGATTTGCATTCAATAAGATCATAATAAATCTTCTTAGATTTTCCCCTACAATAAAACATAGCTTTAAATTTAGAGACTCTTATTATATATATAATAAGCAAAAGAAATCGTGAATTGACATAAGAAAATTATACCTATTTTGCAAACACAAATTATAAGCAACATAGACAAGATCATTAAGTCTTTGATGTTCAAGTCTATTCTTTCTCTTTGTATGGATACGTTCAACAACACTCCAATTTCTCTCCCACCCGCATGAAGAAGTTTGACTAAGAATACGAATGCTAGAATCAATAAACCATCTAGCAATTGCCATCTACGCTTTGTGGACTACTTTCTTGCTTGAGAATACACTTTTAATGATCTTGTCTATGTTGCTTAATGATCTTGAACATCAAAAACTTAATGATCACAATTTCTTTTGCTTATTATATATAACAAGAGCCTCTAAATTTAAAGTTATGTTTTATTGTAGAGGGAAATCTAAGAAGATTTATTATGATCCTATTGATGACATAGATTTTTGGGTGAATCAAGAAGCACCTCATGAACTTGATATTAATGAGATTAAGAATTTCCTTTATCATGATGATGCAATTCCAATTGTTGAAAATTCGTTGAGAAACAAAAAGTAAATATTTAGTTTAGTTATATTGTCTTGCATATATTGAATATGTATTGTACTTACTACTCCTTCCGTTCCTTTTTATAAGAGATAATTCACCTTTCTACATTCATTGAATAATTAATGTATTTGATCTATAATATAGACTAGATACATTAATTATTCAATGAATCTAGAAATGTGAATTGTCTCTTATAAAAAGGAACGGAGGGAGTATTTACTTGGAAGTTGAAATAATCAAATATATTTGTAACTATTTCTTATTTAATTAGGTGATGATGCTTCTTCAAAAAATTAGGTGATGATGAATAAGGAGTTTATAGTTGAAGAGGATAATAATATTGAAGTAAATGATGGTGGTTCAAAGGGTGAAGATGTTTTCATTCCAAGTGTCATCTTTGGTTACGGAGAAACAAACTTTGATGATTAATAGTTTTTTTTTTAGATTATGAAGAACTTGACACTATGGAGATTTTAGTTTTTAGCTTTTTGATGAATATTTAGTTATTATGAATGAAGTTGGCACTATGTTTTGATAACCATTTATGTTTTTATATGTATGAACTTGGCACTATATTGCCCATGTGTGGATGTTATGGTACTATTTTGCGTTATTTAACTTAGTTATTATGTAAATTCTAATTTGAATTAGAAATTTTATGTCTAATGTACTAAAGTTTTAATTTTTATATTGATTTTATGACATTTCATATTTTAATGTGTGAAACTAGGGAATATCGAGTCATTATTTATTTATATATTTAAAACGGTCTGGCCACTTGAACCGGTCCGGTTCTGACAACCTTGCAAAAAACCATGCAGAGTTTTCCTACCGTTATTGTTATCTAACTTGAATTTAAGTCACAGAAAAGTCTCACTTTTGTCCTTTGTTTTTACTCATGGCATTAATACAGGCTGGCCTCAAACCAGGTGGACTATTTGTCTTGAAGGAGAACATTGCCAGATCTGGTAAGTTGCTCTTTGTTGCATTTCTGTCTTTCCAATCATATTGAATGATTTACTCCCTTAATTCGCTTTTTCGAAACCTATATGGCCAATGATAGAGACCAAGTATGAGAGAGATATAGGAAAAGGGCTATTATTGTAATAAAGAGTATAGTGAGGTTTTATGAGTAATTAGTGAGTGAGATAGGGTGTTGAGTTGGCAAGTTTGTTATGCTTCTTAGTAGTATATATAGTGAGGTAAGGGGAGTGTGAGTTCATTATGGAAGATTGCAGTTTGTTATGGACACTTTGGCTTCTTGCCTCTGTAGGAGCTTTTCTCTGTGGGCATTAGGATATTCACCCTCTTGTATTTACCTTTCATTTTCAGAAATAATACACTATTTTCCATATTTGTGCATTTTAATTCATTCATTCTATATTCTCTAAGTTGCGGAATTTCGGGTTGGCTACAGCCAACTTGACTGTATTTAGTCTAAAGTGTATGTTCAGAGTGATGAAAAATAAAGATTTAATATATGGAAGTTGGAGCAACAATTTCATGTTTAAAAATGGATGTTAAGATGTTAGGACAGTACCACAAGATGAACTTCCGTGGGATTAGACCAGTTAAAGAGAAACCACACATTGAAAACTAATTAGTGTTTCTGGTTTTAAATTTTTAATTAGGTTGTGGGGGAAAATCATGCTTGTTTTAAAGATTATTGACCAAGTATTTGATCATATTTTTTTTTAATACTCCCTCCGTTTCTTTTTACTTGTCTTTTTAGAATAGTAACACCAAATTAAGTAAGTGTATATTTGCACTTTATCTTCCTATTATACCCTCGTTTTAATCCACCAATAAATTTTTTTTTTTTAGACACTTTCTCTTTCCAATAAATTTAATATATTATGTTAAAAAAAAATTTAATATGTTATGTTCCAAAAAAAAAAAAGAACTAGTTTTCCAAATATATAGCATTAATTCGTTTTATTGAAAAAGATAAGAGCAATTGACAAAGGGTATAATTGACAAATCATACCCGTAAAATACCAAAAGGACAATTAAATAGAAACGCTAAATCTAGCCCTAAAAGACAAGTAAAAAGGAACGGAGGGAGTAGAACTTATTAAAACTGTTTTCTATCTAGACAGCAGTAGAGGAGCTCTGGTTTTGCAGAGCCATGAGTTTCTGCAGTCATGTTTTGTGGAGCATTGTCTGGTTACTTTTCCTTTTCAAGCTTGAACTTGTGGGTGGTGTTGTAAATTGTAATATCCGGAGGATACAACAACACTAAGCCTTATCTCACTCATTTGGGTCGGCTACGTGGATCAAACGACGCCATAATGTTCTGTCATATATCCTGTCCTCTGAAATATCCAGAGGATATCTCATAATATCACGACTCTATCTTAGAATAGAGAATAGTTTAGACTTTAGACTATCCTAGATTATATGTCAGAATAGCTTCCATATTTCCGCCGTGGATTCAGAATTTCTATTTGTATAAATATGGGTTAGTACTTTGTCTTTTGTATCACTAAAAATATATTTAGTTAAAATTATATTTTACATTATAATTGTAGGTGGCTGATAAAGATAAAAACTAAAGTTTGTCTGAACAAAATAAACTTTAGAATTTTTCAGTGATTCAAGATCAAGAGATGTTAAGGTATACATAAAAAAGTGAGGAATGCTAGCAATAAACTCTCGATTCCAAAACGCTATTATAGACCAAATGTTATGCGGGTCACTTCCTATTTTGTAGGATCCATTCCATAGTTGATAAGATCCACATGAATACCACCCATTGATAGAAGGTGTCTTGTTAATTTTCTCTTAATGATTAGTAATGAGTGTAAGTTGAACTTTATTGTTTTGGATTAATGCTTTGTTCCTTGCAGGATTTGTGCTTGATAATGAAGACCGGAGCGTTACAAGATCTGATTCATACTTCAGAGAACTCTTTTCTAGGTGTGGCTTGCATGTTTACAAAGCAAAGGTAATTTACTGTCTTTTCATTTGAAAGATTAAAAGTGCCAGACAAGGTTCAACCGACCACAGCTGATCTTTATGATATCTCTTACGTTCTAATTTTCTTTTATCTTTAGAAATAAACAGAATGCCGCTTCCTGGAGATGTTTTTATTTATATAGGTGGTACTCTACTTTTTATAAGTATAACCAACAACTTTGTTGATTACTTGATTTTTTATAATTCATCTACCATGCACGATGATACAAATGTCTTTAATCTTCTTCCTCCAAATCTAAAATTATAATTATTGCGGAAGATCTATATCTTAGTTTGTTTTAAATGGGGAACGTGAAAATGATTTTGCCACCAATTTTTGGTTAATCAGATGTGATAAAAAAAAATTGTTAGGTTGAGAATTTGACACCAAATTTTTACAATGGAAAAGGGGATTTTTTAAAAAAATAAAAATAAAATGCATAGATGCCCTTTTAAAATTAATTAAAAGAAAAATAAGTGGAATTACAAATATTGGGGGTAGTAGGCCATAACCCAATATAAACAGCTATGGGCATAAACAACATCTGCCTCGTTAAAAACCTTTTCAGGAAAATCTAATGGGATAAAACCGGGGAAGTTAGATTCCACTACTGTGTGCAGCAATTAGTTGTTCTACTACGTTAAAATATAGTTTTTCCTCATGACAATGCTCGTGTTTTTAACGAGCACAGGATGCCTATCTTTGACATCATTTTATTATAGCACTGCTTGTTTTTATTGTCTGAACAATGTGTATATATTTGATTTCCCTTCTCTTCTGTCAAAGTTATTGAGAATCTCTTCTGTCATAGTACACTTTTTTACCCATACTTTTCTGTTTCATTGATTATGATTTTGAAGCATGTTGTTCTACTTTAAACAATATTTCCTCATGCCCATGTTCTTGTGTAGCATAGGATGCTTCTCTTCGATGTCCTTTCATAAACTTAGTACACTTGTTAGTTGTTACCCATCCTTTTCAGTTTCTTTGATTCTGATTTTGAACAATGTGTTTTTTTTGTTCTACCAGGATCAGAAAGGATTCCCTGATGAGTTATTTGCTGTGAAGATGTATGCATTAACTACTGAAGTTCCAAAGAAGGTGCATCGCACTAGATCTAAAACAAAATCTAATAGACCTGGGATAATCATGTGATCAACTTGTCTTATGGGTTTGAGTATTTGTCAAAAGCCAATTTTTCATGTTGTATTCTCTTAGTTTTTTTATTTATAAATGTTGAGAGCTACTTTAAAAAAATTCTCCAGGTTTTTTAAAAAATCATGTGTTTAAAAGTACACTTACTTCCAAACTGAAAAAAGAGAATCATATTATTGTTTGGAAGTATACTTAACACAATATTTTTTTTGATGTGTACTCTCAAAGTGACTCTATGGGGCATGGGCTAGAAAAGTTGCTTTCTAAATGTTTTCATGTTGTATTCTAGTTTAGTTTAGGACCCGTTTGGGGTGATTTTCTATTTTATGTTTTGAAATTTTCAAAAATTAATCAGTTGTGATTTTTGAGTTTCAGTTTTGTATTTCATGTGTAAATAAGTTTCAAATTTTTTTTTTGAGTTAAGTGACTCTATTCACTTCACCTCACTATGAAACTGTTAGTGTACTTCTAAGTATAATCCAAACATAATTTCAACAATTCAAACATTACAAATTCATAAAAATCATAACATAAACAAATAAGTGTCCATAACAATACATATCATTTATTTATTTTAAAAATATATATTATTTAATTCTTTTTTATTCTATTTTTTGTCAATTATGTGTATTATTTTTGTGACAACAAAAGTCTGCTTCTCCATAACTCTAGCTATTGAGTTTTGTTTCTACTTCTGTGTATCTTTATATTAGGAGAAATACTTATATGGCACAAGCCCAAATATTATTTGTTAGTCACATTCACATGAAAGAAAAAAAAATAAAGAGAAATTGATTGAAATGATATATATTGATGTGACAAATTTATTTTTATTTTAAATATTTTGATTTATGTGTGTGTGTCTAAATATAGTGCCTAAATACTTGTGTCCATATAAATGTTGCTCTTATATTCGGCTCTTTTTTCACATTTTTATTTTAATTTTTTCTTGCCTTTTGTGTCTTAGTTCACGTGCACCTCTCTATGATGCAATTATGTACTTTCAGTTTCATATATGATGCAATTATGTACTTTGATATATGGATGATGATGCAATGCAATGTAATTACTTTTTCCTTTCACTCTGGTCTGGTCCACACTAGAAGTACCTCTTTGATGCAATGTCATTTCTGCTTTTTCTTTTTCATTGTTATTTTTGTTTTATTCATTTTTAGCATATTGTTGTAGAAGAAAGTGGAAAACAATCGACTTTATTTCATCATATGTGTCTTGAATTGATAATTTTTTTCTTCCTACAATGAGATTCTGTTTTTTTGAATTGTTTTTCCTTGTATTTTGTTATTAATATACCTGTATTCAACAAGGTATAATACAAATTTTGCAAAAGGCATTGTGGCAAATTTTGTATTATTTTCTTGATATAAGAGTATGTTGCAGTAAATGAATTGATGTGAAACACATTTACGTGAATATATCGAAACATAAATTAAAATTAACTCTATATTTATAAAGGACCAAAAATATATTTATCATTATATTTAACTACCAGTAATTATTAATTGTGTTAATATTAAAATACACATAAAAACTCAATTGTAAAAATACACATAAAATCTAATTTGGTAATATACATCTAAAAGTTATTTCGATTCAAGTTATCCAAATAACATCAGATGTTGATAATTCACTTTAAATTAATGTGTCAACTTGTATTCAATTTTAACCAAAATTAATTCTTTTAAATTCAATTCTATCATAATTTATTCTTTTAATCGCAACAAAACACATCCAAAAAATCTCTTACTAGTATGACCAACCAAATGTTTATGTTCTATACATATTATGTATTTCATTTGAGATGTGCACAATTTTTATAATGTAGAATAATATATTAATATATCAAAATAGTTTTATACTCCATTTTGATCCTAGAGACACATAATAGCATATGAGACAGAGGGATTAGTAATTAATCATCCAAAATTACATCAACACAATATATTTTGTCACATGGTTTTAAATTATATAAACCCGCCATCTTTTTTATTTAAAACTAGTCACATAGTTGTGAGATTGGATTCAAATTTCAAGCCTTGCAAGCTCTAAGAGGAGAGCCACACAAGCACCTATTATGAGCATAACAAGACTCATCAAACCTTTGCAATTTTCCACCAACTGGTATCTCACCACACAAATTATTGTTGCTTACATTCAACTCACTTAAATACTTCAGCTTTGTCAATCCCTTAGGTAGTGTACCGTAGATTTTATTGTTCCTCAGATCGATCGCCTCCAAATTCTTCGACAGCCCAACTTTCCCGATATCAAAACTAAACGAGTTCCTATCCAACCATATCTTCTGAGTACTTTTCTTTGAACCAAAAAACACCGAAGCATCACCAGCCAGCGCGTTTTGTGACAAGTCAACAAATGCTAGGTTCAGTTTATCTAGAGAAGCTGGAATCTTCCCAGAGAGACGGTTTTTTGACAGAGTGAACGATGTGAGCTTCAAGAAGGAGCCATAAGATTCTGGTATTGTACCGGTGAGTTGGTTATCGTCGAATGATATTCCCAAGAGGTTAGGGAGAGAGGAGATGCTTTCTGGGAGTGGACCGGTGAGTTTGTTGTGGGAGAAGTTGATTGTTAAGAGAGTTTTGATATGTGAGAGAGTGTTTGGTATCTCTCCAGAAATGCTGGTGTGGCTGATATAGAGGTACTGGAGTTTGGCGAGGTTGGAGATGGACGGAGGGATAGGACCGACGAGATTGGGGATGCGGGTGATAGAGAGGAAGAAGAGGAAAGGGAGGTTAGTGAATATGGAGGGTGGAATTGGAAGGGGTTTAGGGAGGTTGAGGTCGGAGAGATCAAGGTTATGGACGCGGTAGCTTCCTGTCTCGGTGCAAAAGACACCTGCCCATTTGCGGTGTTCGCAGCAGTCTGTGGTTGGGTTCCATGAAGAGAGTTCAGTTGGGTTGCCAAGTTCTTTTTTGATTTGGAGAAGGGCTTGTTTGTCTTGTGGGTTGCATTTTTCTGAGAGTGAAGGTATGACGAAGTGTTGTGTGGTTAGGATTAGGAGGAGAAGTAGCAAGTGCTGCATGGTTGATGATATTATTTTGTTTTCAATTCATTTGCTTGCTATTGGGATATATTGTACTGTACTACATATATAGGCATATATGGTAGCTTTTAGGGTGGACAAATGACTTAATTTATCCACCATAAGCAAATGAATTGCTGACCATAGATATAATGCTTAAAAAATCAGTGGATGAGATTTAAGATGGAGAAGCTGCTAGTAGTAGTACACATAATTGAGAGGATGCAAAAGTTAATTGTTAAGACTTATATATATAAGTTACCTGTGGCATAGTTGGGTATATACTAAGTTACTTTTTACTTTTTGTTCTGCATGTTTGTTTTACTTTACCACCATTGGATGCTCTTGTTAGAATTAATCTATGTTAGTTGTTGCAAATTTATGAGATTAGTTCCAAATTTGCGATTGAATTCTGGCTCTTAATCTTGTAGCTACAGGTTTATCATTTCTTCTGGCCCTGCTATGCTGCTTTTGTTAGATTTGGCTACTATAAATGTTTGATTAAGGAGGTACTTGATTGTAACTTATTGTTGCGGCATTGATGACATCAAAATGGAGTTAACTTGTGATGTATCGTGGAGTTGAATGTCGATGGTCTTGGATCAGATCTCGTGTTGAGTTTCCTATGTAGTTTGATGATATTATATTGTGTAACTTTGATTTTTCTAGTTGTCTGTTGTTTATATGTTGTTTGGCTCCCGTGTATCTCTTATGTTGTTTGGCTCTGGCGTATCTCTCATAATCTTTTAATATCAACATTTGATTTATTTACTTTATAAAAAAAAACTTAAGTCATATCATTAATCAAAATGTACTCAATATAATGAGGAATAAAACTAACAACATGGTGACTAGCTTAAGAGTTGTCGCATTCGTAAAAGTATGAGCCATTATGTTTGTTTATTAGGCCTAACAAATTTGACCTAAGTCTTGCAAGCAGGAAGAGGAGAACCACATAAGCACTTATTTTGAGCATAACAATACCCATCAAACCTTCTCAAGTTGCTACCTTGTGGAATTTGACCACACAGGTTATTGTAACTCACATTAAAATAATGCAGAAACTTCAGTTCCGACAGTCCCTCCGGTAACGTACCATAGATTTTGTTCCTCTTCAAATCTAACTGCTTCAAATCCTTCGCCAACTCAACTTTCCCAATATCAAAAGCAAACAAATTCTTCGCCAACACTATCTCATTAATCCGTTTCTTGGATCCAAAGAAAACCGAACCATCACCCTCCAACATGTTCTGCGGCAAGTTTACATACGAAATGTTCAGTTTCACCAGAGACGCCGGAATCTTCCCGGAGAGCTGGTTTCTTGACAGACTTAACACTGTAAAGGAATTCGGAAATGATCCGTATGATTCTGGTATTGGTCCGGTGAGTTGGTTTCCATCGAATGATATTCCACCGAAGTTAGGGAGAGATGAGAGAGTGTCTGGAAGGGGACCGGTGAGTTTGTTGTTGGTGAAATCAATGGTTAAGAGAGTTTTGATCTGCGAGAGAGTATCAGGTATATTTCCGTTGATGCTAGTGTTGCTGATGGTGAGATAGAGGAGTTTGGTGAGTTTGGAGATGGAAGGTGGGATAGGACCGACGAGGTTGGGGGTGCGGTAGATGAAGAGGAAGGTTAGAAAATATTCTTCATTGTCAAATATTTCATGCTGGAATTCAACTTGCGTTGATTAATGTCATTGTCATCATAATTAATAGTGTGTAGAGATTGGTCTCCTTGGTTGGAATATTTTATATTTGAAATTTCTTGAATTTTAGGTTTTGGTTCTGGCACTGGCAGTGTTACCATAAATATATTACTAATAAGATACTTAAATGAAGTTTGTTAGATTTAGTATTTACATTGCATACATGTATTTTGTCTTAGAAAAAAAAAACATAATAATTCAAATCTGAATTTTCTGTTATTATGGATGGACAGTAATCTGTTTCTATCTTTGTTTCTTATACTAGTGACTCAGCCAAATCCAAATTTCAGCACCTGTTTCTTGCTTTGTTCTTATTTTGTCATTAGTTTTTACTATGACTTGTTAGAAATAGAGATGCAATCTAGCTTTTATTTATTTTGTTGTCATCAATGTCCTTTGTATAGAAATAAGAGCACAAAACTACAAATAAAGAAAACCGGATAGAGAAATACATCAATAGAGCAAAACTATTGAATCTCAAATTTCCATGTCAAATTTTCTTATCCTCAAGAAGTTAGTGATCCAAAGAAATGTCCTAATCATGCAAGAGTTGCTCCCCCACCAATTACACCAAAGAAATGTTCTTATATCATTTCATTATTTATCAAAGGAGTAATACAAAGAGGTAATGCCTCAATAGTACAGCGACGGGACCAAGAACTGGCCACCAAAAAAGGGTATGAGCTGCCATATTAATTTGCCGCTTAATAAACTTTACGACAAAGTTTTGATTACAAGAGAGTAAACTAGTAATATTACTAACAAGCATGCTAAACTCAGAATTTCCACCATGAAAATGATATATTGCATCCACAACACTTTTCGAATCCGTCTCAAATATAACATGAGTTTTGAAGCCTAAGTTATGTGTGCCCTGCTGCACTTGTTGAACCATGTTCCACTCATCCCGAATTTGACGAGTTTTGAAGCCTAAGTTACGACCCAGCTCATTCTTTTCGTCCCATACCATGCTGTTTCTGTTAGACCATAAAACCCACACCATGACAGCAAACAGCCCAGCCATGTCTTTATTTTCTTTTCTTTTTTATTACAAGCCATGTCTTTATTTTCATTTGTGCAAATCGAAAAAATTACATCACTAACACAACTAGCCTGCTGTAGCCGAGGCAGTAACATTGTTTCCAATCTGCATAATGGCACGCTTGAACACTAGCTTCATGAGCAAATAGCACATGCCAATCATCTTCATTGTGTTGGTTGCAAAGAGGACAACAAAGGACAAGGGACCCTTTTATCTTGCAGGCGCATTCGAGTCGTCAGACACCCTAATCCTTCATAAAAGATGCTTGGCATTTGGAGGGCCATGAATTTTCCAAAGGTTGTGCCAATCCTCATGTTGAAAAGCTTCTTGCATCTTCCCTTGAACATTTAACATAACTTTATATCCACTCTTGACACTATAGAGCCCATTTGTATTGTCAATCCATACTACCTTATCATCATCAATCGAGTCTAACAAAGGCATTTCAATAATACGTTTAGCAATATGCAAAGGAAAAAGACTCAATTTTAACCTTTTTTCATAATTTTATATTTGGTATCATAAGATCATTAACACTTAAATTATGCACACCTTGGATTTGTGGTGAAAGAATCGATGCTGCATCACCTCCCCTCAACCATGGGTCACTTATAAGTTATAACTCTTATACTAGCACCGCTTCCAATACTCCAACTACAACCATGCATAAGAATTTGACGTGCATTCCAAATACCTCTCCAAGCATAATTCGGATTGTGGCCAATTTTAACATCAAATAAAGAGGAATTCGAAAAGTACCTTACTTTATAAATTTTGGTCACTAGAGTGTGGGGCTTTGTCGAAATATTTCATCCTTATTTACATGAGTCGAACTATTTAATTACGGTAATTTGCATATAGAACTAGAACGATAAATACATTCAAAACATATTTTTTGCAACATCTCAGAATTATCTAAATGATAAATATTCATTTATTAGTATAAATCTTATTGATAAAATCAATAAGGAAAAACTAGAAATTGCTAGAAGTGTTAACTAATTACCCATTAATTAACCTAAATTGAGTTGTAATGCATAGTGCTAATTAGTTTTTAAGTCTTTGGTGAGACAAGTATATAGAAGTTATTAAGTTTTTTATTTTATTGGTATTAATCTTTTGATTTTTAAAAAAAGAATCCGATAATTTAGAATTCGGTGCAAAATAATTAAAATGTACAAAAAAATTATTTCTTATCCTAAATCAGCCAGCTCAATGTCTTAGTAGTTATTTGATGAGTTTTGATGAAAAAAAAGTGTAATGCTAACTAGTGTGGATATTAGTTAAGAAATTAAAAAAAAAATGTAATTTTTACATTAAAATTAACATTATTTATATTTTAAACATTTAAATCGCACAAGTTTCAAAATTATTATTCTACATTTAGTATTTTTAACTAATGTCCCCGGCACTATTTAACATTTTTTAAAGAAAACTCAGTTTTCACTATCTCCTTATTTCTTTCCTTCATTATAAGCATTTGCATGCAATGGGATTAGATAGTTTCGGATCAATGTTGCTTTTTAGAGATTAAATTTTAGAAGACTGAAGGGGAAAGAACAAGTTAGAGTTAAACAAGTCAAGAATCAAGAGAAGATTGTGGAATCAATGGTTTCTGAAGCTAGTGTCAACACATTGCCTTTTCCTCACTTTCATCATCACATCAAGATCAAAGGTGAGTTCTTAAATAGGTTTGTTTTGGTTACAAATTAGAACCTTGAGAATGGTTTTATGAGAAGAGTTTCATATGCTAGAAAGATATGTGACTGGTTAGTAAGTATAAAAAGTTAGGATGCATAAAATTGAACTAAATGGACTGTTTGGATTTTAGTAGTGAAATTTGCAGGTGTTATGTCCTGTTTTTATCCCTTTATGTAATTTTGAGACCCTTAGACAATGTAGGTTTAGGTTAATGATGAAATCCATTATTAACTAGTATTATTGGTTCATAAAATGTTAGAACTAATAGAAAAGAGAATGTAATTTGATTAATAGAAATTTGTTAATTGAATAAAGAATTAGAAAGAATGGTCATAGATGCCCGCGATGATATTTCTATCCAGATAGGTAAGGCAAGGCTCTTGAGACTGCTCACACTTAGTTGCCTTGTAGATAAAATCGACGAGATAATAATGTTTGAGTGTTCGATTTTATTTCTTTGTTATTGTTGAATAGAAATGAACTGTTTATTTAATTTATTTAATGATAGTTAGAAAATCTGGGTATTCGGGTTAGAAGGGTTGAGGATAGTTAAGAACTCACTGAGATTTAATCTCATCCCATGTAATTTATATTTTTCAGATAAGATAGGTGCAACAAGGGCAAAAGCTTCAGCACAGGAAATAATTTTTAGTTATAGTTTTCTTTATAACTGTAAACTATCTTGTATAAATAAAATGGAGA
Organism: Trifolium repens; assembly: GCA_030408175.1. Lineage (NCBI taxonomy): Eukaryota > Viridiplantae > Streptophyta > Magnoliopsida > Fabales > Fabaceae > Trifolium > Trifolium repens. The sequence continues at coordinate 49,455,479 of CP125842.1, read as the reverse complement.
TGTATTAGTTGTAAATAATAGTCTAGATTATTTCATGTAATCCAATACCAGATACTACTATAACATTGTGTAATAATATTCTAGAAATTAATACAGGTTGTTACATTTTTCAACAACACAACCTTTCACATTCTTTTATTAAATATTTGACTTTTATAAACAAGTCATTTTGATTTTCATTACATTTCCTATTCACATTGAAGGAATTATTGTCTTATAAATGACCTTTATTTTCTTATTATTTTTCTTTATTTAAAATAACACATATAAAAATTAATTCAGTTCAAGTCTTGCAGGCGGGAAGAGGAGAACCACACAAGCATTTGTTATGAGCATAGCAATACTCATCAAACCTTTTCAAGTTTCCACCTTGTGGAATTTCACCACACAGATTATTGTAACTCACGTTGAAATTATGCAGAAACTTGAGCTCAGTGAGTCCCTCAGGTAACATACCATAGATTTTATTATTCCTCAAATCCAAACCATTCAAATTCTTCGACAAACCAACTTTACCAATATCAAAAGAGAATGAATTCATCGCCAACAATATCTTCTGAGTGTTTTTATTCGATCCAAACAACACCGAAGCATCACCCTCCAACGCGTTCCGTGACAAATCCACAATCGCCAGGTTCAGCTTTGACAGAGATGCTGGAATCTTCCCTGAGAGCTTGTTTCGCGAGAGAGTCATCGATGTAAAGAGATTTGAGAATGAGCCATATGATTCTGGTATTTCTCCGGTGAGTTGGTTGCCGTCAAATGTGATTCCAACTAGGTTAGGGAGAGACGAAATGGTGTCCGGGAGGGGACCGGTGAGTTTGTTGTAGGAGAAATCTAGGGTTACAAGGGTTTTGATCTGTGAGAGGGTGTTGGGTATCTCGCCGGAGATGTTGTTGTGGCTGAAGTAGAGGTAGTGGAGTTTGTTGAGGCTGGAGATTGACGGGGGGATTGTGCCGACGAGGTTGGGGATGCGGGAGAGAGAGAGGATGGAGAGGAAAGCGAGGTTTGTGATGGAAGGTGGAATTGGAAGGGGTTGAGGGAGGTCAAGATCGGAGAGATCGAGGTCGTTGACGCGATAGGTTTGTGTGTCGGTGTCGCATGAAACACCTTCCCATGTGCCATTGCAGCAGTCAGTGGTTGGGTTCCATGAAGAAAGTTTGGTTGGGTTGCCAAATTGTTTTTTGATTTGGAGGAGGGCATTTTTGTCATCTGGGTTGCATTTTTCTGACAGTGAAGGTATGATCAAGTGATGTGTTGTTAGGATCATGAGGAGAAGTAATATACATGAGGGGAATTGCATGTTTGATAATACCATTACCATTTTGTTCTTCAATTCATTTTCTTGTTGCAGTGATATATATAGGCTTGTTTGTAGCTGATGTGTCTATGAGAGGATAAGATATTGCATTAATACTGAATAATAGTCTTTATGACAGCATATGCATTTGAAAAGTATTCTTCATTGTCAAATATCTCATGCTTGAAGTCAACTAACATTCAATAATAATGGGTAGAAATAGCAATGGTGGTTTCAGATTGTGGTTTTGGCATTGCCACAGCCATATATTTGATGGTGATTTCCTTTGATTAGGTCTAGCTGGCCTTGTTCAACAAGTTTGCTGATCCCCCACTTAAAACATCTTCTGCAATTGGACCGTTATTGAACTATGATATGTACTTTTTAGCGATTCATTCTGCAGTCAATTTTTAAACTTCGTCTAAAAAAAAGTAATATTGCATTTGGTTACATGTCATATTCACATTTATTTTGTGATTTAGTTAAATTGCATATGGTTGCATGTCATATTCACAAATCATAGTGCATTTAGATCTCAAGTAATTGACAAAATTCCTTGGTTTCTTTATTTTAGCTTTGATGGTTATTATTTATTGAACATTTTTGCAGAGTTAAAGGCAATCTAGCATTTATTTATGGATGCAACAAAATTACTTCAAATTCTTCAATAGATTCAGACCATTTAATTTATGGGTTTTTCAACACTATCGACATAATAATGGGTAGAGATAGCGATGGCTATTGGACTCCTTGGTTGGTAGGTACCACTTTTTATTATTCTTAGAATGTCTGATTTGCAAATTCTTGAATAAGACACTTCAACTAGGCTGCTGGCTGGGTCTCTCATAGGTTCATCTGGCTGCTGGCTGGGTCTCTCATAGGTTCATTTGGTTTGTAATCGTGTAAAGGTTTTTATCTCAATTGATTGGTGGAGTCACCTCTCTCCCTCTCTCTCTCTCTCTAAATGCAGGTCACCATCATTTAATTTGTGGGATCCATTAATTAATTCAATTCAAGCTTTGCAGGGTGGAAGAGTAGAGGCCGAATCCTCTCCATTTGGAGAGGAAATGGCCATCTCAATTTCTGGTTATAAGCAACAGACACGTGGCTAAGAAAAAATCAACGGCTTAGATTTAACATTTCAATTAAAAATTAAGAAAATGAAAACCATGTTCTGCATCCGGTCTCTTTGCATTCTAACAGCGAAATCTAATCAGAAAGCAATCCGGTTAGCTCGTTTGGCAAAGAAAGTGCTGACTGAAGCGCAAGGTTATATATCTTCTGACGTGGAGTCAATTTACGAAGAAGTAATGGCAGAGCCATCTCCACCACGGCCACCTAGGCGTACTATGGGTGATTACTGTCGAAGGACTGATATCAAAACCACTGCTCTAGCCGATTTGCGAGACAAACAGTTTGATGGAAAGTACTATTAGGGATCCATGGGAACACATGTCCCGTTTCTATGAGACTTGTCAAATATTCAAGGCAGATGATGTGACTGAAGATCAAATAAAACTCTGGCTATTTGCCTTCTCTTTGACCGGGTGAGCGAAATTTTAGATACAATGTTTGCCAAGTGGTACAATCCACACCTAGAGTTGTAATACAAGTTTTTGGAGCGTTTTATCACAAATTCCCAGTTTTTACAAAAAAGGCAGAACTTGCTAATTTTGAGCAACTTGACGCGAAAGGTTCGAACTGCTTATGAGGAAGTGCCCAAATCACAATTTTGACTCGATGGAGCAAATGCAGGTCTCTATAAAATAAATAGGAGTTCCCACAGTATTCTAAAAGTTGAATTACCTACATTGTTAAGCCTACTTACTAAACTAGAAATGGACTCAAACTGTAAGAATTTCTTGCATGTCTTATTTTTCATTTAAATTTCACCAAGTTATTTTTCAAGTTGAAACCTTTATAATTAGGCTAGACCTACATTACCCCTTGATAATTCCCTCGCGCTCAGCACTGTTGGGCTTGTTGTGCGGATAGGTGGAGGGCCCGATTCCAAACCTGATTGCAGGCGGCCCGGCGAAGTGGCCCAGTGAATCGTGGATAGGCTTTGATACCATCTTAGAATTGAGTTTTGGGTCTAACTCATCCTTACAAAACCGCCTTGTAAGGTGAGGATTGCCTCTTACTTATAAACACTTCTTCAGGCCTTCTCGCAAGCGATGTGGGACTTCTTTAACACTTTCATTAGCCTTTAATTCCTTGTCAAACTTACATTTCCCAGTCTTTTACTTTTGATATCATTTTTTTAATTCTAATCAAATTTACATTTTTTCAGGACTACCTTCAATGCAACTTTTGCAATTTATTTATCAGCCCTTGTTTTCATTATATATGTCAACATATCTAAAATTGGTGATAGGAGTTTGGGACAAGTCTAGGCATTGGTAAGGGTAGTTTGTGGTGTGCAGTAATTTTATTATGGACTTAAAGTTGGGTAATTTTATTATATATTGAGTCATTGTCTGTTGGAGTTGGATTAGGAGATCTGTTATGGGAATTATTACATCAACACACTTTCTGATGAATATATTTGTTAAAGCATTTAATTCGATCAATCAATCATCATCATCTTAATCATCAAATTATTAAAATGTTTTACAAGTTCGATCTAAAGTCCAATTTTATTTAACAGTTTAAATGAAGACCACCATCTTTATTCAATACTCATACATAGTTTTGTAGGATCTATTAATTCAATTCAAGTCTTGCAAGCAGGAAGAGGAGAACCACACAAGCACTTATTATGAGCATAACAACTCTCATCAAATCTTAAGTTTGGAATCTGACCACACAGGTTATTGTTGCTCACGTTCAACTTGTGCAGATACCGAAGATTTGCCAATCCTTCAGGTAACGTACCATAGATTTTATTGTTCCTCAAATCCAACTTATTCAAGTCCTTTGACAACCTAACTTTCCGAATATCAAAAGAGAACGAGTTCATCGCCAAAGATATTGTATTAGTACTTATGTTTGACTTAAAAAACATCGAAGCATCACCCTCCAACATGTTCCGTGACAAGTCCAAGTCAATAAGATTCAGTTTCCCTAGTGAAGCAGGAATCTTCCCTGAGAGACGGTTTCGTGAGAGAAGCAACCCTGTAAAGAGAGCTGGGAACGAGCCATACGATTCAGGTATTTCTCCAGTGAGTTTGTTGCCACTGAAGGCAATTACGGCAAGGCTAGGGATAGTCGAAAGTGAGGCGGGGAGGGGACCAGTGAGTTTGTTATAAGTGAAACTTATGCTTGCAAGTGTTTTGATCTGTGAGAGAGTGTAGGGTATCTCGCCGGATATATTGGTTTTGGTGATGCTGACATACTGAAGTGTAGTGAGGTTGGCAATGGAGAGCGGGATAGGACCGACGAGGTTGGGAATGCCGCTTAGATAGAGGATTTCAAGGGAAGGGAGGTTAGTTATAGAGGGTGGAAATGGGACAGGTTTGGGAAGGTTGAGGTCGAAGAGATTGATCATGGTGACACGGTATGTTGGGGTGAAGGTTTCACAACCCACACCTAGCCATGTGTTGCAGCAGTCTGTGGTTGGATCCCATGAAGAGAGGTCTGTTGGGTTGCCAAATTGTTTCTTGATTTGGAGAAGGGCTTTTTTGTCATCTGGATTGCAATTTTCTGAGTTAGCATGAATGAAGTTATGTGTGGTTAGGATTAGGAGAACTAATATGCATGAAGAGAAGTGTTGCATGGTTGATGATATCATTTTGTTCTTTTGCTTCATTTGCTTGTTGCTGGACTTGACTTGGGAGGAATATTTATAGACTTTTATGAAGATTTTTGTGACTGTTCATTTGAAAAGAAGTATATTTTTATGGTCAAATATTTCATGCTTGAAGTCAACTCAAACCTTAAAGTGGTACACGGTTAAAGTTAATGCCATTTGCTTGTTTTGGACTCCCTAGCACTAAGATTATGCATGTATAAGTCCCCTAGTTTTGCTTTTACAAGCTGATTTATTCCTAATGGGTGTGATATTGAGAGGAACAAATCGTAAGTGAGTTGTGTTATTTATTAATCAAAATATAAACATCTATGTGACATTGTTTATCCTTGTTTCCATTTTTCTTGTTTTATATCTTATATAATTTACATACATTTTAAAATATAGTACATATCAAGAAGTTTATAATAAATCATTCGATTAATTTAAAATGTTAATTTTTACTTATAATTAAGGTCGAAAGGAGTTCCTTAGAAAGAGCATAAATTTACAAAAGCTGGTGAAAAATTAATCCTGAAATAATAATGTTTCAACGAAGAAAAGTAATATCCACAAGAAAACTCTCTAGACTAAAGGTGTCTCTCTGAACATTTTCCCTCTACTCCTATGTCCTCTCTTCCTTCCTCATTTGGAAGACAAGTGATTTTTAATTTTTCACATATTGGGTTTTGCTATACAGCGGCTAAGGGTGAGCACAAACCCGCAACCCGACTCGAAACCGACATAACCGCCAACATATGGAAGCATCCGGTCGGATGCTGATCGGGTCTCGGGTCAACAATTGTAAAAAATCGGACATGAATGGTTGTATACGGGCGGGTGCGGGTCTCTAAAAATCCGTCTATTCATAACCGAAACCGACCGAATAATTTCTAAAATACAAATTAATTTTTTTTCTAGTTTCGAGCAATCCTTCTCTCTCTTAATATTATATGTTCTTCACTTTGTTAATTTTATCTATCTTTGATAGAGGAGAAAAATATTGTATTTTACAAGTTTTAGCTTGTAATATGTTGTTAAAGGAGATGTGAAAGATAATATTTTAGATTTATCTTAATTTTTACTTCTCATCTACTATCTATTATTGTCGTTGAATTTACAAGTTTGAAACAAATTAACTTCATCTCATCATTTTTATTGTATCTTTTGTTGCATTATATACGAAATATTGAACGAATTGTCAAAAAACAAATAATTTTTTGATCAATGAAGTTTTAAATGTAACAACAACATTTCAATCTAACCCGTTAAAACCGACCCGTCGGACCCGTTACCCGTATGACCCGAACCCGAACAAACCGAAGACGTAAACGGTCGGAATTGGGTCCAAATTAAGAGGTCACGGTTTTTATCGGTTTGACGATTTTCGGCCCGAATCCGACCGAACCCAACCGATACTCACCCCTAACAGCGGCATAGCTTATTGTCCGTCTACCTCATTTTATTGGCTCATAATCATTCATATGCAATGTTTTTTTCTTCCCTGTCTAAATTAGTAGTTTGTATATAATTTTGACTTCTTTTTCCAATATTTTCAGTGATTTTGTCATTTGACTGCGATGGTGTTTTGTTTGTCGTCAAGGTAACATTTATTTGGTTGTGATGTTCATTTAATTCAAATTAACTGATCCCACTATTTAAATTAGTGGAATAATTATTAGTGGATTTCACTATTTAAATTTTAGTCCTTACATTTTGCGAAATAGGCAAGAATGTTTCCTATATTTTAAAAAGGGTTAAATATGTTTTTAATCTCTACTTTTATGTGAGTTTCGACTTTTAATCCCTACATTTTTTTTATTATATTTTTAGTCAATTTTTTATGACTAAGATAACATAATTGGTCACATATGATAACTTAAATTGACTAGGATAATATTTGCATCGAATGACGTGACATCTATGTATCATCCTATGTAGCTTATTTCGTTATCCAAGTCACAAAAATTGACGGTATGGACTAAAAATGCAAATGGCAAAAATGTGAGGACTAAAAATATAATAAAAAAAATGTAGGGACTAAAAGTCGAAACTCGCATAAAAATAGGGAATAAAAACATATTTAACCCTTCTAAAAAAGGTAAAAAAAAAAGTCCCATAAGTTTTTTAAAATATAAGGACTAAAATTAAAATGGTGGGGTCCACTAATAAGTATTATGTTAGCTGACCTTGAAAAAACATACGGAATGGACAATTCTTGATAACAGAAAAATTTATGGAATTTTTTTGACCATTTTTAAAATATAGGGACCATTCTTAACAATTTCGCAAAATATAGGAACTAAAAATATGTTTAACCCTAATATTTATTAATTTTTTTATATTAAATATTATTTATGAACATATTAAAATAACAGTCTCCACGTTTCAAAAATGGTATAAGAAAATATACACTTACCATCAATTTGATTTTTGATTAAAGTAATTTTGAATTTTTTATTTTATAATTTATAAGATGATAAGTATCATGTTTGGACAAAAAAGTTCAACCTAAATTTATACTAAAAAATAAGTTACCACTTAAATAGATATTATGATTCTCTTAATCTCTTCATTTTTTCAAATGAAATTAAGAGCTCCATTTTTTTTTAATTGAATTAAGAGCATAATGACATCAAAAAGAACATAAGGCATCCCAACTATGTTGGCACATCTTGTGAACTTTAATCCTCTATCAAGTGCTCGTCTTTATTAATAAAAAATGAAAAAAAAAATATTTACAAAATGGGGGGACCGGACCTTACCCAAAACCTATAAAGAAAAAAGAAAGCTAGCTAAAACATCAAGTGAAACGAAAATTAGAAAGACCACACTGATCTATTTATAAGAGAGAAAAACAAATAAAAAAGTTTAATGAAATTCAATTTTTAAATTATCGTTGGACACGAGTTATGCCAAAAATATTTTTGTACAAAGACTCGTCAATGCTCTATTTGTATATATTCGTTTACCATTGAAGTCTTCCATTTATTTTAAAAAGTAGAGAAGATTTTTAGGGTGTGTAGGGGAGGGAAGAAATTCTGATTAAATATATGTTTGGTTCACATGAGAAGAAAAAATATTTTACAATTAATTTACTTTTATCTTTATAATATTACAATAATCTCATAATTTTAAAACTACTCACTTTACTTTGTCAAAATAATTATTCAATAAACAATTAACCTGAAAAATCAATAACCGATAACTCTATACATAATTGAATACAAAATTTTAATAAAATACTCTGTATATAAAATTATTAGAATTTTGGTATTTTGAAATGAATATAAGGTTAATTATATCACTATAATTAAAATTTAAATAATTTGTTCCGCGAGTTTAATTCAGTTGATATAGGACACTACATTATATATGTGGGGAGTCGGAATTCAAACCTTAAACATTTCACTTATCCACCTTAAAAATGAAACTTTTAACCACTAAAATACTTTAAAAAAAATAATTTCCTTTTACTCTCATCCTCTGCCTTCTTATAATTTGAACCATAACCAAACTGACCCTTACCCTCTAAAGTCTAAACAATAACATGGTACTCATCATCTTTGATGATATTAAATGTTCATTAGAGATTTTAAAATTCATTTCATTAACTATAGTTTCATGACTAAACATGCTCCTGTGCCAAGTAAACAATCTACCCAATCATTACATATTGGATAACAAAAAAGAAATAAAGAATCACGCCATTTGATGAAAGACGGTTCATATGAGAGTAATACGGAGTATTTTTTTTTGTTACCATTTGAGAGTAATATGGAGAAATGAAGAAAAATTATACTCAAAATAATAAAACATAAGTATATATAAAGGAAGAAAATCCATCCATATCACATAGTTCAACCGACAACATCAATATTATTAACGTATGAAGCCTGGATACGTGACACGATACCGATACAATACGATACTGATACGGCAATACGATTTTTTTTTTAAAATTCCCGATACGATACGGTCGCAATATGTTGTTTAAAAATAAATTTAAAATTAAATATACAAATACATAATATATAAACATAACAAAATTCGAAAAAGATAATAAATTAACATTCAAATTACTAAAATTGAGCAAACAAATGACAATTACATATCTCAACTTAATTAAATACTACTCAAAAGGGAATACTATCCAAAAAACAAAACATCATCGGTACCATCCAAAAAACATATGGTTGTCAATCCATAAAGAACATCATACTCTAACATTTACTATTTAAGAGGAAACACAAATTGTATCAGTCTCATCTCATTCATTTCTATCACAAAGAAACATTATTTTCGCGATACTTCTCTGATACGTGTATCGAAGAAGTATCTGACACGTATCGGTAATTATTTTTTTTAAAAATAATTTTAATTGTCTGATACTCTCCGATACGAATATCGAAAAGTATCAGACGAATATCGGTATTGGATACTGTAACGCCCCAAATTTTATAAACTAGCATTTTCTTTATATTATTAATTTAAGTATTTTTATAAAATGAATTTATTATTTAATTATATCTTTCATAATGGCTTGAGAAAATAATATTATCAGTGTGTATAGAAAATTATGTCTAAAGTGTGAGAATGTGTAAGTAATTATTTTCTTAGAAGTAAACATTAGATATAGAAAATTATAGATCTAACCTATTAATTTAATGTGAGAGATGATTAGGTTTGGAAATTTAATCTTAACAAATTTGGTTTAACTTTTCATCTATTCTAGCATTTCAAAAGTAAAGTTACACGTATAAAAACATCATTGTGTATGTTTTGATAGTATTTTTATTTAGTATAGACTGATAACTAATTTATTATTCTGAAAATAAATTTAAGAAAAGTAAGTCTAGAATTCAATCATGAAATATCTTAGTAGCTTGTGATAAAATTCTTGACTTAAAATTCTATCGAATTTTGAATAGTTATTAACTCGACAGTATAAATTATTATCGCAGAAAAAGAAAAGAAAAATATTTTTAAAATCACAAAAATATGAAGATTAAGAGGGTGTTATTAATTTTATCATTTATGTTATAAAAGAATAAATTAAAAATTAAATGAAAATTTAGAGATAAGAATGAATTAGTAAGATAAGAATTACCCATGTGCATGTATCAACGTGGTTAAGCTTTCTTCACAAAGTAGAAGTAAAAACGTGTCCTTATTTTCTTTCACACATGAAGTAGAAAACGTGGACTTCAATTTTACCATGTATAAGGGGAGTAAAATCCTATAAATACAGCCTTAACATTCACTAATCTTTCACACAACTATCACTTTCAAGCAGCCGAGTATTAAAGGTGATGTCAGATTTCAACAAGTCGAATGATAAGAGATTTTGGAAAGCTTTGAGGTAAGGGGAATTAATAATATTAAGTTTCGATGAGCACAAGAAATGTGTTACTTGTATATATATTATTAGTTATAATTAGGGGAAGTTGTGTACTTAATGTTACTAGTTTTAAATTCATTAAGGTATATACAAAATGTTGAGTGATTGATTTAATTGATTATATGTCTGAATAAAGTTTCTTCAATATATGATTCGAAAATGTTGTCAATTGATTCGAAAATGTTGTTACTATCAATGTTTTATGAGGGAAAATAAATAAATTATTTATGTCTTTAATTTGTTTATTTGTAATGATATCTATGTGCTTGAGTGCTTATGGTGAAAGTTTAAGGTGATCTCCCATAAGTTGCATTATGAGTCTTGAGGATTAATATGTCAAGCTAGATGTTGACAAAAACAATTTAAGATGAAGAATTACATAACTAATCACCTTAGGTTGATGAGGAGCAAAACAGGATGTTTCTTACAGTACTATAAAGTATGTAAGACTGAGGATATGTTCGGCTGGGTCGACTATAGACCTACTGAGGTTCACCACCGTTTTGAACTCCTACCAATAGTCACTGATAGCAACTCTGACTGGAGGAAATCATAAAACCCGACGTGGTGAAACCTGACTGTGCAGGACTATCTATAATAAGGTGCAGCGCTCGGGCCAGAATGGTTGAGACATATTTGATATATGTTCGTTGCAAACGACCATGATATGGCAGTAGAAACGGCCTTATGCTCATAATAGTGGTCTCCATGGAGTAGGTTTGAGAAAGACATTATTAAATAAGAGAGAAGACTAACTTTAAGTTAGAAGACTAACTTCGAGTAAAGAATTATGATTGAATTTTATATAAATTATAAATGACTAAATTTTAGTGATTGATCTATTTGCTGATTTACATATTTGATAAAGTGTACTATCTTTCTCTTTGACTATTTGTTGATATGCGACGTTGATAATGTTTTGTGTAATTGGTATTTTAGTGATTATTTGATTTTACGTGACTATTTGATTACTTGATTCTATTTGATTTAGATACATGATTAGATACTCAGGTATGTATATATACTAGTAAAATAAAATCCATGTGTATTTGTACAATATTATGTGTAGCCTTGTGACATCATCACGATGGTAACTTGTGTACGAGTAATTCACCCCGTACAACAGTTAGTGCAGGATATCATAGATCTCAAGTTGAAGTTCAAAAACAACATTGTGAGAGGTATTAACACAAAGATCGTTAGCGTTGACTAGTGACCTAGTTTTCATTTCAGAGTCTGAGGGTTATTGATGACATCATTGGAGTACTCTTACATGTTTAGTGTTTTGACCAGCTCGTGATCATTTGTGGGTTAGAGTCTTATGTAGAGATTAATGTTTAATTATTTCCATGTGAAAGCTTGTAAGATACTGATGTGCAATGAAAATATTTTATGTTTCGGAAATCCTTTGAGCATAAGTAATTGATATAATTGATGTATATTATTTATGGGCTTACTCTAAATTTATATAAAGAGAATTTTGAAAAACTTTTAAAGAAAAAACTAGTACTCGTATTCGAGTACATTTCTCACTTATTACTTTCATTTTACAATAAAAATAAATCAACAAAATTGTATATATTACTTCTATTTAAGCATTTGAAATTGGGTAGTGAACTGTGACGCTCTTCTTTTTAGTATCTGAAAAGGGGGTGTTACAGATACAATACTTCGTCATTTTTAAAATATCGTAGCTTCATAGTTATTAACTAACACCAACACGCCTTTATTCAAATTTGATTTCAAGACTTTACATTTATATATGTAAATTTCAATGGAGAAGAAACTCTTGTATGATATGATTTGGTCATTCACGTAAAATTGAAAAAAAAATACAAAGAGAAAATAATCATATAATGCATACCTTTTAAACAGTCTCGTTCCTGATATTTTATGGGCCTTAGGCCAAACATAAAAAAAAAAACCTCTTTCATTCAATATATATAGCATTAATACATAATAAATTTTGCAAAATATAAAAAAAAAAAAAAATTACTCAAAAATTCATAATAAGCGATTTCTTCGAGCACTTTGAGATGCAAAATCCTTGATAAGCCCATTAACATCAATGTCCGTCAACGTATCTTTCTCAATTGACAAAATTGCCAAACCTTTCAATCTTTCTTGTGACATTGATGATCTCAAGTAGCATCAATGCACATAGACTTAGATTGCAACTTTTTATTGACAATATTAATAGAAAATAAAATGTCGTACCAAATAATCATACTAAGCAAAAATTCAAAACTTTCTAATGCATTAATCAAACTATCCGCCTAATTATTCTTTAACAATCCTACTAATTATACATAATCATATTTTCTACCAATTGAGCCCCTTTCTTTAATAATTCTACACATATTTTCTTGGCCTAATTATATTTTTTTTCTTTTAAGTATTATTAATTTTATTTTTTTTATATTAATAGGTAGGTATAAAAAAATTTGGGCCTCAGGCCGTCACACTCATTGTCTACCCTCGGGGCCGGGCATGCTTTTGAATAATTAAACCAAGAGTAAAAACACTCTTCTCTCTTTGAAAGAAGTTTTAATTATACTCTCATCATCTCTTATATTAAAATATAATCCCTTATTATTTTAACGTAGATAAATATTCTTAACGTAAATAAATATTTTTGTAATAACAATTAACTTTAAAGTACTATTTTATATTAAAAAACTTTAAGGCATCATATAAGAAATTAATTTACCTTTCTTTAAAAAATTTGTTATTTTAGAATACAAAATAGTTATTTTTAACCAATTTTAGTAATTTATTTGAAATTTGCCTTTTATTCTGTATAATTTCTAAAAACATTTAACATTATATGTTTTTCTTTATGTGAGTAAAAGATAATAATGAAAATATATGTATCAGATATTTGATTATATTAAAATAAAGCTTTATTAAAGAAGAGAAATGTAGGTTTATATAAGAGATAGATGAAATTTAAGCTTTTTCATGGGAGAGAAGAGAAGTGTGATTTTTTCTAATATTTAGTATAAGAAGGAAAAAAAGTATATATTTTAACATAACACAAGAGTCTAGTGCAGTGTTTTAAAAACCGGACCGGACCGGCCGGTCAGACCGGTCAAATCGGAAACCGGACCCTAACTGATCCAGTCTGGGTGTTGGATCGGCCATGTAATTGAACCGGCCATTATATGGTTAGACCGGCGAAAATCCAAGCGGTCCGGTTCAAAGAGAAATAAACCACGCTTGTTTTATATTTTTAAAAATAATTGCAGAAGTGGCTGCAGCAAGATTCGAACCCGTGTCCGCAATGTGCAAGGCACACGCCCAACCACTAGAACAACAGCTAACTGATGATATTAATTTGCTTTGTTTATTTAAATATCTAACCAATATAAAATATAGTTTTACAAAAGTGTTTGTTTAGCTACGTTGTTACGTCATCATCCACAAAAACAATTCTATTATTTTTATATTACTTTTTTTTTTGTCAATTTTCTAGATTAATTTTTGAGAAAATAATTTGATGTCAAAATATTTATATTCATCATATATGATTAACTAAAACATAATATTTTTACAATAAAACATAAAATTAGCTAAAATATAAAGGATTTTTTTGACGATAAAATATAAATTATTTACTCAAATTTAAAAAGTAAATATTTATATATTTTGTTAAGTAGCTAATCAAAACAAGCAAAAGAGAAGAGAAAAAAAACGGAAATTATTCTCTAAAAAAAGTTTCGAGTTTTTTCAAATATTTTAGGTGTCATGTCGTGATTATTTTAGAGATCGAGTTATCCAATTCGTCCGGTTTAATATCTATATATTTTTATTATATAGACCGGTTCGTTCTACCGGTTTAGTCATGCGGTTCGACCAGTGACTCAGTGGTTCGACCATTGAACCAGTGAACCAGTATCCTCGCCGGTTCGATGTCCGGTCCGGTTTTTAAAACATTGGTCTAGTGGAGTGTAATTTAAATATCTCTTAAGTGAGAAAAATATAATTTACTCTTAATTAAAATGTATTTTTATGTGAATGTGACCAGATTCTTGTGTCCATTATAAATCATTAGTTGATTAAGTGGTGATTGACACTAAACTTCGTAGGGAGGATCACGGTTCGATCTTTCGACTTTCGCAATTTTGAAAAGCTGAAACCACTTGATGTCAGAACTGACATCCGAACTAAATTAAATTGATGGCGTAAGGAAAAAAAACTCTTATGCCCATTCAAATATGTTTAATTAACTTTTTAAATTCGTAAAATGTTCAATGTATCTAATTAATATCATAAATTAGATTCATCCAACATGACCCTAAAAATAAACATTTCCTTATATATAAAAAAATAGAAAAAAATAAAAAAACTCAAAAACCATTTTTTATTAACAAAAAAGTAAAATAAGAGGGTGAGAAAGAGCAGAGAGGCGGAGACTGAGACTAGACTGTATGAGACTGGAGAGACAACACCTACACGGCGCGCTGTCTGTGTAACCGTTTCTCCCCCTCTCTCTCTCTCTCTCTCTCTGGTAAGTATGTAACTCCCTCTCTCAGATCTTCTTCTTCATCCTTCTTCTATTCTCTCTAATTTCATTTCTCTTTTTCTTTCTTACTTAGAACTATATCATCGCTTTCAACTTCATTCATGGAACAGGTTAGTCAAACAACCATTTCTACTTTATTTTTCTCCTTCCTAATACCAAAATATTCTCCGATTAATTCTCTGATATTTATTTTGCAGTACGAGAAGGTTGAGAAAATTGGAGAAGGTACATACGGTGTCGTTTACAAGGCTCGTGACCGTGACACCAAAGAAATAATAGCTTTGAAGAAGATTCGTCTCGAGCAGGAAGATGAAGGAGTTCCTAGTACCGCTATTCGTGAGATTTCTCTCTTGAAAGAAATGCAACACAGGAACATTGTTAGGTATTTTGATGAATGATGATGAGTAATGTCATGTGTTTCATATACTGATTATTATGATTTATGAAATTGATGCACTAAGTAATGCTAATATTATGTTTGATATTAAGAAGATTAATGTTTAATGTGAAGTTTAGTGGTTGAATTTGGTGTTTATTTTGTGCTATTGTTGCTACATTGATGTATAGTAATAGATCTGCTTAGAACATCAATGTTTGTCATTTGCGATATGATTACAGATTGAAAACGATGGTTTATGTCTTTGTGAATTGAATATGCATTTGTATTATCCTGGTCAACAAAGTGCTGTATATATGCGCTACTTACATTATTGTGTGATCCGTGTTCTTCATGATTGTGTACCTGTCTTGTGGGCAATGTTATACTGTTAAAATTAGGATTGCATAGTACTGGAAAACCTGTGGAATGTTGACTTCAGTTCCTTTGGATATGTTGCTGATTAGCTCACAGACCATACATTACTGTCGTAATGTTATTCTGCTTTAACGATTTATTTATTGAGTTATGATTGGCTGATGGCAGGCTGCGGGATGTGGTGCACAGTGAGAAGCGATTGTATCTGGTTTTTGAGTACCTTGACTTAGATCTAAAGAAGCATATGGATTCATCTCCAGAATTTTCAAAAGATCCACGACAAATAAAGGTGTGACGTCTCTACTTCTATTTTCTTTGGAGATTTTTCTTTTAATCTTTTCGTGAGCAAGAAACACAACTCAGCCACTGATTGAATGATTTTGTCATCCAAATATTGAATAAATCAAATACGAAAGTTGATGATGATTAAATAACATTATGGTTGGCAACATAACTATAGCTTGTCAAAATGCAGGTCCATACATAATTATATATTATATATTATGCATGTCTCATGAATTTTTTGATGAATTACAAGTTGGTTTGGAGTTGATTGGTGACTTTGTCCATAACAGTTTCCTATTTATGAAGACGAGTGACAGGTTGATTAAGTTTTGCCTTTAGCATGTTGATTGGGGCTGTTAAGTGCTTACTAAAAATGAAGTGGAATTCTTGATTCTTGAGAAAAGATAAACCGGCCTTTAGCATTTTGATTGGAGCTTTTAATTGCCTAATGAAACTGAAGGTGCTTAAGTGGAATTCTCTGTTTCTGAGAAACAATAATCTGGGCATTACATGGAACTCTTCGTTGTTTCAAGGAATTATATGGCAATAAAAATGTCGTATTAATTTGTATCTTTTTCATTTCATTAGATTTTGTATCTTTTACATGGCAATTTATTGTGCATTTTGTTCATGACTAATTATTTGTACCCTGTCATGCCCCATTAATATGGATGTTTTTATCACGGATTGAAAAAGAGATCTAATGGTGGCAAAGTGAACGGATTAATTTGGAATTTGAAATTGTTTAATGATGCTTTCTGCAGATGTTCCTTTATCAAATTCTCTGTGGAATTGCTTACTGTCATTCTCATAGAGTTCTTCATCGAGACTTGAAACCACAAAATTTGTTGATAGATCGCAGCTCTAATTCGCTAAAGCTTGCAGATTTTGGATTAGCTAGGGCATTTGGAATTCCTGTTAGGACATTTACACATGAGGTTTGTGTGCTACCTTATGTTTGCTTTTGGAATTTGGTCATATATGGTGATAATATAAATTTGATATTAATGGGCCTATGTACAAGAATATAATTAATTACTCGTGTTTAACTTTAATGTTCGAATAAATTTGAACTACAAAATTTAGTCGAAAATCTTTGGTTTATAATGCCAAAGCAATGCGATATATCTTGAAGACAAGATCTGTCAGATTATAATTTCTCTCCCTGACTATTATTTGTCATATGCTGGATCCTCCTCTTGTTCATCTTTTTATTATTATTAAATTAAGGAAAAGATGATGGAAACTCAAGTAGGGTAGTTTGTTCATTTGAGAATAAGATGAATGGTGCTCTAGTAGGCCACTGACTGGTGAGAAAAGTCGATCAAATGGAGGATAGTTCGATTGAAAGTGGCAAAGGGAGGCCTAAGAAGGCTTTAGTAGAGACGAGTATTTGCTGAAATGGTTACTGATAGTGCCCTATGCCATTTATTGGCCCATTTTGTCAACTCATTTACTGGGAGAAGGCAAGATGCTTGCTGCTGTTGATGTATTATTTGTCTTTCCCCCTAATGAATTGCTAATTTTAACTTCTCTTTACAGAGATAACCTGAATTTAACTCGCAAATTAACTTGAAGAAATTGTCTTGTGCGAACTCTGAAATTATATGGTCTGTTTTATGTTATCCATCTAACTAAGTTTTGATATTTTTTCCATTCATATAAATTTAAAAATTTAAATACATGAAATATACAAGTTAGTGAGATCTACAAGAAAACATGGGAAGCAAGAATACTTGGTCCGTCGCCTTTTTTTTTTTTTTTTTTGCATTTTGATCTGTTTTTGTGTCAGTCAGTTTATATAGTCTTTACTTCTTCATATACAAATGATTGAAATTATTAAAATTGAAAGATTTATTGGAGTATATTATTTAAGGACATGAAAATCTTGTCAATAAGTATAATGATAGATGGGCTTTTAAAAAATAATATTTATTCCTCTTTCTGCATTGTTGATTTGGGGATTTTTTTAGGTGGTAACTCTATGGTACAGAGCTCCAGAAATATTGCTTGGATCTCGTCAATATTCTACCCCAGTTGATGTTTGGTCCGTGGGATGCATATTTGCAGAGATGATAAACCAACGACCACTTTTCCCAGGGGACTCGGAGATTGATGAATTGTTTAAAATATTCAGGTACATAGTTTTTTTGCCATAAGTTTTAAAGTTCATTAGATATCATAGTAAATTCTGTCAGATAAGAATTTGACAGAATGCCTCCTAACTCCATTAAATGTCTCTACACTTAAGTTGGAATCAGTGGCGGATCTTGATTGAAATTTTAGGGCTTCCATATTTATAATAATTTTTTAAACACCCCATATTTATAATAAGTACTAACATTTAATGTACAGAACGAATTTGCATCTTTGCATAGTGGTGAAATAGCTACCTTTTTTACCTCACGTGTGAAACAATCTCTTGCCACTAAGCCATTAGATACATTTGTCAAAATATGGGGCTGGCAAACTTGTAATATATAGATCAAATTACTCTTGATGCAATACATATCTATGAAAAAGAATAAAATTTGGAGGGGTGCCATGGCACATCCCCGCCCTAGAAAGGTCCGCCCCTGATTGAAATTATGGCTCAGATGTATACTGGGATTTTCCAACTGTTATTGTAATTGAGTACTGTATGTAGTACTTTGATAGTTCGGTGCAAATAATATGTAGGTAGCACGAACTATCTGATGCCTGTATTTTACATTAACATTTCTCAGCCATATGGGATGGTTTATAGTTATGAGGATAAATTTGGATTTCGGGAAATGTTTAGTAATCTAGTTTAGGGCTGTCACAAAAAATGCAGGAACATAGGATTTTTAATACATATTTTACTAGAAATTTCGGTCAGTATTTTGTGATAAAAGTATATACTCCCTCCAAAATATTAGTCATGGACCATTATACTGCTGGTATTGCAATCTATGTAATGCAGCCAATATATTTTTATTTCAATATAGGCTTGTAACAAACAAATAAATAGTATATAATGTATGCTTATAATTTTGCTCTCTGCTCCTTATATGAAGAATCATGGGTACACCAAATGAAGATACATGGCCTGGAGTGACTTCATTGCCTGATTTTAAATCAGCCTTTCCCAAGTGGCCATCGCAGGTAATGAAATGGATCTTTAACTTGCATTAATTAATGTTAGGATTCTATTGCCATATTTAACCTTATTTTGTATTTTGCAGGATCTGGCAACGCTAGTCCCAAATCTTGAGCCAGCTGGTCTTGATATTCTATCTGTAAGTGAGTGATAATATCACACATGATATTTTTAAAATACTGAACAAAGGAAATATTACTGATAAATGAAACCAAAGGTTACATGTGTTTTGTTATCCACATTTTGGAGCAATTAAAAAAGCACAAGTGTTAGTTGGTAATGCTTCTCATAAGATTTTAGATTATCGCTACCTTTATTTGGCAAAACAATGACTGACTGTAGCTAATCTTTCACTATTTGGACTTTGGAAAGGTTAACCATGCAAAATGGTCGAGGTCACAAATATTTCCTTTTAGCCAATTATAATGAACTTCATCAGTCATGGGTTTACCACTTAGTAATGTTCAAATCGATTAAGTTTTTAAATGAATGGATAGGGAGATGGAAAGTGATTGGCCTTTGTTTTATATCCTTAAAATTGCTTTCATTGATTTTAACTGGTTCTTACTAAAGTTTGTGGATGTGTTGTGTATTGTATTCCAGAGTATGCTTCGCTTGGATCCAAGCAGAAGAATTACTGCTAGGGGCGCACTTGAGCATGAATACTTCAAAGACATTAAATTTGTCCCCTGAGTTCTAGGCTCCGCGGAAGAGGTGTCTATATTTTTATGTGTGTAGCATATATATGGGTTTTGACTCAGAAATGTGTGCTATCCTTGCTATACAATGTTTTGGACCGAGTAATATTTCATTTATTGGTTCTTAAGATTTATTTAGATTCAGTTTTGAGTGTTGCCTATTATCTTTTTGATGCCTTAGTATCGATACAATGCAACCAGCAGATTTTCTGTTTGTTTGATGTATAATATTAATAGACATTACCGAATGGTGGTTGTAGAACAAATGGTTATTCCTATGGTATGGAACATGTAAATTTGACATACTTTCTCGTTTGTAAGTTGCTTTTATCTGCTTTCTGAAATTGGTATTAGATTTAAGATTAGTTCGATGACCAACGTATAATAAATATCCAAAAGTTTTATTTTTAATAAATTAAATAGAAATCGATGCTCTTTCGCAATTACATTATTGTAAATTTGTAATGATAGTGATAATGCAAAGATTTTAGGTTTTAAATCAGCCTTAGATGAAAATACTAGAGTGGTAGTTCTAAATTCTAATCTTTCCTAGATGCATGGAAGCATTATCATTTTATCTGGTCATCTGGTAGGACAAATACCGTTGGAACGTTAGACCAGAGACCTTAATCTTTTAAATCATCGATTTAATTAATTTGTTTAGAGGTTTTATGCACTAAATTGGAAATTTTGAAGGTACAGGTATAAACACAAAAGTTGTGAGTAAAATTGTGTAAACCCCACTTCAAAAACGGGTAGAATTACGCATAACACATCCACTTCACCATCTTCTCCTTGAAGCAGTGGAAGCTTCTCATTAGTGCAGGTCATTCGAATTTTGATTCTGCTGAATAAATGCTGTAAATTAATGGGGAAAACAGTAAAGTCAGATATAATCTCTCACCATTCATTCAATAGATGGGACGGATTGATTCTCAACACCACAAACTTAGAACTCCCTCGTAGTTAAATGTTATCCATTCAAGATATGATACAAAAAGAAAAATTGGATATATTTCTCCTCTTGATAGATATATTTTATACTTTTTAAGTTATGCATGTATGTATTACTTCAAAGCATGTTTACTTCAAACTTTCCTTATACTTTTCCCTTACCCTAAAATCCAAAGCATATAATAGAACCAAATTTCACTGGTAAATATTAGAACACGACAGTACTATAATAAGCTAAAATTAATAATGACCACACCCTTTATTACATATCCTTGAGCCCTACCACATTAATCATAGAATCTGTAGATCATGATTTTACATCTTCAATCAACACATGCATGGAATACAATATTGTCCATATCATAAATAAATAATTAAAGTATATTACATTTTATTTTTTTGCTTTCACCACTAGTTTAATCTGATTCGGAAGTCAGTTTTGGCATCAAGTGGTTCCAGCCCCTTCCCAATCGCAGTTGTGGGGGATCGAACTGTGATCCTCCCTGCCAGTTCATCGCCAATCACCCCTGAACCAACTAACGATCGGGAAGTATATTATATATCTTGAACACACTATAATGAAAAATTAGAAACTTCAGCATCACCATGACCATACCCTGAAGAATGCACTACATCATGTTCCTGATCCACCATAATCATGGACCCATTTTGTTGATTTTGATTAAGCTTCTTCCTTTTCTTCTTCTCATAACCAATTCCTCTAGCTTTAGCTTGAGCATCTCTAACTTCCCTAAGATATAACCTCACAGCACGTGCTCCAAAAGGGTTCATCTCTGATGAACCACCATTCTCTTCAAAAGCAGCACGTAACCTACCAATAAGAGCATCAAGACTACCCCAAGCTTGTTTCAAAGGACAAGGACATGGACCTGGTGGATGTGAGTTTCCATAATAAGCACAGTTTTCTGAATGAACTTTGGTTTTTCCAAACTGATCTAAGTAACGAAGAAACTCAAGAACATTTGCACCACTACAACGTGAAAGTGTTAATGGTGGACGATGATTCTTTAAGTATTGACAAAAAGTGTTCCAATCACGTCTCTTTTGTGACTCATACCTGCTTAGTGTAGGAGTAATAGAAACTTGCATTCTTTGTGAAGTTAATAACTCATCACTATGGTTGCTACTGCTTGAGGAGGAGTTGTTGTAGCCGGAGATCGCGGCAGAGGCCGCGGCAGCCACGGCAGCTGACATGTCACAAAGTTCTGATGAATTATGGTTGTGAATATGTTTGTTGAGCACAAGATGTTTTTGTTCTGTTTTTGTATTTGGTGTATGTGTGTGTGTATATATAGGTTGAATTGTGGTTTGTTATTCTTTAAAAGGTGCTATTTTTTCAGGTGGGTTTGGTTAGGATTTGTCTAAAGCTAATTACTAGCTTTAATAATAAGGAAATTTGGGTGATTTTGGAAAAAGTTATTGATTTTAGAATTCATGACATGTGATTGTGGACAAATGGAAAGAGATAGGAGTTTGGTATGATTTTGGTAAGATGGATCATGGATGGATTCATTGATCTAGTAATGAAGAAGATAATTGGTTGAAATTTTTGGTATAGTTAACTAGTGTTATACTCAATATCTTGTGGAGTGAATCTAATTTAGGAGTGGTGATGAGGAGTTTATATAACTTAAGCAATAAGAATATTATAAGGAAGATTTGAGGGTAAGGATGAGGTATAGGGTATAGAGGGGTAGCAAATTTCCTAGCAATAGGGAGACAAAAGAGGGGTCCATGCATTAGAGAGCAAGTGATGGCAGTTTGAATATCACTTCAATAAGTCTATCACAATCATTGATTGTTATTTTCCTTGTATCTTTCTCAAGGAAAAGGATTATTTCCTGCAGAAATGGTAGGACGTAGTAATCAACTAAAGCCGTCCGATTTAATTTTAATAGTTGAGATTGTTTTCATTTAAAAATATAATTTTAAATATTACTCTTTCAATCTAAAATCGATGGCTGATATTGAAAACTGTGTATAACTGCATGTAATAATTACAGCAGGTAATCTTAGTCCTTTCTCAATGCTTTTGAAGTGGAGAAAAAAAACAAAGTTAGGAGAATTAACTTGTTTTGGCCTACCTCTTTTAAGTAAAGCAAGTACAAATACAATTTACACCACAAATTGGAGTGGACAGGAAATTGTCAATTTGCACTTGAGATTAAAGACTTTGAATAGGAGTGTTTATATTTAAATAAAAACTTAAAATTGATTAAAAAAAGGAAATCCGCACAAAATTATAGGAGTATATTATTGAATATATTTTGGTTTTTTTTTTTGCAAAAAAGCTTAGATCTAATAAGATTTGAAATTTTTGTTGGTAGCTAAACGAAATGATAATAGTCATTGAAAATTCACACATAAAATGAAAGAGTCAGGGTACGAACTCTACTCACGACATCCAACCTAATAATTTTAACATTTTTTTTTTTTCGGTTAACTAAAATTTATGGACAATTTCAGATTTTCTTTTTTAAAATTGAGCATAACCACGTACATATATTTGATGTTATTGCTATTATTATTATGATGTGTTACATTAATATATTATTTGTTTCTTTTTTATTTTTTAATATTTATCACTAAAAAATAAATAATATTTATTAGCTTAATTCAATCAATTTTTAAACTATTTCACATATTTTAAATATAATACGCTATTGTCATTCTGTAATATTAATTTTTATTATATTATATGTTATATTTTATATTAAATTTAATAATATATATATTCTTACAATATTATAATTTGTATATTTAAGAATTGATATAAATGTCCACAAATCCTAACTTAACTAGTAAAAATGCTGAAATTGCTAGTGTTGAACGTCATAATCAGAATTTGAATTCTGATTCCTCAACTTTGCATGTACGAGTTTCCAATGGTCAACCATTTCGTCTATCTATAAAAATAAAAATAAATTCTAAATTAAACAGTAGTACTGTATTAAATTAGACCATATCAAATTTTTTTAAGCAATTGTCTAAACCAAACACTTAGTAATTGTTTATCTTTAAATCGAATTGTCTCAAAATCGATACAAATCACCACAACCATCACCTTTTACGTTTGATTTGCTAAACAATAAATGATGAGATTGTACAAGACAACTGTATGTTTGGTTGTGAAGAGAAAATGAGAAGAGAGAAATAAGTGAGAGAGAGTAAAAGAAGAGAGAAAGAGATGAAAGTTAGAGTAGATTTGATATGTTGTTTGATATAAGAGAAAGATAAGAGAAATTGAGAAGAGAAAAATATTGATTATTTTTTAAAGTATTATAATAACCCTGACTTCAAAATATTTCCATTAATAAACTACTCATAAGAAACAAGGGCATGATGGTAATAACAGGCAAAAGTTGCTTCTCTCCCCTCTTTCTTCGCACATCAGAGAAGAAGAAAAATAGGGGTGGGACCCACACACTTTATGTCACTCTCACTTGTTTCTTTGCTCTCCCAAACACAGAATTGCTCTCCCAAACACGAGAAATGCCACTTTTCTCTTCTAACTCTCTCGTCTTAATTTCTCTCTTCTCTAAATCATCTATACCAAACAAGCCTAATTGTACTATGTTTGATTGTAAAACTGTTTCAGAGACTGGACAAACTAGGAGGTACGGGACAAGACAAAAACAGAAATTTTTATCCCTCAGTAAACCACAGCACAACTTTTATATTGCCAAATGTTTTATGTCTAGCATGTTGGCACGAATTAAGTTCATTTTTAAGACATTTTTTCAATCTAAAACAAAATAACTATATTGCACTTTGGAGTTTGGATTATATACTTTTCAAACGGGTGTTATGTATTTTTTTAAGAGCAATGCTATTTAGCAAGAAATATTGATGCAAGAAAAAGAAGAATTTATAAAATTAGAAATTTGACCAATTAAAATTTGGCTAACTATATATGAGAGATAGTGATGATAATTTGACCAATTAAATATTGTCACCTAAAATTCTTCTCTTTCTTGCATAAAAAAATTCTTGCTAAATAACATTTTCCTTTTTTTAATAAACAATATATATTGGGCACTATGAACAAGAATCACTTGGTTTAACAAGTTCTCGTGTTTGGAAAAATAAATTACTCAAGTTCTCGTGTTTTATGGATGATTTCTTCTAACTAAACCAGATATGTTAAATAACAATCCTCCTAATGGTCCCATAAGTTTAACTGAAATTATGATAAAAAATTGTAGAAGTAGTATTTGATATGTTGAGAGACGATTTTGAATACAAAATACTTTATTTCTACACATTTATTTAGGATGAGTGAATTTTGTCACTAAACTCCCTGAAAAAAAAATATCCCTAATATCTTGTCAATTTTATACTCATTACTATTTTATAACTTATTTTCCTATTGTTTGAGAAAAAAATCCTCTCTTCTCTTTCTTTCTCCTCCTCCTTTTCCTCCCCTTACTCTCCCATTTTTTTTTTTGTCTTTCTCTTCCTTTTTAAAAAATAAAATAAAATTTGAACTCATTTTTTCTCTAACCATTTTTTTGCATTCTAATTTTTTCCTGATTTTCTGCCTTCTATTTTTGGATGTGACAAAGTACTATATGTGAACTGAGTTTATGTACATATATATGAATTGAATTCACATAACATTTAAAATTTGAAATTTATAGTCAACTCGATCATGAACACATACATCCACATGAATTGAATTCATGTAACAAGAAAATTAAGAATTTACAGGTTACACATAAACTGAGTTTGTCAAATTCATAAAAATATTTTAGAAAAAACTTAGTTCACTTACGATAGAATGTTAGTGGAAGATATAGAATGAATTTTAAAAAATAATGACACTAATATTATATTATTGTTAAATATTGTGTTTGGAGGTGCATGTAACCAGGAAAATATGAGGTAACCAACAAAAATATTGATTGTATACTATTTTTTTATTGAATTATTGTTTTAACATTATATCATTTATTATGTGAATCGTGCCTAAAAACTTACTATATGGATTGTTTTTAGGTAGAGAAATGAATATTATAAAAACCGTAGTTTGTTTTCTTAATGACAAAAATAATTAGGTGAGTTGAATCTCAGTAATTTATATTAGAGTCGGAATATAAGTACTTACAAATGATTCACATCAAATAGATCTTTACAATATCAGACATTCTTGCGCGGAATATAGATCACCTTATTAACTGGATTCTTTGTTTTCACCGTGAATGTCACTTTCATTTCATAGGTGCAAATTCAAACTATGGAGTATGGGCAGATAGGTATCAAAATATAGTGTAAAAAACACGGTAGCTTCTAAATGCAAATTACTCGCTCCTTGGTGAAGCAATCATCTTTCTCTAATTTTTTTTTTTGTAAATTTTTTTTTTTTCTTTTTGTCTATTGAAGTTCCTTGGCCAAGTTTTTTACCCCTGTAAATTTGCAAGTGTTATTTAAGATTTATATTAAAATGAAGCAAATACAAAATAAGTACTATATATCTCAAGAATACATTTTTAACGAAACAGTCATATCATATAACTTGAAATAAAAAAAGTGCTATTCAAACTGGTAACTTATTGAAATGACATTGACTAGTTCAAGATTAGCTGCCTGCCATAATGAATAACCACATTTAATTATATCTTAAAAAACTTTACTATGTAGTTTATAGGATATATCGAGGTAAAATTTTATGATGATAAATAAAAGTACCAATCCTCAAGAATACTATAGTTAAGAAATAGAAATTATATATAGAATACTAGAGTTGGCTAATTCTCTTTGCAAAGTCTTAATGTGTGTTTGATTTACTATAAGATAATTACCATACAAAAATAGGTGTTTTGTAGATTTTTATCACACAAAAGGGCCATCTATATGATCTAATAATTTCATTCCAATTAGTCGTGACTCATGGTGCCAAGATCTCATATAAAACATAAATAAAATAAAAGATAGTTATTCAAAAGTATAACCTTTAGAGTCATCAATATGTTGAATCTTATCTTATTATTATTAAAAGAAAAAATGAATCTTATTACACTCCTTCAAAAATATTTTTCATTTCTTATTTCTTTGATTATTTTCTTTATGGGTTTAAACAACTATGCCTCCTTGGATTTAAATTTATTAGACACTTTGTTATTCTGTTTATGTTGCAATCAAATTTTGTTTAAAACTTATTTGTATTTTGTACTGTACTATTTTATTGTGTGTGACGACAACATTTAAGATTTGAATTTAAGAACTTATGACATTGTGGAATATTTGAGTTTTTCAAATTTTTTAGGTGTCATGTCATGATTTTTTAGAGATCGAGTCATCCAATTCAACCGGTTTAATACCTATATAGTTGTATTATAGACACCGATTCGTTCTACCAGTTTATTCGGTTATACCCGGTTTAGTCATGTGGTTCAACCAGTGACCCGATGGTTCGACCAATGAACCAGTAACCCAGTACCCTCTCCGATTCGATGTCCGGTCCGGTTTTTAAAACATTGATGGGTTCTTGTTTATTTGACATTATAAAATTTCAGCTAACATGAACTATCATTTTAGGTGATAATACATTGAAAAATTATACCATTATTTTAATTAATTAAATAATACATTGAACAATTGTATATCAAGAAATTTAAAATGTAATTAAATAAAAATAATGAATTGATATATTGATAAAATGATATATATATTGTATCTTGAAGTATCAAAGTAACAGGTAAATAGTCATAAAAAAAAGGAAATAAATAAATAAATAAATAACTGATAATGAATTTGAAAAGTTTTTTCTTGACAATAACAAACTTAACTATTTCATTAACTAAATAGCATTGATACAGTTATCTGGGCTTAACTCAATTGGTAGGACATTATATTATATATGTAGAGAGTCGGGGTTCAAACTCCGATCATCCCACTTATCCACTTTAAGGGTGGAATTTCTAGTCATTAGACTAATTGACAAAAAAAATAGCATTGATAGAAATATGATGAAAATCAATTTACAATCGATAAGAAACCTCTTGGGTTGGTCTGGTAGTATTGGTTTGTGATCTGGGAATGTGCTCCTCCTTAAGATCTTATGGTTGATTCACTCTCGTACCAATTTGGAAGGATATATCAGTTGGTAAAAACATTACATGTAATATGTAAAACCATGATGTACTCACTTGTTCGCCTTAAAAAGATGCTATTTAAAATAAAAATAAAATAAAAAAGCAGTTGTTGAATCAAACGTCATGCAAATCTATATGGGTAGATTACGTATATAAAGTACTCTAGAGAAACATATCCAGGTACAGCCGTACCAATATCACAAATCCACACTATGAATTTATGATTATGCCAAAAATAAAAGACAAAGCATAGGTAGGTTTCAAGATTCTAGAATAACAACATTAAATTTCATAACTATCTTTGCAGATGGAGCATGTTTGATATTATTGGCAAAAAGATAATTAGAATGTAATAAAAGACAAGTTGGTATTGTAGAGTCATTGCAATGGCAATGTTAGTGAAAAAATGTTGAAACAACCAATTTGCCACTCAGAATTCCTAGGTTATTATATTAGCTGAAACAACCAATTTGCAACTGTTCAATCCTGGGACCCTTTCATGGCAATCAAATTCATGCCTAATATTTTAATACAATCAAATGTTTACATGAGTGAATTTCACATTATAATGTGCAAAAGCAATAGAACAACTGTAGGAGGAAGGTAAGGAATGTACATGTACATGAAAGAGAAATTACAACAAGATAAACAAATAAAAATGCCCATCTTTCGATTTTTCTTTTTGGCAAAGAAAAACCCTTCAAATGTTATTAAAGCAACCACTAAATGGTGCTAAATTTTCTGATCTAATATATACCTAAGAAACTTGTCCCTTTCCAACCTCCAGCAAGCATGACCATCAACTTCCTTCCATTGTCGCATGTCCTTCTCTGCGCCTACGCCTCCTGCCAGAACGACTCAACAGAACTCTGCCACCACCTTGCCGGCGGAGCCGGCTAGCCAAGGATACACCATCATCATGGCCTTCATTGTAGCTCCCATCATCATTATCGTCATCCGAAACATCCAGTATGACATCCAACTCATTGTCATCATTCTGATCTGCTAACCTATCAGGGCCCAGATCAGGCCTCAGCCGTCTACTTATGCTATTGAGATCATTTCCCTGCCGAACTGCATGCAACAGGAGGAAGAAATTCATAGCCTCCATACCCATCTGAAATCTACCATTTCTATCTGCATTGCCTGCATCAAGAACACCCTCCTCATCATCTGAATCAATGTCATTACTATGGCGACCTTCTATAACATAATCTCCCAAAACCACTGCCCCAGGTATGGCCGATGTCATTGTGCTGATAACATCTTCACGTTCACGCTCCCACTCGAGCCATCTCCATTTCTGCTCATGATCGGGATCTACTGTCCGTGGGCGTGCCGAAGGATGTTCTGCTCGCACATGCTTCTTCAACTCCTTATAGTTCCCAACAAACGAGCAGTCATCCTGCATGCAGCTTCTTTTCTTTTCATTGAGATAGTCTCGCACAGGTTCCACAACAGTCCAACCTTTAACCTGACCCCTACATAGGGGGCAAGCAAGTTCGGTAGCTTCATTCTTCTCAAGAGGTGAGTTCAAATCATGAAGCACAAATGAATTATCAATTGAACCTGAACCTTGCACAGGCTGTCCATTACGTACTGAAATTACTTTGGTGTAAGCTTTCTTGTACTGATCAAGACAATTGGAATGACGAAGGCTAGTTCCACACATATAGGGACGGCAACCCTTGTCATGAGAAGAACAAAGAAGAAGAACAGCATTGTGTGGATATTCCATGCACACAGAACATGTTACATCTTCGCACTCTTTCTTATCCAGGGCCTTAGAGCATTTCTTTTGACACATATCCTCACAAATGTCCCTTTTGCATCGAGCCAACGGGTATGGAGCCAGTCGGTACTGACGAGAAGCAATCCTGCATCGTCCCCTACTTCCTTTTGCCATTTTCAAAATACCAACACAACCTGGAATTTAAACCACAACACTGTTAAAAGAATACTATGATTGCCGTGATCTAACTATCATGTTGTGGAACTACCAATGCATTTACATATTTGTTTTGCGTAAACTGGAATAATTCAGACACCAGATTTACAAATCAAAACTAAATTTGCAAATGTTGCACAAATTGTTTTTTAAAAATATCATGATAAGAAACATAATTTCTTAATTTACTTAAGAAACTGGATGTTAAATGTTGACCTATTAAAAATCCATCCACCACAAAAAAGAAAAGATGAAGAGTAAACAGGAATTCAATTTCCTACAAAACAAAATCAAGAATGAACAGAAAAACATCATTTTTATACACACTTCAAACATATATTTATTCATTTTTCTACAGTAAAACCCAATGGCCCAATCTTCTACAGAAATAATTGGTTCCCACACATGTAACTTCTTCCCTCACTCCAAAAAGTGAACCGACCCTCGGTAACAATCTCAATCAATTGTCCAAACAACTCAAACAATTTAACTTCAGAAGTTTATAACATCAGGGCACTCTTATATTTCTATGAATCTACTGACAGACCAATTTAATCAGTGACAATGAACTATTGAGGCCTGATGCTAACATTCAATCAAAATAATATTGTCATTACCAGTTGAGATAGAAATGTTATGGTCAAATAGCAGCTATAGTATAGATGCATTGGTCAAAAATGCCAATTTAAGGTCAATTGATTCACGCGTCCAGATAACATTGAAAAGTGCTGATGATAAATGCATAGATGCATTGGTCAAATAGCAGCTATAGCATAGCAAAGTTTGAACAAAATGCTATTGTTGCACTTCAGCAATATGCAATTTAGTACAAAGTATTAGACGCTAATTTTCGCAATCTGCAATTAACAACACTGCTGGTGCATTAAACGTTGGTCCCTGCTCTATCAATAGTAGACCACTAAAGGAGTCAATGTTCTAGCAATCATATATGATATATGCAACATTGAATCTAACGTTAAAATAATCATTGTTTAAATTGTCCAGTTGTTCATATCCAGAAGGCATTACACTTATGTGACAAGCTCCCCATCACGGAAAGAAAAAACATATTTTGTCCTTTGTGACCAATGCTTCCTTTCCCATATTCTTGCCAAAATTAAAACCATTGGATGGGTGATCAGTACACAGAGTAGGGCCAGAAAATGGATGTTTGGCTTACATGGATGAAGGTAAGTTGTTTGGTCTGTCAGAGACACTAAACATCGAACAAATAAAAAAATAAGAATGAAGATTTTTCAAGTATCTTCCCATAATTATGCCTGAACGGTGATAGATGTTAGAAAATTTGTGATTCTCTAATGACTGCAGATCAGTTTACTCATTAATTAACACAGCATACCTCAATTCTTAATAGAGATCAAGTCAAAAGAATTTCGACATGGAATAATACATCAACATGAAGCTATAATGGAATACTATGATTTTGTAATAACCCACAGAAGAGCATATATCAAATACAACATTTTGAAAGTCTAAACTAAGAATTTTGGTCTTTTACCTACCAACAGAAGATTAACTTATAACCAGATCTACTAAACAGGTGCATCATCATATTACAAAATTCATTTAAGCAAAAACTTCTCTTACCACAAAAATTAATATCATAAAAGTGCATATACAAAAAGGGAAAAAGACAAACTTGTTGAGTATTAAACCAACACAATAGTGAGGTAAACTTTTAAAAATGAGAACATTTGTATTGCTTGTAATTGAAGTTAAAATAACTATCATTTTTTGTTGTTTCTAATCTATAACTCCTGCCAGTCACAAAATTACATAGTACATACACAAGACACTGTACTAAGTATTGAATGCAATGTAAACACTAAATTAAGAGAAAAACATTTCATCAAAATAGCCTCATTATACCAACAAAGGAACCTCACTTTCTTATATGCTATAAACAAATCATGTTATATGCTTATGCACCACCAAACCATTATCACAAGGATAAGAAAAAACTCACCAGCTAGAGCTGTAAACAAATAGAGCTATGAATCCAACAAATTAGTTGGAGAGATCAGAGTGCATCTGTCAAATAAATAAACACAACAACAATAAAAGAAGAATATATTAGTTTAAGATTCATATAAGTGGGTCAAAGGAAACAACGTGGTTAGATACAAGAGCAAGCAAAGACAACTAACAAAGTAAAATTCACAAATAAATACAAATATAATATTAACCATAACATGAAGCTAAGATAACAAGCACATGTCACTAAGCTTCATCCACCCATCTTAGATCCAATCAACAACCTAATATTAAATTACATAAATATAAATTATAAAATAAAATAAAAATAAAAATCATTAATCAAATAGAATCAAATGTGGATAAAATTTAGGTTAGAAAATGAATATGTTTGAAAATTTAAGTTCTGATGAGAAATTAGCCTAAAAATTGGGGGAAAATAAGGGTTAGTAAAATTGAAGAATGTAATAGTGCATTACACATAAAAAAATGGGAAATTGAATAGCAATAGAATGAAGTAGGAGGAGAGAAAAAAGGATTGTACCAGAGGGAGAGGATAGGAAGAAGAGAGAGGAAAATGAAGAGAATTTAAAAAGAGAGAAAGAGAAGAATAAGGTTCGATCGAAAGTAAAAGCGATGGAATCGAGAGGGAAATTGGGAGGGAGAGAAAAAGGATGGAAAAGAGTGGTTTGGTTGGTGGAGAGAGAGAGAAATGTTTCTCTCTCTAAATAATCTTTTGTTTACAGCAGTTTTGTGAAGTTCGAGTTATTTCTACGCTACACCCTTCTTTTTCGATTTGCTTTGTGTTGTTGTGATGTTGTTACTGATCATTTTTTACGCGCTACTGTAGCGAGTTAGAACACGCTCTATTTTAACTGATGCGGCGTGAGAGAAGATGAAAATGAATAATGGATGATGACGTGGCATGGAGTGGGTCTTCACGTGCTTCGTTTCCCGAAACCTACGTATCCATTAAAGCATATTCTATCGTGCAGTTTATAAATTCCTTTAACTTCTAAATTTCAAATTAAAAATAAAATTGAATAGAAATGTTATGTTTGAAAATTCAATAGCTACCAGTATTTTCTTAG
Source organism: Trifolium repens (assembly GCA_030408175.1). Taxonomy (NCBI): domain Eukaryota; kingdom Viridiplantae; phylum Streptophyta; class Magnoliopsida; order Fabales; family Fabaceae; genus Trifolium; species Trifolium repens. The sequence goes on along the minus strand of CP125842.1, from coordinate 49,422,562 downwards.
GTGTATGATTTGAGAAACTATAATGTGAAATTTTGGTATAAAGAACACCTCACGGAACTCCCGCAGTGTTGTCATATTGGCGTTGGATGGACTCATGAAACGCATCAAATGACAACCTCTAGTATTTTTTTCCTTTCCCTCATTGAATTGGAGGAGTTTTCTTTTTATTTTGTCATGCCAAATTTGAGTAAAAAAACATGGTAATATCATAATATGTACTCTAACTCTCTAAGTCCCTAAAGAAAATCAAATTTAATATTTATTTATTGAAGGAAAAAAAATGCATAGACTATGCAAAATAGGTTAATCAATCACAACTATATTTTCCACCATATTATCTCATTTAACCCACACTTTCCTTTTTTGTGTTTTTTTTCTTTCTTTTTCTCTCTTGTAACAAAAAAAACCCACACTTCGATTGGTGCTGAACTTGGTAGGGAGGACTTATTAGTTTTCTTTGTAATTTAATCTTCTGACGAGAATAGCTTCTGAAGGGTGCAGCCTCTAAAGCAGTCTTGCTCACTTCAGCTTCTGAGAGGTTACAGGCTCTTGTACTCACTTAGCCTCTTATGACTACAAGACTCTGTCTCAGACTCTTACACTAACAGGTTCTGAAGCAATCAGCTTCTAATGCTTCTCAGGCTCTGAACCTCTGGTTCAGTTAGTTTGTCTGTTTAGTCAGTTAGGATAGTTTGTTTGTACAGTTGTATTTCAGTTGGTTAGTTAGTTAGAGAGGTTTAGGTTTGTTAGTTGGCTTGTTACAAGCTACCTCTCCCACCTATTGTACATACACCTATATATAGGTGATTTTGGTGATTAATAAAGATAACTTTTTTCCTTAATTCATTCTCTTCAATTTTATTCATAGTTCTCGCTATTCTTTCTTAGTGTTCTTAGTGTTCTTTGTTGTTCATCTTTGTGGGTTATCCCCAACAAAGTGGTATCTAGAGCTCGTACGATCCAAGGGATCTTGATTCGTTCTTGAAAGAAGAATCAGGTTGAAAGTGAATCAACCATGGCTGGGAACAACAATTTCCATGCGAATCTGCCAGTTTTCGATGGAAAGAATTGGGATAGATGGGTGAAACATATGAAGGTGATATTCAATGTTCAAGAAGTGTATGAACAAGTGAATGCAGCAATCACTCCTCTAACAGAAAATGCAAATGAAGAACAAAGAACAACATTCAGAGAAGCAAAGAAGAAAGATAACAAGGCCCTGTTTCTCATTCATCAATGTGTTGATTCAAAGCTGTTTGAGAAGATTGCAGATGCTGAGACCTCCAAAGATGCATGGGATATCTTGCAAAAGAGTTATGGTGGTGATGCAAAAGTGAAGAAAGTAAAGCTTCAGGCCTTGAAGAGACAGTATGAACTGTTGCAGATGAAGAGTGATGAATCAATTGCTGATTACTTCACAAGATTGGTAACTCTCACTAATCAGATGAAGAACTGTGGAGGTAATCTTAATGAGCAAGAAACGGTGGAAAAGGTACTAAGAACTTTGACTTCTAAATTTGAGCATATAGTGGTGACTATAGAAGAGACTAAAGATTTGAGTGAGATCAAGATAGAGGATCTGCAAAGCACTCTTGAAGCTCATGAGTTGAAGCATGGTGAGAGGAGCCATGGCAAAGAAGATGAGCAAGCTCTTTTCTCAAAATTCAAGAAGTACCAAAGTGAGAAGAAGAAATGGCAGAATAAGAAAGACTCCAAGAAAAGCAAGGAGAATGCTGAGACAGTGTCTGAATCCTCAAATGGAGGAGGAGGGAAACAGAAAGATAAGTTAAAGAAGAAGGACAAGAGCAATATTCAGTGCTACAATTGTGACAAATATGGGCATTATGCCAATGAATGTAAAAATCCAAAGAAAAGGAAAGGTCAAGACAATGAAGAAGAGGCCAAGGTAGCACATGATAGCTCAGGTTCTGATGATGAAACCAGTTTCATGGTGACAATTGCTGATGAAGCAGCAGATTCCATGGTTTGGTACTTTGATTCAGGGTGTTCTAACCACATGACTGGTAATAGAAGCATCTTGACTGACTTTGATGAGTGTCTCAACACAAATATCAGATTGGCCAACAGTGAGTCCATTAAGGCAGAAGGTATGGGTAATGTTGTGATCCAAAGGTCAAATGGCAAGAAAGCTGTGATTGAAAAGGTTCTCTATGTCCCTGGTATGAAGTGTAACTTGATGAGCATAGGGCAATTAATTTCAAAGGGTTTCAAGATAGTAATTGAAGATGAGACACTGCAACTCTTTGATTCCAAGAAGAGACTAATTTTCAAAACAGCACAAAGCAAGAACAGGATCTACAAGACTCAAATCAAAGCTATTGAAGCTACATGCTTGTCTGCAACTGCTGAAGAGAAAGATAGTGATCTGTGGCACAAGAGGTATGGGCATTTGAATTTTAAGAGCCTGTCAATGCTTAATTCAAAATGCATGGTGTTAGGATTGCCTAGTGTCATAACTCCAGTTGATACATGCACTACTTGCCTGTTAGGAAAACATCATAGATCATCATTTAAAAGTCATCTTCCTATGAGATCGAGTGATGTGTTAAATGTTGTGCATTCTGACATTTGTGGACCATTTGATGTGTTATCAACTGGTGGAAACAAATACTTCATGACTTTTGTTGATGAGTACTCTAGAATGATATGGTTATACCATATAAAAGCTAAGAGTGATGTTTTTGAAGTGTTTAAGAGGTTCAAAACACTGGTTGAGAAGCAAAGTGACAAGTCATTGAAGGTTCTGAGAACAGATGATGGAGGTGAGTATACCTCTACAGAGTTTGAGAATTATTGCAAGGAACAAGGCATAATTCATGAAGTTACTGCACCGTATACTCCTCAACACAATGGTCTTGCAGAAAGGAGGAATAAAAGTATTCTAGATATGGCCAGAAGCATGGTGAAGCAGAAGAATCTGCCTAAGAGGTTCTGGGGTGAAGCAGTTGCTACTGCTGTTTACATTCTGAATAGAAGTCCAACTAAGAAGCTGAAGGATAAGGTACCTGAAGAGGTGTGGTCCAAGAGTAAACCAAGTGTAAGTCACTTGAAGGTGTTTGGCAGCTTGTGCTACAAACATGTACCTGATGCTAAGAGAAAGAAGCTGGAAGACAAAAGTGTTCCTATGATATTTGTTGGATATCATAGAACTGGTGCCTATAGACTGTATAATCCTACAAGTGACAAAGTAGAGATTAGCAGAGATGTGAAGGTACTAGAGAATGAAAGTTGGGATTGGGGTCAGAAGCTCTCATCTAAGAAAACTTGTGCAGTGGGCTTAGGTGGTGAAGCAAGCACTGTTAATGACACTCTCACTTTTGTGAATCAGCATCAAGGTAATGTAAGTAATGAAGACATGCATACTTCAAGTGATGATGAGGATACTAATGTACCACCAAGACCTCAGAGAAACACTCAATTGCCAAGAAGGTTAGTTGACTGTGAGATTGTGTCAGACAATGCAGTAGACAATGAAGGAGAAATTGTGCATTATGCAATGCTTGCAGATACTGAGCCTTTAGATACCAAAGCTGCACTGAAGAGTAAAGTTTGGATGGAGGCAATGATTGATGAGTTGAAGTCTATAGAGAAGAACAAGACATGGGACTTGTGTGAATTGCCCTCTGATAAAAAGGAAATTGGTGTGAAATGGGTGTACAAAGTCAAGCAAAATCCTGAAGGCAAAGTGATAAAATACAAGGCAAGACTTGTGGCCAAAGGATTCCTTCAGAAGCAAGGTTTGGACTATGATGAAGTGTTCCCTCCAGTGGCAAGACATGAAACTATAAGGCTAGTGATTGCATTATCTTGTAGTAGAAGGTGGCCCTTATTTCATTTAGATGTGAAGTCAGCATTTCTAAATGGACCCTTAGAGGAAGATGTGTATGTGAAGCAGCCTCCAAGGTTTGAACTGAAGGGCAAGGAAGGCAAAGTTTTGAAGCTGAATAAGGCCTTGTATGGTCTGAAGCAAGCACCAAGAGCTTGGAACAAAAGAATTGATCAATTCTTTGTTATGCAAGGTTTCAGAAAGTGCAGTGTAGAGTATGGTGTATATGTGAAATGCAGTGATGACAAACACATGTTAATCATATGTTTGTATGTTGATGATCTGTTAGTTACAGGTAGCTCATCTATAGAGATAGAGAACTTCAAATCACAGATGAAGTGTGAGTTTGAAATGACTGACCTAGGAAAGTTAACATACTTTCTAGGAATGGAGCTCTTAGAAACTCCAAAAGGGATGATACTGCATCAAGCTAAGTATGCCACTGAGATTCTGAGAAAATTTGAAATGCTTGATTGCAATTCATCAGTCACACCTGCAGATACAAGAGCCAAGATTGAAGAAGATACATACAGTGATGCAGTGGACTCTACCATGTTCAGACAATTGATAGGTTCACTGAGATATTTGTGTCAAACTAGACCTGATATCAATTATGCAGTTGGCTATGTAAGCAGGTTTATGAGTAAACCACTGAAGTCTCACCTATTGGCAGCTAAGAGGATACTTAGATACATCAATGGAACAATCCACCATGGTGTTGTATTTCCATACTCTAAGGACAATGGAAAACTTGAGTTAAGTGGATTTTCTGATGCAGATTGGTGTGGTGATAAGGTGGATAGGAGGAGTACCAGTGGTTATTTGTTTAAATTTCAAAATGCACCAGTGTCTTGGTGCTCTAAGAAGCAGTCAGTCATAACACTCTCCAGCTGTGAGGCAGAGTATGTAGCAGGGTCCCTAGCTGCATGTCAGGCAAATTGGCTGCAGTCACTTCTTAGTGAGATGAACATTATTGCTGATATTACAGTTGTGCTAAAGATTGACAACAAGTCAGCAATCAACTTGGCTAAGAACCCTGTTAGCCATGGGAAGAGCAAACACATTGAGACAAGATTTCACTTCCTCAGAGACCAAGTCACTAAAGGAAAGTTGAAACTTGATTATTGCTCTACTGACAATCAACAAACTGATATTCTAACTAAAGCTGTGAAAAGAGACCAATTTCTCAAGCTCAGAAGAGAAATGGGAGTTGTGAGTTTTGACAGCTTGAATTAAGGAGGAGTGTTAGTTTTTTTCGTAATTCAAGCTTCTGACGAGAATAGCTTCTGAAGGGTGCAGCCTCTGAAGCAGTCTTGCTCACTTCAACTTCTGAGAGGTTACAGGCTCTTGTACTCACCTAACCTCTGATGACTACAAGACTCTGTCTCAGACTCTTACACTAACAGGTTCTGAAGCAATCAGCTTCTGATGCTTCTCAGGCTCTGAACCTCTGGTTCAGTTAGTTTGTCTGTTTAGTCAGTTAGGATAGTTTGTTTGTACAGTTGTATTTCAGTTAGTTAGTTAGTTAGAGAGGTTTAGGTTTGTTAGTTGGCTTGTTACAAGCTACCTCTCCCACCTATTGTACATACACCTATATATAGGTGATTTTGGTGATTAATAAAGATAACTTTTTCCCTTAATTCATTATCTTCAATTTTATTCATAGTTCTCTCTATTTTTTTTCTTAGTGTTCTTAGTGTTCTTTGTTGTTCATCTTTGTGGGTTATCCCCAACAGGACTACGGTTCGATCCTCCGCAACTGCGATCGGGAAGGAGGCTGGAACCACTTGATGTCAGAACTGACCCCGAACCAGATTAAACTGGTGGTGAAAACCAAAAAAAAAAACACACACACACACACACACTTTCCTAATATGATATGCAAGGTTGAAACATTCTTATTGATTATCGGTGTAAAATTAATTTAGATCGACAATGCATGTCCTTTAAACTCTTATTTATAAGACTAGGGAATTATTAATAGGTAGCACATTAGCGATAAACAATTTTTCTTTTGGTACAATAACAATAAACAATGTTAATGAGATATTGGTTTAAAAAAAAATCTTAATGAGAACTGATTATCTATTTGGAATTTGGATTGCATGCAGTCAAAATTGACTGCGTGTAGTACGTCATACAGTTAAGGAAGATATGACCATCTGATTAAGATTAGACGGTTCAAATATAAAGTAGCCATACAATTTGATTAAATCTTCTTTATATTTAGACTATCCGATTTTAATCAGACGGTCAAATCTTCTCTGACTGCTTGCAATCCAGATTCATCTATCTTCCCCGCCTATTTGTATCGAGCATGATATCCAAAAAGACCCGGCCTTTTTGCTCTTTTTTTTACTAAGCCTTTTTGCTTTTTAATATACAAAAAAAATAAAATTGATTTGAAGTAGGGATGTCAACATGATAGAGTCATAGAGAGTGGTCGAAAAATGATCTTTTGATTCTTGTCCCACCTAAAAATTGTTCCATGTCCCGCTCCCGGGATTGGTTATTGTCCATAAAGGGTATTTATGGACCGTCCATAAACTTCAGCTGATTGCTATTCACACCATACTTTTTTTTCATACACCCCCTATAAGTGAGGAAAATTTCTCATGCACCCCCCAAATTTCTCTCGCACCCCCAAATTTCTCGCGCACCCCCCCAAATTTCTAATGCACCCCCCCTAAATTTTTCATGCACCCGCCAAATTTCTCGTGCACCCCCTAAATTTCTTGGGTACCCCCCTCAATTTCTAATGCACCCCCCCAAATTTTTCATACACCCCCAAATTTCTCACGTACCCCCCGGATGACTTGTACCCCCAATTTTTTTTTTGTCCCCACACATTTCTAGCCTAAACCATTTTGTTGTGGGAATGATTTCACATATATACACTCCAAAATCATTAAGTGCATAAGATGGTTTTGAAGTACAACCTATAATTAGAATCATTATTTTTTATTTTTTTTGGGTACAATTATAATCATTATTTAAAATCATTTAAGAATAATTTTGGTTTCTTATATAAGACAATCTAAACCATTTAATCACAATTATTGTTTTTATTCTAATTATAAGGTTGTACTCCAAAACAATTTTATGCACCTAATGGTTTTTTATTACAACCATCTGAAATCATTCCCACAGCAAAATGATTTAATGGTTTTTTATTATAATCATTATTTTTTACTTTTTTTGGTACAATTATAATCATTACAATATTTAAAACCATTTAACAATAATTTTGGTTTCTCATATAAGACAATCGAAACCATTAAATCACAATTATTGTTTCTATTTTAATTATAGGGTTGTAATCTAAAATAATCTTATGCACTTAATGGTTTTTGAGTGCATATCTCTGAAACTATTCCCACAGCAAAATGGTGTAAGATAGAAATGTGGAGGAGACCAAAAAAAAATTGGGGGGCAAAAGTCATATGGGGGTGTGCGAGAAATTTGGGGGGTGCAAGAGAAATTCAGGGGATGCATGAGAAATTTGGGGGGTGCATAAATAATTTGGGGGTGCATGAGAAATTTGGGGGGTGCACGAGAAATATGGGGGGCGCTAGTCAGTTGGGGGGTGCGTGAGTAATATGAGGGGCGCGCGAGTAAAATGGGGGGCGAATGAGTAAAGTTGTTGTGTTTTGATTGGTTTATGGACGGTCCATAAAGATTGTCTTTATGGACAATACCCGCTCCCTACCACATGGGTTTTTTTTCATTCCAATTGTCACGATATCCGTAGAGATCTATGAAGATAAAAAATAACAAAACTTCCATATTTTTTATCCAAAAATGACACTAGTATTTCAATTTATTCCTTTTTTTAAAAAAATAATCCTGGTTCAATAACAATATAAATATGCAAAATCTCTATTGCAACAATATTAACTTAGAGGGGAGTGGTTGTTGTGATGAAGAGAACCACGAAGGATTGAAAGAGAAGAGATGAGACGATGAGAGTGAAAATAGTAGGGTCGGGCCTGGATAACAAATAAATAACAAGTAATTATATAACAATTAAATAATAAGTAATTAGCGGTCAAACAGGCATGTAACGTGTCCATTTGTGTGATACACATTATCTATTAGTTTTATAGATTTATATGTCATAGAACCACATAAGTAGATCTGTGTTATCAACATTTTCTATTCTGCTAACTTATATTAAAGATTATTCTAAATTTTTCATACATTTATTATTTTAGGAATATTAGATTTTTGAAAAACAACAAATTATGTCACATAGAGACGATGAATTAAATGTAAAAAACGGATAATTGATAACTACTTAACCTCATTTTTTGTTGTGCTTAGTTATTAAGAAAGAAAAAAAAACAGAATTTTCTTCTACTTACAATATATTAAAAGAAACTACTACTAAAATACCAAATTTGTCAAATCAAGTTTAATAATATTTCAGAGTTTATGCCCTTAAATGTAATTTTAACTCTAAACTAAAAAAAAATATATACAAAACAAAAAGAGGAAGAAAAAAAAGATAAGCATAAATAAATCTTCCCATAAAAATAGTATCGGAAACCACCTCTACAAAAAGATATTAATCAAATATATTTAACAAAAATTATTAATTAAAAAAAAGTTAGGCATAAAAATAGGAACAAAAATCAATATAAAAGATACACATAAAAAATAGTGCAAACATTTTTTTTAATGAAAAAATAGTAATTCTTTTTTTTAATGATAACTCAATCTAACATGTAACAATTTATATATAAAAAATAAAAATAGAAGAACCTAATAAAAGAAGATACTTATTTATGAACTTAAAAATAAAAGAACATAAAAATGGAAATAAAAACACAATGAACCCATTTGAATTGACTTATTATAAGTTTTATAAGGTAGTTTATGAAAAAAGTTTATAAAGATAAAATTTTTGTTAGTGAAAACATATGAATTAATATGCGTAAAAAAATTACGAATTTACGCGGGACAATTGCTTTAATAAATTTTTTTAATTATACACGGGACAATTGATTTAATAAAAAAAAGAATTGGATAATAAATATTTATTAATTTTCATTTATTACACAAAATGAACCCATTTGGATTGACTTATTATAAGTTTTATAAAGTAGTGTATGAAAAAAGTTTATAAAGATATAATTTTTGTTAGTGAAAATTTATGAATTAATATGCGTCAAAAAAGCTTACGAATTAACACGGGACAATTGCTTTAATAAATTTTTTTAATCATACACGGGACAATTGATTTAATAAAACTGAGGAATTGAATAATAAATATTTATTAATTTTAATTTATTATACAAAAATCATACACGGGACAATTGTTTTAATCAAGAAATATTAACTGAATAAATTTTACAAGAATGAGCACAATGACGTCGACAAAAATTTAATCATACACGGGATAGTTGCTTTAATAAAAAAAGAATTGAATAATAAATATTTGTTATTATTAATTATAATTTATTACACAAAAATCATATACGGGACAATTACTTTAATAAAAAAATTATTAATTTAATAAATTTTTAAAAAAAAAACACAATTACTTAACTTATATTTTAACAATATTTTAATAATAAAAATCAATAGACCCGTGCGATGCACGGGTCTCAAAACTAGTTTTACTAAAAAAAAACTTAAAACCAACTTTTGTGTGGAAGTTATTATTCAACATATACAATATTTGAATAGAGTGAAGGACAAAAGTGACAATAATAAAAGTCTACACCAAAAGGTGTATTCTCTTTATATATTGGTATAGATTTAATATCAAGTAATTACATGACAAGTAATTAATAATTAATTTATAAATTAACAATTACTACATTCACCCGCGGTGCAGTGGTACAAGAGAAGTTCATCAATGTTTATATCTTTGGCCAGCAAGAGACCCTTGTAGTTGTAGATAGCATACAGTTTAACGAGCAAAATGTCAGATGATTCTTGAATGAAGCCTGAGAAGCCCGCAAGAAAGTGGCCGAAGATGTTTCTAAGAATGTCGTCAAATCCAGATCGAACAAGAAAACCAAGGTAACTGCCATCCATATTAAGAAAGACAACTTTTTAAAAAAGTCACGATTTGTAATTGAGTATAAATTATTATTATTATTATTGTTTTTTTAAGAAAAATAAATAAGTCTAGAAAACTCAAATATTAAGTTTTTTAAATAACCCTACAAATTATGAATGAAATGCCATAAGTTTTCTTGTATCAAAAAAATAACCCTACAAATTTATTTGTCAAAAAAAAATTCAAATTTGTAGTGTACTTTGTAAAATGTGAGGTGGGAATTTGTGAGGGTATATAAAAATCTTTTGAAAATTGCTCTTCTGACCCCCTAAATTGCTCTCAGACCCCCCATTTAGACCAAAATTATCTCTAAGAATATTTTGGATTATAGAATCCGAAATTAACTAATTTTAAATCGTACATTCCGAAGTGATCCTTTTTTTTCAAAAAAATTATATTTCAGAAAAATTAACTATTTTAAATTGTAGGATCCGAAATTAACTAATTTTGGAACAAGGCATTTTTGAATTTTATCTTACAAACCTATTTTTATTTTGGGTTGTAGCTTCCAAACCATCCTGGATCCAAAATTAAGGTATTCTTGAATTTTTGGGGCGCCTGAGAGCACTACAGGAGGCCTAAAGAGCAATTTTCAAATTTTTTCCAAGAGTAGAGCTGCAAATTAGCCCAACTACTCAAATATTCCACCATAAGAAATACAACATTCCTTAAATTAAATTAAATATCATATATACTAAATCAATCATGCACGAGACAAAATATGCTACTTCCTCTGTTCCTTTTAAGTGTCCAAAAACGTTGAATTTAGCGTTCCTATTTAACTGTCTATTTGGTATTTTAAGGATACGGTTTGTCAATTATACCCTTTGTCAATTACTCATATCTTTTTCAATCAAACTAATTAAAGCTATATATTTGGAAAACTAAATCTTTTTTTATTTTTTTTGGTACATAACATATTAAATTTTGTTTTTTTTTTCATAATATATTAAATTTATTGGAAAGAGAAAGTGCGTGCAAAAAAAATATATTTTATTGGTGAATTAAAATTAGGGTATAATAGGAAGATAAGGTGCAAAAATACACTTTCTTAATTTTGTGCTACTATTTAAAACGGACACTTAAAAAGGAACGGAGGGAGTACTAATTTATAGAATTGATAAAATTAAATTAAAAAAATATAACCGGTTCAAATTAAAATTAACATTATTTAATAATTTTTAACTTCAATATTTTTTCAATTTTAATTAGTGTACTGTAACTGTAACTACTTAAAATATAGGCGTAACCACAAGGGTCTCTTGATCTCAAATTTGCAACAATATTGATGTAGGGAAAAATGGTAACACAAATTCTTTATATTATTTCAGGTCACAACAATAACAGAAATACTAGCAGTTGTATCAAGTTAAAGTTATCAACCATTTCACATCTCTCAAACCTTTTCAAAAACAATCACTGAATTATAAAATAATAGAAAAGAGAATGTAATTTAATATTGAAATAAAGTTTGCATGCATGTCCTTAAGAAGCAAAGCCTTTCTTCAAAGTTTGAATGGTGGAAACATTAGTCTTGAAAGCCAAAGCTAAGACATTATCATCAATGGTGGTGTTAAACAATGTGTTAGGAATTGAAACAGTTCCAGCATTAGCACTACCAAAGGCAGAAAAAGCCAAAGCAGGTCTTTGTGTATCAGAATTGTATTGAAAGTGCACAAGTCCCTTTGGAAACACAAACATGTCACCAGGTTGTAGTGTTTGAGTAAAAAGCTTATTGGTTGTGTCCACAAATCCAACTTGAAGGGAACCCTTAGCAAGGAAAAGTAGCTCGGCAGAGCGAGGGTGTGTGTGTGGCGGATTTATACTCCCAGATGGGAATTCAAGAGCAGCATATGACACACTTTGTCCATCAAGAGCTGGAAATTCTACTCTGCTTGCTTTCAATGCCTTGAAAGTTGAGGGTTGTGTGTTTGGTGAAAGAAGGACACGAAAACCGGTGAAAGTGAAGAAGCTCCCGTCTACTTGGCTTCTGTTTGGGGCTATGAAGTCAGTGAGGATGTCAGGATCACTAGCCAATGTTATCTGCACAATGGTAAATGCAGCTATGATCAGTGTGAGGACTTTAGAAGTTGTGGAAGACATTTTATGAGATGGAATGTTTGCAAATATGAGGTTACTAAGTTAGATCAATGAATGATAGATGTGTCGTTTGAAATTCAGGAATGGTGTATTTATAGTGGTTTCTGCATATATGCTGCCAATTTTTATTGTAAAATGTATGGAGATTTCAAGGTAACCTTATTTGGCTGTCTGCAGCTGTTTTCTTGTGCCATTCAGCCACAAAAAGACACCACAGAATTTTGGCCCCAGGTGGGAACAACATTCCCTACTAGGAAATATGTACAAACAGACATCCAAAATCTTATCTTATCTTATCTTATATCAATAAAAGAAAAGAACTTCCAAGCCTGACTTTATATAATACCTATGTATGCAAAAATAAAAGATTATAATATACCCTTTAATATAAGGAGGGAAATACTATAACTATCAGTAAATCATCATGGTTAGATTGCTGACCTGTTAAAGATATTCTCAGAACTTCTGTAAGTCATGGTTACTTAACAATTTTTGGTTAAACTTTAGTTATCTCCCGTCCGAACTTTGAATTACCAGAGTTTCCTTCCCCTGAGAATCGGAGAGTAAACACAAAGATTCATAAATTTTTCAAATTAGATACACATATATAACAGAAAAATCACAAAGCAACTTATTTTACATTATGGCATGTCCTGCTCCAGGGAAATCTAATTGTATCCCTTCTACACAAGGTAATGTATTATGCTCTATTGTTATGTTATCAAAACGAGAAAGAGACGGTATGCTTTGTTCATTTCTGAAGAAGTTTAGAGGATCTACACTGGTCTTAACCTTGACCAATTTCTTGAAGTTGTTCTTGAAATACTTAAGTCCCCAAATACTAGCTTGCTTGTAGCTTGTGTATCCATTGATATTATTCACTCCAATGTCAAGGTCTCTATAATTCACATATGCAGCTCTTGGAGACTTTGAAACAAAAGATTCCATATAACTATAGAGCCTTCTGATCCAATTGATGTGCCTCTTTTCCACCTCATCACCTCCCTCTTGCCAAAAAACCAAGTGCTGAATTTGGTAAATGTTTCCAGCTCTATGTGGAAATGGAATTTCCAACTCCGAAATCTCATCCATTCTGCCTCCATAAGGAGTGAGTATCAACACCGCCCTTCTCGCTTCGTCTTCATAAAACATCGGCCATAATCCTTCTAATCCAATATCAGGAATTGGATCTCTAACATAATCAGATTTTGCCTTGAAAAACAACACACCACTATGAGTTCTACTCAACAAAACTTCAAGTGGTTGACCAGTCGTAAATCCAGCAAGGTAGAGAACTGATTCAATCCAACTCATCTCAGTACAATCTTCTCTAACCAAACCAAGTTCTGGAAACTCCTCTTGCATCAAGGGAATAAGTCTATCTACACCTCCAAGAAACAAGGATTCAAATGTGACTTTTATTGTTAGCTTCCTTGATTGAGCACTTGAATTCACCCTCTCCAGAATGATCCTAATGTTTAGATCATCATCAAGCTTATTTGCCACCAACTGCCACTTGTGAATAAGATTGGTTGCATTTTTTTCTAGTGTCCTAACAACATTGAACAATGTCACAGTTGATGGAACATGAACTAGTTTTATCTTCCATGCTATGATAACTCCAAAGCTTGCTCCTCCACCACCTCTAATAGCCCAAAACAAATCCTCGCCCATTGATTCTCTGTCAAGAACCCTACCATTGACATCAACTATGTGAGCGTCAAGTATATTATCGGCAGAAAGACCATATTTACGCATCAAGAATCCATAGCCGCCGCCACTGATGAGTCCACTAATACCAACAGTGGGACAAACACCTGCAGGGAAGCTGAGAGTCCTACTTTGTTGGCTAATTTTGTACAGAAGTTCACCAACAGTTGCCCCTCCTTGAACCCAAGCATTGCTATTTTCTACATCTACTTGAATTTCTCGAAGATTTATGAGATCAATGACAACAAATGGAACTTCAGAAACATAGGACATACCTTCATAGTCATGTCCACCACTTCGAACTCGAATCTGCATGTCATGGCGTTGGGAACAGATTATGGTCGCTTGAATTTCTGGCACTTCAAGAGGTGTTACGATGACAAGAGGTTTTGCAGTTGTGTTAGATGTGAATCTAAGGTTTTGAACGGAAAAACGAAGTATAGATGAGTATGAGGAGTGTGTTTGGGTGTACACAAACTTAGAGATTGAAGTGGAGTTATGATTAGAATAACCTTTAAGACATTGAATGAAGCTTTCATGATTATCAGCTGCATAAGATGTAAAAGAAAATAACAAAGCAATTGCAATAACAGTAAAATACGAGCTTCGAGGCATACTTGATGATGGTGTTGTGTGTGTGTGTGGGTGTGTGTAAATTATGAGATAACAAGTCTCCAAGTTGTAATAGCCATGTCAGAGTTCAACTTCTTATTTTAAACTACAGCAGATCCGTGATCTTTGAAACAAGACAAACCTCTGTTCTAAATATTTAATAACTGAACTTGATAAGAACATAAACAGAAATAATAATAATAATAATAATAATAATAATAATAATAATAATAATATATACTCCCTCCGGTCCTTAATATAAGAGAAAATTTACCTTAGATTCATTGAGAATCTAATGTATTTGGTCTTTTAGACTAGATACATTAGATTCTCCATGAATCAAAAAAGTAAACTTTCTCTTATATTAAGGATAGGAGGGAGTATCTGTTTAACACTTATAAAGCACTAGGTTCTATGATCAGTGGACTTGGACTAACTAGTATCAGGTCTTCAAGCCTAAACCTGATAAGGTTTAGGGTGAAAGCATCATTATTTATTCAACCTGAATCTTCTAAGAAAATGAAAAAAGAAAACTTCTGTGATAATGATTTTGTGTGGCACCATCTTCTTAACTATAGATATCGTAATCCAAATTCAGTGTTTCATGCAGAAAACTGGCCATCTAAAAACTCGTGGTTGGTGGTGAGATTCAATGTCTTATTGCAAAGATCAAATTCACCAGCTCACAATTGGAGTAATACATCCAATAATTTAGTTAAAGAGACCAGAGGCACATGTGCTTCTAGCAATAAACAATTAAATAAAATAACAAGCGGATAAATTAGTATAATATTGAAAAATGAGCAACAGCAAGCAAAGCACTAACAAAGTTAGATTCACAAATTAATATAATATTAACCAGAACATGAAGCTACGATAACAAGCACATGTCACTAAGCTTCGCCAATCCATTATATATAAGCTTAAAAAAGAAAAATACAGCACGCTACCCATTTTTAGCAATAAAGTCATGGTACAACTTCACCTCCAACAAATGAGTCAAGGTTCACCTACATTTGAGTAATCAATTTCTGTATTCTAAAGATACAAGAATCAATTCACAAAATAAAAACTAGATAAAACTATAGTAGTTTCCTAGAAACAAATGCAACAATTATATACAGTTTAATTGTAAAAAAAACATCATGCACAACTTCAGATAACACAACATTGAACAGTAGCAGCAGCACCTTTTCATGACCAAGTATCAGCAACCACCTTGCAACTCTGGTGAATGCAGGATTTCCGCAATAAAAATTACATGAATATGATCTCCTGATGAATCAAGTGAGCATATAGGCAGATACTCCAATAACCAATGCTTTAGAATTATAACTTGAAAAGCAACGGAAGAAGCAATATGACCGAAAAATTCAACAGTTCCGCACCAAATGATCAATCAACTGTGCACGCCCATTGCAAATTTGCAATCTCCTGCTGGCCACATACCTCCATATACAGGAAAGAGGACTTGGTTGGAATGGAAGAGCCCGTCTCCTTAATTCTCCAATTTCCCCCTCCAATCACAAGAAGATTCAGATAAGGCTCCTCTAAAGTGAGCAATTCACTTTATGAGTGGCTACAATATCAACCGTTGATTTTCTCACTTTGGAGAAGCCAACTCCAGAAGATCCATTTTGCAAGATAAGGAGTCATTGCTTCTTCTCATTTGGCATAAAGGTGAAAAGTTTTAGCTTCGTGGAACTCTTGCTACTGCTACTGCAGTCTTGCCTTTTGGTGAATTTATCTTCAACAAGGGATCCACAATACAGGAGGTGATAGGGATAAACAAACCAGTGAGGTTCAACTCTGTACATATATTTAAACCCACACTGCTTTTCATGGATATATTTTCCACCAGTCTAAACCCAAGATTTGTATGGATTAACTTGAGAAATAGAGGATAAATTTGATCTTCTCAGTGCCAATATAGGAAGTGATCAATAGCATTTAAGGCCGAATGATACTATTAAAACGTGGAGAAGATGAACTTGATCGTCTCCTTAGAAATGGATGATCCGATAGCTGAGCTGCAGTTGGGCGTTTACTTGGGTTAACTTGTAAGCATTTAAGAATGAAATCTCGGGCATCTTTAGATAGAGATTCAGGAATGGGTGGGGGTTCACCCCTGCCAATCCGAAATATTGCTTGCATCTGTAGTGACATAAAAATATATTGTGCATATTATTAATATCACCCATTATCCAATTTGAGAAGTATCAACTCAAGAAAATTATAATAAGTGTTACATACTCCTTCCAAATCAAAGTAAGGTGGCTTCCTTGTCAGCATCTCTAAAACCGTACACCCTAAGCTCCATATATCAGCTGCTAGCCCGTATCCTTGGTTCCTTAAGTTAACAACCTAATGTCAAAAAAATTGAAGTTAAACCAGTAAAAATTTAAAAACTCGATTGCATAAAAATTCATTTATCATGAAAATAAATCGAAGCACATACTGCAGTAAATGAATTAGATAGTCATATTATTTCATTCTAGTTAATATCATTTTGAAGGTATTATAGAGAGATTGTACAAGGCAGAGGCATACCTCAGGGGCCATCCAGTATGGGGAGCCTTTGCTTGAT
The DNA here is from genome assembly GCA_030408175.1 of Trifolium repens. Lineage (NCBI taxonomy): Eukaryota > Viridiplantae > Streptophyta > Magnoliopsida > Fabales > Fabaceae > Trifolium > Trifolium repens. The sequence goes on along the minus strand of CP125842.1, from coordinate 49,405,636 downwards.
TTAACATCATTCAATTTTGTTGCCTGAGAATGTAAAAGAACTAAAATTATGAATTATATGATTTCGACCATCCAGCATTTGGACTGTGTATTGGTAAATTGTAATCTGGAAAAGAAAATTCAGTTCTGTCAAAGATTACCTTTGCCAATCCAAAATCTGCAAGCTTGACCGACCCATTTACATCAACCAGTATATTGGCACACTTGATATCCCTTTAAAATGTAATATTTGGATTAAAAAGATTAGAGCGCAGCAAAGTCAATACAAACTCGAGATAAATCATAAATCAATTAACACCGCATCCAAACTTCAACTTTTTGCAGTGGTTCGATGTTGTGCACTTTTCATTTTGTAATAAAAAATCACTGCAGAAAGATTTACTGGATGCATATTATTGGGTAAAAATATTCACTGTTCTTGTAGTTTTAAATTCAAATGGATACACAAGAATGCTTAATAAAAAAAAAAAAAAAAGAGGATTCACAAGACCAAAATTTAGACATATAAATATACTTTGAAAATCATGAGCAACACTAAGTTTAATAAGGTACAAAGAAATTAGAGAAGCTGGATTTCTAAATTTCAATCATAACCAATTAGGAACCCAAGAATTGAATGGAATAGAAAGAACACTTCATTTAAGAAATAGGAGAGAATACTCTATTCACAATTACAATAATCCAAATTCCTCTCTATCATTGTATTCCACTATTTATGCAAATTCTATAACCAAACAAATACCTCTCTATCATTGTATTCCCCTATTTATACAAATTATCTAGCTAAACAAATACTACTCTAACAACTCATAACTATTTAACTACTCTGATTTCCCTTTATTCTATATTCTAACATAACCCTGTAAGATATCCCCTGACATCCAGATTCTAACAAACTTGTAAAGAACCTCCTGGGCCACAATTAATTGTAACTAACAACATAAACCAAACTGGCTAACTTAGTGGAATTTTCCGAAATAAAATTGCTATTGCTGTAGACATAGACATTCAATTACATCATGATAACAAAATCTATCAGGTTACCTATGGACCACATCACGTTCATGAAGATACTTCAAGCCATTTAAAATCTGTCTTGTGTATGCAGAAACTTGAGAATCATTTAGGTGATAGCTTTGATAAAGACTGGCCAATGACCCTTTTGAGACAAGCTCGAGGAATATATACAGTGTGCTTTCAGTCTGAGAAAACCAAAACATAAATATATAAATAACAAAAACGAATATATAAAAAGACAAATGCAATTGCTGTCAAACGACAGAACTAAAGGATGCATTGAAAACCTGCAAAATAGATTAAGAAAAGGAAAGGTTCGCAACCCAAAAAGAGAGAAAATTGAGGAAACCTCAGTCTGCATTTGCAGTTCAAAATCTAGATAAAGAAAGCTCGAACAACATTAAAGATTTTGAACTGCAACATTCCCAAAATGAATGTATATGTGAATTGATAACTTTCACATTACACGAACTAGAAGAAAATAATTGAATCACTTTTTTAATAGAAATATGAGAATTTTTTATGAAACATCTATTTTGTTGATAAGCATTAATTGTAGGAAAAAAAAATTTATATCACTTTTATTTTTATCATTTAAACGGACCATATTGCGAACCATTTATCTTCTTCCAATAGCCCTCTGGTATCTCGTTACATCCATTCAATAATACAAAGATATATCATTTCACCTTCCCATCACAATAAACAAAAGACAATGTGATCTGACGCCTACCATAATTTCCAAGATTCTAATGACGAAAGTGATTTTTCAGCAAAGAAAATGCCATCAAACTTGCAAAATGCTTATTTCATATGCCTCGGTAATAAAAATGCAATGAATTTCTGGCAGAATAAAATAGGCTTGTACACTAGATACGAACATACCTTGTCTGAGCCATAATATCGAACTATGTTATCATGTTGAAACCGACTCAAAAGAGATATTTCCTGAAAGGAAGTTCAGAAAGATTATACATAAAAAAAATACTAACATAAGATGGAATGAACAAATCATAAAATTGAATTGGAAGAGTAAGTCCCACCTGCTGAAGTTGGAAAATACTCTGTTTTCCTTGGCTACCATCATCCAGCAAAGACACCTCCTTGACCGCAAAAAAGAATCCATCGCTGCAAGAAAAGAAAATGCATATTTCGTCAGTCAAAACAAGGAATGTTACAAAGGTTAAAAAATTGGTTGACTTAATGGTCATCGGAACAAGATGATATAAAACAATTGGATGTTATGTTTTACCAGCTATGGATATATAGAAACAACTTCCACTACCGTGGCTTTCAAAAATAAAACCAGAAAATCAAAGCCAACCGACGACCAATACTTAGATACCGAAAGATACCGTTAAATCAACTTCCCAATATTTTTAACTCCAATGCTATATTCTAAATGATCCCATCTTAATACCAACTATAAAAGGTCACTGTAGCAGATTATTTCCTGCTCTCAAAAACAAAATGGAATAAACCACTAGCAAAACTAAAGAGATTTTTGCAAATTACAACTAATAACTCTCCAAGCCCATTCTTATAGAACACATAATGAAACTAACAACCTCAGCCCATGTGGTACACAAACAATTTTCAAAGATCCTACTGATTAAGGCTTTGTTTGGATAAACAACTTAATTGAGTGTTGGATTAGTACTAAGGTATCAGTTATTTCTAATTTTCTATAACAAGAGATAAAATAATCCAAATTGTTTTCATATAAGCAATAGATTCTTTTCATAAGTTATCCGGAGGGCTTGTGGAAATAAGCTGAAAACAGTTTATGAACATGTCATAAGTTGTTTCTACAAGCTCTCCTAAACAGTCTCGCAAGTGTTTGTGCCAATAGATAAGCTCAAATAAGCAATAATCGAAACAGACCCTAAATTAAACAGCTCTAGAACCATCCTTATAAAGATTCACCAAATGAGCATACTTTTCATCAGTGGATGATAAATGTTTCCTTTCAAACAGCGAGATAAATTATGCATTAAACAAGAATACTAAAAACAACTAATTAACTGTATAACTGAATCAAAAAAGGAAAGATTACTAACTCAGTGAAGCATTCATAAACAGTTCCAAAAGAACCCTTTCCCAAAATGCCACCTTTTTGCCAAGAAGAAAAAGTAGGTTTAATCCATCCAGAAGGAGGAAACAAATTCCTCTCACCAACACCATCACTATCATAATCATGAGAAGTAGTAAAAGAACCAGAATCAGTAAAAAGCACACTCCTTTCACCATTTATGAGTGGATCAACAACAACCCTAACACCATGTTCACCAGATGAAGAAGGAGAATCCCTAACAGCAACAGCAACATCATCAGCAACCGAAATTGTAGAAACAGAACGAACCTTTCTAGCTTCCCAATCTTGAGTTGGGATAGCGAAATCTTCAGGTCCAGATAGACCTAAACTTTGAAAAATTCGATCGAATTCGCCGTCGATGCCTAATACACGGAGACTGGTTTCTTCATCGGAAGAAGATTGAATTGGAGATGGAGAAGTGACGGCGGCGACGGTGGTGGTGGTGGTGGTGGGGAGTTGGTAATTGATGTTCTTTTTGGCGTTCAATCGTTCCAATCGTGGCGGTTTTTTGGTCTTGGTCTTTCGCATCCACTCCATTGTTGGTGTTGTTGTTTCGTTGCACTTTCTCTTTTGTTGTGAGTGTTTTTTTTTTGTGGCTGCTGGAGGAAGCAAAATTGAAGAAATTATTATTATTTTTTGTTTTATTTTATCTTTGCGTTTGTTTTACAGCTAGTTTGTTTGTCTGTGTTATTGCCATTTGGATTAATTGCCTAATTATTGCTTTTTTTCTATTTACTTTCTATTTCTGGTAATCATTGACATTTTTTTTTTGAAAAGAAGGATAATCACTGACATAATTGTTTGCTTATTAAAATATGGCAAATGCTAACTTAAAGTTTTTATAGAATTTTTACGGGAATGCATAAAGTCAATGCATTGGAAATTGTAATGTTTAATAATTTGATTAAAAAATTTCCATAAATGGAATGCTTAAAGAGTGCATCGGGGGCACTCGTTAGCAAGACCCTTAAAATATATATATATATGTATATATACATAATTGTTTATTTTTTGAGTTTAAAAGACATGGACTATAACTATAAGTGTAAATTAATTTTATATTGATAATTAATAAGAATGCTTCAATTTTTCGTGTTATATCAAAAAAGTGAGATTAAGTGGATGATGTGACGGAAAATACAGTTGTAATTGATTGACAGTGTAAAATTATTTTACATTGTTTGTGCATATTCTTTTTTATCTTATTTTTTTTGTTTTGGGAAAATCATTGATGTATTTTATCCTTAACTATATAAGTAAATTTTTATTTTGTAGTATATATGAATCTAAAAAAGAAATATCTATTTATAATTACGGTCAAAAGGATTAATTGGTTAACTGTAGTTTTTTTTGTACAATTGGTTAATTGTAGTTGTAAATATAAATTGAAAAAAGTATATTTATTTAGATTTTAATTAAACATTAAAAAGTATTTTGTTGAGACCGTAATCCAACTCAATTGACAATGTTGTTTCGTCTCTGATCGAAACAATTTCTATTGACATTAAAAATGTCTCAAACTGGATCGATGTTCATTCACAAAACTAGATCAAGTTACCTAAATTAAACATAGTTGTGCGGGCCAAACCATGAGAAAAGAAACGCTTGTAAGTTTCTTGACCAGCCCAAGAGGAAATATCGACATTTAAGCCAATTGATGTTCTTGGGTACGAGTGGGTAAGAGGGAAACATGTATACCGTTTGATCTGTAAAATGTAAGTACTGGACATAACAGTACAAGACAGTATAAGATAGAACAACACAAGATAAAGTTTAAGGTGTTTAACAAATTTTGTATTTGTACAATGTTTGGTGGACAAAAAGTTATTTTGGTATTTTAGACAATTTGTGTTGAGGACAAAAAATTGTCTCGTGGTTCAGTGGGGGACAAGAATTTAAGTTTTTGTCCAGTCCTTTGGCACTTAGTTTGTCCTGTATCAGGAACAAATTTAAAATCAAACACAGTACAACTAAAGTTGTCCTGTCCATTCCCTTATTTTTTAGCAGATCAAACGAAGATTTTATTTTAGGACAAACAAGTCACTTTAAGTAAAATGGTCAACATGAAAAAAAAAAATATTCTGGCAATTAACATGCTGTTATAATATTTGTGTTTGATATTTTTGACTTTCTATCACTAGACAGTAGATATTTTGCAAAAAAAGTTGAAAATGTTACACATAACAATATTGTTTTTCCTAAATCTGCAATTGTGGTTTTTAAGATGATTAATTTTGTCATTAAAAAAAAAGAAGTTTGTGTTATTTGTCTTTCATTCACTTGCAATTAACTTTAAAGTTTTTTATTCATTCACCTTAATTAATTTTATTTTTCAGCAACTTTTTTATTTTCATGGAACAAGTTAGTCTATGAGGGATAAAAAATACAATTGGTTTTATATATTTAACAAAATTAAATGATAATAATTAGATGAAATAATCAGTTATTAAAGGAATTTAAAAAACAAATTAAATAAAACAAATTTCACTGTTTTGAAATTTCAATGCATCATATTTATCCATTTTTTTTAAAAAAATACATCATATTTATCTAATGTTATGTAATTTCATTGTTTTATCTTTTTACAATATAAAATGAAACAAATTTATTGAAATTTTAAGTATCAATTAGTTGAATAAATAGGTATGATAAAAACTAATGAAAATAAATTAATTTTAAATATTTTATATATTAATTAAAATAAATGAATTTTTTCTTCTAAATAGTCTAGTGACAAATATTGTACCTATAAAATGTTGAGAAGTAAGGAGTTGTGAGTTCGAACTTGCATTGCATTTCAACATATTAAATGTCTCTTCAATTTTTTACTATAGTAATTTTTTTTAAACAAATGAATTATTATTATTTTTTAATTCGAAACAAAATTAAGTGTAAGAAAAAGAAAAGAAAATGAAGAATAGAGAAGAAAATGAAGAATAGAGAAGAAACCGAGATTAATTAATACTGTTTCTTTAGGATCTTATATATTCGCCCCCTCCCCCCCCCACCCCACCCCTCCCCACCCCCCCATAAAAGAAAATGAAGAATAGAGAAGAAAATAAAATAGCTTTATGAATTTTACGTTTTTTTTTTCTTTATGTTTTCATTTATAAAGCTTTAACAATTACTTTTACAAGATAAATAATAACAACTAGTAATTTACTTACAAGTTACATAGTAACTTTTTTTAAAACTTAACCAATAAGATACTAAGGTGGGATGGTAGCTCAAGTGATTAAGCTAGTTGGACTAAGAATTAAGGAGTTAGGGGTTTAGAGTTCAAGTTTTGACAGGAAGAAACCTAACATAACATTATAATGTATTAACAACTAACAATTTACCATTCAAAAAAAAAATCAATAAAAATACTTCTTTTTTTATTGAATGTATGAATGAGAACTCCTTTTACGTGCAAAAGAAAATTAAATTCATTGTATATCTAGTGGAAGATGTTATACTTCTACAACCATTTGAATTTCGGTTGTATGATGTATTCATCTTTAATATTACGTTATTACATATTGTAGTACCTTAGAAAATTAAATTCGTTGTATATCTAGTGGAAGATGTTATACTTCTACAACCATATTGTTCTACAACCATATTTCGGTTGTATGATTAGACCATTATGGTGACTGCAGATGAATCTCAACCATCCACTTTTTTTATTTTATTTATTTATTTTGTAATATTTAAATCTGGACTATTAAAGTACACTGACTATATGACTGCAGGAAAATTATGGATGCATGGGATCCGGGTATCCAATTAGTATCAATAACGTAAATCTCTGCATGCGCGCGCGCGCGCACACACACACACATATATATATATATATATATATATATATATATATATATATATATTCAAATTTAAAGTAAAATTGAGTAATCTCTTTTAAAATATTAATATTGTGAGTGGATTCTAAGCCAAATTAATATTACAAATTTACATGCACATATAATTAATCATGTTTAATTTTGATTTTTTTAAAAATGCATATTTAACTTGCTAGTGCACAGTTAAATTTGGTGAAAAAACTGGAATTTGTATTTTAATGTAGCACTTTCTTGTTCATTACATAGACATTTCACATTTGTATATCATTTTAAGGAAAATGCTAACGGGTGCTTCTAAAGCACTCTTTAAACATCTTAAATAGTAAGTTTACATGAAAATTTTGTGGAAACACTGCATAATGGTAGAGCACTGAAAATATACACCAAAATAAACACCAATTCATATGAAGAAATAGTATACAAAAAGAAAAGAAACTAATGTATATTTCTTCTTTGCATGGTTATCAATTTGACTCTAATGAATACATTACAAAGACATAAACTTTTCTTCACAACAGTATAAAAGATAAACCAGATTACAAGTAAAACAGAATTATCTATAATAATTAACCCCCCTCTGTATAGGAATATATTATTATTATTTATATATAAAGATGTGAAAATCTAATGCTTAAATCACTTAGTTAACCAATAATCACTAACATTCACTCTTCCTTTTTTGTCTTCAAAACAAACTTATTAATATTATTTAACTTCTTTGTAAAGTGAAGGAAAAAAAAATCAAATATTGGGCTTACCATTCCCAAAAAGAGATTGATCAATGATTCAATTGTTGCTACCATGAGTAGTAGTATTGTTGTTGCTTTCCTTATTCATGAGTGATGAAATTGCAGCTGCAACAGCAAGCCTAAACTTAGGATCTGATGCAATTGCAGACACATTATTGTTGTTGCTACTATTACTTTCTTGATCACCTTTCCAACTTCTATCATGAATTTCCAATGGTTTATAAAAATTGTTCATTGCAATATTAGCACTACTACTAGTACTACTTTGTTGATTGAATTTGTTTTGCATCCAAGAAAAACGATGTTGATCGGTTGATGTGGAGCTAGAGCTACCGGCGGTTGAAAAACGTCGCGGTTCGTGGAGATTATTGTTATTGGTGAGGTCAAGAACAATCCCTTGTGATGGATCATTAGGGTTTATGTTTCTAATATTTGAAGATTGGTTTAATGGGTGGTGGAAGGTATTATTAATGTAAGGATTGTTAAAGGTTTGTTGGGTTGTGTAACCATAATCTGAATTAGGGTTGCTTGAATCTAGTAACATAAATGAAGTTGCTGCTGATGCTGTTGATGCCATAGCAGTTGCACCAACAGGTAGTGGATGGTTATGTGTTCCTTCATACGTTGTAATTAGTATAGACATGTCATCTATACATCTTTGCACCTATATACAAACAAGAAATTAAAAAATAAATAAATTTTTAATCTAGATCGAGTTCATCAATAAAGAAATAAACTACAATGACTGCAAAATCGTTGGATCAGAATGCAAGATCACTTGCATTTTGATCCAAAAACTTTGCAGTCGTGGCAGAAGATCCAGATGAATTGATATATACCTGTTTTCTAACAGGACAACCTGTAGCTACGGTGCAGCGATAATAAGCTCGAGGGCATGGATTTCCTTTTGCAATTTTTTGTCCATATTTTCTCCATTGGCATCCATCATTCATCTATCACAAAATCACAGGATTTAGTTTCATCATAAAAAATCTTAATCAAATCATACTTAATATTTTGTCTAAACTTAAATATAAATAAAAAAAATACATGTATCTAAGTATATATGCCTGATAACACGGTATATATATCCGAATTACAGTGATCCACCGTTTTTTTCTTTTTTAAGTTACACTCTGTAGTTTTTGAAAAATCATAGAGCGGATCACTTTAATTCTAACATATTCATTGTTATGTCAAAATAGGTTAAATATAGATCAGATACATATATTTATTTATTTATATTTAAATCCGGAGTAATACTCGAGAGAGAGAATTTTGAACTTACTGTGGCAGTTTCACATCTTGCTCTAACAGAAACCCTAGCCTTTCTATTAGGAGGGGAATAAGCAGCTGCATGAGTAGTAATACCAGCTGGCAAGTCATGTTGTACTCTCTGAAATTTATTCTGCACTGTTTCAAAACTTGCCAATTGTTCTCTTTTGCCAGCTTCTTTATTTTCTTCAATATCTTTCTGACTTGTGCTTGTTTGCAACCTTAGTGATAAACCCAAATCACTCTCACTTATACTATCATGATCAATATTGTTTTGTGGTAATGGAGAAGGAGTTCTTATTTCAATATTCTTAGTAAAGATCTCATGAATTAATCTTGAAGGTCCTTCACCACTTGTTGATGCATTATTGTCTTGTAGTGAGAGAGAAAGTGTATGATCCTGAGTGAGATCTCTATCAATTATTTATTATATAAAAATAAAATAGTCAATGATGACTATATATATAAATTAGAAGATTAAATTTTCAGATTTAATTTACCTTTCTTTTAATATTATTTTCTTGGATGACTGAAAATTTGGTTTGTAGATCATAGTAATCTTTCATTGTTTGTTCCACCACTTTCCTTAAAACTTTGTTTTCTTCTTTCATACTCTCCATCTCCATTTCTAAGGCACTTAACTGAAGAGCATACACATATATCATTTCACAAGCAAGTTATGTTATCAAGAGACATTTTATTAAGAGTTATACATGCATGCATATATATATATATAAGCACACACAAAAGAAAACATGATCAAGAAAGACAAGATCTTCAATTCAATGAAATAATAAAAATTAGGAGTTAAAGATTATGCACAAGATTGCACAAAATGTTAATTAGAAAAGAAAAAAAAATAGCAAGGAAAAAAAAGTGCGAAAATTTGTTAGATCTAGTTAAAAAAAAAATTAAAATTAGAATTTTAGAAAGATAAAACGTGAAATTTGTCTCTCGATCAGGGACCAAATCTAGTGACGAATGAAATAAAGCAATAATTCGTTTTTTTGTTCACTAATTTTCGTGGCAGATTTTTATTTTTGTAGAATATTTTTTTAAATAGATTAATATCAATTAATTGGTAATGATTTTGGGTGTAAATGAAAACTTATACTTTATATACCTCTTTTGTTTTTGAGTTATCTTGCAAAGATGGTTGAATCACTGATGAATCATCTTCAATTTCACCAGCTGTAGCTTCATGAACTTCTTCCTTATTCTCATCCTCTTTCACTTGATCATGATCTTCTATTTTTTCTACTTCTTCTCCTTGTTCATCATCATCACTATCTATCTTCAAAGAGAGATTAATTTCCATCTTTTTGGATTCTTCTTCTTCTCTCCCCATTGTGAACAAGAGAAATCTCTTTCCTTTGTCCTCTCTTGTGATATATAAATAAAAGTATATGCTACTTTTAAGGCACCAAAGTCAATGCATTCGTCCTTAAACCTAAAGACGTTTTCTTATCTTGGACACACTTGGACGCATCTAAATTTTGACTTTATTTTGCTTCTTAATGAGCTCCTAATTAAATTAATTATAGAGTCTACAAATATCTATTTTAAAATTAACAAGTGTAGGGAGGGCAGTGGGCACCCTATACTATTTGATTATTTTTGCCTTCTCGTCACGGAAAAAGACAAAAATGACCATTAGTACAAGTCAATTTCATCATAGGCCATTGACCTCTTTAATTACCCCTTGTGTAATTAACAAACATATAGTAAAGTTTTTTTCTTTTTGGGGGGTGGGGAGCTAGTGATCCTAGTTGGTTGGAGGTTTTTTCTTGTGTCTATCTCGTCTTAGTGATTGATTAAATTGATTTTTTCTTTTTGCAAAAGAAATTAGGTCTTCTCGTGGTTGAGGTGATAGAGAGTTCTTTTGTTTTTTGGAGTCTTTGTGTGTTGTTTTATTCTTGCTAGTAGATTTGGTGTGCTTTTTTTCGGTATCTTATTTAGATGGTGTGTTCTGATTGTGTGTATTTCTGACACTCATTTATATTCTGAACTATTACTTCTCTCTTTCGTACATATAATATTATATCAGTCATTAAAATAAAAAAAATAAGGGTTTTTAAGAGAGCCACAAATCATATCATCATCTTTCAATCGTTTGAAATATGCATAGTAAAATATGGAGACTTTATGAACGGTGTTGAGTCTAGTGGAAGAGGTTAGACTCTCACGATATTTGATAAACTAATGTTTAAATTTTGATCAAAAGATATGTCTAAATTTGTTTATTTTGTGAAAATAATTTTTATTTTTTAAAAAATATTTCATTTTAAGTTTTAACTAGCTAACATTTTTTTTAATGACAAATATATAATAAGTACAGTAAGTTAAGTCAGAAACTAACTAACATGCAAATCTCTTGACATTGAACTATCATGATATATGTAGAAGAGATCAACGGTTAGTTAGGGATGATACATTATAAAAAATAATAAAAATATTTTTTGAAGATATTTTCATTTTTTGAAAAATATACACAGTTGTCAACTTTAAGAGTCTCTCATGTCATTGATAGCTAGTAAAATTAACACAAATTTTCAAAATCTTAAATAAAAATTATGTCAAAAAAGTAAACGACTCTTTAATGTTAGGCAGTACTTCGAATAAGATAATCTCTCGCAGAAAAAATCTATAAATAACTAAATATAAATAGGGGAGGCAATTTCATCCTCTTAGAGTCCGTATAATTACTAATTAGGCCGTCTAACAACTTAGTTTAATGTTTAGTTCCCACACACTTGTTAGATAATAATGCAAACTCTTAATTGTTGCACATTGGTTCATAGGCTTAGCATATACAAAATGCATGCATGCCTCTCTTTTTTTCTTCTCTCTTTATAAGTCGAATGAGTAATATTGTCATTTTGCTTAGAAAGAGAACACTTTTGTAGTTGAAAATTAAATGAGCCACTCGTGCTACATGTGCCTACTAACGGAGAACAATTCGACAAGATTCATTTGAATTTTTTTATATATAAATAAATAGTGTGTGAAGAGGGGGAAAATAATCCAAGAAGGATTAACATGCTTAGGTGATTATAATAATATATAGTTACTATAATATTAATAGATAATGTGACATCATGTATTACAATGGAATATGAACCCCGTACGAAATCCCATATGAAGAAGAGAATAAATTGGGATCAGATCTTGAATATGTCAACTGCAAGACCACAAAAGCTCACGCATCTCTCAACTCCTAGTTTATATTTTATCATTTACTATTACTATACTACCTCTCACGTTATAGTTTAATATTCAAATGACAACCAAAATTATATAGAAAACTATTGGTATGTAATAACAAACTCTTACACCAACGAAAACTATTATATTTATGAGATAGCAATTTTTTTTACACAAAATACATATGACCTACCTAGCTAGCTTATATTATCTCTCCCATTTTCTTGCAATGCGAATATATATTGATCCCTATAAGAGTTGAGTGTAATTGAAGGGATTACTATATGCCCCCCACTCCCACCGTACGTACCCCGTACCGTTTGAATTGGGGTAATAATATTGGTTTGGTAGGTTTTTAGTTAGTGGTATGGCTTAGAGTCTCAAGGGGAACGATAATGGGAGTGTTAAAAGGTAGACTTTGATTCAGAAGATTCGTCATATACTGCATGAATATTGGAATGTTGGAACTCATCACATTTACCATGAAAAATATGTTGTATTGATGTCTAGACTTCTTTAATTAGGGTGTGAGTTAAATGGAGTTTCTCTTTGTGAAAAATATTTCACATTTGATATTGAGCAGTTGAGTCTTTTTAATATGTTTGGAGTTTTTTTAGGTGTAGGCCCCTTTATGTGCAAATTTATTTTAAGAAAAAATAGACCATACATTTTTTTTGTTTAATTAATTAGACTCTATGGTAATAAACCACAAATTGTCCTTGTGAGGTCTAATTCAGTTGATTGAGATATTCTCTCTAGTCCTAAATACTTAAAATTTAATGTATCTATTTTATAATTTAGACTAAATATATCAAATTTTCAATAAACTAAACATTTTCTTATATTTAGAACCGGAGATAGTATCTTCTCTGAAGTTCGAATATATAAGACTTTTTTTTACATTTTTCTTTGTCACTTTTTAAATATCCTTTTAAATTTTCAAGGGCACTAATTATTTATTTACCAATATACCCTTATATAAATAAAACTTGGAAAAAAATTGATGACAATTGATATTATATAAAAAGATGCATTTTTAGAAAAAAAAATTACCAACTCACTTTACCAATATATAATAATTATTCTAAAAAAAATGTATTTTTAGAGAGAAAGAAAAAGACTTACAACTCACTATACTAATCTGTAATAAATAAATATTAGAAAAAGGATGCTCTTTACCATCTTTTTCTACCAACATACCCTAATTATTTCTTTACCAACCCTTTTTTTTATTTTAGTAATTTTCTTAACAATGTCTTACTCTTATATTTAATTGAAGTAATACTATTTCCGTGCCTACAACAGTATTTTATCCTTTAAAAGAGAGAATTAGTAAAGTTTTTTTTAATGTATTTATTAGAGATTGTAGATAAATATACACTTTAATTAGGGGTATGTTGTAGCAAAGAAATATTTAATGGCACCCTTGAAAATATGAAAGGGTCTTATGAAAACAGACAAAGAAAAATCTAAAAGGGGTCTTATAATTAAGGACGGATGTAGTAGTTCTTAATTCTTAGAAAGGAATGTACGTAATTTTTGAGATGAAGTATATTAATTATGGAAAATGTTAAATAGTGAAATAAGATAGTAAAATATATACATTGTTGAAAAACTGAAATGAGAGAGGAATTACATTTCTTTTTAAGTTTTAACTAATATATTAAATAATATATATCTATCCGGAATTTGTAAGATAATTAACTAATTATATATGGTCTGTCATGACTCGTTATTAACTAATTACTATACTACCTCTCCCTCCGTCCTAAAATATAAGCAAAAGTTTGTCAACAAAAGTGAATGTATTTGGTTTAAATTTTGAACCAAATACATCAAGTTTTCTTGACTCACTTTTGCTTATATTTTGGGACGGAGGGAATATATAGGATTACTTTTATATTTTTTAATTTACAGGAGATAATAGGATTTTTTTTTAAACATAAATATACCCCCTCCGATTTATTTGATTTTGATTAATTGATTTATATATGAGTAGCTAGCTATATGTATGATTCATGAATGAATGAATGAATAGTGCAAAACATGAGAAATGGCTGCGGCGCCGGTTGCTGGCTATAAGTCCACGCATGCACGAGGTGGTGAGCTGTACGGTGATGAACGATGATAAATGCCTCACATGTCATTGTAAACCTATATACTTACAAAATATAACAAGTCCACCATTTTCCGTTTTCCATGGACACATTTTTCTTCAATTCAATTTTTCCTAATTGCTACTTGATTGATTTATGGGGGCAATATGGGCCCTCTAATGCTAGCTCATTTGTCCAACTGTCAATCTCTATTTTTTCTTTTATAAATTTTGAAATCGAAAGGGTCTTAAAGACCCTTAAAAGATTACAAGGAGATCAACGGGGAGGGGAGTAAAAACTTTCATAATATCAACAACAACTAAAAAAATGAATTTTCAGTAGGAAGTTGCTCAAACAAACATAGACCATTATCTAAGTTATATCTAAAATTTGCAGGACCTGAAGTGTCGCGAAAGACTGGGATGGGAAACAAAACGGAATGTACTGGATTTTTAGCACGTGCAACCATCATACCAGAGACCAAAGCAGGGCTCGACAAAACAGAAAGTATCATGGTACCCTTAGTCCAAAAAGTCTTCCCCTGAAATGGAACTTTCATGTTGGAGCAAGAACTAGCATGAAAGTCGATCTATTACGACCAGCGCAGTTGTTCGTATTTCATTTTCTTCTTCTAAGTCATACATGCACTAAGTTACTGACACTTACGGAATATCAAATCTTACACTGTGCACTGACTATAATCAACTTCTATTCACATTGACCGTAGAAAGTTCCTTCCTATCCTATTACACTGGCCGCTACTTTATTTGCCTCACAATAGACATGGTTAAAAACTAAATTAAAGTCATGATCAATCATATACTTCTAATCAAGACTTCGCCGCATTCTACCTAAATTTAGTCCAATCCCATTTCACCTCGGTGGCTTATGGTGTAAACTATTGGTAAAGAACACCATTTGTTCCCGTATGCCACCTGCAACAAATACTCTCCCTACAATGCTACTAGGACCGTTGGATTCATCTCAACGGATCCTCTTGCTCTATGCCAATTGTAGCCCGCTATCAAAAATGGTTATAACCATCTCCATCTATATAATGACAAGACTTTGGTGCCAAGGTACACAATTTCAAGCACTTTCACACTCCTCTTTGATCACATATTGACCAGAAATCTGACACCACCGTAACTGCCTCAAACCTCATCGTCAAAGTCATTAGCTTTGATCTCGTCAGAGTACGTTTCCGGCCTCTTGAAAATAACGGTTATATGCACTTTTCACTTGGTTAACTTATTATAGTTTTTTTGTGCTTTATCAAACTTTACCAGAAACCCAACAAGGCATAATAATGACCTCTAAGCCTATCTAAAGTTTATAGTCACATTCATTCCTAACCAACAATCAATTTTGCATCGGTTAATTATAATTCAGCTGATAGGCAAATAATTTTCCTTCACTCGAGTAGCCAATACATGATCAGATCAATTATTATTTTTTAACAGTTGCTCTCTTATCTAATTCTCTTTTATATGATGTTCTATTCACCGTGTATTGCACCATGGAAGCTTCTATATATGCAGTATGCACTTTCACTACAATGTTTTTTCCAATTAAACCATAGTCATCTATACATATACTATGTTAGATTTTGGGTATGATAATCCTGGATATCTTCGAAGAATCGTGTTCATTCACTTTCCGAACAAAGTATTTCGACCCTATTCTTGTCTGGGTTCACGAAATCTTTGCGGGGATAATTCTTGAAGAGCAATCTGTTTCTGACAATAGAGAACAGATCAGAATGTAGAGAGGAAGTATGTTTCGTATCTTCAAACCGAGGCCAAATGACTCCTTATATAGGAGACCAATAACAGAAAACGAACAGGCACATCTTTTCGAAAAAACGGTCATGTCTGTTGGGAAAGGGTACGACTATTCAAACGAATTTTTCGAACGGGGCTCTGCCCCTTGGACCCCGGCAGGGCGCTGCCCCGCACCCCGCCAGGGGCTACGCCCCTTGGAACCCGTTTCAATTATTCGTATTCAATTACACGTTTGGCTTAACGAGCGTGCACTCCGCACTACCCTGACTCGTTTCAAACTTAACGCATAATTGCATTGGCCTACAGTAAATCACATTGCTACCAAAATACATTGTTGATACTAAAATCACCAACATACTATCAACAAGTGAACGAACCTTCAAAAGTATGAGCCTCTAAATACCACATTTTAAGTGAAGTTGTCCCTAAACCAGTCATGTATACATATACTATCAACAAGTGAACAAGCCTCTATATACTATCATAGTCACTTATCATGTAAAATTGTTGAACTTGACTCGAAAAATTGACAAAAATGAATCAAACAGAATTAGAAGGCATAATGTAATGCCATCATGAAGACTTACTGATACGACGAATAAGTGAATTGCCACAACAAAAACAAAGATGAACAGATAAAAGAAGATTGGAAGCAACTTCTAAAGTCTAACTTGAAACTGTGGCTCTTGAGCAAATATCAGTAAGGATTGGAAAACAAATGAATTCTTTCATCTACAAAAAAATTATAAATATAATCTCACATTGGCATATTGATCTCAGGCCCGCCTGATTCTGCTTCACCGCATCCCCTAGTATCTAAGTCAAGTGGAAATGCAATCATGTTTTGATGCATAGTTTGGAGAATATTTGATCATAGCTGCAATTTTGTGCGTGCTGCAGACAAAACAATCAAATCAATGCATAGAACTTAAGAAGCAATCATTCAAAAAATAAATCAAATATAAGCATTACTTAAAATAATTACAGAAAAATAAACAATTCCAAACCTTGTCATAGAAGTCTAGTATCTCCTCTAGAGTAAGGCCTTCATCATTATCATCATCACTATTTTTCTCCCACCCAAGTGAACGCAAAAATGCGATCTCTTCCTCCTCTGAATGGATAATTGGCTTGATTCTATGTTTCTGCTCTACATTGCCTAAAAGTTTCAATGCTTCACCAAGAACATTGCCATTTTTATCAGTTATAATGGACCTGTGCTCGGTCAAGGAGTTTGCATCCGAGGTATCCACCAAAGGGGCGTCTCTACAATTAGGAGTTAGACAGCAAGTGTCATTCGTTGTGCTGGCTTCTTCAGATTTCTCCAATGCACAAGACGTGTCTTTTGACGAACTCTGCCTTGAGAGATTCTTAAGGAAATCACTCCTACTATGGGTTGAATCACTTGTATTCCTAGAGGGAGTGGAAATAGGGGTAGATTCTGGAGAGATGCCATTCAACTCTCGCAAAGCGGTGACATCATGGGAATTACCAGAATGCGAAAAGAGATACCGAAGCAGCCCTGTCTTGACCTTCGATTTCTCCATCGAGCTAGCAGCCTACGAGATATACCAAAACAATTACACCCTATGGTCCTCTTTATAAGAGACACTTCACATTTTTAGATTCATTGAACAATTCAAATCATATACATATCTTAACAATATTCGAAGAAAAACTTCTTTTTAACCAATCTTTTATGAGACCATGATTAAGTTTGACTAAACGCGAGTTCTTAAATCTTGCAAGCCTTATACTAAAAGTTTGCAACATATCTATTTAATTATATTGCCTTAAGATTTAATTATTATGAACAAAAATGGGAGATATGATTATTGAGTGTGTACATAGTATTATGCACGGCGACTCATAATTTCGAACACATACTAAATTAATCTATTCAAGAAGCATTTTTCCATGACTACATTACATTAAAAGCACAAGAAATAAAGACACATGTACCTCACACGATGCCGAGGTAAAGCTATTGCTGACAGTAACATCTGAAGTATTTGAGCTAGAAATGAACACTCTTTCGAATTCAAAATCGTCGTATTTATCATCATCAGCTTCAAGTAAAAGAAATTCCTCATCAAGAAAATTTGTATGCTGTATACCAACAACACTCTTTTCATTGATTATTTGTGGATTGCTTACATCAAACCAATTCTCCCTCAAAATCCCATAATTCATTGTTAATACTTCATTCTCGTATTCAGAATTGTGATTGTTACAATCATCACTAAGATACAGTTTATCCTTGTGAAACAAGTTTACCTTAACCTTTCTTCCAATTTCTACCAAAATATCACAACAGTTCATGATGATTTTCCATCAAACCTAGAAATTGAAAAATACACTATTTCACATTAATTCAATTTTGAGGTAAATAAATATTATCACATATTGAAAATTTGAAATATATATTATATTGAGTAGCAGAAAATTAAACAAAACGTACCTTGACAACAAAAATGTATTGTTATGTTAGACGGAAATGCTTAGAAGAGTAGAAAATGGAACGAATGATTTTGGGTAGATTAGGGTTTTTTTTAATAACTTTTTTTTAATTATTATAATGCTTTTTGAATAAATTAGTATATTGTGGAGAGTTTGTTAAGATGAGTTATGAAATTTATTATTTTTTGGTACATAGGGCGAGATTGTTTTCATTTATTTATTTTGGTAAGATTTTTTTTTTTTTTAAAGTATAGAGTAAATTTGTTCTAAAATTTATCTTTTTTAAAAACATTCAATTTATCTTTTTTTAAAAGGCAAAAATGAAATACATATATTAATCAAATAATCTCCTCAGCACAAGGTATGCCAAAAAGACCCCAAAGAATTACAAAGCGTCAACATACAAATATAACATGAATATTAATCTAAGCTCAAACAGATAACAGACTCAACCACCACTATGTTGTCTTTAACCACCAATAGAAATGGAGTTTGACTTTGTCTAACATCTGAGGAAGGGACTACACTGAGTTTCTGAATAGGCGTCGATTCCTTTCGAACCATATAACTCAAACACATAAGAGCCACATGAGTTGCAAAAAGGACCGCCGCCTTCGTCGACTTCCTGATGAATACGTGAACTGAAGAAAGTGATATGAGAGGTGGGAAGAATCGACCCCCGGAAAACCAATCCAAGCTCAAATGAGCAACCAAAGGGGACCAAGTGTTGAGTTGTTTCAATACCTCTGCAGTTGGACACACAAAAGTGAGATGCTTGGGTGATGATGTATCGAGTTACCAAATTAGTTTTTGTTGGTAACTTGTCTCGCAAGAGTCTCCAAGCAAAAATAGAAACATTCAAGGGAACTTGTCTATGTCAAATAAGTTCTTCTGCTGCATCCAAAGGAACAAGTTGCTAAGAAGTCAATAGCTGATCGATATGCACCACACACGGAGTAACCTCGATCCAAATCAAATCATCATAGCCACTTTTACATAAATACATTCAAACATAAATCACTTCACATTCAACACACTTTTATCTGGAATCAATTCTACATAATCAATTCACTCAAAATCAATCATCATAACTACAAAACCAAACATACACAAAGTATCAATTCCATTTCTTACCAATCAAACAAAATGCCAAAAAAATATTAAAAAAAAAACCTTTAAAAATTTAACATTAATTTTTTTAGTGTGTTTACATTAGAGTGTGAGTTACTATTTTTTTAATTTAATATAAAAAATAAATAAACCCAAAAAACATAAAAAATAAACCCAAATAATAATAATAATAATAATAATATTTTGATTTTTATCACTGTAACACACAGATGTATGAAGGTGTGTATGAGTTACGATTACGAGTATGATGACAGCAGCAGCGAACAACAATTGAAGATCTGAGAAACACATCGCGGCAATCCCAATTCCAAAACTCTTCAAACTCAACAAAGATGACTCTCAATCTCCGCCAGAAACAAACAGGTAATAACTAACTCTCCTCCATTTTCTATCTCTTCTTCATCATTTTCGCATTTCCATTAACACGATCCATTTCAATTTCAGAATGCATCGCTCGAATGCTAAACCTAAATCAACCGTTAAACGCATCGGGAACAACAAACGAAGAAGCTTACAAAATTCTCATCTACGACAAATTCTGCCAAAACATTCTCTCTCCGTTAATTCACGTCAAAGATCTTCGCAAACACGGCGTTACTCTCTATTTCCTCATCGATAAAGATCGTAAACCCGTTCACGACGTTCCCGCCGTTTATTTCGTTCAACCGATTCAATCCAATGTTCAGAGAATCATCGCCGATGCTTCTAGATCTCTCTATCAAACTTTTCATCTCAATTTCTCCACTTCAATTCCTCGTCCTTTACTTGAAGATCTCGCTTCTGGAACCCTAGGTTCTGATTCGATTCAGAGGATTTCCAAAGTTCATGATCAGTATCTTGAGTTTGTTACTCTTGAGGATAATCTCTTTTCGTTGGCTCAGAAATCTTGTTTTCTTCAGCTTAATGATCCTTCTGCTGGTGACCGTGAAATTGAGGATATTATTGAGAAGATTGTTTCTGGATTGTTTTGTGTTTTGGCAACGCTTGGTGTAGTGCCTGTTATTCGTTGTCCGCGTGGTGGACCGGCTGAAATGGTTGCTACTGCGTTGGATCAGCGGATTCGTGATCATTTGTTGTCCAAGAATAATTTGTTTACTGAGGGTGGGAATTTTGTTAGTTCTTTTCAGCGTCCTGTTTTGTGTATTTTTGACAGGAATTTTGAGCTTCCGGTTGCGATTCAGCATGATTTTAGGTATCGTCCGTTGGTTCATGATGTTCTTGGGTTGAAGTTGAATAGGTTGAGTGTTCAAGGAGAGAAAGGTGGGATGAGATCTTATGAGTTGGATAGTGCTGATACGTTTTGGGTTACCAATGGGGGGCTCGAGTTCCCTGAGGTTGCGGGGGAGATTGAGACTCAGCTGAACAAGTATAAGAGTGATGTTGATGAGGTGAATAAGAGGACCGGTGGAAATCATGGTGCTGAGTTTGATGGGACGGATTTGATTGGTAATACGAAGTATTTGATGAATGCTGTGAACTCTCTGC
Organism: Trifolium repens; assembly: GCA_030408175.1. Lineage (NCBI taxonomy): Eukaryota > Viridiplantae > Streptophyta > Magnoliopsida > Fabales > Fabaceae > Trifolium > Trifolium repens. The sequence goes on along the minus strand of CP125842.1, from coordinate 49,384,502 downwards.
CTGAGCTTACTGAGAGGAAGCAGGTGATTGATAAGCATACTAACATTGCTACTGTTTTGTTGGGTGAGATCAAGGAGAGGTCGCTTGATTCTTATGCTAAGAAGGAGAATGACATGATGGTTAGAGGGGGTATTGAGCGGAGTGAACTTCTTGGTGTGCTGAGAGGGAAGGGAACCAAGATGGATAAGCTTCGATTTGCCATCATGTATCTTATTTCATCGGAAACCATTAATCCAACTGAAGTTGAAGCTGTGGAAACAGCGCTGAGAGAGAGCGAGGTTGATACTGCTGCTTTTCAATATGTGAAAAAGATTAAGTCTCTGAATGTTTCGTTGGCATCGGCGAATTCTGCTAGCAGAAGTAATATTGTTGACTGGGCCGAGAAGCTCTATGGACAGTCAATAAGTGCGGTGACGGCTGGTGTCAAAAATCTCTTATCTAGTGACAGGCAGCTAGCATTGGCGAGGACTGTTGAAGCCTTGATTGAAGGGAGACCAAATCCTGAAACAGATATATACCTGGCATTCGATCCTCGTGCTCCCAAGTCTGGTTCGGGAGCAAGTAGCAGCCATTTGAAAGGGCCATTTAAGGAAGCAATTGTGTTCATGATTGGTGGTGGTAATTATGTTGAATATTGTAGTCTGCAAGAGCTTGCACAAAATCAGCAGCCTCCAAAGCATATTGTATATGGAACGACTGAACTTTTAACTGGAGCGGACTTTGTAGAGCAGCTTACATTGTTGGGGAAGAAGATGGGTTTGGGTAATGTTGGTTCTACCCCTGCTCAGTAGTTCAGATGTGAGTGTATCCACAATTCAGCTTGCCAAATTATTCTTTAGTATACAGAAGAAAACTCTCAGATATTATGAGGTAAAACAGGAAAATTCAATCTGCTTTTGATGTTCATTGTCTAAAACTGATGAAGGATTTTGTGCTTTACGGTGCCTTCTTGATTATAAAGCAAGGGGGTCACTTCTTTGTAGTTTCTTGTAGCATAGTCAATTATGCTTTATTTCATTGTAGTGAAAAGTTTTTTATTGACATGCACGGCTTGCCTTTGATGATTTATTTTCACTCCACAAATGAGATGTTATCGTTGAAAATCATGATGTATTAATTAGAGCAAGCATCTAATTGGACACATTTTGCTGTTCTTCCTACCATTTTGTATGCATCTTGTTTAGATTGATCTGTTCAGCTGATTTTTGAGTATTACTTACTGCCTAAATCATGTGTCCAATTAAGTCTATGGCCGTGCAGTTACGTATTTTGCAGGCTGATGTTTTAGTTTAATTATCCATACTTGAAGCTTCTTGTTAAGAATTTAAGATTGATCTGTTTGGGGTTTAAGTAGTTTAGATTGATCTGTTTGGGGTTTAAGTAGTTTAGATTGATCTGTTTGGCAGATTTGTGAGTATTATTACAGCCTAAATTTTGTGCATCCAATCAAGTCTATGGCCATGAAGTTGCATCTTTTGTCATGCTGGTGTATAGTTTAGCACAGGGTTGGTAGTTTTTGATTCGTTTAGATACAAGCTGCATAATTTCCTTTAACAAGGACAGCTTGCTGCATCAAATACTTTCTAGCTGGTTGGACCTTTTTTCTTTATGCCTTTAATGTTTCTTAACTGCAATATCATAATATTTTAGTCACATGCTTAAATTACACATTCAGATCGGCAGTTAGATCTGTCAGTTGTTTTGTTCAAAAAGACAAGATATGATTTAAGTGATAATCATGATGCTCTATGAAAATGAATCATATGATTTCAATAACAAATTCAAAAGAGTATCAGTTACCAAGCTTAATCAGTTATAAACTATCAGTTACCAAGCTTAATCAGTTGTAAACACAAGGATTTGCAATTATAACATGCATAAATATGTCTTAACCTCTTTATATACATTATTTTGGTTTTGGTCCTTTTTTTATATGCATATACATAAATAAGTCCCTCATTGTTAGAAGTGCTCAATTTAGTCCCTGTTGTTAAATTGGTTTTGTCAAGTGATGATGTTTAAACAGAAGGTCATAACATCACCTGCCACATGTATTATGCTTTGTTGTATTGAACATTGCCAACTTCATCGCTTTCTTCCTCTTCTATCTCCCACATCAAGGATCTGCGAGACTGCGAGTTCCCCCCTGTGGTGAGAGACTTAAAATTGCTGAATTTGTAATTCCCTGCTTTAGTTTTGCTAAAACATTGGCATATGGAACTCTTTTCACTGTCATGCTTTCGGGAGTGGTTATGGTGCATAAGCTTTTTTCTTATGCACCATGCATAAATAATGAAAATTGCTTACTGCACCCTCCAGATTATTTAATGCACCACTCAGATTACTTAACGCACTCTCCAAATTTCTAACGCACCCCCCAAATTTCTAACACACCCCCCTAAAAATTTGGGGGGTGCGCTAAGCAATCTGGGGGGTTCACTAGAAATTTGGGGGGTGTGCTAAGCAATTTTGGGTATTTATGTACGGTGCATAAACATGGCTTATGCACCATAACTTATGCACATGCTTTCTATATTGTTGAGCATCATTTTCTGTGGAATGATGATATATTCTTAATTTTCAATTAAGATAATTCAACTATCTTGGTTCAAAGTGTCAACTTTGTATGCTAAATTGAAAATCAGAAATAAAAAAAGGAAATACCTATAAAGCTTCCTGTATGCCACAGCTCATCCATTTCATATGAGTATTGTCAACCTCACAATGTAACTAAGGACAACTTTCACACTTTGGCCTTGTTTGGATAAACAACTAATTTGCAGCTTGTAGCATAAGCGCTTAAGAATAAATTATTCCGATAAGAAAAGTTAAAATAATGCTAAAATTGTTTTTGCAAGCCATAAATTGTTTTCATGAGATATCTTGAAGAGTTTATGAACATGTCATAAGTTGTTTTCTTAAGTTCTCTTAAATAGTTTCAAAATACATATGTCTGGAGATAAGTCAAACCAAAAAAAGCTCTTCATCTCTAACAAAATGCATCCGAGCTAGCTATTAAGTTTTACATTTTGTATGTTTGACATGCTCTATTTTCTAAATTAATTTCTCTACCTCATCTTGATATTGTAATTGTAAATTAAGCTTCTTATATTGCTGAAAACACATGATTTCTTTTGACTTGAAAGAAAGTACATTGTTGGCAAATATCTTGTTGAGGCAATATTTTAACCTTCTACCCATGCCCATGCACACATAAAGCTCCAATTTAGCACAGGTACAAAATACGGGGCTAGGGCCAAAGTTCTATATGATTCTCGTTATATTTTTACGCTCTAGGAGATTCAAAATTATTAAGTATATGTTTGGTTCTGCAGTGGGAAAAATTGATTTTGGTAGAATTGTTTTTGTAAAGTTGATTTTGGCCAAAATTGATTTGAATATAAAGTGGTTTATGTTTGGATTTATTTATGTAAAAGTGAGTTGAACAAAAAATTTGAGTGTAAGAATCAATTCTAGAATCAAATGCTACGATTTCTAGCTTTAAGTAGAATCAATTTTGTAGGCAGAATCAATTCTACTTTTGAGAAACCAAACAAGGCAGAATCAATTCTATACGTCTGGAATCAATTATGGCTGCTCCAGAATTGAAACCAAACATACAATAAGTGTAGTGTAAATCTACTTTGAATTGCAAACACGTTCACTAAAACAGTAATCATGCCAATTTTCATTCCATAAATTTTTCTTGGTTATGAATATTTGGTTAGTTGCAACTGCTGTCGGTTGTAATACACATTCAAACAAGTTTGAGTTGGCGATCATTGCATACTTCAAAGGGACACTTGGTTTTGGTTTTTCATGTTCAACTTTGTCCTGTGGAGGATACTTTGCATGAAAAGGATAGGTTGATGGATATGCTGACATATCCGAAGTTGAATAGATACGAATGCTGATGATATTATGGGCAAGAAGTGGTTTCAATTTTAAATATAAAAGGACCATTGAATTATTGGTTGCAGATCTATAGGGTGATGTGATTTACATGCTCTTAAAAAAGGCACTTTTGTTAAGTTTCTATTCAAGAACCTTGAACGACACTTATTTTGTGAATTGAAGAAGCTACGTCTACATTTGAGTGGGTAAAAACCACATCTGCCATACAAAATGAGTAAGTTTGAAAATATTGATATTCGAATTAAAATTGAAGCCAAAATTAGATTCTGTAAGGTGGAAAGAAGCAGAACTGCTGTAGCATGCCAAAATCATTCATCACAAATCATAATAGCTAGCTCATCATCTGATTACCACTTTTGGCATATACATTATTCTTCTGTAGTGCGAGTTCAAATTTATATCCAAAACCAATAAATAATCTAAATACATGTGTTCCATATATCTATTAACCAGAACCCAGAAAATATTAAACATACACAAGCATCTCAAATTTTGCACTCCATTCTATCTTCACTTCTCTCATGTCAGTGCTACAATCCACACTCACTTGCATGACTATCTGGAAGCCAAGCAGAAGCTCCCAATTGTAATTCTCCACTTACATCATCAATGAAAGTTGCACCACACCATATTCCCACAACCAGTATTACCCTGATTTGCTCCCACAGTTGACTTTCCTTTTCTTTGCAAGAACAGCAATATAATAATGCAATAGAAAACAGAACATAACATATGTAACACTGACTGGTGTGCATGGAGACAATGATCGGGAAATCCTAACTTTGTATCTCTTCTTGAAATTCAGGAGGATGTGCAAATAATTGAGAAGATTGTCTTTTCCCCTGCACGTTTTTAATAAATTAGACACTAAATCAGATTCTGCTATTTAGATATTAATGTGTACCAACTATGGATTACCTTGTTCAAAGTGTCATCTGCTTGTTCATCAGAAGCCTGTGGAGCAAATTGTTCTTTCCCTATTTTTTGAATGCAGTTTCTAAAAAAACAAATTATAGCTATAAATTGTCCACATAGTGACAGATACTAATGAATAGGGGCAAAAGTGATACAAGATTGTCCATTTTTGCACCATTTGATGCAGCAGAGCATTCCTTTCCTTGTCCTTTTCCCCCATTGCATATGGTAGAGTGAGTCAGGCACTGACAGAAATTAAGTTCTAACATTTTTACCTTTTACAAAACCAGTGAGTTTGTAAAGACTTCACCAGATCGAGCACTTTCAGTATCAGTATTTTCAGTCCCTACTACTGCATCGGATGGTAGCACAGCTTGTAGATTCATTTACATATCATTTTTCTCATATGTAACATCAACAAAACTAAATTAGCCATTAAAACAAAAATTCCCTCAATGTTTCCCTCGCTGTATTCCATTCTTTCTCACAGGCAGTGCAATTAAATAAGTTTTCTTCTACATCAAGTAAAGGACAGTAACTTGCATGACTAATTTATGTAACATTTCGCAGATGCATATCACATAAAGAAATATTTAGTTGAGAAGCAGTTGAATTGGTGAGAAACATACCAATCCTGCAGCCATCCAAGGATGCAGTCCCTTGATGCTGACACTAGCAAATAGATCTATTAAAAGAAACAAGGAAAGTTATGATATCTAGGACTGTAGCCTGCAGCTACAAATTCACAACGTTTTACCGATCCAAGAATAATAATGAAAAAAAATGACCACTTTCTTACCTCCAAATTTCTGCCAGAAGAGATTTCTTTCATGTCAAATTAACATTATGTCATTATCTACTTAATCAGACGAGAACAATTTTTCTATCTGACAATATTAACTTAGGTTGAACAGGAGCATCTCTAACAATCGCATGATCTGATGTACATTGCTGATTGAAGTATTTTTAAAATGGAAAAATTTATCATTGACGATTGCTAGAATCGACCCAACTATACCCTGTTTGCTTCTTGACATTGTTTTCTTCCATCAGCACTCTCACCCTCTCGGCATCATCCCACAGTCCTAAATCAGCATATATATTAAATAATAACGCATAAGGAGCTGAACTTTCTGGCTCAAGACTGATCAAAGCTTTGGCTGCTACTTGGGCCAATTCTACATTATTATGCACTCTACAAGCCCCTAATAGAGCACCCCACACAGCCTTATCTGGTTTAACTGGCATGTTATCAATCAAATCCATAGCCTCTTGAAGCTGTCCCTGTCGCCCCAAGATATCCACAAGGGAGGCAAAGTGTTCAACCCGTGGTTCAATACCATACTCATTAATCATGGAATTGAATTGCTGCTTCCCATCTTCAACTAATCCTGCATGCGCACAAGCATTCAAAACCGAAATATAGGTTATATAGGTAGGTTGAATTTTAAGCCTCTTCATCAGTTTGAAAAGTTCTAGAGCCTGTGCAGCAAAACCGTGGAATGCATATCCTCCAATCATTGCATTCCAAGTTATCACATCTTTATAAAGTTTCATCTCATTAAACACACCACGTGCATCACCAATTTCCCCACATCTTGAGTACATCGTAATGAGGGAATTGTTTATTGGCAAATCAGGAATAACAGTCTTTGTAATAAACTGATGTATCTGCTTACCGAGGTAGAGATCCACCAACCCAGTGCACACACTGAGAATTGAAGAAAAAGTGTGCCTATCAGGCCTCTCTCCCTCGAGTTGCATCTGAGAAAATAACTCAATAGCACCCTTATAGTCTTCATTTTTCTCATAGCCAGCTATTACCGAGTTCCACGTGATCAGGTTCTTGCGGGGCATCCTCTCAAAGAACTCTTCCGCACGTTTCAAATCACCAATCTGTGCAAACCCAGATATTATTGAATTCCATGAAAGTTCATCAGGACTTGGCATTTTTGTAAAAAGCTTAGAAGCCTCTTCCATATCACAAATTTGAACATATCCACTGATCATGGTGTTCCAGGAACAAGTATCCCGCTCTATCATCCTATCGAAGAGTTCTCTAGCAGAGACAACATCTCCTGCTTTCACATAACACATCATCATCGAATTCCACGATACCACATTCCTCCTAAATCTCCCTTGACCCTCATTTCCATCACCTTGATCACTCATAACCCCATCAAAAAGACGCCGCGCCTCTTCAACCATTCCTCTCTGCCCATACCCAGCAATCAGGATATTATAAGCATAAACCAAATCATCTTTCTCATCACCCTCATTCCCATACTCAATCAAAATCCTAGCAGCCATATCCAACTCACCATTCCTAACAAGTCCAGATATAAGACCACTAAGAGAAGCCGAGTCACGCTCCGGCATAGTCCTAAAAAACCCAACAGCCGAATCCACATCACCATTCAACAAAAACCCAGTTATCATAGCATTACACGACACAACATTCCGTTGTGGCATAGATTCAAAAACCCTAAGAGCTTGATCCATCTTTCCATTCTTAGCATACCCACTAATGACAGTATTCCAAGATACACAATCCCTTCGGGGCATTTGATCAAACAGCTTCCTCCCTTCCTCCACAAACCGACTTCCACGGCAAGAAAAGTAACCCGATATAATGAGGTTCCATGACACAATATCTTTGTGGGGCATTTCATCGAACAGTTGGCGTGCCTTGGCTATTTCTCTCCGTTGAACATAACCAGTGATCATGGAATTCCAAGTTACTATGTTTCGGTGCTTTATGGAATCAAACAATGCTCTTGCTTCTGTTAATCTACCAGTTCGAATCAAATAGGAAATATTTTTGTTCAATTGGTATAGTGAATGTGTTGTGGTGTCGTTGGTTTTGGTGTGAGAAGCAAATGTACGTATGCGATGAGCAATTATGTTTCTTGTGCTCCTCAGAGTGTTGTACAAAGTTGACATTGTCTAAACGTAAAAAAGGAAGAGCCTTGTGCTACCAACTTTATAGTGCTTTGCTTTCTCAACTTTTGAAAAGTTAATAAACTCGCACTTACATGTTTCTTAATTTATGATTGTAATTTGCACCAATCAAATCTGCATGGAGAGGGTAATTATTTTTTTTATTTGGATCCTCTCCAATTTTTCCTTTCATGTTGGTCATATGATATTTTGATATTGAGTCGAGAAATAGATAAAGTTTAGTAAAAGAGTATTCAAAAGTCTTCTAAGTAATTCATTTTAATGAATATGCATTGTCGGTGTAAACAATCAATCATATTATATTAAGAAGGTGAAGCCAAATGGAGTGACATAGCGCAAATATAGTTGTGATCGTTTTAAACTCGGTCACTTCATTAAATATAGATTGATTTTGAAACTATTACTCCCTCCGGTCCTTTTTATAAGAGATAATTCACTTCTTAGATTTATTTAATAATTGATGTATTTGGTCTATTTTATAGTTTAAATATATTCATTATTGAATGAATCTAAAAAGTTAATTATCTTTTATAAAAAGGACATGAGGGAGTATCAAGTTAGGGTCGTCCCTGACTATTTGGAGGCCCGGTTTAAATATTAAAAATCAGCCCTAATAAAAAAATACAAAATAATTAAAAATTATTCTCTATTTAAATTATACGTAAGAAACACATAAAAAATAACTATCATTATATATAACGTCAAAACGAAACATCTTAAATCTAAGATTAAAATATACCAGAACAATATTTATGTGTATAGATAACTAATCTATTGATACTTATGTTTTATGAATATTAACAATATATAACTATTATTTTAGGGCTTTAAAATTAATCTATTAATACACATATGATATTTTATGGGTACAAATAATATATAACTAATATTATAAAATTTTAAAATTTTAAATTGAGGCCTAAAAGTTTTGGAGACCCGGCACCGGCGCACACCCTGCACATATGTGCAGGCCGGGCCTATATCAAGCTATAGGTATCTTGTAGCATCTACACAAGTCACGTGTGCCATTTGTGTGTTTTGTGCAAAACTAATTTAGGTCATATTAAAAGAGGCCCAAGCGGTAGATATTTAGGTCATTAACTATTTTGGTTTAGAGTTTGAATATGCATTAACTATTTTGAACTCTAGACCTTGTAAAATTTTAACTAGTACTTTTCACTTCATTTACAAACATTATAAAAGAGACAAAAAGAAAAAGATTTTGATTTGTTGAAGTAATTGCAATATTGCATCAAGCAGTTCCGATCCCAATTGTTAGGAGTTTCCGATCCCAATTGTTAGCTCTTACATTTTCTGAATAGATGGTTTTTTGCAATATAAAATTATGTCATAACATAAATAACCAAACCAGTGAAACCACAGATAAATAATTATTTTGAAAGGTAGTAAAATGAATAAACCATCAAATTCATCCCCAACTTTATAAGACACTAGGTCTTTGATTTTGTTATTGTAACGGGCAAATGAATCATGGCCCAAACAAATATAGGCCCAACCCAGCCTCAGAACCGGGTCACGCCCTGCTCTGTCCATGACCCGGAAAGCCCAACGCCATACGCTCGCTCGTCCACGATCCGCCCACTGTGATCAGTTAAAGGGACACGTGGCGCATCTCTCCCACTCAGAGAACGTGGGAAGGTGACAACCGCCCTCAAGCGGGAAAAGCAAGGCCTGATGGGCCACGACCCATCAGCGGGATAACCACCCTATCATCTCCCTATATATACATGGGGAATGAACAGAAAAAGAGGAAGCACCAATATACACAAAGGATTAAACATAATATCACAACTGATATTCTCTCTAAGTTCCACACAGGAACATCTGGCGCCCACCGTGGGGCCCTGGTAAAATCATTCCCAGGCCTCAAGAAACTCAAAGTCAAGAACAACCATAAACCATGGCGGGAGATACTCCCAATAATGACCACAACTCAACACTGCAACAAGCAATGGGTGAAATACGCCGTCTACAGTCGAAGATCGCGGAAATACAAAAGGAACGAGAAGAAGAGAAAGAAGCAGAGGCGAACCAAGACTCTGAAGAAGAAGAGTTGAAAGACTCACAACCTCTGGTACAAGCACTTTGGGACGCCCAAGTACCCGCGAACTTCAAAATCCCCCAACTACCAAGCTTCGACGGCAAAACCGACCCACTAGAACACCTGATGGCGGTAGGAACGCAGACCTCGATTATAGGCGCCGAGGAGCATTTAAAGTGCAAACTCCTCGTCAGTACGTTCAAGGACGCGGCGTTACGTTGGTACATGAACCTGCCCGAGAATTCCATCGCCAGTTATGCAGATTTTCACCGCAAATTCATACACCAGTTTGCTGGAAGCAAACACGTGCAAGTCACCGCGACTAACATGTTCAGCATTCGCCAGGGGGGCTCCGAGACCCTCAGGGAATACCTCGCCCGGTTCAGCGAGGCAACAATCAAAGTCTCGAATCCCAACCAGGAGATGTTCGTAGTAGCGTTCCACAACGGCCTCAAGGCGGGGCACTTCAACGAGTCCCTAGCGCAGAAACCGGCGGAGACGATGCAAGAGGTGATGAAAAGAGCAGAGTGCTATATCAAAGGAGAAGAAAGCAACGCAGAAAAGAGATCAAGGGACTCTAGAGAGAGAGTCGCGGACTACCGTAGCAGCAGAACACCGAAGCGAAGTCAACGACGCTGGTCGAACCGCGACTCCAGATGGCCAAGCAGGCAAGATAGACCCCAATACGCCCTTAGGCGCAATGATAGGCCATCTCGGCGATATGAAGAGTACTCGCCCCTCAACGACACTCGGGTACACATACTAGAGGAAATCCTACACACCAACCTCGCCACCAGGCCACAAGAGCCAGAGCGCCACATAACGCTGGGGCCCAACGCTAATGAATGGTGTCGTTATCACCGATGCAAGGGGCATGACACTGAGAGATGTTACAAGTTACGTGATCTGATCGAGGAATTGATCCGCAGCGGCCATCTCAGGAAGTTCATCGAAAAGGCAGCACAGAGAAATGAAGAAAGATCTGAACACGCGAAAGCACCGCGAAGCCCAAACGCTGAGGGGGACAAAGGGAAAGAGGAAGTAAGAATCGCAGTCAACACCATAGCAGGAGGATTCGCTGGTGGAGGCGAGTCTAGCTCAGCAAGGAAACGATACCTCCGCAGGACAAACAGAGAAGCACATTTGATCAACCACGTGGCTTTTCCCCCCGCACCAGATCTATCATTTTCGCCAAACGATGCACAAGGAGTAGCGCCCCACGACGATGACCCCCTCGTCATCCAGGTACAAATACTAAACTGCGATGTGAAAAGAGTACTGATAGACTCGGGAAGCTCGGCAGATATCATGTATTGGGACGCCTTCAAAGCCATGCAACTCGCCGGCGAACAGTTGCAACCATACCACGGAACACTAGTAGGATTTGCAGGAGAACAAGCCGAAGTCATGGGGCATATCACGCTGTTAACAACCTTCGGTGACAAGGAAAATGCCAAAACGATTAAGGTACGGTACCTAGTCGTCAGGACACTATGTGCATCGTATAACATCATAATCGGCAGACCCGCGATCAATACACTGGGAGCGGCCATGTCAACACTATACCTGGCGATCAAATACCCCCTGGATAACGGAGGAGTAGGAATGGTCAGAGGAGATCAAGTTCTAGCTCGCCAGTGCTATGAGTCCAGCCTCAAAGTTAGGAAACACCAAGTCATGGATGACCCCTCCCAAGGCGAACACTCCACCAATATGACCGAGGCGGCAGACTTAGACCCAAGGGAAGAATACAAAGACGACAGAGTCAGCCCCATAGGCGAGTTAGAGGAAATACAGATCGGAAAGGAGAGCCACCAGACAACCAACTTGGGAACAGACATGCCGACAGAAGAAAGAGGAAGGATCTTGGATATCCTGAAGCAAAACGTGGACCTGTTCGCTTGGCACCCAAAGGATATGCCAGGAATAGATGAAAGCATCATCACCCACAAGCTAGCCATCTTCCCAAAGGCCAAACCCATCTCGCAGCGAAAGAGAAAGCAGGGCGAGGAAAGGAGGATAGCAATGGAGGAAGAGGTCGCTAAACTCAGAAAGGCACAGTTCATAGATGAAATCAAGTACCCCGAATGGTTAGCCAACGTGGTACTCGTAAAGAAAAACAACGGGAAATGGAGAATGTGTGTAGACTTCACTGACCTCAACAAATCTTGTCCAAAAGACCCATACCCCTTGCCCAGCATAGACAGACTCATAGACGGCGCATCAGGGTACAAAATGCTCAGCTTCATGGACGCCTATTCCGGCTACAACCAGATCAAGATGAACGCACTCGATGCCCCTCATACCGCCTTCATGACGAGCACATGCAACTATTTCTATAAGGTGATGCCTTTCGGCCTCAAGAACGCAGGTGCTACATATCAGCGCCTCATGGACAGAGTGTTCGCCAATCAGATAGGGCGAAACCTGGAGGTCTACATCGACGACATGGTAATAAAGAGCGCCGACGAAACCAAGCACCACGAAGACCTAGAAGAAATACTAGCATCAGTAAGGAAATACAACATGAGGCTGAACCCGGCGAAATGCTCATTTGGCGTACAGGCAGGAAAATTCCTGGGATTCATGTTGACCAGCAGAGGAATCGAGGCCAATCCGGAGAAATGTCAAGCAATAATAGAAATGAGGAGCCCAACATCAGCAAAGGAGGTACAACAGTTAACAGGTAGAATAGCTGCCCTGTCACATTTTCTGTCTTGCGCAGGTGAAAGATCAGTCCACTTCTTTGCTACCTTGAGGAAAGGTGAAAGGTTCGCATGAACTCCCCAGTGCGAAGAGGCATTCCAGAAACTAAAAGAGTTCTTAGCGTCACCGCCCATTCTGACTCGCCCAAAGCCAGGGAGTCCCCTGTTACTCTATCTCGCAGTATCGGAGAATGCCCTGAGTTCAGCACTAGTACAGGAGATAGAGGGAGAAGAGAAGCCAGTATACTTTGTGAGCAAGATTTTCAAAGGAGCAGAAACGAGGTATCAAAAAATTGAGAAGCTGTCCTTGGCCATCATATGTACGGCGCGAAGGCTACGCCAATATTTTCAGAGCCATCAGATAGTAGTGAAGACGGACTACCCCATCAAGCAAGTCCTCAAGAAACCAGATTTAGCAGGAAGAATGGTGGCATGGTCAATAGAGCTATCCGAATACGACCTAACCTTTACACCAAGAGGAAGCATAAAGTCTCAGGTATTGGCGGACTTCGTCCTGGAAATGACGACGCCACCTCAGGAGATAAGCATGGAACCATGGACACTATCAGTGGATGGAGCCTCCAACCTCAGAGGCAGCGGAGCCGGAGTGGTATTGGAAGGTCCCGATGGCATGATGATAGAGCAATCATTGCGATTCTCCTTCAAAGCAAGTAACAACCAGGCGGAATATGAAGCCCTGATAGCAGGAATGAAGCTCGCCAGAGAGATGGAAGTGACGGACCTCCGAGCAAAGAGCGACTCTCAGCTGGTGACGAACCAAGTGTCAGGCGAGTATCAAACAAAATACCCCCAACTCATGAAGTACCTAGAGAAGGTAAGAACTCTAAAAGAATAATTCAATACCTTTGAGCTGATATACGTACCAAGAGAACAGAACTCCAGAGCAGATTTACTGTCAAAACTGGCAAGCACAAAGAAGCCAGGGAACAACAGAACAGTGATCCAGGAGACCATACCAAAGCCCAGCACAAAGATCCCAGACGTATTGATGGTAGTTGAAGAAGAGGATTGGAGGGCACCTGTCGTGCAATACCTCCGCAATGAGACGTTGCCTCCAGAGAAAGATGAAGCCAACAGATTAAAGAAGGCAGCGGTGCACTACGTTCTGGTAGGAGACAAGCTGTACAAAAGAGGTTTCTCAACACCACTTCTGCTATGCGTAAGTGAAATGGAGGCGCAACGTATCTTGAAGGAGATACACGATGGATCTTGTGGTAACCACATAGGAGGGCGATCTTTAGCGGGAAAGGTGATAAGGGCCGGCTTTTTCTGGCCCACTATTCTGAGAGACGCATCCAGTTACGTACGCAGTTGTGACGCCTGTCAAAGACACGCCAACCTGCATCACGCCCCAGGCGAACCCTTGAAGACAGTCATGTCTCCCTGGCCTTTCTACATGTGGGGTGTAGACATACTAGGCCCATTCCCAGCAACCCAAAGCCAAGTGAAATTCCTCCTAGTGGCGGTAGACTACTTCACCAAGTGGGTAGAAGCAGAACCAGTGGCAACCATCTCTGCAGAAAAGGTAAAAAAGTTCTACTGGCAAAAAATCATATGCAGGTTTGGCTTACCCAGGTACATAGTATCAGACAATGGCACCCAGTTCACCAGCGAAGCTGTCATCCAATTCTGTGAAGAGAAAGGAATCCGCAACACCTTCGTGTCAGTAGAGCACCCACAAGCGAACGGACAAGCCGAATCGGCGAACAAAGTGATCCTGAAAGCCATTAAGAGGAAACTAACAAAGAAGGACAGAAACTGGGCGGAACCTCTACCAGAAATCCTTTGGGCATACCATACCACCATACAAACTTCCACCGGGGAAACGCCCTTCAAAATGGTATATGGAACTGATGCGATGATACCGGTCGAGATCAATCCCCCAAGCTGGAGAAGAGAGACCCTCACCACTGAGGCGAACAAGGAGGCACTACAGGAAAACTTAGACTTGCTGGAGGAGATTCGGGAGAAGGCACATTTCAGAGAATTCGCCATGAAGCAGAGGGTATCCCACAAGTACAACACAAAGGTAATCCCAAGAAACTTTAAGGAAGGTGACTTAGTCCTCAAGAGACCAATGAGAAAAGACAAAGGAGGGAAACTCGCCCCCAATTGGGAAAGCCCATTCAGGATACAAGAAGCGTATGGAAACGGAGCATACAGGCTGGAGACTCTCCAAGGCGAGACGCTCCCAAGGACTTGGAACGTGATGAACCTCAAGTTCTACTACAGTTAGACTAGAGCACTTTATATCTTGCTTTTTTTATCTTTTTGCCATTTCAATATTAATTATGTAAGACATTTTTTATGATTAACGTAAAGGGGTGATGGGACGCTCTTTTCTCCTGCAAGGGCAGGAGTTTTTATCGAGGCCCATCACTCAGTTTTTAACTTGTCTCCATCTGTTAATATATCGCCAAGGCCTAAAAGACCAAGGCGCAGTTACAAAGGCACAGAGTTGCTATGCTAGGGCGCGACGATACAAGCACAATGCTTAAAGGTACAAGCGCAATGCTTAACGTAAAAGCGCGATGCTTCAAGGGCGCGATATCATAAAAGCGCAATGCTTAAAAGCCCCAACCTTGACGCCAAGGCGCGACGATAAAAGCACAATGCTTAAAGGGCGCCTATAACGAAAGCGTAATGCTTAAAGGCGGAATAACATATTAACACCATGATGTAATTGAAAGTGTAATGCTCAGAACGGAAACCCAAAAACACAATGGCAAAAACGTAACGTACATCATCTACACAACGACGCCATTACAAGATATAACGCTTAAAAACCAGGCAAATAAGGCGTAGTCATACAATGTTGAAACGAAAGCCAAACATCCATAAATAAAAGAGCATAAAGATAAACACAAAGACATGCATCTGGAAAATCTCATTACATGATCAAAGAAAAATACAACCAACGCTATCCAACGCTAGCCAAAACACCAACAAAAATAATCACTCTTTGCCTTACTCTTCCTGGGCTTAGAAACACTCTTTTTTCTGGACTTTGGCTCAGGAACACTCTTTTTTCCCCGCTGGATCCTAGACCTGGTAACTACACCAGCACTTGCACCCTTTTTCTCCATTGGAAATCGATGACATAAAGGAAAGGGAAACGCACCAGTACTTATAGGCAATTAAAACAAAGGCATTAAAGGGGACAATTACAACAACCCTATTTTGACTACCTTGGAAATAGCGTTAAAGCACAAGCTTCATAACAACCAGATAAATATTTAAAACAGCACAAAGATAGATATCCAATAAAGACGATAAATCATTAATAAAACAAAAAGGTTCCGTTATATGAAAACACCAAAACAGTAGCAACATTACAACAGAACACCCTAGGCGGCAAAAGATCATTACAAAGATAACAACAACTCATACAGCGCCCTCAGAATCTTGGGACTCGCCCACGGCCGCCTCCTTCGGAGCGTCCTCTGGTAAAGGAGGACGGGACACCAGCTTGCCATCCTCCACGAACTTCAGAAGATCAACCTCAGAAAGGGTCGCTTCGTCTAGATCAGGAAATAAGACCTTAACTTGCTCCAAGGCCGCCGCAAACCCTTCCGCATATTTCTCGCCCAGGGCATCCTTAAGGGCGCCGTTGCTCTCCTCCAATTCAACTATCTCCTCCTCAAACCCAGCAACATCATCTTCAGCCATTACCAATGCAACTATCAAACCATTGCGACTCTTGATCAAGTTCCGGCCATTCTTCTCTGAAGCACGCAGCTTATCCTCTAGGGAAGCACGACCCTTGGCGTACACTTTCTTCACAGCCTCAATCCTGCTTTCGTAGGTGACCCTTGGCGTGATGACTGTCCGTGAGTTCTTGGACATAAATGGCGTGAGTCCGCTCCATACTCTCCCTCGCCTCAGCAAACTTCTCCTCAAAATTCTTCTTCGCCGCGCCGGCTTCCTTCTCCTAGCGAGCATTCACGAAGTGATTCAACATCATCCCTTTGAATTCATATCCCAGAGCCACCCTCCGAATTGTTCTGACGCATCCATCGCCTCAAATCGGTCCAGATTCCCCTCCAGCACAAAGTGGGTTCGGATGAACTCCTCAGGATCAAAAGTATCACTAAAAGGAGATGGCTCCTTCACGCCCCCTCCAGGATGGGTCTCGCCAGCATTCTTAGCAATGGGGGGAGGGGACTACGAATCCACGTGGTGAACCCCCACAACAGTGTCGCCCTTCGCCACGACGCCATCATGGTCCTGCTTAGAAGGCGAGGCTTTAGGTACAGACTCTGCCTTCTGCATCTTAGCAGGCCTGGTAGTCCCCGCCTTCCTAAGCCTCTTCGTTCCCTTAGAGGACGCCACTTCTTTGACGATCAATGCAGCAGTAGGGTCAACATTCCCTTCTTGGGCCTTCTTTTGCTTCGCCTTAGCTAATATTGCGGCCCACTTTTCCGGAGAAACAGTTCTCATCCTCTCTGAAACAAAAGAAAAAGTATATAAGATACTTACATCAGATAAAATATGGGAAACGCATAAACAAACGAAACGTTACCATACTCAAACATAAGATACTTACGTAAGTAAAGCACCAGGCTAGGGTAGTCCGACTCTAAGGATAGTAACTCTTTTATTTCGAACAACTGGAAGGTGCATATAAAGGAAATGATCTCAGACTCATAAGGAGTCAACAGAGCAGCGTCAACGCCTTTTATCAAGCGTGGATCCTGAGTCCAATAGAAGGGAAACAGATGACCCCCCTCGGAATCAAACATAAGTTGACGAAGGCGCGGACCGCATCGAACACGAAGGAATGTATCCTTGTAGTTTTTGAAATTTGATGCGTAAAGGGTGAACAGGCCCATGTTTGGCTGGCTACTAATGGATACCGGCTTTCCGGCGGTTAAGCTCTTAACATAATAAAAATGGAAGAAAACGCCCAACCTAGGCTCTAGATCTAGCCCCAAACAGACAAGTTCGAAGGCCCTGACGAACGCCCAACCATTAGGGTGGAGTTGGGTTGGGGCGACGTTCAACACGTTCAACACCTCGATCTCAAAATCAGTAAAAGGAAGGGTGAGATTGAGATGCTCCATCACTTTGCTAAACATGTAAAAGTAATGGGGATCCTGAGTATTAACTGTAGTAACCAGCTCATGATCACCCACGGGCTCGGTGATCACATCCTCCTCCCTACCAAAGTCCGACAGCGCTACGTCGCCCCTAAACTCATGGACCGATTCCACGGAGGTGTATTTGGACAACGCTTCCATACCCTAAAGTCACTCGTTATCTCCTCCCTGTGAAAAAGAAACGAAGTCGTTACTACCCGTGCACAGGGAGACGAGAACATATTTTAAGGCCGAGTGAGGAGCCGGGACTAAGAAAAACCACCCCTAAAGAGGAACCGTCGTAAAACAAACAATGAGAAAGACAAAGGAAAGGAAACGAGTCGTACCTGACGAAATGTGAAGGTAGGCAAGCAAGTGAAGCGCTAGGAAGATAAGTTATCACCGGTGGAAGACAAGAAGAGAAGATATAGGAAATGGACAGAATGACGATGATACATATATATAGCAAAGCGAAACGTAAAACCCAACGGACAAAAATAAAGGGGGAAACCGAATCGTTTCATTAACCAGCGGACAAAAACACGTGTCCACCAACCCATAGACGTCCTGACACGCGCCAGAAAGGGGCGGGACACCGACGGGCGCAAATGGAAAGCACAACAACTCGCCAAAGGGCGACAATACGTCAACTAAGGCAGATCGCCACGCTAAGGCACAACATGGAGAAACAAACGAAAATATTTTCATTCTTTATTAAGTTAAAGAAAAGAAACAGTTCCAGATTACAACTTCAAAAACCAAAAGCGATACAGCATTATTCAAAGAGTAAAGAAAAACATAAACCTAGGACTACTAAGCAAGATTTCCCATTTCCTTCACTTTTTTCCACCTCGCCTCGAGGGCGTCTTTGCAATCCATCGCGACTTCCAACTCCGCAAAGCTACGATCGTGTAGTCGACCAAGCCTTCTCTGGTCCTCTTTTAACTCCAACAAAGCTCGCCTCCTCTCCAGCAAACTGGCGATGTCCTGCCTAATATCTTCCCGCAATTGCTCTTTCTTCTCTTTCAGCTGATCAATCTCCGCTTGTAACTTGTCTGTGACTCGGTTATACTCCTCCTCCATATCAAAGGAGGCACTTAAAGTACCTTCATACATGCGCATAGCCTCTTTCACATCCCAGGATTTATCCAAAATGGCAGATAGTTCGTCCTGACTTTGAGCTTCAGCACACTCTACTGAGGCTATGACGGGAGCATCCCTCACCAATTTATCTCGGAAAGGAATGAGATACTCTAGAAACCGGCGCTCAGAAGGTGTCAGCTTGGCTTCCTCATCCTGCAAATCATTCACCAGAACACAGAAAGGTTCAGTATCATCTATGAGATCATTCACCCCTCTGCGGAGCACATTTTTTATCTCCATAACAAGGGGATTGGTGGTAGACATGGCAAAAGGAAATAATATGACGAGATAAGGAGAGGGCGTGATCCGAATAGGGTTCGGCGCCTACTCTTATAGCACTGGCCAGGCAATATCCGGAGCCGTTATAGGCGCCCTAATTTGGAGGAAACAACTTCGGAATTCGGTTGCGGTATGCCAAAGAAAAAGGGCATGTGATAGGCAAGGATAACTGTAAATAGCATAAAAGGTCACTACGAAAGTCACGTCAGCATCTCGCCTCCTTCGGAGCCTCATGCTTGGGGGGCTGTGTAACGGGCAAATGAATCATGGCCCAAACAAATATAGGCCCAACCCAGCCTCAGAACCGGGTCACGCCCGGCTCTGTCCATGACCCGGAAAGCCTAACGCCATACGCCCGCTCGTCCATGATACGCCCACTGTGATCAGTTAAAGGGACACGTGGCGCATCTCTCCCACTCAGAGAACGTGGGAAGGTGACAACCGCCCTCAAGCGGGAAAAGCAAGGCCTGATGGGCCACGACCCATCAGCGGGATAACCACCCTATCATCTCCCTATATATACATGGGGAATGAACAGAAAAAGAGGAAGCACCAATATACACAAATGATTAAACATAATATCACAACTGATATTCTCGCTAAGTTCCACACAGGAACAGTTATAAATACTTTAAATAAGATTCGACACTAGTAAATGTTACCCATTAGTCATTCAAATAATAAGTTAAGGACTGCACCAAAAATAAGTGGATAAACCTAAGCATCAAATTGATATTTAGTTATAATATAAAATATAAAATTTAATCGATAGTAAGTGATTAAATTCAACAATCAATTTGATAGTTTAATAGTTAGAAACATCTTTATAATATTCACAAAGTCATGAATCTATTTAAAAGTATAGAATTATGAGACTAATCTAATGGTTTATTCGGTAGTAAAATATATATAGCTAGCTAGTCTAGTCCTAGTTGTAGAGTTAGATAAACCATGGCAAGAGACAAACCATGACAAATACCAAAACAAGTTCTGCAAGCAAAATGTCACCAACACCGTTTGAGGTTATGAGTTAGATATTGAAGCCGCCTTAGCAAAATTTTTAGTGAGGTCTAAAGATGATAACAGTTCAATGTTACGGGAACAATTATCCAAACCTAAGCAGAAACATTGTGTAACATGATTTATTTCCCTCCAACTACCTAATACCACAAACACAATTCAGACAAATAGAAATATAAATAGGTCATGCAAATATCCAAAACTACCATCAAAATTTAGTTGATAAAAGTAAAACAGCAATAATAGAAGAGTTCCAATTTCAAAGGAAATAATAAAACTGTGTTCTCAGTGAGAAATGTAAAACAACGACCGACTGACTCTAAGAACTAAAAACACCACTCACTAAATGTAATGTAAAACGACGACCAAATAAAAAAACCGCTCACTAAATGTCTTATTTTGATGCAAAATTGGATTGCAAAGGCAGGAACAAAACTGCAAAACGTCACAATTATAAAATAAATTACGCCTTCAACCGACCATAAAACTTTTGTTTCTCTTGGGTAGTCTGGAAGCGGCCATGTCCAAATTTGGAGGAGGTGTCAATGAACTTCAGTTTGATCTCTTCAAGAGCCAATCGAGATGTCTGCTTGAGTAGTGACTGACGAAGAGTGACAACCCGCTTCTTTGGACCAACACAGCATCCCTTGATCATAAGATAATCATGGTTCACAATACCATAATGAGGAAATCCACCCATAGGAGTAATATCCTTCTCAGTCCTGTAGTTAGCAAATAACATAATTAAGTATTGCATAATCTGATATAATTGCAATTCAATATCAACAACTTTAAACTTTCATAAGATTAACAAGTATACCTGTCGAATTCAGTGATGGCTGTATGTGACTCTTGGTCAGTCTTCCCAACCTTGTAGATCTTCTTATTCAACTCAGTACGATGATGATATCCATTCTGCCCAGCCCTGGCAACTGTGAAAGAAACACGAGCAGGGTGCCATGCACCAATACAAGCAACCTTCCTGAGACCTCTGTGTGTCTTTCGTGGAAGGCGAGTGACGCCCCAACGAGTTACCACACCTTCATAACCTTTACCTTTAGTCACTCCAATGATATCTATCATCTCATCCTTTTGAAAAACAGCATCAACAGGGATTTGCTTTTCAAAGAAACCATATGCATAGTCCACCTTCTGGCTTATTGTTCCACCATTAACTTGGATCTCCATCAAATGAGCTTTCTTTTGATTTAGACCCTTCAACTTCCTTATCTACAGAAAACAAAGATATACACCATTATGTTTCAACATTAACAGAAGTAGCTTTTAATTCCAGGAAAAAATATACCTACGACTTGTAAATAAATGAACATGACCAACATTTAAAAATATTAAATATAACACAATAGGCCGGATTCACACTATTTGAACACCATAAGATCAAATTGGTATAAAACGGTCATATATTTTAATCTGAATCAAGCCTGCTATGCCTAGCTTATAAACCGATTAATAAAGGTGGTAAAAAAATTACAGAAAGAAACGAACTCGCATAAAATCCAACAGGCACAACTTTGGTACCTGAGTATGAGCAAGAACACGAATGACAGTGGCATACTTTTTCAATTTCTCAAGCTGAGATTGGATATCTTTCTTTCCTTCGTCTGTTTCATATTTTTTGGTATATTTGGTAAAAGCTTTCTTCTTTGATTTGCACCAGTTCTTGTAAAACCGGCGCTTGATATCTTCACTAAGATGCTGAGCCCAAACAGTATTCAGTGTGCGAAGGCCTCGTGGTGTCTTGACATATCCCACCACTCCAATAACAACAACTGGGGGAGTTTCAATGATAGTGACAGCTTCACATGTCTCCTTATTGTGAAGCTCTACAACAGCAAGGAATGTTATCAGGTGCAAATTCACCATGGTCATGCATATAAGCCACCATGAAAGAAAAACATACAAAAAGAACATGTGATGACCCTGAAAGAATGCCAAAACATAACACTTACTTGATCCAGGTTTCTCGACCTCCCTAACTATATGGGTCATCCCAGACTTGTAGCCAACAAAAGCAGTCAACCTGCATGGTTTGGTGGGATCATCTTTTGGAAAGGCTTTCACTGCAGTGGCAAATTAGATCAGATGTTTAGGGAATAAGAACAGTCGCATAACATCAATAACAAAACCATGCAACTAGATAGTAGTATGTGAACAAGCATTGGGATAAATATGAATATATAATTCAGTATTCTACACTTTTTTTTAAGGAATTCAGTATTCTACACTTGGTAACAGTAAAACAGGAGAACTTACATATAAACGTTAATCACATTAATATATACAAAGATGTTTGTATCAATTAAGCGCAAGAATGATATGATTATTTATTTCAAAATTGGTCATCAACCTTAGAGACATAGACATAAACATCAAAAAGAGATATATAAAGACATAAACGAGATGGGGCAGTCATTAAATTATAAAACACAGTATTAAAAAGAAACAGCAGTATAGGACAGCAGATTGGGACATAGGACAAGATAAAACCCACAAAAATACTTACGTTGGTGAAAATGCAATAAACAAACACTATTACCATGTAATTGAATGTGTCATAAATTAAATTATAATTGTAGTAAATTATAATTTCATGAATTACTTGTAAGAAATAAGTAAAACCAAGTAAACAACAAGAATATGTTTATTGTTTTGCAAACGAATTACATAATAATAATCTAAAAGAACCCGTGTTTGATATAATGCAAACAAAGATATGTTGTAGAGATATGAAATAGTAAAGCACCCGTGCCAAAATGTATAAATAACTCAATTTGCCACATTACTATAGGGAAAAACAGAATTGAACCAATTATAATGTAGGAATATTAAGAACATATATTACAAGTGTAATATAAGTAAAAAGATGTTAGTATCGATTAGACTCGAGAATGATATAATTTGTATCTTAAAACCATGGAGACAAAGATAAACATCAAACAGAGATATATAAAGACTGATATGTTAATGTTAGTATCAATTAGGCTCAAGAATGATATAATTTGTATTTCAAAATTGGTCGGCAACCATAGAGACAGACATAAACATCAAACAGAGATATATCAAGACAGATAAATGAGAAGGGGAAATCATTCAAACTATAAAACACATAAAAGTATTAAAAAGAAACATCAGATATGAAATAGACATATGAATAGTGAAGCAAACAAAGGTATCAGATAGATATATCGTACAGTTGCTAATTTTCAAAACAGTATAGGAAGGCAGATTGAGACATATGACAAGGTAAAAACCAAACATATACTTAACTTGGTGAAAATTGCAGAAAACAAACAATGGTATGTTTTAGGAACAGTTATGCCATATCATTGATTGTGTCGTGAATTATATAATGTAGTAAAACGAAGCAAATTTCATGAATTACTTGTAAGAAATAAATAAACCAAGTAACCAACAAGAATATGTTCATTGTTTTGCAAACAAATTACATAGTAACAATCTAATAGAATCCATATTCAATATAATGCAAACAAATACATGTTGTAGATATATGAATAGTGAAGCACCCATGTCAAAATGTATAAATAACTCAATCTGTTACAATACTTAAGGAAAAGAAAAAGGAAATTAAACCAATTATAATGTAGGAATATTAATTAAGAACATATATTACAAGTGAAATCTACGAAAAAAACATCTGCGAAAATTTCCCAAAAGAAAATATAGCGGCAAACAATCACACTATTCCTCAGTCCAACCAAAAAAATATATTCATTCAAATTTTAATTCTACATTAAGAAACGAAGTATTCATATGCAGATCACAATACCTTTAGGTTTTCAACTTAAATAAATAACACAAATAATTTATAACAGAAAATATAGTTAACTCCAATAGATGGCTCAGTGTAAAATTCATCAAAAAATGAGAAATAAAACAATAAAAATAAAAACTGATAATTAAGAAATAAAATATTAAAGTGTATGATATAGTTTAAAATAAAATAAAAATTGAAAAACAATTAGGGGTTAAAAACAACTCTTCAATCTGATCTGATAAATAACAATTCTTAAGAAATCACATCTCAGTACAATAATCATGAAACCACCAATTACCATCGGTGATGAAGAAATGCTCCCAAACCAAAGGCCTATGGCAAAATAATGCCAATTCTCTAGCTTATTTGTATTCCATACCAAAACCCTAACAAAGGATTAAGGATAGATAAGCCGTTTTCGAGACTCCAGCCTTGATTAATCAGTTATTAATGGAAGCAATTTCAATCATCAAAGAGGAAAATGGTAATAACATGATAATGCACAGAAAATCATTTAGTTCAAAAACAATTTACAAAACACTAATCAGTAGCAATTCTTCATCATTCATTGAGTTTAGATTATTTATAATTCAAAAACTTTGAAAACGTAATTATAATCTCGTAACAAAATTCATTGAACAAATTAACAAACGAAAGATGCATGATAACCTTTTCCACGATGACGTGAAGCTCGTTTTCTTGGGAGAAAACCGAGAGAACCGTGTCTAGGGTGCTCGAATTTCCGATGAGACATTTTTTCCTAATTCAATTGAAAGGAAAACGGTGTTAAAATCAAAGTGAAAGCATTGGTGATAAAGGTAAAACCTAATAGATCTAAAGCAAATAACAGTTAGAGAGATCTACGGATCAAAGAGAAGAACATTGAACAAGCTTACCTGCCGCAGTAGATAATGATGGATAAGAAATGTTGTGAGGGTTTTGTGTATGAGCTTCGCCCTTTATATAGGGTTTTGTGTATGCATTTCTAACCCTAAAAAACTAGAAATTGGATTCAATGCAATATGTGATCAGTGTATTAAGGTGCAGTTAGCATCTCTGAACCGTTCGATTAAAATTAAAAAGTTTTATGTTTAAAGATATATTTTAATTTATGTTTGAAAAACTTTTGAGATTAAAATTTGGAATGTTTGATTTTAATCAAACGATTTTGAGATGGTCGACAACATGACTACACCAATTTATTATTGCACTCAAAGCCGATACAAAAAAATTATGGGGATACCATCAATGAATTGGGCTCACACGAGATTTGGACTTTTAAATAGATGGTCAATTCAGTGGCGGAGGCACGCTATCTTCGGACGGTGCAGTTGCACACCCTCAATACTCTAAGGTTTTGTTTGCGAGTTTGGAGGGAAGGGGAGGGGATAGCTTTGGAGGGAGGGAAATAGAGAGAAAATTAGAGAAATCTTTTACATTTTTTGAGAAAGTATTTTTTATAGAGAATGACAAATAAATACTTATGATTAATATATTATGAATTTAAGAATATTATAACAACATTAATTAAATTTGAAGAATTCATATAAACCCTCCAAACCCTCATCTAATACAATTTTTGAGTTCCCCCAAATTGGGGGGTTTTTGTGTTATGAAGAAAAAATAACCCTTCAAACTCATTTCCTCCCAAACTTCTCTACTTCTTCCACTTGTTTCTTCCTTTTTAGCCTTTCCTTCTCTTCCCTTCCACTCCAAACTCGCAAACAAAGCCTAAGTATACACCAGTAATTTTGTTTTTATTGATTTTGCAACCCTCTCAAATTTTAACTTTGCACCGATGCACCGATGCAACTCTCCCACAAAACGCACACACAAGTCAGGCAATCAGGTCCACTAGCGTAGGCATGTAGGAATTTGTATAAAGTTAATTTGCCATTGAGCTAACAACAACATGATAATAATTGATACATAAAGGTATATAATCAAACTTAATTGAATAAGAAGCATATTTATTTTGAAATTTGTAATTTATTATAAATTATTATATAAATAAAGGAATACTCCCTCTGGCGATCTTAATTATAAGTGAATTTTCACTTTCTAGATACATTGGATAACCAATGTAATCCGGTCTATAATTTAAGTCAGATACATTGATTATTCAATGAATTTAAAAAATGAAAATTTGCTTATAATTAAAGTCGAAGGAAGTATACACTATGACCAATCAAGAATTAATTTAATTTGACCAATAATATACCAAGTTGACATCAATTAGGCTTGGCGGAACAGGCTAAATTCTTAAAATGTACCGTAGAATGTTTGAATTTCGACAGATACATATCCATATTTAATGTTCGGTACACCTTAAATATGATTATATCTCATAGAGGATACCTATAGAAAAAGAAGAAGAAAAAACTTACTTGAAATTTTAACCAGGATAATGACTAATACAAATTTCAATATGAATGATTCTCATTAAATTGAGCTGAATAAGTGGAGAAGTTTGAGTTCGAATTCCGGTATATATATATAATATGATGTACCTATTATTGAGTTATGCTTATTTGAAAAAAAAAAGTTTTTTTAATGATATACAATAGAAAATATTCATAGGAAATAAATAATAACAATTTATTAGACTAAATAGTATGCACCCTCTGGTCCAGGATCCGGGACCCGCCACTGATGGTCATGGGTTTGCCTTTTGTATATTAAAAATTCCACTTGAAAAAAAAAAGTAACACATTGTTTGTGCTCCATAATTACTTTATGAAAATTAAGCTCTAGTAACTTCCGGTGACAATTTCGTATTTATAGCATGGTAACCAAAAACAAAAAAGAACTAATAGCTTCGGACTCCATGTCCATTCTATCGGGTCTGAGGAAAAAAATGATTAAATTTAGTCCCCACAATTATAACAATTTGAGTTTAGTCCTTGTAAGTTTTTTTGTTTGGATTTAGTTCTAAAATTGTTAATTTTTAAAAGAATTATTTTTGTCACTCTACGGTTTCTGGGATGCACCCTACGAAATACCTCAAATACCCATGTCCGTGACGTGTGCTACGGACACCCTCCAAAACACCCTACATTTGTAACATTTGTGGCTTGAGTCACGGATGTAGAAAAAATATCAAAATACCCTTGTCTGTGACTTGTGCTACGGACACCCCCCAAAATACCCTACATTTATAACATTTGTGGCTTGAGTCACGGATGCAAAAAAAATGTCAATTTTCAAAATTACTCATTTTTCCTTCATACGTAACTTAAGCCACAAAAGGGTATTTGGGCAATTCATAACGCGCGCGAGTAAGTCATAGAATGGCAATAGTAATTCTCATTTTTAATCGTTGATGTCATATATGGTGCAATAAAATCACGGCATGTTGGCTCAACGATTTCTAATCAAAACAGACAAAAAACTTATGAGACTAGCAACAAAAAACATTTATAATTACATAAACTAAAATCATATTTAAATTAAGGCTAATTTTTCAACGTGTCTTTTATACTATTTGGGCAAAATTATACGTTTGGTTATTTATCTTATTTTTTTGTAACACTTTGATCTTTTATCTTTCATTTATAACATTTTGGTCATTTATCTTATTCTTTTGTAATACTCTAGCCATTTATCTTATATTTGTAACACTTTGCTCCTTTAAAGAACATGAAGATATGAAAGAATTGATAAATATGATGGACATATTCATCAAAATTATGAGTTTTATTTAATTTTGATAAAAATGTATCTTAACAAATAAAATTCAGCATTTTTTATAATAAATTTTTTGCCTATTATTTGAATCTATCAACATACATTACACGGAGCGTCCTTTCGATAGTGTATCTACTTACAATATATTAAAAGAAACTTATGTTAAAAAATCAAATTTGTCCTTGGCACTTTTAACGGTGTTTCAAGTTTTATGCCTTTAAATGTAATTTTAACTTTAATAAGATAAGTATAAAAAATCAATTTACCATAAAAATAGCATTGAAAAGTACATCTCTAAACTAATAAAAAAATTCCAAAATAAAAAATAGGAAAAAATTAGATAAGCATGAAATAAATCAAATTGAACAAAAAAGGCATAAACATAAAAATAAAATACGTACAAAAAAAATAAGATAAGCATTAAATAAATTTTTCCATAAAAATTTAATTAAAATAAATTTACACATAAAAATATGAACAAAAATCATTATAAAAGATACTCTTCAAAAATAGTAACTTTTTTTTTTTTAATGAAAAAATAGTAACTGAATCTAACATATAAAAACGTATATATAAAAAATAAAAATAGAATAACCTAATAAAAGAATATACTTATTTATGAGCTTAAAAATAAAAGAACATAAAAATAGAAACAAAAAAACAATCGGCCCGTTTGATTTGACTTATTTATGAGTTTAAGCGAAATAATTTATCTAAATAAATAAGTTTTTATGTATTATTCTAAGTTTTTTAATGTAGTTCATGAAAACAATTTATAAAGATATTACTTTTGTCTTCTTCAAAAAAGTTATAATTTTTGTTAGTGAAAACTTATAAATTAACATGCGTAAAAAAACTTATGAATTAACATAAAATTTTATTTATAAATTATAACCATAAACTATTTTCATAAGCTTAAAAATAAGTCAAATTCAAACAGGTTCAATATATTAAAAAATATTACTACTAAAAATTCTAATTTGTCCTCATCAATTCTTAAAAATATTTCAAATCTTCTATTTCATAAAAAAAATTATACTTTTTAGTTTAATATATTTTTATATTAAATTCTACTCTATTTTTATCATAAAAAAATCTACTCTATTTTTGTTTACTCTTATATAAAAAATACATAAGAAGTGCATTATTGATGAATATATATTATAATAATTATGGGGTAAATATTTGTCATTATACTTAAAACATCACGGGACAAAGTGTTGATCAATAATTTTGTCAAAAAAAAAAGAAAGTGTTGATCACTAATATATAAAAAATCATACACGGGACAATTTTTCTAATAAAAAAAAATTAATCATACACGACACAATTGCTTTAATAAAAGAAATTTAATCATACACGGGACAATTGCTTCAACAAAAAAATTTAATCGTACACGGAACAATTGCTTTAATAAAAAAAATTAATCATACACGGGACAATTGCTTTAATAAAAAAAAATTAATCATACAAGGGACAATTGCTTTAATAAAAAAAATTAATCATATACGAGATAATTGCTTTAATAAAAAATATTGAATAGGAAATATTTTTTATTATTAATTATAATTTATTACACAAAAATCATACACGGGACAATTACTTTAATAAAAAAATAACTTAATTTAATATATTTTACAAAAATTAACATAATGACGTCATTTATATTTTTACAATAATTTATAAATAAAAGTCAATAGACCCGTGCGAATGCACGGGTCTCAAAACTAGTTTTTTATAATACAACTGATTCACAGCATATCTCCAAAATTGTTTCAATATTTGGATTTACTAATTTATCTACAAGGACCAAACAAGAACTAAAGAACTAAAAGGACATTATTACTAGGCATACAAGCTCCGGAATTATTATAAAAAATCAACTTATAGAGCTCACTAGATGGAATCTCCACAGTCAGTGGCGACTCTAGGAATGTTAGAGAGCCTGGGCAAAATTTTTGAGGGAATTTTATCAACTCAACTTTCGAGTACAGTAATATTTTAAATTATTAATAGGCTTTTTGATATTTTAAAGGCCGAAATGAAACTCTCATCAACCATTCGTTTTAACTGGGTCGTCTTTTATATTTATAATGAGAAAATATTTTTTTGTAAATAAAAGGTTAAGTTTTAAAATAGATTTTAACTGCGTAATCTAACTATCCGCTTTCGCGTGTCCAACGTATTACGACATAAAATCTTATTTATGAAAATAATTACTTTTAATTACTCAAAGAGTTTCTTAAGGTAGAAAAACTAATTTAAAGGTACCGTCAGCTGTCGTATGTTCGGTACCAAATTTTAAGCGTATAAATGTGCGCTCTCGCGTGTCCGTTTACACTATTAAAATTACCTTTTTGAAAACTGAATTTTTCCTAATTGATAAAAAATTGTTTTCGTAGTGTTTAGAATAAAAAAATGAATTTTTCTATAGTCAGATAAAGTTTTCATTCTTTCAAATCGAAACTGGTATCTCTGTGTTTCTACTTTCGCAGTAAACTATGAGTTCTAAAAACAGAATTAATTCATACCTTAAACAATTCTCATTATAAACATTTATTTTCGACTCAATAAAATACCATTGAAACGACGATCCTTACATTCCGGACTCTATAAAAAAAATAGTGAGACAGCAGCCCAGGCACGTGCCCCTGTGCGCCCCTGTGCCTTAGAATCGCCACTGTCCACAGTAGTACAATTAAAAAAATCTAGAGACGGACTAAAATTAGCTAACCAATATGTTTTTCTATCCTTGAATATGTGAATCCCCGGGTTGTTCTTAAGATAAAAAATTTGATAATTAGAATCTCAATGAATCTTCAAAATCATGTCATTTTTTTGTTAAGTACCTTTGATAGGCAGAAGTTCATCTCCTATATACAAATCCTACTCTCTGAAATCTTCCTCTTTACATATTGCAAGATCCTACCATTACCAATATACTCATAGGACCAAAATAAGGCCCATGTACTGTTACCAATTTCATGCACGGCTAAATAAAGTAAAATTTCATATTTGTTTAGCTACCCATAATTGTGTTTCATCTAATCTTATATATGTTCGTCTGCTCTATCACCATAGTTAATTAAAATTTGCAACAATTTATTCAGTTACCATACATAACCATGTTCATGACTATAAACTCCAGCTCAACTTTTATATCACTACCATACCCAACATCAACATATATATGATATATGAAAATATAATAATTAACAAAAAAAATGCAAATTAGGTTTAGTCAAATTTCAATCGGTTCTATAAGCCTGCCATAATTTCCAGAACTAACTTATCTCATTGATTAACCAAATTCAAGTTAAGTCTAAGTCTAACAAAGTGAAACATTATTATTAATATATACATAATCCAAACATATATTAAAAGTTACAAACTACTATATTAGTAATTAGTAACCACTAATAAACTACTAGCTAGTCTATATACACAAGATTTAGAAAACATAAGAACAAACAACATCACTTTTTTCTCTTGATCATCTTATTCTTGGCTTTAACAACAGGCAAAGGAGAAGTAACTTTATATAAATCTTCATTAACGTAACGATACCTTTTATTTCTTCTTGAAAACAAGCTTTCATCATCATCTTCAGATTCAGACAACACAGAAACCGCTGTGGATGATGTTGTTGATGATGATGATACAACATCTCCAACGGAATAATCAACCTTGTTGTTGTTGTTGTGACTTATCATGCTGAAGCTGTTGCTATTGTTGTTACTATTTTGATCTTCTTCGGAATCTCCGCTACTGAGTTGTATGAGAAGCTTTGCTGCTTCGATCTCCGATGAGGAGAGTTTAACCGGCGGACTTTTCGTATTCGTTACTTTTTCCATGGTCAGTTTGAGAGAAAATATCTTGATCGAGAATTTATGCAAGTTATCTTTTACTTTTTTATTTTTAATTAAATTAGTTAAAAGATAGGTCGGTTACTATAGATATTTATTTTCTTATTAGTTCCATAAACTATCATCTTGGATTCCCTAACCCATAAATAATCAATTAAATTAAGCAATTTTTTACAACTAAATTGTTTTCTTAAGATGATCGAACACTTTCATATCTAAATTTAAATTCAAGATCTTTTTATTTATTTTTTCAAAAATTCTAAATAAATTGTATTAAAAATACTCATTCAAGCACAAAGTGTGCCTCAAATAGAAAAGGTATGGTATACTCTCTTCCAACATCCGAGTTAAAGTTGATTTATATCAAATGGAACTATTAATAACTATTCTTTTATCATTCTTAATGTGGATGGAAGTTGCATCGGTTCCTCATTCGATCTGGATTTGGCGGCGCATTATAAGAAACACCTTTGGGTACTATCTTGCAGGCTTCTCGGACTTCATTCAAAAATCATCTGACATTTTGTTTGCTGAATTGTATGTTATTTACAAGGGTCTCTTGCTGACCAAAGACATGAACATTGATGAACTTGTCTACTACTCTAATTTCTTACGTTGTGTAAACCTCGTCAAAAAAGGTCCCCAAGTTAAATATCATATCTATGTTGTATGGATCCAAGATATAAAGAAGTTGTTCTCCTAGACCAATTTTTCTGTCTATCATACACTCAGAGAGAGGAATCAATATGCAGATTTCTTCGCTAAACTTACACTTTCCTCAGATGCTGATTTTTTGACTCATGCTTCTCCTTCAGAAGGCATTCGTGATCTTCTTAAGAACGATGCAATAAGAATTCTCTTTTTCCGTGATTAATTTTTCATTTTATTTATTTTTCTTTTATTTTCTTATTAACTTCCCTACCAATTTTTTTTTTTGGAAATTTATATAAAATACATTTGCTCTAAAGCAACAAAGACCAATTTAAAGAGAACAAAATACAGAATGAAAAGCCAAGACAAATTAAAGTGTTAGCGCAACACAATTGAAAGTCTAAATATTCATGAGAAAAGAATTCAAAATCTCACAATTGCATATAGAAATTTAAATAGTGATTGTCACTTCGTCTAAATGAAAACCCTCTAATACCTTATTGTATATGACATAGTACAAATATCATTAAAATATAGTTATTTTGTATTTCTCTTATAAATTTATAACAATTTTTTTCAGGAGCTTGTGGCTTTAATTCTAAGGGTTCCAGAAAAATAGAATATGATAAAATAGATAATTGTAATTTGATTATTAAATAAAAGTAAAATTGATAGATGATAATCCAATTTGAGTTGGTGTTCTTTTACATAGAAAGAAAGTGAAAGATAAAAGAAGACTAAGAGCATGAATATGGGTGGTGTCTTTTGCCAAGTGTGATAGGTCTCTAAGGCCCCGTTTGGCCCGACTTATTTTCTCCTTTTTATCTTCTCCTTAAAACTAGTAAAGAAGGAAAAAAATTTGTTTGACTTCATTTTTCTTTATTTTTTACTTCTTTACTTTATTTCTCTAATACTTTTAAGGAGAAATATTGTCAAATATAATTTTATACTTCTTTATTTCGTTTAAGCTAAAATAAAAAGTAAAAAATAAGCCGGATCAAACGGAGCCTAAGAGTGGTTTGGATAATGACATTCATTTGTTGTGGGGTTTGATGGATACATTGTCAAGTTAAACTATTGGGTCCTTTATGTATTGTAGCAGCTTTTTTGAATTAAAATAAGTGCAAAAAAAAAATTTCAAGCTAAAAAATTGTAACTATTGCATGATATTGTAAATTTTTTTTTTTTTTGATATATCATGATATTGTAAATTTTGTGGAACATATTTGGATGAATGATATGGATATTTAAAAGATATGGTTGAGTGGTTTAAACTTTAAATAGTTGGAAAGAATAAGGTAACATAATATATTATGTGGGATCCATTTATACCACCCACATGAGTGCTATGGATGTGGAAGCTTTAAGTCTAAGACTTAAGTCATTACCCTACTAAAGAGTACCAAAGGAAGAGATGAGAAACATCATCAATTTTCTTCATGTCCATTATTGATCTTCATTTATTATCTATGCACAACCTAAGATTCCTTAATTTTATGATCACTAGTCATGTGTCCATTTATCTCAACCAATTATATTATGTTGAGTGTATTCCTTATATATATGAGTCAGGATCCGTTGACACCAAATAGTTTGACACCAAATCTTACACCTCTCAATAATGTCTTAACCAATATAAATTTTATAAATTTCACCGTTGGATTGAAAGTTTATATCATATAGATCATTTATGTAAAGTTTCAGAAAAATCCAAAATCATTTGATGTGCTATTGAAACATATAAAGATCAACGACATTTAAAAAATGACGCAAATCGTTAACTTTGATGTAGAGTTAAGATATGTTGACACCAACTAGTTTGACACCAAATGTTACACCTCTCAATAATGTTTTAACTAATATAAATTTTATAAAATTCATTGTTGGATTGAAAGTTTATAATATAGATCATTTATGTAAAGTTTCGGAAAAACCCAAAATCATTTTATATGTTATTGAGATACATCAAAATTAACGGTTTGCGTCTTTTTTTAAATGTCGTTGATCTTTATGTGTTTCAATAGCATATCAAATTATTTTGAATTTTTCTGAAACTTTACATAAATAATCTATATGATATAAACTTTCAATCAAACAGTGGATTTTATAAAATTTATATAGGTTAAAATGTTATTGAAAGGTAAAATATTTGGTGTCAAACTAGTTGATATTAACGGATCCTGACTTATATATATATATATATATATATATATATATATATATATATATATAGACACGCTATTTTGAATCATAATATTCTATTGGTTATAATAAAAGATTGGCAAAATTACATTTTTGAAGGTGGAAAACACACAAGAAGGGGGGGTTGAATTGTGTTTTAAAAATTGAATCTTTTTCTCAAATAAAAACTTGTTTGCAGCGGATTTAAACACAAAATAAAGGAGATGCTGAGAGAGAGAAAGAAAGACACAAAATTTATACTGGTTCCTCTCACAAGTTGAGAGTACGTCCAGTCCCCTTGTTACTAACAAGAGCTTTTCACTATAATCTCACAAAATTACAACTTGCTCAAGCACACTTGCAATAGACTTCTCAAATGCTCAAGTTTCACTAAACGAGAGACTTCACAAACAAACTTAAAAAACTAAGAATGATTGTTAATGGACACTTGATATACTATCAGAGGTGTTTACAAAATACAACGCAAATTTGCTTTAAGACTAAGAATGACAGATAGGTTCTTGAATGTCATAAAGTTTCAGAGTCTTAAACACAGTAATAGAACAGTGGTCATTTTCTCCATTTGAGTATTCTATTTATACTTGAATGGAGTGTGATGACCGTTGCAGAGAGTTAAGATGTCAGCTGGAAGTTGATCGTACAAAGGATAGATGTACATTGCCTTCTTTGGTAATGAAATTCAATTCCACTACCTTGCAATTTGAATTATCTCTCAACCATTTTGAGTAATAATAGTACAGTCGTACAATCCTCAAATGCGCTCCACTTATGGATAAGATTAATGTTGTACCAACGAATATTCCTTCCTGTGGATGTGACAGAGTCCTAAAGAAGATTGTTCTTCAATCATTGGTTCTGATTCTGTCAGTTCTTGAGTGACGCAAGTTCCTTTTGTTTCAGAGTCTGTAGTGTAGCTTCTTAAGGTCCTCAGCTTCTGAATCCTTCAGAGCCTAGCTTTTATCCTCAGAGCCACTTTCTTCAGACCTTGAATTTTAAGCTTCTGATGAACAGTGATGTACTTTCAGAGCTTATTAGCTTGGCTTCTCTGCTTTTATTCATAGTGCTTCTGAGTGAATTTTAACTATTAATTCTGCACACTAGAATAAATATTAGTAATACCAATTGCAATTTTAATACTTTGTTATCATCAAAACCAATTAAAATACTAGAGATTTATGTCAGATCCACTTTGTTCCAACAATTTTTTGTCATTTATCTTATTTTTTTGTAACACTTTGGTTATTTATCTTTTATTTGTAACTATATATATATATATATATATATATATGCTATTTTGAATCATAATATTCTATTGGTTATAATAAAAGATTGGCAAAATTACATTTTTAGTCATTTATCTTATTTTTTTGTAACACTTTGATTATTTATCTTTTATTTGTAACTTTTTGGTTCTTTAACTTATTTATTTGTAACACTTTAGTCATTTAACTTTTATTTGTAATATTTCGGTCATTTATCATTTATAAGATTTACATATAAACCTTTTTTTCATATTTTTTATTAAAAAAATGCTGAAATTTATTTTTTAAATTACCTTTTTATTAAAATTAAATAAAACTCATAATTTTGATCAATATGTTCATCATCTTCATCAATTATTCCATATTTTCATCTTCTTTGAAGGACCAAATTGTTACAAATAAAAGATAAAAGACCAAAATGTTACAAAAAAATAAGATAAATGACCAAATTATTACAAATAAATGATAAATGATCAAAATGTTAAAAAAAATAAAATAAAAGACTAAGTGTGTCATTTTGCCTAAAAAATTTGTAAAAAAAAGATTACAATTCATATATACATTGTTAGTATGATTTTTTTTATAGGTGTATATAACTAAATCATATTTAGAAATTGTCATAAGAAGTGACACTACAATACGGTGATTTAATTTTATCCATGTAGGATTATGGCCCCCCTAAAAAGTTTAGTGGGGACCATCAGAGGTCACGATTCCCCCTTAATTTTTTTATACTATTATATTGTTATACTATTGATTTAATTTTACTTTTAATTCCCCTTATTTTATTAAACTTATGAAAATCATTCCTCTTTATTAATCTAACTTTTTGAGTGTTTTTCCTCTAAACATTTTTTTTAACTAAAAAAGTAATTTATTGCACCAATATTGAATTTAATGATAACAATATTGAATTTAATGATAAGATACTATATCTTTTGAGACTAAACTTCATTTTTTAACACAAATTCGCAATTTTTATTGCAAAGCACATAAGTTGAGATCAAAATTACAATAAATGTAAAAATTGAGAGGCCAAAAAACTCGATTGTATAAAAATGCCCATAAAATTAAAATTTTCAATATTAACTTTTGATTTATCTTACAACTTATTGTATATTTTATGCTTTTAAAATTTACTAGATACCTTACCCGTGCATTCGTCCGGGACATATATAATAAGACAATATTGACACCGCATATAAATCAACAAACTATTTGAATGAAAAATAAAAAGTATAAGATGAAAAAGAAATATGATATGATGTGATAAATCGTTTAGAAGGTGCGATTCAAACATATGATAGTAAATAGTTGATGATGTCAAGCACATGTCCATAAATTTGAAAAACCATTGAAACTACATAAAACTCTACAAATTCCGAAAGATTTAATGGTAAACTACATTTGAAGTTGTATTTGTAAGATTGTCGTCATCGTCAACCAACAACATTTTCAACCCATGTCTTGACGTGACTCTTGAGATAGCAACATATAACTGACCATATGAAAATACTGATTGCGGAAGATATACCCCAACATGTTTCAGAGACTGTCCCTGACTTTTGTTAATTGTCATGGCAAATGATACAACAATAGGAAACTGCCGACGTTGAAATCTGAAAGGAATCCTTACATCTGATGGTGTTAATGACAATCTGGGAATAAATACTTTTTCGCCTATATTGCTTCCTGTTATTACCTTTGCTTCTATAATATAAGTTCCCATTTGTGTTATAATCAGTCGAGTTCCATTACACAACCCAACAATCAACTGCCTCGAAACAATGTTTGTGCATCATAAGATGTTTTTATCTCTTATAATTTGGGACAGAAGGAATTGAATAGTGGAGAAGCTTTTTTTTCCGCTCCATTTTTGTAAGGCTCAATAGATAATCATTGGTAACACATCTCATAAATTACGCGACCTTGCACTTGCTCAATAATCTATCTATCCGTATAATTATAACATTAATAATGGATTACGCATGTTTGAATAATGAGACAAATATGGTTACTTGTTTATGTTTTAATATCGTGGACTCATGCTTCCTTATATCTGCAAAAATTTATTAAATTAATACATATATATATATATATATATATATATATATATCTTTGGAAAAATACTTTTCAGCCACCAACAATTTTTTTATAAGGGTAAAATATGCTTAAATGTTGTACAAAAAAAATAAAAAAATATGCTTAAATGTAGATTAGGCACCAAATTTCCTAATTAATGTGGTGCTATTAGTGTTTTACTCCTTTTTTTTTATAAGCAAAAAGAATGAAATTATAAGGAGTACAAGGGGTACTCGGCCCTTACAATTCAAGAAAAATCACATTAGAGTCGACTAAAACACTCTAAAGGATTATTACACCAATCAGTGAAGGAGAAATCAACGGTTCTTCCAATTCTGCCTATAAACCAAAGCCAAGCAATATACACAATTTGGTTCACTAAAGCTATAATATTAATATGATCTCCTCTAAACAAAATATTATTACGAGTACGCCAAATGCACCAAGTTGTGGCCATCCAAATAGTATAACAAAACTTCTTAGTTTTGTTTCCACTAAAAATACCTCCAAAGGATAGAAAGTGATCAATGACAGAAGGAGAAGAAATCACCTGAACTCCCATCCAATTGAAAATACAATCCCATACTTGAGAAATCATATGACAATTGAGAAACACATGCAAGGTATCTTCCACCTCAATAGAACAGAACACGCAACATCTTTCAAAATGGCTAGTAATTATACCTTTAGAATACAAAGCTTCTTTGGTTGGCAATTTATCAAGCAACATCCTCCACCCAAAGACACTAGCTTTGGACGGCACATTTGTACTCCAAAGCTTCTTCAAGGCCAACGTCGTATCCGAGTCGAGAGCATCCATCTCCAACCTGTTCAACAAAGAAATATACGTGGATTTAGCCGAGAACAAACTGGTAGCGTGGGGAATCCACTTCCTCCTATCGCGAATATCCCTACTAGGTCGCAAATGCTCCAACAACATAAAAAATTCGTCGGCTGAACCTTTTTCATTATCCGACAAATCGGAACTCCAAGCAAAATTCCACCTCCATTCATTACTAACCCACTCGCCCATATCAGATATAGTACTGTCTTGTTGCGTAGATTTATTGAAAAGGTCTAGAAAAGACTCTCTCAACGGAACTGTTCCCAACCACTTTTCCTTCCAAAAACCAATATCCATGCCATCACCTATAATACTATTAATGTTATTACAAAACCATCCGCCTTCCTCGTCACTACCCAAACTCCAAATATCCCGCCACCAAATAGACGCACGCTTAAGACCATGTCTTCCCTCCCCATAAAGAAAATTTGCTTTAGAGGAACCATATCTAAACCTCAAAAGATCGTACCACGGCGTCGTGCGCTCACTCAACCCTCTCCACTTCCACTTGCATAAGAGAGAAGAATTAAAAATGGCCAAATTTTTTATACCCAAGCCACCTTTCTTTTTGGGTTGACATATCAGATCCCAACTAACCCAACACAACTTTTTATTATCCACACCGCCACCCCACAAGAAGCTTCTTTGGATACTCACCGTCTCCTTTAAGACAAAAACCGGGGCCTTAAAAAAAGAGAAAAAGTAAAGAGGGAGGCTAGATAACACCGAATTAATTAATGTAACTCTACCTCCGATGGAAAGATTGCGCCCGCTCCACACTCCAAGTCTCCTATTCAAAGAATCTATAATAGGAGACCAAGTAGCTCTACGCCTCGGATTGGCTCCAACCGGGATACCAAGAAATCGGAAAGGTATTGAGTCCACTTCACAATGTAAAAAAGACGACGAAGCACGTAAAAAACGATCATCAAGATTAATACCATAGAGTTTACTCTTGTGAAAATTTACCTTCAACCCAGACACGATCTCAAAGCTTCTCAACACAGTTTTTATAGTCCACAAATTTTTCCAATTGCCCTCCCCCATAAAAATAGTATCATCCGCAAACTGCAGAGTATGATACGATAAATTATTACCAACCTTATAACCGTGAAAGACTTTATTATCAACCGCTTTACACATAAGCCCAGTGAGGCCTTCCGCTACAATCAAGAAAAGGAATGGTGATAAGGGATCACCTAGCCGCAATCCTTTGCCCACTGTAAAATCTTCAGTAGGACTCTCGTTCACCAACACAGACATAGAACTATGGCATATACACGCTCTGATCCACCGACGCCATCCGACCGCAAAACCCAATCTGTTCATTATATAATCCAGGAAATTCCAATTCACAGTGTCGTAGGCCTGTTCAAAATCAACCTTAAAAAAAAGACAATTATCTTTCCTTCTTTTGGCCAGATCAAGCAACTCATTTACCACTAAAACACCATCCAATATTTGCCTATTAGGAAGAAAGGCCGATTGAATAGTAGAAATCACCTTGCCCAACACCGTCTTCAATCTTGCTGCAAGAACTTTAGACAAAAGCTTGTACATACACGACACCAAACAAATAGGCCGATAATCTGAAAGACCTTGGGGATGGTCTTTTTTGGGTATAAGAGTCAAAAAGGAAGCAGTGATAGCCTTCGGAAGAACAACATTATGATAAAATTCAGAGAAAAAAGCCATAATGTCACCTTTGATAATTTCCCAACACGTCTTCAGAAAGTTGAAATTAAATCCGTCCGGACCTGGGCATCTATTCCCGTCACTAGTCCATATCGCCTCTCGCACTTCTTCACAAGAAAAAGGTGCTGTTAATACAATATTATCATCCTCTGAAAGTGACTGAAACTGGATTCCGTCAAGATTTGGCCTACATTCCCACCGCTCCTTGAAATTATTCTCAAAGTAACTCTTCACGAATCCTTTGATATCATCAACTCCCTGAACCCACTGATCACCATTAGTTAAAGCTACTAACTGGTTCCTTCTCCTTCTATTTTTAATAGATTCATGAAAATATCTCGAATTAGAATCGCCTTCTTTCACCCACCGCATTCTAGACTTTTGTTTTAGAAGACTCTCCTTGAAATGAAGTTGTCTCCAAAACTCTATATTCAAACCATCTCTTCTAGTCATCTCTGCGTCCACTACATCCCCTCCCAATAAACCTTCGATATCATTTAAGTCTTTCACAGTTTTATCGATATTGAGATCAAGAATGCCGAAGACCTCTTTATTCCACTTTCTCAAACAATCTTTAAGAAGTCTAAATTTCTCCTTCAACACAAAGGCTTTTCTACCATGCACATTAAAGCTCTTCCAGGACCTTTCTACAAAAGGATAAAAGTCTAGATGCTCCAACCAACCATTGATAACTCTGAACGGTTTAGGGCCCCAATTGTTAGAGGAGACCGATATAACCAAATTGGACAGTGATCTGAAATATCTCGATCACCTATCCACTGCCCAGCTATGCCTTGAGAAGTAATGAAACCATCAGACAAAAGAAACCTATCAATCCTGCTCATGGATTTACCATCCGCACTTAGGCATGGCAATCCCACCCGCCCCCGCCCCGAATTTAGTGGGGAAAAGCCGTTTTGACTGGGTGCGAGTGTGGGTGCGGGGAAAACCCGAATTTTAAATGCGGGGGCGGGGGTGATACAACCCGTCCCCGCACCCACCCCCGCCCCGCCCCGCCTCCATAAACTTACGTTTTTACCCTTATATTTATCTATATTATTTACTATTTATTTATATTTATTTTTAAAAAAGTGCTTTAACATAGGATTTTTTCAAAAAAAAATAATAATAAATACAAATTTCTTAACCGGGTGGGGGCGGGGACCCGTTCCCCGTGGGGGCAGGGGTGGGTGTCAAATTTTACACCCGACTGGATTTGGGGGCGGGGGTGGCAAAACCCGGCCCCGCCCCGTTGCCATGCCTATCCGCACTAAACCAAGAGAATTTTTTACCTAACACTGGAACGTCAATCAACTCCATATCTTCAACGAAACGATTAAAAAGAAGTCGTTCTCCTTGTCTACCAACTGCACTATTCCCTACCCTTTCAGAGGCCAACATGACTGCATTAAAATCGCCTCCAACACACCACTCCCCTGCGCCACCTTGCTGTTTGGCTAAGAGCAGCTCTTCCCATAACTTTTTTTTACCGGATAAATTGCATGGGGAGTAAACATTAACAATATGCATAATGACACCTTCCTTCTCCACCTTAATACCCAAAAAACCATGACCAGAGAAGCTACTCAAAAGTTTAAAAAAAGAGGAATTCCATATAATAAGCATACCTCCAGATAAACCATTAGCTTCTTGAGCAACCCATTCCACATCCTGATGCCCCCATAAATTATGAATTGAGTGATTTTCAATAGCAGTTTTTTTCGTTTCTTGCAATAAACAAACATCGACCTCCTCCCGCCGAATAAAGGAACTCAGCCTCCTCCTCTTAGCACTCCCACCCCACCCTCTTAAATTGAGAGATACAATCTTCATTGATGTAAAGATTTTGAGTGCTCTCTTCTCAACTTCCCTACCTCATCTCTTTTTTCATTGTCCTGTATTTCTTGTAAGCAAACCTCCTCCATACCTCCAGCTATATCAGCTCCCCCCTATCACCCAGAGAATTACAAACAACACCCAATTCTAGCGCACCTTTCCAAACTTTGGATACAACTTCCTGTTCTAAATTCTTCAAAAAGCGATTGTTGCAATTTCTAATGTCAGCTGAAAGAATAGAGCAGCTCCCAATCGAGCCAGCACCTGAAATCGCTTGATTAAGCTTCACAGGACCCCGCGTAACACCAACTTCTGCCGGCGAGCAGCTCTCGACCTCACCGCCCACCGGGCAAGACAAAACCGTCGGCGCATGTAACGACGGTACAAACTCTGAAACAGAATGTGAGTGAGAATGAACGGGGCGATTGGATAAGCTTTTGGCCATGAGGTGTTGTCTTCTCAATGAAGCTGACGGTGGAATGTAAGGAAACATGGCTTTTCCTTTTTTTGTCAGCGTGCCAATCTGATGTGAAGGAGAGTCAACATGAGATGGGCTTTTGTTTAGCAACCTGT
Source organism: Trifolium repens (assembly GCA_030408175.1). Taxonomy (NCBI): domain Eukaryota; kingdom Viridiplantae; phylum Streptophyta; class Magnoliopsida; order Fabales; family Fabaceae; genus Trifolium; species Trifolium repens. The sequence continues at coordinate 49,341,909 of CP125842.1, read as the reverse complement.
AAACACCACTAGGCCCATTACTATACATCTGTTAGCCCATATTTTTACTAAGTAAAAACATGTTCTAAATATGTGATTAAAATAATTATGTTTAATTATATAATTATTTTGAGAGTCCTTAAATATGTTTTGTTTTCAGGGCCAATGAATTTAATTATCAATCATACATGAACATACAATAAATGTTCTATTACTGAACATTTCTTCTAAACTGCGTACTTTTCAGGATCCTTTCGATTTGGTCGAAGCGTCAGTAGGGTCGAAGCACCCAATAGTGCAAGATTAAAATATGGACTTAGCGAAATATTCAAGGAAAAGCATTACTACTTCGACTTCGATGGACACAACAGCTAATTCAGAAGATAAGAAGGGATTCAAATTCAAAATACGTGTCAAAGACACGCGTCCTCTCTATAGTAATTTAGGCGTTATTAGCAGTTAGGATTTAGTGTCTATAAATAGTTTAGTTCTGTGATCGAAATGGGGGTCACAATCATTATACAAAATCCACAGAAAACTCAAAGTACCCATGTCAAAGCGAGAAACGAGTTCTCGAAGGAGAATGTATGTAATGTGAACCACTTTTCATTCTGTAATCATTTACATTTGAATGCAATTTATAGTCCTTTCATTTATTTCAATTGCTTTTTACTTTCGACTCAATCTCTCCTTCTGTTTATTCAATTGAATAAACATTCTTTCTTGCATTCCAAGTTACATAAAAAACATAAAAACCAACACTTTATGAATATAAGAACAATAATGAACACCATTTACTTTGAAAATATAAACAAAAGCACTCTGTCCCGAGATTTACTAGTTGGTCTCTCTTGTAATAATCAAACTAGCGTTGTTTACCAAATTTCACAGTAAACAAATTGGCACGCCCAGTGGGACTGTGTGCTTTGTGTTTAAATTTCTTCAAAGTTTGTGTAGTTAATTTGTTCTGCATCTTTTGAATTGTTTCCAAAAGTTTTGTGTGTAGTGTATGCTTTTGAGGAACGGGAAATTACTCCCTGAAATGGTTAGACCACCACCCATAAGTAACCCAAGACAAAATATGGAAAATCCAAACGGAAACAATAATAATAACGGTTCGAATGCATCAACCGCTTCGAGCGTTTCTGAGGCCATAGTCTCTCCTGTAATCAGTGAGATTGTGCCCAACGCTAGTGGGGCAACAGTTTCTGCCCCAACATCTTCTGTGGTAAGTGCCACAATGACAATGCCAACGTCTATAGTGGTACCTTCGACCACTACAGAACCTATCTTGACTCTTTCCCATGCTATGGAGGGAAATTTCTCTCCAAATAGGTCAAATGTTAATGGGGGTGGCGCTAGTTCCTCTACTTTCTCATTACCCTTTTCCCAATATGTGGGTCAAGGCACAAGTAGGAACTACCCATATGGTATACCTACCAGTATGATGCAGGGTTTGCAAACAAGTGCATCATTATTTACAGAGTCAGCACCAGGCGTATTTGTCCCTAATAATCAGATAGTTTCTGGTTCTGATACTCGAAACATTAACCCCTCTCTAACCAACAATGCCTTGAATGCTTTAAGGCAACAAATGGATGAAAGTAATCATGATATGGTCAATATGTTAACACAACAAATTGGTACAGTATTTAACCCATTGATTCAAAATACAAACCAAAGTTACCAATTGTTGGCTAATCAAATGGGAAGAATTGCTGATTTCTTTGGGGCTCCTCAAGTCCCTAATCAACAAGTTCCCCAAGTTCAAAATGTGGTGCCCTTGCAGATTGCACAAGCACCAAATAATGTCATTATGCCTGCACCAAATAATGTTGTAAACCCTTTAAACCAAATCCAACAGCCAGTGTCAGTGGTCGAACCACAAGTGCAAATTCAGGCACAACAACAGGCTTTGCCCCAGGTCGAGCAAAATTCTGGAATTGTGTTGGTAAATAGGAACCAAAATGCGGATGATGTAGTGAGAAATGTCCAGAACAATAACTTTGCTGGGCAAAATAACATAGCCAATTTGGTCGAAACCATCCTGGCACAAAATGGTTTAAACATAGGCATGCATAGGCCTCATTTTGTCTCTGCCTTGTCAGAAAATGTGCTTCAAGCAGAATTACCAAGGGTTTGGAAGATCCCAAAGTTTACTAAATTTGCTGGTGATACTAGTGAATCCACTGTTGAACACATAACAAGATACTTAACTGAGGCAGGAGATCTAGCAAATAATGAGAATTTAAGAATGAAGTATTTTCCAAATTCTCTAACAAAAAATGCTTTTACATGGTTTACCACCCTCCCTCCACATTCAATTTTCAATTGGAATCAATTGGAGAGGGTTTTCCATGAGCAATTTTACATGGGACAATCTAAAATAAGTCTCAAAGAATTAGCAAGTGTTAGGCGCAAAACTCCTGAGTCTGTGGATGATTATTTGAATAGATTCCGCTTACTTAAGGCTGGGTGTTTTACTCAGGTGCCTGAACATGAATTGGTCGAAATGGCTGCTGGTGGCCTAGATTATTCGATCCGAAAGAAGTTAGATACTCATCATCTAAGAGATATGGCCCAATTGGCTGATAGGGTTCGACATGTCGAACGCTTGAAAGCAGAGAAGTCTAGAAATTCAAAGTATCATAAAAAGGAAAAAGTTGCTTATGTGGAAACACATGATAGTCACCAAGAATATGATATCTCTTATGAGGATGTTGAGCAAGGGGAAATAGACCTAGCAGAATTAAAACCTGGTCCCCCTTACACATTGTGAGGTTCTATGTCCAAGAAAATTATGATATTTACAATAACCTCTTTTCTTTCTCATGTCTAAAGGAGGTACTTTAACACCTTTTGGAACCACTATTTGGCCATCAGTAACCAACAAATCAAAAATCTCATCACATTTTGTTTTATCAAAAGTGTAAGTCTTTGAAACATATTTATCATTTTTTGGTTCAACGGGGTTTTTCCCATTTGAAGGTTTTAAAAGTTTACAAGTGTAAGGGGGACCAGGTTTTAATTCAGCTAGGTCTATTACCCCTTGCTCAACATCCTCATAAGAGATATCATATTCTTGGTCACTATCATGTGTTTCCACATAAGCAACTTTTTCCTTTTTATGATACTTTGAATTTCTAGCCTTCTCTGCTTTCAAGCGTTCGACCTGTCAAACCCTATCAGCCAATTGGGTCATATCTCTTTGATGCTGAGTATCTAACTTCTTTCGGATCGAATAATCTAGACCACCAGCAGCCATTTCGACCAATTCATGTTCAGGCACCTGAGTAAAACACCTAGCCTTAAGTAAGCAGAATCTATTCAAATAATCATCCACAGACTCAGGAGTTTTGCGCCTAACACTTGCTAATTCTTTGAGACTTATTTTAGATTGTCCCATGTAAAATTGCTCATGGAAAACCCTCTCCAATTGATTCCAATTGAAAATTGAATGTGGAGGGAGGGTGGTAAACCATGTAAAAGCATTTTTTGTTAGAGAATTTGGAAAATACTTCATTCTTAAATTCTCATTATTTGCTAGATCTCCTGCCTCAGTTAAGTATCTTGTTATGTGTTCAACAGTGGATTCACTAGTATTACCAGCAAATTTAGTAAACTTTGGGATCTTCCAAACCCTTGGTAATTCTGCTTGAAGCACATATTCTGACATGGCAGAGACAAAATGAGGCCTATGCATGCCTATGTTTAAACCATTTTGTGCCAGGATGGTTTCGACCAAATTGGCTATGTTATTTTGCCCAGCAAAGTTATTGTTCTGGACATTTCTCACTACATCATCCGCATTTTGGTTCCTATTTACCAACACAATTCCAGGATTTTGCTCGACCTGGGGCAAAGCCTGTTGTTGTGCCTGAATTTGCACTTATGGTTCGACCACTGGCACTGGCTGTTGGATTTGGTTTAAAGGGTTTACAACATTATTTGGTGCAGGCATAATGACATTATTTGGTGCTTGTGCAATCTGCAAGGGCACCACATTTTGAACTTGGGGAACTTGTTGATTAGGGACTTGAGGAGCCCCAAAGAAATCAGCAATTCTTCCTATTTGATTAGCCAACAATTGGTAACTTTGGTTTGTATTTTGAATTAATGGGTTAAATACTGTACCAATTTGTTGTGTTAACATATTGACCATATCATGATTACTTTCATCCATTTGTTGCCTTAAAGCATTCAAGGCATTGTTGGTTAGAGAGGGGTTAATGTTTCGAGTAGCAGAACCAGACACTATCTGATTATTAGGGACAAATACGCCTGGTGCTGACTCTGTAAATAATGATGCACTTGTTTGCAAACCCTGCATCATACAGGTAGGCATACCATATGGGTAGTTCCTACTTGTGCCTTGACCCACATATTGGGAAAAGGGTAATGAGAAAGTAGAGGAACTAGCGCCACCCCCATTAACATTTGACCTATTTGGAGAGAAATTTCCCTCCATAGCATGGGAAAGAGTCAAGATAGGTTCTGTAGTGGTCGAAGGTACCACTGTAGACGTTGGCATTGTCATTGTGGCACTTACCACAGAAGATGTTGGGGCAGAAACTGTTGTCCCACTAGCATTGGGCACAATCTCACTGATTACAGGAGAGACTATGGCCTCAGAAACGCTCGAAGCGGTTGATGCATTCGAACCGTTATTATTATTGTTTCCGTTTGGATTTTCCATATTTTGTCTTGGGTTACTTCTGGGTGGTGGTCTAACCATTTCAGGGAGTAATTTCCCGTTCCTTAAAAGCATACACTGCACACAAAACTTTTGGAAACAATTCAAAAGATGCAGAACAAATTAACTACACAAACTTTGAAGAAATTTAAACACAAAGCACACAGTCCCACTGGGCGTGCCAATTTGTTTACTGTGAAATTTGGTAAACAACGCTAGTTTGATTATTACAAGAGAGACCAACTAGTAAATCTCGGGACATAGTGCTTTTGGTTATATTTTCAAAGTAAATGGTGTTCATTATTGTTCTTATATTCATAAAGTGTTGTTTTTATGTTTTTTATGTAACTTGGAATGCAAGAAAGAATGTTTATTCAATTGAATAAACAGAAGGAGAGATTGAGTCGAAAGTAAAAAGCAATTGAAATAAATGAAAGGACTGTAAATTGCATTCAAATGTAAATGATTACAGAATGAAAAGTGGTTCACATTACATACATTCTCCTTCGAGCACTCGTTTCTCGCTTTGACATGGGTACTTTGAGTTTACTGTGGATTTTGTATAATGATTGTGACCCCCATTTCGATCACAGAACTAAACTATTTATAGACACTAAATCCTAACTGCTAATAACGCCTAAATTACTATAGAGAGGACGCGTGTCTTTGACACGTATTTTGAATTTGAATCCCTTCTTATCTTCTGAATTAGCTGTTGTGTCCATCGAAGTCGAAGTAGTAATGCTTTTCCTTGAATATTTCGCTAAGTCCATATTTTAATCTTGCACTATTGGGTGCTTCGACCCTACTGGCGCTTCGACCAAATCGAAAGGATCCTGAAAAGTACGCAGTTTAGAAGAAATGTTCAGTAATAGAACATTTATTGTATGTTCATGTATGATTAATCATTAAATTCATTGGCCCTGAAAACCAAACATATTTAAGGACTCTCAAAATAATTATATAATTAAACATAATTATTTTAATCACATATTTAGAACATGTTTTTACTTAGTAAAAATATGGGCTAACAGGTGTATAGTAATGGGCCTAGTGGTGTTTACAGGTTGCTAAACAAAAGCCCATCTCATGTTGACTCTTCTTCACATCAGATTGGCACGCTGACAAAAAAAGGAAAAGCCACGTTTCCTTACATTCCACCGTCAGCTTCATTGAGAAGACAACACCTCATGGCCAAAAGCTTATCCAATCGCCCCGTTCATTCTCACTCACATTCTGTTTCAGAGTCTGTACCGTCGTTACATGCGCCGACGGTTTTGTCTTGCCCAGTGGGCGGTGAGGTCGAGAGCTGCTCGCCGGCAGAAGTTGGTGTTACGCGGGGTCCTGTGAAGCTTAATCAAGCGATTTCAGGTGCTGTCTCGATTGGGAGCTGCTCTATTCTTTCAGCTGACATTAGAAATTGCAACAATCGCTTTTTGAAGAATTTAGAATAGGAAGTTGTATCAAAAGTTTGGAAAGGTGCGCTAGAATTGGGTGTTGTTTGTAATTCCTTTAGACATGAGAAAGAAAAGAGGTTATTGTAAATATCATAATTTGCTTGGACATAGAACCTCACAATGTGTACTTTTCAGGGACTTGGTTCAAAAAGCTTTGAACGAAGGAAGACTTAAATTTGGTGAAAAACCCAAAGCCACAAAGGCAGATCCAGAGTCTTCACAGAATGCTGATACCCTCTATGCTGAACCTCAGGCTATCATGATGGTCGAAGCCATGGAGGTTACAGAGGTGCAAGTGGAGAAAATCCCTGAAGAGGAATACTTTGAAAAAATGAAGGTGGTATATCCTCGAGCTGAAGAGGATTTGATTGACTTTCTGAACAGATGCAAGCTAGAGAACAAAGGAGTGATGCTTTGTGCTCGTTGCAGTGCTGTTTGTGATAAAGAGGCTACTGCATGCCTTATGAAGTTCCAACCAGTGGCAAATAGGCAGGGGGCAAACCCAAAACAGCCTCATGATAAAGGAAAGGGCATTCTAACTCGACCAAATAATAGGGTCTACGCTGATCGAATGCCCACTTTCCTTCCTTCTGGTTCGATCCCTGTGGAACGCTGGATGCACCAAGGAACCATAAAATTCAACAAAGGTGCAATGGAAGTTGGTGGCTCCAGTGACACCAAACTAAGCTACACAGAGGACGTTAACAAATACTCTTACATGAATAATTATAAGGGTAAACATCCAATGACAAGGACTCAATGGCGTAGATTCCAACGCCAGAAGAAATTGGCTGCAACTAATCTTCAAACAGGCCAATATAAAGAAGTGGCTAGAAGCCCAGCAAAAGAAATGATCCTTCCTCCTATAGAAGAAAACAAAATGGAAGAGGATGATCTGCTGGACTCCGAGCCAGATTTTGATGTAATATGCGTGGTTTCCATATTATCATCAGAATATGATGTTCAATCAGAAGTAACTGAGCTCGAAACTAATTTCGACCAGTTAGAAATGGCTGACCCTAAGCCAATATGCTATTATGTCATGAACAATGGCTGTATCGAAGAGCAACAGGCTACATTCGAAAGGCCATACTTAGGCATGAAAAATCATCTCAAACCCCTCTTCATCAGAGCAAAAGTTTAAGGAGTTGGAGTTAACAAAGTGCTGATAGATGGAGGAGCTGCTGTGAATCTAATGCCTCTATCTATGTTACCCAAGATTGGCAAATATGAATGTGATTTGTCAGCCCATAACATTGTTTTGTCCAATTATGAAGGCAAAACAGGACATTCAAGGGGGGCAATCCAAGTGGATGTTGCTGTGGGCAGCATAGTTCGACCAACTCTGTTCCTAGTGGTTGAATCTAAGGCAAATTTCAACTTGCTGTTAGGGAGAGAGTGGATTCATGGAGTAGGAGTTGTTCCTTCGACCCTTCACCAGAAGTTGATACTTTGGAGGGAGGATGACTGCGTTGAAAATATAGAAGCTGATCAGAGTTTCTATATGTCAGAGGTAGATACCATAAACCAACAAACCTTTGACAATTTTTTTCGAACATTGCGCCATGTTATGATAGAGAGAATGCTTTCACACCCTCTGATAATGTGATTCATTCTGTGAAACTCCACCCAACCCAAGGCTTTATATGGGAAAGAGAGGAAATAGATGCTGTGTCCTCAGAAGATGGAGTTGTACCACCATCTGGGTGGAATGTTTATGAAGATTACGATGACTGAGTCCAGTGCATGGGCCAGGATTACGGCTTATATGGCCGAAACTAAGTTAAATACGGCTTTGGAAGCTGATGTTCATCAAAATATGGCTACAGAAGCCAAGGTCGAAAGTGATGGCATTTCTATGCCACAAGCACAAAGGCTTGATTGCATCTATGATGAAGAACCCTTGGGATTCGAAAAGGACCCACTGAATGAAACTCCTAAGATGCAAGCCCAAAACCCTTTGGAGGAAATTGACATTGGAAATGGCTCAGTAAAATGGCCAACATACATTAGTGCTAATATTAGTCCTGATTTGAAAGGAAAATTGGTACTACTTCTTAAGGAATTTAGTGATTGTTTTGCCTGGGATTATAATGAAATGCCTGGACTCAGTAGAGAAATGGTCGAACTAAAGCTACCAATCAAGGCAGGTAAAAAACCAGTGAAACAATTGCCAAGAAGGTTTGCACCAGAAATCATGTCCAAGATCAAAGAAGAGATCGAAAGGCTGCTGAAGAGTAAATTCATCAGGGCTGCCAGGTATGTAGAATGGTTAGCAAATATAGTTCCTGTTATTAAAAAGAATGGTACACTTAGAGTATGCATAGATTTTAGGGACTTAAATAATGTTACACCTAAAGATGAGTATACCATGCCTGTGGCAGAAATGTTAGTAGATTCAGCAGCAGGCTTCGAGTTCTTGAGCATGTTAGATGGTTACTCTGGTTATAACCAAATATTTATTGCTGAAGAAGATGTATCTAAAACAACATTTAGATGCCCTGGTGCTCTAGGCACTTATGAATGGGTTGTTATGCCTTTTGGGTTGAAAAATGCTGGTGCCACTTATCAAAGGGCAATGAATTCCATGTTTCATGATTTTATAGATACATTCATGCAAGTTTATATTGATGATATCATCATTAAATCCTCTTCTGATGATAACCATTTGCTATATCTTAGGCAATCTTTTGAAAGAATGAGGAAACATGGATTAAAAATGAATCCATTAAAATGTGCTTTTTGTGTGCATGCAGGAGATTTCCTTGGTTTTATGGTGTATAAAAAAAGCATTGAAATAAACCAAAACAAGACAAAGGCTATCTTAGAGACAAAGCCTCCTTCGACCAAAAAACAACTTCAATCTCTGCCGGAAAAGTCAACTTCTTGAGAAGATTCATTTCGAATCTAAGTGGAAAAGCTCAAGCTTTCTCACCACTACTTCGACTCAAGAAAGATGATCCATTCAAATGGAACGAAGAGCATCAAAAGGCTTTTGATGACATCAAAGAATATTTAATAAATCCTCCAGTTCTAATGCCTCCTAGTAGGAATAAAGCTATGAAGTTGTACATTGCTACGTCTGATAAGACAATAGGAAGCATGTTGGCTCAAGAAGATGATAATGGCATAGAAAATGCAGTTTATTACCTTAGTAGAGTTTTAAATGATGCAGAAACTAGATACACTGCCATAGAAAAACTTTGTCTTTGTTTATATTTTTCCTGTACAAAACTTAAACATTATATAAAGCCTGTTGATGTTTATGTTTATTCCCATTTTGATGTTATTAAACATATACTAACTAAACATATATTGCATAGTCGAATTGGAAAGTGGGCGTTAGCATTAACTGAATATTCATTGACTTATAAACCTTTAAAGGCTGTTAAAGGCCAAATTGTGGCTGACTTTATAGTAGATCATTCTTTGGTCGAAATGCCACAGGATTATGTGGATATTCAGCCATGGGTCCTGTACTTTGATGGGTCCAAACATAAACATGGAACATGAATTGGAATTTTGATTATATCACCCACTCAAGTTCCAACTAAATTCAAGTATAAAATAAATGGACTTTGCTCAAATAATGAGGCTGAGTATGAAGCCTTAATTACAGGTTTAGAAATACTAAAAGACTTGGGGGCAAAGAACATTAAAATAAGAGGTGATTCTGAATTGGTATTGAAACAATTGACACAAGAATATAAATGTGTTAAAGAACATTTAACAAAATATTTTGCTATAGCTAGTTCTTTGTTAGATTGTTTCGATCATGTAGATATTGAACATGTACCTCGATTAGAAAATCAAGAAGCAAATGACTTAGCTCAAATTGCTTCAGGATATAAAATGTCAAAAGAGAGGTTGACACAATTGATTGAAATAAAAGAAAAAAGGCTAAATTGTATTTTTGGTCCCTTACGTTTATTTTAGGTTTGAATCAAATCCCTTACGTTTTAAAAGTTTCAATTTGGTCCCTCACGTTATCAAGATTTGCATTAGTTAGTCCTTTCCGTCAAATTTTTCACTAATTTCGTTTGATCCTTACACGTGACTAACAGTTTGGACACATGGACACTATTTTGGACATGTTCAGTGTCATTTGGGATGCTAACTAAGTAAAAAAAATATTAAAAATAATATATATTACTTATAATAATAGAATTGACCCCAAAAAAAGGGTCCAAAATAGTGTCAACGTGCCCAAAATAACGTCCACGTGTACAAACCGTCAGCCACGTGTAAAAATCAAACGGAGTTAGTGAAATATTTGACGTAATGGACTAACTAATGCAAAAGTTGATAACGTGAGGGACCAAATTGAAACTTTTAAAACGTAAGGGACCTGATTCAAACCTAAAATAAACGTAAGGGACCAAAAGTACAGTTTAGCCAAGAAAAAATGGTTCTACAAGAACCAATATCTGAACAATTGTCAATGCCAAAACTTGTGGGGGCAGAGATTATACCACATATAAATGGTGAAATGGAAAACTCCCTTGAAAATTTTCAAATTTTTGCCATTGACAACTTGTCAGATAATGATTGGAGAAAGCCTATAGTAGATTATCTTAAGAACCCAACAGGAAATGTGGATCGAAAGATAAAATATAGGGCTTTAAGCTATATAATTTTTGAAAATGATCTTTTCAAAAAGACTTCTGAAGGAATTTTGTTAAAATGCCTTAATGAAGCAGAAGCATATATAGCAATCTCTGATGTTCATAGTGGCACATGTGGGTCCCATCAAGCAGGACATAAAATGAAATGGCTTTTGTTTCGACAAGGCCTATACTGGCCTTCTATGCTAAAAGATTGTATAGAATATGCCAAGGGTTGCCAAGAGTGCCAAAGGCACTCAGGAATTCAACATGTACTTGCGAGTGAACTACATTCAATAGTGAAACCATGGCCCTTTAGGGGTTGGGCTCTAGACCTAATTGGTGAAATTAGACCTGCTTCATCAAAAAATCAACGTTACATTTTAGTTGGGATAGATTATTTCAAAAAATGGATAGAGGTCATTCCTTTGCCAAATGTTGATCAAGAAGCAGTAATTAATTTCATACAAAATTACATAAAATCTATAGGTTTGGAATTCCTGAAACAATCACTACTGATCAAGGTTCAGTGTTTACTGGACGAAAGATGCAGGAATTTGCCCAAGAAATTGGCTTTAGACTTCTAACTTCAACACCATATTATGCACAAGCAAATGGTCAAGTCGAAGCAGCTAATAAAATTATTATTAATTTGATAAAGAAACACATAGCCCAAAGACCAAGAAATTGGCATAAAACCTTAGACCAAGTGTTATGGGCTTGCAGGAATTCTCCTAAGGAATCAACTAACACAACTCCATTTCGACTCACTTATTGGTCATGATGCAGTATTGCCAGTCGAAATACATTTGCAATCAGCAAGGGTACAAAGACAAATGGAAATACCTTTAGACCACTATTACCAAATGATGTCAGATGAGTTAGTTGATTTAGATGAAGAAAGGCTTAGTGCTTTAGAAGTTCTAACTAAGCAAAAAGAAAGAGTTGCTAAAGCGTATAACAAAAAGGTTAAGTCTAAGTCTTTTAACATAGGAGAATTAGTTTGGAAAGTTATTTTGCCTATGGACAGAAAAGATAGAGTCTTAGGCAAATGGTCTCCAAATTGGGAAGGACCATTTAAAATTGTTCAAGTTTATTCTAATGGCGCTTATGAAATTGAGGAGTTAACTCTGAAGGTGGAAAAACACAAGAAGGGGGGGGGGGGGGGGTTGAATTGTGTTTTAGGAATTTAAAACTTTTTGGTTCTTAAGGTGTTTAATGCAGCGGATTTAAAACAAATTCAAAGAGATGCTGAGAGAAAGAAAGATGGACACACAGATTTATCCTGGTTCCCTTCACAAGTTAAAGGTACGTCCAGTCCCCTTGTTCTCAACAAGAGCTTTTCACTATAATCTTTACAAGATTACACTTTGCTCAAGCACACTTGCAAGAGACTTCTCAAATGCTCAAGTTACACTTAACGAGAGACTTCACAATCAAACTTAAAAACTAAGAATGAATGTTTAGGGACACTTGATATACTATCAGAGGTGTTTACAAAATACAACACAAATTGTTCTAAGACTTAGAATGACAGATTGAAAATATAGTGTCAGAATGCTTCTTAGTCTTGAACGCAGTAATGGAACAGTAGTAATAGAACAGTAGTAATTTCTTCCATTTGAGTCTTCTATTTATACTTGGAGGAAGATGATGACCGTTGCAGAGAGAGAGGTGTCAGCTGGAAAATACTCGTACAATTGTGATAGCTGTAGTTGCCTTCTTTGGCAAAGATATCCAATTCCACTACCTTGCTATTTGAATTATCACTCATCCATTTTGAGTAATAATAGTACAATAGTACGATCCTCAATTGCGCTCCACATATGGATAAGGTTAACGTTGTACTAACGAATATTCCTTCCTGTGGACGTGACAGAGCCTTGAAGTAGATTGTTCTTCAATCATTGGTTCTGATTATGTCAGTTCTTGAGTGACGTAAATTCCTTTTGCTTCAGATGCTGTTGTCATTGCTTCTTGAGGTTCTTTTGCTTCTGAGTCCGTCAGAGCCTTGTTTTTGTCCTCAGAGGCACTTTCTTCGACATGCAAAATTTAAGCTTCTGATGAACAGTGATGTGCTTTCAGAGCTTGTTTTGGCTGGCTTCTCTGCTATTATTCATAGTGCTTCTGAATGAATTTTAACTTGTAATTCTGCACACTAGAATAATCATTAGTAATTCCAATTGTAATTTTAATACTTTGTTATCATCAAAACCACTTAAAATATTAGAGGTTCATGTCAGACCCACTTTGTTCCAACAAACTCCTGAAAAACGTACTTTGGGTATTAATGGAAAGTATTTGAAAAAATATACACCTACTTTACTCGAAGTAAAAATAAGTGCAGAATAAGACTTAAACATAAAAGCAAAATGGTAATGAGAAATTATAAATTGCCATAGAGTATGGACTTTGTTCAAGAATTACAAGTGCAAATTCCAAACAGAATTGGATAACCAGAAATTGTTCGAAAAGACAGTAAACTAAGGAAAATTATAAACCCTTAGTACAATCAGCGTAAATCTTCTTAAGGGTGGCTAGCTCCTTTTCGACCACAAGGTTTGAGCTTTCTAGAGACTTAATCTCTTCACCAACAACTTCTGCTGAACTGAAAGCTTGAAGTCCTGCCCTGCCATGTGCATCAATCTGCTCCTGGGTCGAAGCTTTTGCCTCTTGTTCGATTCGAGCTCTCTTTGTCTCTTCATCAATGATCTTGCGCCTGTAATTAACAATTTGTTCCTCTAAGAGTTTGATTTGATCCTTATAATGAGCAATATTGTCATCACACTCTTTCAGCTCTGAATTGCCTTCGATCAATTGAGAAGATAACTTGTCTGCTTCAGCCTGTGCCTTCTGAGCCTTTTCAAAAAACATGGCTTGAGCTTGTTGTTGAGTAGCAAGCCTTGTGTCATTTTCAAGCCTTTTTTGTACTGCCTTGGCGTATTGATCCACGATCGAACTAAGCTGGATAACTTTGCCAAGAGTTTCTTCATCAGTCATAGGGTTATGCAGTTTCTTCAAGAAGGCCAAGTGGCTGTAAGCACAAGCTGGATTCTCTTCGATCTGCTTCAACACATCCCTGTGGACAAAGGTAGTTGTAAGCTTCAGCAGCAAACCATCCTGGCGCACCATTGAGTCTATGTCAGAATTTGAAGGCGCGGAATCAGTAGTGGTGTGCTCGCTCGAAGTGGCGCCTTTATTGTGTCTCTTGGAAAGCAAGAGCCTAAGAGTGCCAGCAGGGTCTGATTTCTGCATGTTGGTGAATTCTTCTTCTTGCACGCCTAGGCTTGCAGAGAGCCTCGAGGTCGAAGAAACAGAAACGATGTCTGGACCACCAGCTTCAGCTTCAGGCATAGTGTCAGAACCCTGTAGAGATTCTTGAGTCGAGCTAGCTTGGCCTGATGCTGTAGAAATGCTAGGCATCGTGTATTTGATGCTTGAAGGAGGGGGCTGAACCTTAGTGTCATCCCCTTCAGTGTTAGCCTTAGGTCCTCCTCCCATATGGCCTTCATTGACAGGCCCTGATTCGACCTTACCATCACCCAAAGGGTTTTGGTTGTTATCCTACTCATTCTCTATTGGAACCTCTTGGGAGTTTGGTTGTTTGTCCTGTTCAACAGGATTTTCTTTCGACTCATCCTGTAAACACAAAGAAAATCAGTTAAGGCTAAGGAATGATATGGAAAATTTGAAATTGAGAAACTAAAGTGAAATATACCTCCTTAGTTTCGACCTCAGGAACAGTAGGGTTGTCTTGTTCTTTCTCAGTGTTGGGGGCATCTTCATTTCCCTGCTGGTCATTTTGTTTGCCCTCATCATCAATCTTCTGATCCTTGACCAAAGTCCCTGATTGTGACGCAGGATCACCCTTTGGTCCAACAGTCGCCTCTCCTGCAGTTTTGACAGTTTGGTCTGGTTCGACCACATCATTCTTTGCAGTGTCGTTTTGAGGAGTTGGACTACCACCACTCTCACTAGGGGTGCGAATCTTTAGTGCTTTATGCACTTTAGATTTTTTAATGGCTGACTTGACTTTCATAACAACGTCAGCTCTTTGTTTTCAGTCTTCTTTTTTCTTTTCTCCTCCCCTTGATCCTTCGTGGGGGCTTGTTGAGCTGTGGTTTCTTCAACCTTCTTCTTCTTCATGGTTGTTGCAGCCTCGTCTTCCCTAACCTCTTGTGTAGAAGGTGCTCCTTCCCTGGGTTGCGAGGTCGAAGTCGAGGGCTGTTTTCTTTTTCTTACAAAGGGAACCTCTTGTTCTTCCTCCCCATCACCCTGAAATAACAATATTATGAATATAAATAATGTTAAAATTTTGGGTTAATATAACTATATTAAAAGAAAAGAAAAGGGCCAAAATGATTAATGTGAAAGGAGTGATCTTTACCTCTGCATCCACAATAATTGTGTCCTTTGTTTTCTTCGAGCTAGCAGATACAGTCTCAGTGCTGCTCTTCCCTTTTCCACTCTAAGGACATAAATAATCAAAGTTGAAAACATATATTAAGAGAGAAAAGGGAAAACAGGTAAAGTACAAGCCTAAGTTACCTTTGGTTTAGAGGTTTCGACCTCTGATTTAATCTTCACGCCTGTGGGTTTCTTAACTTCGAATGAAGTTTTTGAAGACCCATCATCCCTTTTAACACCTTTGCCTAAAATATAGTGTGCTAGTTAATATACAAGGTATGAAGTATTAAATCATATGAAGGTACATAAAGCATAAAGGATAAGATTTTTACCTCGACTTGAGACACTAATTTTCTTCTTTAGAGCTGGCACTGTGAAGCCACTCTCCACCATTCCTAGCAATTGCTCTGCATTACCAATTGAATGACTCGAATAATAGTCATTCCACCTTTTGCTGAAGCCATCAGTACAATAAAATGAAGGCTTGTACTCGAAAGGTTTGAGGTTAAACTCATAGTTATCTATCATCCTCATGTATTTTTTGAAGGTCTTCTCAGTGATGCTAGTACCTAGAACCATTCGATCAAGGCTCTCAAAGAAACTCTTTGGCCTGATTTGAGACATACCAAATTGTCTGGCTACACAATTGGGCTGGTATCCAACCAACCCATACTGGTTTGCATTAGACCCAATTCTACATGAGAGGACTGTTTGCTCCAGGTAAGCTCTCCAAACCTCATTCACCTCATCCTCATTGTCTGGGTCGAATGCTGGAAACTCTTCAACAAACCACGTTGCCCCAAACTTACGCTCAACAAAGGGAGCATGGCGTGGAAGAAACTTGTCAAAATTCAAAAACATCTTCATGTGCTTCATGAAGAGTTTTGTGGTATCCTGATCAAGAGATCGAGGGGCCAACCTAACTAATCTTTGCCCTTCGACCTCTCTAGAATCTACCTCCTGTTGATAGTCAGAAGGCACTATCAACCCCAATTCCGTCTCAAATGTGGCATTTAGCCAAAGTTGTAAGAGCCACATAGGTCCAGCCACTGAGACCTTCGATTCATCCTTTGATGCCTTGATAACATCACTAGCATTACCCATCGCCTCATACAAACTTGCCAGCAATAAACGCCCCAAGCTGAAAAGCCTCCCTTCGTTAATCTGCTGCGCCATGGGGATAAACATCCTAGCTACTTGCAGGGACTTCGAACAGAAAACAAAATGGGATAACCATAATGTTAAGAAGGCCACATGTTCCTCTATGAACACTTCTTCACCCTCCTTACCCATATTTTCTGCTATGTACTTGGAGAAGGTATTTTCCTTGTAGTTCAATTCGACCTTATCTCCAGTCTTAGTAGGGTCGAAATGATCGCCATTAGGCCTAAGGCCTGTGATAGCAGCTACATCCAAAAGGGTGGGAGTTAACATGCCACATTTAAATTGAAAAGTGTTTGTGGACTTTTTGAAGGTATGAAAAACACAAGAAGGGGGGGGGGGGGAGTTGAATTATGTTTTGGGTAGTTTAAAAAATCTTCTAAGTTATGAAAAACTTATCAGAGTTTGCAGTGGTTTAGTAAAGTCAAAACACAATTTGATCAGAACGTTGAAGATAGAGAGAAAGAGAGGAAAGTAGAGACAGAGATTTTATACTGGTTCCCCTTACAAACCAAGGGTACGTCCAGTCCTCTTGTACTACCAAGAGAGTTCACTATAATCACCAAAGATTACAAATGCTCAAGCAACCTTGCAAGAGACTTCCAATGCTCAAGTATACAAACAAGAGACTTCCTAATGCTCAAGCACGCAGGCAAGAGACTTCCAAAACAAATATAAGAAAACAGAGTCTGAACAATTGATATGAAGATCAATGTTCAGTTACAAATAAATACAACTTTTGATACAAGACTTAACTTAGAATCTTAATACAAAAATTCTAAGGTTCAACTAATGAATTAACAGAAGCTGAAACTGGAGTCTTGGATTTGAATATGAGTTCAAGTTGTATTTGAAGTTCTTAGTGCTCTAGGATGATTTTGGCAGAATAACAGCTCTTTTAAAATGTTCAAGTGTCGTATCCTAGAACTTCAAACTTGCTCCAATTTATAGATGAAGGTGGAGTGTGTTTGATTTGAATTTGATGCGGTGAGATAGCGCCAGCTGTAGATAGTACCATTTTTAACCAAATCAGGTAACCTTGTATGCGATCAATCTTGGGGATAACGTTTTAGCCAAATCAGGTAATGAGTTCGTACAATAGTACTAACGTCCCTATCTTGTGGATAAGATTGATTTCATCAGCTTTTGGAATGTCAGAGGATGATGATGATGATCTCCAATCATTGTTGCAGAGAATGTTCTTCTGACAAAACGGCTCTCACTGCTCTTATCAGAGTCTGATACTAGCTTCTGACGAACATAATTTGCATCTTCTGATGCCTTGAAATCTGGTCAGAATTTGCTTTGACATATCAGAGCTTCCAATGTGCTTTTAGTAACTTTAAAGAATTAACTAGTATATCTGCACACTTGGATTAATTAATTAGTATACCCTATTATATATTAATACATTTGTTATCATCAAAACTTAATTGAATCATGTCAGAACCTATTTTGTTCCAACAATTTTCATAAAAATGAAGTGCAGCTATGAGAAGTTCAAGCTTATACTTAGGGCCGGTTCGACTAAATTGGATCAAAGGGTATATCCCATAACTTTGCCAAGAATCTTTGAAATCTTTTTCGACCCTATCTAACCAGGGGATATAGTCCTTATGGGCAGTATAAGGGGCAGCTCTAAATATCTTAAGGGCATTTTTCAAATACCCAAAATTATAAGGGTTCGACTCAAAAATCCTAGGGCCACAGGTAACATGCAAAGGAAAAATAACATTTACCTCTTTTGATGTAGTCTCAGAATGTGATGGATATGGGCCACAGAAGGCGTGATCATTCTTCTTCAAAGAAAAGGGTATCATAAGCTGTGTTGTCCAGATTTTCCTCTCAGCATCAGTACCAGAAGGTTCTGGAACTACTTCTTCTCCATCTTCTAGAACTCTTAGATCTTTCCATTTCCCAGCGGTTGGTATTTCGAAATCCAAGTTGGAAGCCATTGTTGGAACTGTTCAAGAACTTAAAAGTGAAAAAGGGTTTTTTCGTTGTGAAATCTGGAAAAATTGTGTGTTTAGGGTTGAATCAGAGATAAATCAATGCGGAATCTAGTATAGATGTGTTTGAACGGTTTGAAATGGCAAATGGTTTGAGAATCAAAGCTTGATTTTGCAGAAATCAAAGGATGAACAGTGCTGTTCGTAAAGAAAGCTCTGAGTTTTGGAAGTTGGTAAAAAGTGCTTCTTTGTTCCTTTGTTGCTATTTATAGGGGAACGTGTCTGTCTTCAAAAATAAATCAAAAAGATATTCAAATAATTTCTCTTCAACTTCTACGTGTGCCACGTCATCCACTATGCTAAAACCTAGGAACAATGATGGATTATGGGAATCAAGGTGACAGTTACTTCTGAGTGTGACATAAGCGCCGTCATTGGCAACAGTGTCAAGCACGTAGGTTTAAAATGCTTTTTCCTTTCTCGTTCGACCACTTGATCGAAACAGGCATTTGGGGGCAATTTGTTAGCCCATATTTTTACTAAGTAAAAACATGTTCTAAATATGTGATTAAAATAATTATGTTTAATTATATAATTATTTTGAGAGTCCTTAAATATGTTTGGTTTTCAGGGCCAATGAATTTAATGATCAATCATACATGAACATACAATAAATGTTCTATTACTGAACATTTCTTCTAAACTGCGTACTTTTCAGGATCCTTTCGATTTGGTCGAAGCGCTAGTAGGGTCGAAGCACCCAATAGTGCAAGATTAAAATATGGACTTAGCGAAATATTCAAGGAAAAGCATTACTACTTCGACTTCGATGGACACAACGGCTAATTCATAAGATAAGAAGGGATTCAAATTCAAAATACGTGTCAAAGACACGCGTCCTCTCTATAGTAATTTAGGCGCTATTAGCAGTTAGGATTTAGTGTCTATAAATAGTTTAGTTCTGTGATCGAAATGGGGGTCACAATCATTATACAAAATCCACAGAAAACTCAAAGTACCCATGTCAAAGCGAGAAACGAGTGCTCGAAGGAGAATGTATGTAATGTGAACCACTTTTCATTCTGTAATCATTTACATTTGAATGCAATTTACAGTCCTTTCATTTATTTCAATTGCTTTTTACTTTCGACTCAATCTCTCCTTCTGTTTATTCAATTGAATAAACATTCTTTCTTGCATTCCAAGTTACATAAAAAACATAAAAACAACACTTTATGAATATAAGAACAATAATGAACACCATTTACTTTGAAAATATAAACAAAAGCACTATGTCCCGAGATTTACTAGTTGGTCTCTCTTGTAATAATCAAACTAGCGTTGTTTACCAAATTTCACAGTAAACAACACACCTCCCTTCCTCTTTTCCTTCTCCCTTACAACAACTCCTTCTGATAACGTGGGCTTAATAGAGCGGCCCAAATCACCTGAATTAGACTGCCTTCTATTCGCACCCCCTTTAACAGCCTGGATAGAATTAATGGAAAGAATAGGCCCACCTACACCACCCCCTGGCCCAGTTCTAATCCATCAACCTCTACCAGCCTGTCCACCTTGGGACAACCCTCATCCAACTCCACTACACCCCCTCCTGAATTCAAATTGTCGTTAATAATAACATTAAGAGAGGAATTTGAATTATCCTTATGAGCCTCCTTGCCATTAATGAAAACAGCTCCTTGGTCACCTGTGAATAATGGAGCGTTATTGACATTAACCACAGAATTAAATGCCAATAAATTCTCTCCTTCCCCTTCCGATTCGATCTCCTCTGCCTGAACCTCCTCCACCTCCAACAACCGCCTCTCCTCCTCCTCCCCCTCCTCCTCTTCCGAACAATTGCTACTTTTGTCTCTCCCATCCGTGCCTTTATCTTAAGGTATCATTATTCTCATGGGGCCATACGAGTCCTCTAAGATACGTAAATGAAAGATTTCTCCGTTGACTTTAACGTAGATAAATTCATCAACTGGTTGCTGGCACGACGTGCGAATCAACAATCTAGCCACATCCATGGATAACTTATTACACGTAACATTAATTGGGCTTTAGTGTTTTACTCCTTAATTGGGCTTGATTACAATTTTTTTTATCTCAAACGTAATCCACTCCGTTTATTAATAGCCAACAAATTAATGCTCATATTTTCAATTAAAGCAAGTAAATTTTTAACATATAATTAGTTATTATAGATGACTTTATGCATTAATACAGGCATAATTTGATATATTTTGATTTTCTTTATTTATTTATTTTTTTTTTGAAAGTTTATTTTGATTTTCTTTATACTATCATATACTTATCTGCATTTTAAAAAATTATAATATAAAATATTTAATATATCACACACTAATTTTTATTTTTTTTATATACTGTCATGTAGTATATTTTTTGTAACTGCTTTGTTGTTTTATATGCATCATTATTGCAGTTTTTCATTTTCCATTAAATGATATAAAACAATCATAAATGATAATTCAGGAAGATGAATAATTCATAGGAGTAAATGCAGATAAGTTATTGTCAAATAATAGTGTTGAATCGGTTTTAAAGCTTGTGGGGAAGAAAATGTAAAACTGAGAAAATGAATAAAAATAAAATATTTATTGCTTTAAATGCCATTGTTGTAGAGTAGGATATAATCGTGCAAAAGTATTTATTGGAATTGAAATAGTTTTTGGTCAAAAAGACAAATATTGAGATGACGTGTTTTTTATTTTTTTGTCAAGAGATGGCATGCTGTTAAACAATGATAAATGAATTGACATGGTAAATCTAATCTTAATATTTTGGTTTAATTGTATTTTTAACCTCTCAATTTATTTAATTGTGTAATTTTGATCATTTTATTTAATTTGAGCAATTTTGACTACCCTAATTTACTCCATTTTTTATTTTATAGTCCCCCATTCATTTTTTTTATATCACTTTTGTGCTTAACTGGCAATCTTTAGTGATGTGGCATCCTCTTACTTGGCCACTTTGGATATTAGTAAATTAAAAACATTTAAATTTTTTTGAAGAAAAACTAAAATAATCAAAAAGAAATTTTGAAAAAAAATAAATAAATTAGAAATCCTAGTTCCAAATCAAACTTGTATCAAACACAAATTATCGGTCTCTGCTCGTCTTGAGCAGTGATCTGATTGTTAAATAAAATTTGCTGTTAAAAAAAAAAACTGTATTCATGATACCCACATTGTTAATGAAGTGTAAGCAAGCATATATAGTATAGTGCATCATAGTTATCTATTTGCCATTTTTCTTTAATCACAACAACCACTCTCACCCTTCAATTCACTTTTAATCATTTTGAAGAACCTTCATTCATATGCAAGAAACCAAAACGACACTAAATCATCACTAAATCGCAATTGCGAGGATGGAATCGTATCCTCCTACTAAATTTAATTCCAATCATTATTAAATTAACTGGCGATTAGTTAATCTATAACATATTTTTGTCGTCAAATATTATTTTTGGTCAAAATCCCAGATAAAATCATATCAACAGCTCTAACAAAACCACACAACACAACTAAACCGAGTTTTCATCATCAATTTTTTTTAAAATTTCTTTCTGTTTGTTTTTTTTTATTTTTCTAAATTATTTTAATTTACTAATAGACAAAGTGGCCAAGTGAGATTGGATTGGATGCTACATCACTAAAAATTGCCAGCTAAGCATAAAATTGAGGAAAAATAAATGGGAATTATGAAATTAGAATGAGGTAAATTAGCTAGAGGGGCTAAAATCACTAAAAAATAAAGGTCAAAATTTCACAATAAAAAAAAAGTTTAGAGGTAAAAAATGCACCAATAATTTATCACATGCCCAAATGGATATTGATTAGTACTTGTTGTAAGTACTATCGTCACCCTTCCATAATGGGAGCCCTTGGACCAAGCCATCTTGATGCTGCTCATATATATCGCAGAGTGTTGCAACTAGATGCAATTTAAATTTAAATTAGTATTTAGGAAAATGAAGATAATACAGCATAAAAAACTAAAATATGAAATCGTTGGTCTTAAGTCTCTATCCTCACAAGTCGGCAATTAAAACAAAAAAAGAGTCGGCAACTAAAACACAACGGAAGTGTGTTACTGAATCTCTCAATTAAAAAAAATAAATTAATTAGTGTATGCATGTCTTTTGTAGGGTTGATGGACAAAGTGTGTAACTGTTGTCAACTTTGAGATCATGAGATCAATTTCTACTCATTGACAAGTACCACATGTAAATGAGAAGGGTTGAATCAGAGGCGGACCTGGACTTGAAATATCAGTGGGGCTAAAATTTTTAAGCATTAATAAAGAAAAATTATTCATCGTGACATTTCAGTTAAACAACAAATAATATATAAAATTACTACTAATACAATATGCATATTAAAAAAAACAACAACAACAAACCAATAAATTATAAAATTTCTATTCAAAAAAGGAAAGCAATAAACTATATCTAAGAAACTACAAAATTTCTATTTAAAAAAAAAAAGACTAAATGTTATTGAATATATGTCAAATCATGCATATCACTATTATTTTATGTTTCACAAGATCCTACTTTGGACCAAAATATATTGAATCCAAATTATAAGCTTATAGTTTATTTTGATAAGATAATTCAATTAGCTTATAACTTATTAATTTGTATTCCAATTATATCGATATTATCTTATTCAAAAAAATTAAATATTACATTTTTTTATGTCATTTCATATTAATATGCTAGTTCAATTGCTAATTTTAGTCATTCAATTAGTTATCCACTATTTTTTGACAAACAAAATTAAAATTCATTATTATAAAATTAAACTATATAACTTAAAATAATATCGTAAGTACAACAAAAGTCTTGAAATCATCAACAATAGACTACAAATTAATATTTACACTAATATCTAAACTAATATGCGTACGAGATACCTACAGTTGTCACTAATAAACTCTAAACTAATATTTACATTGATATTTGTACAAATATGTATACAAAATGACTCGAAATTATTTATAAAATATATATTTATTTTTTTCAAAAAAAATTCCAGGCTAGGCTGGTGTGGCTATAGCCACACCATGCCTTACACGGATCCGTCCCTGCAATGAATATTGTGTTGTTGTCTTATAATTAAGCTATGAAACACGGATACTCCTTGGATTTGGCGTATTTATATCGGTATTCGACACCGACATTTATGATTACATTGAATTATATCATTTTTTCAAATTATTGTCGGTGTCGACGTGTCAGTGTCCGTGTCATACGAAGCATGTGAGTCCCGTCAAAAATATATTTTAATCAAAATAAAGATGGTCCCAAAGGAGAGAATGCTTATTTCAGCCATAGTACTTATTTGACACTCAAATACATATTATTATTACTCAATGATAATATCTAATATGTACGACTTTCTATTGAAATAGGTACTACCATTTACCATTGGAGATGGTCTCATAGCTTATAAGTAAGAGGTTAAAGTTAGATGCATACTAATATACTACTAATATTTTCTGTTTAAATTGTATTTTTAAGAGGACTTTTTCTTTTCTTGTCAAAAAAGAGAAATTTTTCTTTTATTAACTCCTTAACCAACATCTCCATTACTATTTTTCCAATTTTGAGTGTTTCAAATCAACTAGTCTCGCATATAAATAAAGGGAGATTCTATGGTGAAGTCACTTAAATGACTTTTTTGGTGAAGTCACCAATTTGGCCAATAGAAAAACGACATTAAATTAATCAATGCCACATAGGATTATAGGCAAAATGTTTAAATGTACCAATCTAATATATAGTCTATCATGGATCATCATTTAAATGCATGGATGTTAAAACAAATTTAAAGGTTGAGATTAAAAATTAACAATGTACTTTGTTTTTACAAATTAAGTACTCTTGTTTAATTATAAAAAAAATATATAATGAAATGCATTTCGATATTTCTCCATCTTCCTGTTCATCATCTTCTTCGCACTCAATTGAAAAACGCATTTCAGTAAATGAGATGGAACAATAAGAATGAAGAACACATTTGAGATGGAGCAATAAGAATGAAGAAAGCCACCAATTGACAATTTCAATTTTAGGTTTTTTATTTTAGACCATTTGAATCTAAATTAAAATCATGAATGTATTTGTAAATGGTTTTTGTGATCTTTCTAGATAATTATTTAATATTTTCGACGTTTAAATGACCTTAAACCGTCGGGTTTTATACTAGTATTGCGGGTCTAAACCGGGTCGAATCGACCCGGCTGAAGGTTGAAGATGATGAATAATTTAATATAATTTTATAACCTTCCTTTTATAAATATATGACTTATCGCAATTTAATACATTTTTATAACCTTCCTTTTATAAATATGATGACACGAACTAGGAACCTGTAGCAACAACAAACATCTCTGAACCACCTTGGCTGTGAACACTTTTTGATAAGTTTTGCACTTCGTACTAATATATTTATGTTTGTATGGGTTGTAATGATTAATATTTGTCATTTTAATCATGTGATTATTTTTAAGTAAAAGACTTTATTTTTATAATTTTTATGTCATTAACTTCAATATATTTAAATTATTTTGTCCCGTGAGCTTAGCTCAATTGGTTGGGACAATTACATTATATATCCAGGGGGTCGGGATTCGAACCCCGACCATCCCACTTATTCACCTTAAAATATGGAATTTTTAGCCACTTGTTAGCCCATATTTTTACTAAGTAAAAAATATGTTCTAAATGCATAAATAAAATAATTATGTTTAATTATGTAATTATTTTTAATAATCATTAAATATGTTTGGTTTTCAGAACCAATGAATTTAATGATTAATCATGCACGAGCATGTAATAAATGTTCTGTTATGGAACGTTGCATTTAAATGCGTATTCTCTTTCTTTCAGGATCCTTTCGATTTGGTCGAAGTGTCAGTAGGGTCGAAGTATCCAGTGGGCAAAAGTAATTTATGGACTTAGCGAAATATTCAAAATGAAAGCATGGTTACTTCGACTTCGATGGAAACAACGGTTAACTCAGAAGATAAGAAAGGATTCAAATTCAAAATACGTGTCAAGACACGCGTCCTTTCTGTAGTTATTTAGGCGTTAGTAGCAGTTAGAAATTAGTGTCTATAAATAGCCTAGTTATGTGAAAAACCGTTGTGTGAATCTCCATTCTCCACTCACATTGATAAATTAATATTCCTAAAACAATTTGAAAGAAAGTTTATGGAAAGTTTAAAATTTGAATTATAAAAAAATAACATAAATTATAAAAAAAATCAAAATTATATTAATTTATTTTAGATTTCCCATAGATTTCATCCGCCAGATGTAATATAATAAAAGTGTGATGGACACAAATTATGGAAAAACTCTCGTGGAAAAACTCTCGTGTTAATATTTAAATCTAATAAAAGTTGCTAATATCTATATTATTATTTAATGAATATCAATAAAATTCTCGTGTTAAATTATCACTATCTTCTGCATACACTTTTCATCATGGGGGTCACTTTTCACTGTGCTAAATAAAATTTTGAATAAGTGATCCTCGTGATAAAATATGAAATATGAAAAAATATGGATAACCTTCGCAGTCAGAATTCAAATTTTAATTAGTCTATATGTAGCTTTAATAGTCAGGTGGAAAGTGTTCCTCGTTTTCCATTCTATGCCACTGAGAGATTTTTTTTCTCTTTCTCTCTCTCGTCTCTGTTACATGACTCTATAGGGGTTTCATAAACAAAAAATAGTTGTTTATTCTATACTGCATTATTGTTTTTAATGAATATCGATTAAATTGTCGTGCTTAGTTCTCACTATGATCTACATACATTTTTCATCATGCATGGGGATCGCGTTTGTTCGTACTAGATAAAATTTTGAAATATTATTAAAAGTGATAAGGATACATTTGTTTTGAAACATTATTAAAAAAAAAAAATTAGTCAAGTAGCCTAGTGACTATAAATTCCACCTTTTAAGGTGAATAAGTGGGATGGTTGGGGTTCGAGATTTGAACTCCGACCCTCTGCATATATAAAGCAATTGTCTCAACCAACTGAGTTAAGCTCATGAGATAAAATAATTTAAATATATTGAAGTTAATGACATAAAAATTATAAAAATAAAGTCTTTTACTTAAAAATAATCACATGATTAAAATGACAAATATTAATCATTACAACCCATACAAACATAAATAGATAAGTACCAAGTGCAAAACTTATCAAAAAGTGTTCACAGCCAAGGCCCAAGGTGGTTCAGAGATGTTCATTGTTGCTAGTTGCTACAGGTTCCTAGTTCGTGTCATCATCATCATCATATTTATAAAAGGAAGGTTATAAAAATGTATTAAATTGCGATAAGTCATATATTTATAAAAGGAAGGTTATAAAAATATATTAAATTATTCATCATCTTCAACCTTCAGCCGGATCACTCCGACCCGGTTTAGACCCATGATACCAGTATAAAATCCGACGGTTTAAGATCATTTAAACATCGAAAATATCAAATAATTACCCAGAAAGATCACAAAAACCATTTACAATACATTCATGATTTTAATTTAGATTTAAATGGTCTAAAATAAAAAACCTAAAATTGAAATTGTCAATTGGTGGC
This sequence comes from Trifolium repens, assembly GCA_030408175.1. Classification (NCBI taxonomy): domain Eukaryota; kingdom Viridiplantae; phylum Streptophyta; class Magnoliopsida; order Fabales; family Fabaceae; genus Trifolium; species Trifolium repens. Next base: position 49,315,003 of record CP125842.1, on the reverse strand, counting down.
TTTCTTCATTCTTATTGCTCCATCTCAAATGCGTTCTTCATTCTTATTGCTCCATCTCATTTACTGAAATGCGTTTTTCAGTTGAGTGGGAAGAAGATGATGAACAGGAAGATGGAGAAATATTGAAACACATTTCAGTTTTTTTTTTATTTTTATAGTTAAACAGGAGTACTTAATTTGTAAAAAAATGTACATGGTTAATTTTTAATCTCAACCTTTAAATTTGTTTTAACATCGATGCGTTTAAATGATGATCCATGATAGACCATATATTAGATTGATACATTAAAACATTTTGCCTATAATCCTATATGGCATTAATTAATTTAATGTCGTTTTTCTATTGGCCAAATTGGTGACTTCACCAAAAAAGTCATTTAAGCGACTTCACCATAGAATCTCCCATAAATAAAACATTATTAACTCATTTTATAATTTATTAATGTTACCACTTGATAAACATTCAATGTTTTCAATCCCGTATCTGAAAATAGCTACCTTATTAAATAAGTTTCACAAAAAACTTTTTATTATTATTATTATTGTCGTAAACTTACTTCAGTTGGTAGGATCTTTACATTATATATGCTGAAATTGAAGTTTGAATGCTAGACATTCCAATTATTCACTTAAGATTGTAATTTTTAGGCACCGGAGTACTTAACAAAAAAAATATGTAGATAGAAAAAAATAAAATAGATGAAGCAGCCGTTCATTTATATATGGATGCTATTAGACATTCACTAGCAAGACCAAGCTTAAAATAAATAAAAAGACCAAACTAACCATGAATGAAATTTAGTATGTCTCTCAAGTCTTGATTTAGTAATCAATACATAATTTTCTGTTGACATTTAAAATTAAATAAGAGAATATTCACGTATAATTTAAAGCCTAAATTTAAACAAAAAATAAATTAAACAAAAGCTATTAGAATTTTTCTTAATTGTGAATAAAATATGAGACTTATAATCCACAAATTTGTTAGGTTAAATGTTATAATCGGAATTAATAATCCCGATCTTTTCACTTTATGTGTAAGTTATAAATATCTTCTCATTTTGCCTATCTAAAAAAATATGAAATTTATATATTCGCGAAAATAAAAATAAACATAAACATGAGACTATTATATAGGTGTTATGAAGAGAAGGTAGTACCGTAGTAGAAGCTATATAAAGCATGTCCATATGATTCTGAAAACTCAAACTCGAGCACAAACCAAAACCATTGTTTCATTATTAAGCATATGAAAATTGATGTTTAATTTTTGTTCCCAATAATAGTTGAAGTCATCATTTACTCATTTTTCCTTATTACTAGAGTTGAAGCCAAAACCGAAACTGGACCAAAAATCAAAACAAACTCTGTTGTTGTTTAACGAACACTCCTATAAACTAGGCATGGCTTCGTCGAAGGTTGTTGCTGTTGTTGTTTCAACAAATCCGGATCTGCCACGCGCCCCTTCTATTTCATCTTCTTCTTTTCTTTTTTCTTCTCATTTTCATCTTCTACCTTCAAAAAACACCACCAACATGGATGAAATTCTCAAAAATATTTACCCTGCTGCAATAGAAGCTGCTTCTGCCAAACAACAACAGTCCACCACCGATAACAACATTGACGATGTCTGGAAGGACATCGTCGCAGGTGGTGGCACAAACCGTCACGATCATCAATATCAATATCAACATCAATATCATCCTTCTTCCGAGGAAGGTTTCTCCACCTATAGTCCAGGTGGTGATGAAGTTACTCTTGAAGATTTCTTGGTGAGAGCTGGTGCTGTTCCTGCTACTGCTCCTTTCTCTCCTCATCAAAATAATTCTTGTTCTTCTGACGCTTCACATTCTCTTCCATTTGCAACTGTTAAACGTAAAGCTGTTGAGGAAAAACTTGAACTGGATAAAGCTACTCTTCAGAAACAGAAAAGAATGATCAAGAATCGTGAGTCCGCCGCTAGGTCCAGAGAGCGCAAACAGGTTGGTTCATAATATCATCTGCTTGTACAGACCTGATTTTTATTAATAATATATTTGACGTTAAAAAACAGAAAAAAGAGGTTGGTTCATTTTTTCCAATCTTCAATTTTTGTGCAATGATTGAAATTTGAGTCTGTTGTTAGTGAGAAGGGACTTAATTCAAGTTTGGATTTTTTCTTTTCTTAATTTTTTTGTGTCACTCTCTGATTAATGAAATTTGATTCTGTTTGTGTCACTCTTTGATTAATGAAATTTGATTCTTTGGTTATAATATTATTTATTTATTTATTTATTTTGGTTGTTGGGGGGTTTAATGTGAATGTGACTACAGGCTTATACTACTGAGCTTGAGAGCCGTGTTAACCGTCTGCAGACAGAGAATCACTTGTTATTAGAAGAACAGGTGAGGTTATATTTGGCTTATTTTTGCATTTATTAGTGTTTGTTTTTTATTTTTTTAATGGTAAATTGTTGGTTGTTAGTATATTACAATGTTAAATTAATTTATCTCCTTAATAAAATTTGAACCCTGAAGTCCGTGACCTTCAACTCTTTAGCTTAACTAGTTTGACGAGTTAAGCTACTCATTCCATCCCTTTATTAATGTGTTTGTGTTTTGGTGTAGTTGGGCTAGTCATTGACTCCTAGCTATGATAAAGATAAAGTGTAAATATGAACTGATATAAGAGATGAATATTGATTGCATCAATAAACTAATAAAATAAACTAATAAAGAGTATTTTTCAAAATTAAAATATCAGCGGTGGTCTAATCAAATTTAAACAATAGTATAATAGCTAGGAGTTATTGTTGAGGAAGATTGAGAGGATCCAAATATTTTTCTACCATTCCTTTAAATTCACGTAAGTATACACATAAAGATCCGGGAATTAAATTCACGTGTATTAATTATATGAAAGAGTGTAAGAGATTGAAGTCAAGTATACAACTTAAGAGCATATTTGTCAATTTGGGATGTAATAAAAGAGTTCATGGGATAAAACTAGAAAAAGTATTATGCTAAATCACTCCACTATTGATGTGGAGAAATAAATCATATTAAACGTTCGTCTAAAAATATTTTAGACTTATGTAGCATGTCTACTACACTTTCTAAAATGTAATGTGTTGTTTGAATATACACCCGAGCATTGTATATAATTGCACCTTTCTATAGAGTTATCCCTCTTTTATGGTTTTTGACCGATAAAAGTTCGAAACTTTCCTAGGTGAGTCATATCTTTTTGTGTTATAATAACTCTATTTTCCACTAGCTTCTTTTTTTAAAGTATTTTTTTAAAAAAAAAAATTTGTGCCTAAAATCTTATGATGGTTTGGAATATTTTGTGATGAATATGCAGGCTGAGAGGGAAAAGCAAAGGCTAAAAAAGGTATGTATATCTACCCATATTTTGATCAGTTAATTTGCATATTCTTTTATATTTAATCTAAAATTTTGATCTATATATAATATATATATTTCATTTAAGAAGTAGAATTTCATTTATAATCTTTTAATAATTATGGATGTAAGAGTATTAAAGAGGGTTTTATAGACTAAGGGTGTGTTTTTTCTGCTAAAAACAGGAGACTGGACAGGAAAACTTTTGTCTACCCTGTTTGATTTAAAATTTTAAAATTGGTCATGTTACTGGACAAAATAGACAGTAAGAGACAAGACAAAAACAATAATTTTTTTCCTTCAATAAACCACAGTACAACTTTTTGTCCATGGTACAACTATAAAAAATACGAAAAATACTCATTTTATTTTCGAATATAAAAAATATTATCTCTCTTTCTCTCACCGATGCAATTTTGTTATGTCTTGTTCTACCTTGTGCTGTCCTGTTCTGTCCAGTACTTACGGTTTTGCAAATCAAACTCACCCTAAGTGTGAGTATCAGTGTCTAAACTCCGGTACGATATATTACATGTAATGTCCCTACTAACAGGGTTATGCTCACGTTGGACTTTCATTTTAATATTAAACGATTAACATTTTTCACATTTTCGCTTTCATGTACCAAAAATCTAACGATTTATTATCATTCAATTTGTCATTCTGCAGCTCAAAGAGATAGTGATTCCAATCACGGAGCAGCGTAGACCAAAACAGAAACTGCGAAGATTAAATTCATTTTAAACACTGATTTGTTTGTGAGAAAGAGAATAGAGACAATAGGATTTTCAGCTAGCTAGGTGTAGAATTTTCTTTCATAGATTACACTAACGTATGAGGTAGGGTTAGACATTTTTGTTTAGTTAATTACACTCAAATAATAATAAAAATAGACAATTTTGTGAATGCGATAAGACATGTTTGGATTTTAGAATTGAAAATGTAATATAGTGAGCCAAAAATTGTACCACCGCAATCCGCTATAGTTCTCTAATTATTTGAATTTGATCACCTTACTTGATAATCATTTAGAATTTTTTTAAAGTAGTATAGTGGTTAAAATCTCATCTTTTAAAGTGAAATAGTAGAAGTATCAAAGTTCAAACTTCAATTCCTATATTTTATATGCAATATTTATGCCAATTGAAATATGCTCACGAAGACTATTTAAAACAATTTGTTGTTGCATATTTTGTAAGAAAACGTAATTAATCACCAAAAGAATAATCCAAGGGTTTGGTATCATTTGAGTAGTTTAAAAATGTAAATTTTGATAAACTCTTTTTTTCATTTAGTAAATCAATATTTTAGTTCTCGAAATTGTAAGGTGTAATGAATGAAATGTTATGAGTTTGTTTGTCAAAAAAATAAAACATAATAAATAAAATGTTATGAGTTTGTTTCTGAAAAAAAAAACGTAATGAATGAAATGTTATGAGTTTGTTTCAGTAAAAAAAAAAAAAACTACTTGAGTCAATTTAGTTGTGTTTTCAAACAAAAAATAATTGATTTTGTTAAACATTTATTTATCCATAAGTCCTTTTTCTTTTTTCTTTCACCGCCAGTTCAACCTAGGGATGGCAGGAAGACCCAAATCCGCAGGGCCCACCCACACCCGAACCCGAGTCAACGGGTGAAATCCGAGTTGACTGGGTTCGGGTGACACCCGATATTTCATTGTCTTAGCTCTTCACCCAACACATATGATAGATACGGATGGGGGAACGTATGCCCTACTAGATGATGCCTTTATAAGGTACCTTCGAGACCATCTCAAACCCGCACCCGAAACCACACCCGTTTAGATATTAAATTACATAAGTACCCCTAGGTGTATATAAGTAAAATTAGGATTTTTCTAATCTCACTTTAGAGAACCTAGACTCACGCACGCAACATCTCAGTCATTCACTCCTCCTCCGTCGATCTTCCGGCGACGTTTCTCACTCCTCTGTCTCCTTCCTCACTTAGTCAATATGCATTATTTTGTTGAAATGAAAGCCATCTTGATTGGAAAATTAAAATTTTGGGTAGTAAAAAGTTACCAAATTGACGAGATTTGATATGCTTAGAAACATTTGTTTTTTGTTTTCAACTTCATGGTTAAAAGTGATGCCATGAAATTAACATGGAAACATATATATTTGTTTCTTCTGTCTGTGTTACCTATTATATTTGAATGAGGCATACTTTTGTTGTACTCTATGTTTAATATTTTTTATTCTAATTTTTTTATTTTGTGCTCTATGTTTAGATTTTTTTAATTTAGATTTTTTTTTGTGTGTTCTTATTGTGGGTCCGGGTTTGGATGGAAAAACATGAATCTAACGGGTGTGGGCGTGAGTGTTATTTTATCACCCGAATAGCATTTGGGTTTGGGTTCGGGTGATGAATTCGGGTGCGGGTTTGGGTAGTGTAAACTCCGCACCCGTGGGCACCCGTTGCCATCCCTAGTTCAACCTTATTCGGGGGTCAGTTCTGACATTAAGTGGCTCCAATCCCCTTCCAATTGTAGTTGTGGGGATCGTGATACTCAACTAATGATTGGTTAATCATTTGTCAATTTATAAATGTTAATATTGTTATGCTAGACACTAATTTAGTAACCAAAACTTTACACTTTGAGATAAATAATCGAGAATTATGAGTTTGAATTTGAACCCATGCATATTGTAATATAAAATGTCAAATGAGTTATGCCTAAGTGAAGAATTCATAATTCAAACTTTGGTCCTTCAATGATCTTCAAAGTATTCTTTTTGCGCTAACTCTTTGGTTTCCAAGTGAAAGAGCTCCTATTTATTAAACTTTCAGCTAAGTAAAATTTGGTTTCAAATTGTTCAACTCAAGACTTATTCTCCCAAATAATTTGTCTTTGCTGAAACTTATTAACAAACAAATTTTCCTTTTATGATTAAATTGCTGTACCGTTATAGTAATTCCAATATCAAAGTCTCATTAATGGGCTGGGCTTGCGTTTTAGTTAAACACAACGCCACCGCTTTTCTCCGGCAGAACCCCAAACGACGACGCACAGCTCCACCTTCAGACAAGCCGCCGTTTACGTGATGCCGTCTCTGAGAAACGCCGTTCCCAGACCTTCTCCCATAGAGCGTCCGCAACGGTAACTCTCTTCTCTTTCTCTTCATATAAATCATCGCACAAATTCTTTCAATTTTATTCAATTTTTTTTCTCCTTCCAATTAGGTATTCAAGGAAGAAATTCAGATTGCTTGAAAAGCACAAATACTATGTCCAATGTGCAAAAGCTTTACAGGTACATTGATTTTAAAATTTTAGTTGTAGTTTCAAATCTGTATTATAGTTTATGCTTATGCTTATGTTACTGAACTTGATTAAGCCATTGAAGCTGATTGATGGATTGAGACAATGTTGTAAAAATTGAGATTTCATCTTAAGCTAGTGAACTTCATTAGGCCATTTAAAAATCGTAACTCGAGAATCGTATCAACGGATCATAAGATCCTAAACTGCATAAGTTAGTTATATTTTTATATGCGCGAGCGCACACATATAAAGTGTCTCTTAGATGAAGAAAATAACCTATAAATCACAAAACCACATAAACTAAGTTCATATAATCATACATTCATAAATAACTCAAGACTAAGTTCAAATTAAATCAAATCTAGAAATACCAATTATAGATGTCTAAGAAATCATATCATCTAATCCCAAATCAGTATAGTCATTCATCCATATCCTCACCAATGCTGCATCATTAATAGAACTAAGAGGAACATCTAAGTAAGATGTTCTCGTCTATATTTTCATTCCACTCCAACATTCTCAATCTATTCATATTCAGAGTTAATCTTTTTATGAGAATAGTTCGCTGATTTCCTAATTTCCTTCTTTTTAACCTACCTTGAATTACCCATCTCTTAGACTAATTCTTTTTTATTTTAATTTTTTTTTTTTTGCTTTAAACAGTTCCATTTCTTAGTGTGTACCTGAACAAATTTAAAATGAATTAAAACATAATAGATACTTGGGATTTTAAAGAATGAAATGCAGTTTGTTTCATAAATTCAAAACTGAAACTGAACCGAAAATTAAAACAAACTCTGTTATTAACTAACAAAATGAACTCTCCTATATAAACTCTCCTAAAAACTCTCCACACACCTTTTATACATCATCTCTTCTTCTTCCATCATTTCTTCTTCTCTCTCATTCTAATCATCAACCTCCAAAAAGCACCACCACCATTCTCAAGCACATTGACCCTGCTGCAATGGATGCTAAAGAACAAGAACAACAACTTGACCCTGCTGCAAGGGATGCTACTGCCGAAGAACAAGAACAAGAACAACAACTTGACCCTGCTGCAATGGATGCTACTGCCGAAGAACAAGAGCAACAACCTGACCCTGCTGCAATGGATGCTACTGCCAAAGAACAACAACAAGAACCAGAACAACAACAACAACAATCAACCAACACCACCATTGCCCTTGACAATTTATATAAAAACATCATTGCTGGTGGTGGCATAACCCGTGCTGATAATCAATATCGTCAACCTGTTACTATCCATGATTTTTTCTCCACCCACAGTGCCAGTGGTGATGGAGTTACTGCAGATTTCATGGCAATGGCTAAGTCTGTTCCTGCTCCTTTCTCTCGTCAGCAATACCCTTCTTCTGATGCTTCACATCCTCTTCAAGTTGCTACAGGAAAAGGAAAGGCTGTTGAAAAAACACCTGTACTTGACAAAGCTGCTCAGAGAAAGAAAAGAATTAAGAAGAATTGTGAGTTAGCTAAGTCCAGAGAACATAATAAGGTTCATTTCTTTCTTTCTTTATTAAAATTCTTGGTTTTTTTTTAATCTTGAATTGTTGCTCAATGATTGAAATTTGGTTCTTTGTGTTTTGTTGTTAGTGAGAAGGGACTTAATTCAAGTTTGGATTTTTCTTTTCTTATTTTTTTGGGTCACTCTCTGATTAATTTTTTTTTATTCTTTTGTTATGGGAAAACGAAAGAGATTACGAAAGGCTGCTGAGGAAAATCTTGAACTTGATGAAGCTGCTCTTCAGAATCAGGAACAGGAAAGAATCAGGAACAATGAGTCTGACGCTAGCCGCAGAGAAGAGCAACAGGTTCATTTCTCTCTTTCTTTTCTTTATTAAAAGTCTTAGGTTTCTTTTAATCTTGAATTGTTGTTCAATGAATGAAATTTGGGTCTTTGTGTTTTGTTGTTAGTGAGAAGGGACTTAATTAAAATTTGGATTTCTCTTTACTTAATTTTTTTGGGTCACTCTCTGATTAATGAAATTTGATTCTTTTGTTATTATTTTTATTGTGTTATTTTAGTATTTGGGATTTTTATGTGACTGTGGTGGTGTAATTTACAGGCTCTTAATGCTGAGTTAGAGAGACTGGCTAAGCAATTCGACAAAGATAATAAGCCGTCATGAGATCAGGTGCGGTTATATTTGCTAATTGTTTTGCATTTATTAATGTGTTTGTGTTTTGGGATAGTTGGATTGTGTTAGTCATCGGAGAAGTTTATACATAGTTATGACAAAGTGTAAATAGAACTGATATAAGAGGAGGTAACTAAGTGTAAATATGAACTGATATAAGAGGAGGGTCTGTGGTAATTGTATAATAAAAATTGTTTCCCACATTCACGCAATCAGGATATCGGTGGCCGAGAGATCAAGTCTAGACGGTCTAGAATTAAGCTCGATAGTTTGAATTGTCAGTTAAATTTGCATTTAACTGTCACTGATAATTTGCATTTAACTGTCACTGATATCTCCGATTTCGTGAAGACCACTAAGCTTTGGGGAATCTAAATTCAAAAAGAAGAGATGTGAAAAGAGGTGAAAGGTAAGAAAAAAGAGTGTCAGAAAATTAGGATTGAAATGTAATATGTTCTTTAATACACTAAGCATTGCATATGATTTTACCACTCTATAAAGTTATCCCTCTTTTATGGTTTTTGACTGATAAAAGTTTAAAACTACCCTTGTGGTAACATCTTTTTGTTATAATAACTCCTTTTCCCACCGGCTTCTTTTTATAGAGTTTTTTTTTTGTTTAAATTTTGTGCCTCAAATCTTATAATATTTTGGAATATCTACTCACCTTTTAGACCAGTTAATTTGTATATTAATCTGATAATTTGATCTATTTGAAATTGCCATGTCTATATATATATATATCTTCATTTAAGAAGCTTGCATTCCATTTAAAAACTATGGATTCTGCTTATGCAGAAGCTCAGGCTTGGGATTAAAATAAAAAATGAAGGAAATTCAAGCTAAGTGATGTTATCAAATATATCAAACACTAATGGAGGGTGATTTGTTGGTGAGCCTAGAAAGTGTAGCGCCCTGTGATGAGAGATCAAGAAACATCAGTAATTTGAAGTATGTTTGTGTTCGTGTTAATATACTTCTATTTATTGTTTTGGGACATGGAAGTAGACCATACCCGTTATGAATTTTTACAACCTTCCAAAGGCCAGGTGCATACAGTATACAATAACTATAACTATAACTATAACAATATTATATACTAGTACACTAGTGCATAAGTTTTAATTACCACCGGGTCTAGCGCAAGCAAGTGGTTGCTTCGCAACGTATGTGAGTGCATTAAACCCTAGAGTACCGAGTTCAACTCCTAATGATAAAAATCACAAGATATACCTTCTTCTAGGACGAGTTGCCTCTAATGTTGTTTTTTCTTGTTGCTTGAGCTTAGTATTACGCATTCTAGATTGTCTTGACCATAGTTTTTGTTGAAAAGTGCAAAGCTCTCACTATAGAACAATTAAAGTAGATCCTCTAATTGTTTTGTTGAAAAACGAACAATTAAAGTATACTTGTTAATCAACCTGGACATGCAGTTTAGCAAAACACACGGAAAGCCTTTTCAAACTTTGGTGCACTGCGACGTTTGCACTGCGCTGTATTTTGTTTAGTGTTGTATATCAGTATTGCAGTGTTTATGTATATTATTTCCAATCATGAAACAATCTCTTGTCTAGTTGCTCCTGTTTTAGCTTTATTTAAAAGATTATCACATTTTAGCTTTGAATCTAACCACTCATTATCGTTTAATTTGTTTTTGCGCAGCTCGTAAAGATTTACAATCCAAATATGGACAGCGTAGATGACTGCGGAGAACCAGTTCATGTTTTTTTTTTACCAGTTCATGTTAAACATTGTGATTTGTTTGTGATCAATAGAACATAGAATTTCGTTTTCATAGGCTCTTGGAGTTAGTTTGTATAGGGAAAATACCAGCACTCAAATAGAACAAAGTTGTGGGTGGGTTTGTTTTATGTGTCTCATTAGTTTTAGCAAATCTGGATGCTATGGTTCTTAATTTTGTGAATGCGATACGGCACCTGAACAATGTGTTTAATTGTTTCCAGATAAAAAAGAACTGATTTGAGTCAATTTAATTGTTCTTAAAGAAGAGATTATCTAAGTCAATTTAATTGTTTTTCCAGATAAAAAAGAACTGATTTTGATGAACTTTTATTGAAGACTTCCATTCCTTTCGACTTGAACATATTGTCTAGTGATGCTTTGTTCTCATTCTAACATTTGATTGTCAAGTATGAAATGTCAAAGCATGCATAACATGTCTAATCAACTCAGTTTCTTTAGTAAATATTTATGCAATGATGAAATGGTTATTGTTCTTGAATAAGTGTAGGTTGTGATCTGCTTATCACTTATTATTGTCTGCTTGTGGAGTGTTGTCTTCTTGAAATCCTCTTAACATCAACCTGATGTTGGTATATTTTGAGAAAAGAATACCAAAGATCAATATTTATTTTTATTTTAAAAAAAAAACAGATTATATTACATATTTTGATTGGACATCATATTATAAGGTGCATTCATTGCGAAAACTCATTATCTTTTATGTGTAACACTTTAGTCTTTTATTTTTTATAACATTCACATACAAACTCTTTTTCTCATTTTTTTTTTATTAAAGAAATGCTGAATTTTATTTTTTGACAAAACTGAATTTTATTTTTTAAAATATTTTTTTATTAAAATTAAATAAAACTCATAATTTTGATAAATATGTTCCGTATTGGACTGAGTTTAAGGGGTAAAAACGGAATGTTGGGGTCGAGAGCTCAGGGGGCCTAAAAAGCAAAATTCTAAAACCCTACTAAACAAACGCAAAATCTCGAAAGTTATAAACACAAACACAACACAACAGCCACCATCTTCCACCGTTGAACCCCAAAACGACGACGTATAGCTCCACCTTCAACCTTCACTCTGAACAAAATCCGCCGCATACAACATGTCATCTCTGAGAAACGCCGTTCCCAGACCTGCTCACAAAGAGCGTCATCAACCGTAACTCTCTTTCTCTTTCTCTTCATATAAATCACTCCACAAATTTCTTCAATTTTATTCTACTTTTTTCTTCCAATTAGGTCTTCGAGGAAGACATTCGGATTGCTCGAAAAACACAAAGACTATGTTGAACGTGCAAAAGCTTTTCACAAGAAACAGGATACTTTACGGGTACATGAATTTCACACATTTTCTGCAATGTTACATTTTTATTATTATTTTAATTTAATTTTTTGATTAATTTTGTTTTGTGTTGTTTTAATCACAGATACTTAGGGAAAAAGCTGCAAATAGAAATGAAGATGAGTTTTATTTTAAGATGGTTAATACAAAAACTGTTGATGGAGTTCATAGACCAGTGAATGAAGATAACAAGTACACTCAAGAAGAACTTATTTTGATGAAGACACAGGATATAGGATATGTTCTTCAAACGCTTCAGAGTGAGAGAAAGGTTGTTCAGTTTACTCAATTTAATTGTTTTGTTTTGTTTTGTTGATGTTTATGTAGAAATTGTTAATGTGAATTATATTTTGCAGAAAGTTGAAAGGCTATCTGCCATGTTACACTCTATTGATAATAAGCCATTGAACTCTCATGTGTACTTTGCTGATGACAGGTTTGAGTTTATGAGCTATCTTTGTATAATGAACATTGATTTGATTGGTTTTCGATGCATGTATTTTATTAGATTAGATTAGATTGGTCTCTACTTACTTAATGCTTTATGTGTTTCAACCATGTCTTGTCTCTTTTTAGGTGTAGTTTTACATTTTTATTTTTTACCTATAGATTAGAAGGATTTATTGCTGAAATTTGATGGATGGTCTTTGTGAATGTTATGTGAACTTCAGTCATCTTTGATTTCAAATTTGTACCATAGTTTATGCTTAAGCTAGTGAATTTGATTAGGCCATTGATGCGGATTGATGGATTAGGATCAATGTTGTGAAAATTGATTTTCTACCTAAGATTGAGACTCTGAGAGGGGGTTGTCATTGCTATGGGCATCGGCATCGCAGCACACATAGAGGTTCCTCTATCATAGGATCATGCGACCCCATGATCTGCCTTGTGATCTTGCAAACATTGGTTGGGATCAAAGTAGGAAACAATGTTATTTAGGGCCCCTTTGGATTGACATATTTTTGAGCTTATGAAAAATAGATTATGCATTATGCATAAATAAACTTTTAAGTTAATTCATAAGTAAGTTCCCACTAACAAAAATTATATCTTCATAAGCTATTTTTTCGTAAATTATCTTTGATAAACTTATAATAATACATAAAAGCTTATTTATTTGCATAAGCTAAAACATAAGCCAATCCAAACGGGTCCTTCAAAACAAGGCATCAGAAATTGCAACATTGAAACAGAGAAACTTTTGACTACTTTAGCAATGGCTAGTTTAGTTTTAATAGTCCATTATCAAAAACCAACTGTTATTCTTGTTTTTAACTTGTTTTTGAGATATAAAACTGATGATAAATTATGTTGAATATACCATTATGGCTATGATAAAAAAGATTTGGGGTACAGTTTAAGTGGTTGCTTTTGCGATTTATTTTTCCATGTATGCGAGCCCACATTTATATTACATATTTTGGTTTCTAATATATATGTGCTAAGCTAATGCTATATAGATCTAGTCATATTATATGGTCCATTCATTGGGAAAAGTCATTATCATTTTTTAATTATTGATCAATATGTTATTGTCTTCCCTCTCTTCTCCCTTCTCTCCTCTTCTGCATTCTCTTTACTTGATATGTTCCATGTCCACAGTAGTAGATTTATCCTCAGTCCTTAAATTTATTTTGAATGAATATCTTTTTTATCATTCATCTATGGAAATGCAGGGAAGAGGCTAAAGAATTAAAATTACAACTCTCAAAAAGAAAAACTTCACCCACTTCTGAAGATATTCCTCCTAATATCACAAGGTACATCCCTACATTTGGCTTTGAAGAATCTGGTTTATTTTTCTCATTTTGTTTGATGTTTTCTTTGGGATTAAACAACTTTAAAAAAACACTTCTAAAGATTTGTCAGTACTAAATAATTTTAGGGATATGGTCTACTGAATACTTTAGTTGTTGTCTTCATTGTCTTTCAGATTGTTACTTTTCTATATTTCTCAATTGCAATAAATGCCTAATGGTATGTTTGGTTATAAAGAGAAATTGAGAAGAGAGAAATAGATGAGAGAGAGTTTGAGAAGAGAGAAATATATGAGAAATAGGATAGAGTTATGGTCTTGATTGGAATAAGAGAAAAAGAAGAGAAATAGAAGAGAGAGAAATATTGATTATTTATGGAAGTACAAAAATGCCCCTGAATAAGAAAAACCTTTCATAAAAATCAAATTTTATTAATTTTTAGTTAAATTTAATTTTATTACCAAAGTTAAATTCCATTTAATTAATATTGCATATATTATTTAAGTAAAAAAATAAACATATCAACCTTGTGTAAAAAATAAAATAACGTATGTGTGTGATAAATCATAAAACAAAGACCTTGTTTATGAGAAAAATTAATGATATTAGCTTTCGGTCAGAAAAATTAAAGCATCAGACCTTGTTTTGGTTTATGAGAAGCACAACCAACCCCTTGTTGAAAACATATCATTCCGATAAGTAAAATAATACTGTTAAGTGGTGCATAAAAGGATAAGGAAGGATAGTTTTGGAATTAAGCAGTTTTCGGCCACTTTCTTCGCATGTGTGAAGAGAAATGAAAAGTATATGGGGTCCACAAAATTTAATCTCTCTTCCTTAACTCTCGCCTGTTCCAAACATGAGAAATACACTCTCTCTTTGCACTTTCTCTCTTCATAGTCTCTCTCTCACGTATTTCTTGCATACCAAACACAGTGTAAGTGTTGGAATGTTTTGTACAGTAATGTATTGGCTGAGAGCCATTGATTTTTTTTCCATCTCTGACCCTTTGGTAGGGGTGTGCATGGTCGGTTATTTTGTCAAACCAAATTATATCCAAACCAAAACCAGATATATGGATTTGGATACATGACCATAACCATTATTTTTTATAAACCGGTTATATAACCAGTTATAAATTTGGATACGAATACATAACCAAATATTTTTATAAAACCGGTTAAAAAGCGGCTAATTTTTAAATCCAGTTTTAAACTGGCTATTTTTAAAACTGGATTAAAAAACGGTTAATTTGGTCTGTTTTTTTTTTTACGCATACGGAAAACATATTAAAAATCGTAAAAAAATACACTTTTCTTTTTTTATTCTTTGCAGCAAATTGCTTTTGATATGTGTTTGAAAGAGATGGAAAAAAAAAACATGTGAAGAAGATCATTCACATTCCTTCTTCTAGATTTCTTTTTTTTCAATTCCAACGAGATAAGGGTATACAAATTATTAGTGTAAAGATAAGGGGCTCTTTATTTTCTAAAAATATTTTATGTTTTTTTTATCTGGAAGCAATTGGAGAGAATGAGTGTGGTTCGATTGGAAGAGAATATCGTCGATTAACGTTCAATTGGAGAGATTATTGTAGATTTGGGGTTTATGGTTCATCGCAAATCACAATTGCAGAGATCACACGCACATGGTGAACCGATGATGGTGTGTGCGTGAATTAATTATAATAAAAGGATATTTGTTTTTTTTTGTAAAAAAAAAGATATTTGTTTGTTTTGTAAAAAAAAAAAACGGATATTTGTTAATTTTGTAAAAAAAAATGACATTGTTTGTTTTTTTTGTTGTTGACAAAAAAAAATTTAAAAAGGATATAATAACCAATTTAAACCAAATCCGAAAATTTAATTTGGATGGATAACCGACCAGATGAAAATGGTTTGGTTAATAACCATATACCAAAATCCGGATTTTTAAAACGGATTTGAATCCGTATATGAGTTTGGGCCTTCTAACCGGATATTTTACACACCCCTACCCTTTGGTGGGTCAATGACGATGATTGATTGAGTCAATCAATTTCTTAAAATTTGTTTGGCTCGTATTTTTTCCAAAGAAGATCATGTCAATACAGTTTTGTATGGGATATTAGTTCAGAAATAATACTACTTTTTCCATGAACCCTCAACAGCAACCACATCCTATACAAACACAAGGATTGATTATGTGGTCCTGACTCCTGAGTGATGAGTTTAATATTACATTTGTATCTTACTATGGCATTATTTATTCATTGACACCTAAGATAGCATTTGATAGACAAGTTAAAACAGGGGCAATAGAATAGTGTCAATGTTTACGTAGAAGGGAGTACCAATGTGTTGTGAATCTTTTTGAGGGATCCCATGTCACTGACACCTAAAATAGCATTTGATAGACAAGTTAAAACATGGAACAATAGAATAGTGTCAATGTTCACGTAGAAGAGAGTGCCAATGTGTTGTGGACCTTTTTGAGGGATCCCATGTCATGTTGGATGTTGAGGAGGTCGTCAGAATTGATGTAATAGACGATTTCATCAAGAAAGTCGGATTATTTAAGTTGGCATTGAAGGGACTGTAGATGGTGAAGTTGTGGGCCGAAGAACAGCGGTGGCGAGCTTCGTCCTTGACATTGTCAGCAAGCGAAGGAGATTGACTGTTGTTGGTGACTGCCAGAGGAGGGATGTGAGTCAAGTCTTGGGCAGTGCTTCACAAAAGCTTAGGTTGAAGGTTGATAAGGTTTCATACAGGTGAATGAGAACTGCTGGCTGGGGTGGTTTGGGGGATTTGGGAGATTTAGTTTGGCACTAGATAGAGAGTGTTGGCAGTCGTAATTGAGGTCTCTTTAGTAATTTAAAAATAGACTTTACTCTTTATTTGTTGAACACTATTATTTAGAATTGCTAGTAGTTTTCCGCTTTTAGGCGATAATGAATCATTTCAATTCATGCTGCTGGGTTGATTCTGTGCTGTGGTGATATCGCTCATCAAAAGCTGACTTGTCCTGTATTGTGAATTGTGACGCATTAACTGCTATGAGATTTTTTATTTTCTACAAACACTTGTTATTTCCATTTGTTTTGTTTTTCATCTTGATTTGTAGCAACATGTCGGATTTCTAGAATTTTTTTTTCATGCACAGGAAAATTGAACGATCTTACAAAGAGTTGGAAGCAAGGAAAAATAGAGTTAGCCAGCTAGAGAAAGTTTACATGGATATGGCAATGAAGAAGGAGTTGCAGGTATTGATATTTTAGTTTTCCTTATTGTTAACCCGTTTTAGTCTTGCACATGCAGAATACTCATAAATATTTTCCTATATGAACAGAAAAATGGTAGGAAGCGCAAACTCCGGGAAGATGAAATTGTCAACCCAACCAATAGACCGGTATACAAATGGTTTGCTGAAAGAAAGCGATGAAAGAGTTGATAATATTTTGAGCAGCTTCTTTCTTTTGCATTTTTAATTCTGTCTTGTGACTGTAGTTGGAGAGTTAAAACTATTTTAATTTATTGTCTATAATTTCTGTTGTCGGTTCATTTTTTCAGAGGTAATTTAAATTAAATCGATGTTGTAATCTTATTCACTTTCAACCTCAGAGTTCACTTTTTTGGAATTTTATATTTAAATATGTACCAAAATTTCTTCTTGCTTTGAGTGAATGTCACAATTTGAGTAAAACTTGGTGCTCACTTTCAATAGTGAGGTCCCAACTTCCCATCCTTTTGGTAGAAAACATCAATCAATTTAGAATAATAATTAGTACTACTTTCCAAAGAATTCTCTCTTTAACATGTGCAAGAGAGGTATGTGCACATTCCCCCCCCCCCCCCCCCCCCCCCCCCCCCCACACACCCCTCCATCATTGCATTGAAGAGAACCATGGAATGTTATGTTACACTATCCACAATAAATACTTACCCCTCTGCTCAGTGCTCCCTATTGTGCCAACAACTCCCTCTCAGTGTTTATGCCCTAAACACTATATTTAGACCTTTAATCTCATAGAGTTAACTTTGGTTAGGTCAATACTCATTAAATGTTTGACCTTTATTTTAATCAGATGATTTATACGTAATACTGCAAGACTTTTCTTAATTACCAAGTTAACTATAGTTATGGTTAGGTGATTCATTTATCCATGTCTTCCAACTAACAACCAGCACCACTACCACCAGTGTGCCTAACCTAGTCAAATCAATTGTTCCGAGTCAAAAATCGAAAAAAGTAGTAGACCAGTACAAGTTTCATTTCTTTTCATCACAGCACATATTAAAACCGTTGATGACGGCGACTTTTGGTAGAGCATTGTTAGGAGTCTCGTATTAAAAAATAAAAACTCACAAAATCGAAACTTATATGTCCAAGTAGATTTAGAATCTTATTACGAAAGCTAGTTCATGGTAGATTAACTATAAATGAGGAGAGAGTGCACACAGAGATGACCAATGATTCAATTGCGATTTGGTTTGTAGCTTCTGAAATAAATTTGTAAATGATGAAATCCCAATAAGTTATTTTCCTCTTGCGTTTCACCCTTTGGTTATTTTGGAATTTGTGTGTTAATAATCGCATAACTTTTTTTTTAGCTTATAAGAGTCACTTAATTTACACATTTTTTTGATAGCCTCAGTCCCTTTGTTTAGTTTGCATATTTTTAAACACACAATTATTTTTCCATTTAGTATCGTTTTCTACTTTCTAGTATTATTTTTCCCCTAGTGTTGTTTATAATAATACTATTATTATAACAACTATTGTTAAAAAAACAAAAACAAAAAACAAATGATTGAGATTGAGATGTTTCAGAAGTCAATCTCTATTTGAAGGCTTTAAATTCGACTATACCCTTATGGTTAGTGCTTAAACACCAGCTCAACTACCACAGGTCCAGTGGCACCCACGTTAGTGTCACACATTTTAATTACCATTACTCCACACCACACATCACACAGTAGAATTCAGAAAAATTACCTACAGTATATATAGTATATCATAATTAATTTAATTATTATAGCACTTTGTGATTCCCATTAATTTCCACCAAAATCAACATCACAAATCCAATGCAAATCCCCAATAAATACGGAGTACTCTATGCACGGGATTGGATGATATCAGGTCCATCAAAATCTCTATCATCATTCATTGAAAAGTGAGAAAATATGAAGAAAAAAATGGAGAAAATCCGTCCTCCTCCATCCGTACTTTTTATAAAATAGGATTCTACTGTTCCTATAATCTATTTTAAAATAAGTGTTGCTATATTAAGTTATTTTACATATTTATGTACCAAAAAAATCGAAAAAACATTGGTTTATATTGATCGTTCTTGGTTGAGACCAAACATAAAAAAAATTGCCATAAATAGATAAAATAATATTTCCATTTATTCATCATAAAAGGCACATTCTTTGAAACTAGAATGCATTTTCCTTAATATCTAACCTAATGAATGTTAGAATCCTTGAAGGCAGCTAAAGTAGCAAAAATAAGAGCTTGAATACCACTTGTAAATAAGCCAAGGAACATAAATGGTATAGAAACTACTAAAGGTACTAACGAAACAAAAACAACAACTACTAATTCATTAGCTAATATATTTCCGAAAAGTCGAAAACTAAGTGATAAGGGTTTTGTGAAATCTTCTAAGATGGTAAATGAAAACATGGTAACCTAAAGCAATGTACCGATCAGATGCACGTACTGGGCGTTTGTCCTCTTCACTTCAGTTCCAAAAAAATAAATAAAACCAATGTAGTACGTACTTAATAATGATTGTCCCTTCTTGGTACCAAACAGATAAAACAAGAGACGTGCTAGAATGTGGCAACGACACCCGATCCCATTTTCAGCGTACAAGGCCCCATCATTATCGCCCTAATATTCACCGACACAACATCCCATGTTATCATTTTCAAATACTCCTTTATTTATCTTTTTTAATTAGTAAGACTAAAATATTATTTAAGACGAAATACATTCGTAGGTCTTTTAATATGTTACTTTATAAATATATGTTACAAATTATAAATTTAAAGACTTATTTATTATTTAAAATTTTGTAAGAATTCATCTATTACAAACGTAAAACTTAAAAGTTATATTTATTACTTAAAAATCTTAAAAGATTTATTTGTTACAAATGTAAAATTAAAAGACCTATGAATGTATTTTTTCTATTGTTTAATTAAAATTTAGAGGACGAAGTTGATATCACTCAATGGTCCAAAATACAAAAAACCTTAAATTTAATGATCTTATCTGATTAGAATCGATATGGCCAGTGGTTATCCTCTGAGCAGGGTTGTGGTTAAGGGTTTGTACCTGACATTTTGACACCCAAATAAGTTTTTGCGGGAGGTGAAAGTTTTATAGATAGAAGGTAAAAATACTGGTTCTTTTGCATGAGAAGGCTTATATAGTCTTCACCGCGAGCCAATATCTTTAATGTAAGAACGGATATGACATCTTCGCCATCAATGATTATCGAAATAACCATTGAAAAATCATGATTGATTCCTTGACCATTGTACAACATTGTGTCTTGTTGGGCCAAGTTCGGCGCATGAGATGGATGAGTTTCTCAGTTGGGTCTTAGATCCAGTTTAGAACACTTAAAAAATAAGTACAAAAATATTTAATTTGTAAAAAGAAAATTGTATTTACTTTCTCTGAAGATATTATAGTGAATCTCGAAACTTATCGAATCTAAAATCTAAAATTTTACTATTACATCGTGTTTCAATTATCTTTATATATTTTACCTAAAAAAATACTTATATTTATTTATTTTTTTATAGAAAAGATACCTTTGAGTCAAAAATACTTTTCTTTGACAGATGAGTCAAAAATTAAATAAGAAATACCTTTATTTTTTTATATTTGATTTGATTTTTTACAAAAACCTCAACAAAAAACAAATACAAATAATAATTTTTAATTAAAATTTATATTATTAACCTGCGAAAAGGGTTGACGAAAATGATGTTCTTTTGGCAAAATCATGAATTTTAATTCATCATCATCATGAACAAAGTTGCGTCCTTGTTTCTCTTGTTTTCACGCTTTCGATTCATTCAATGAAACAAAATTCACCCTTTTCTTCATCTTGTTCCTCACTTTTATATTCACTCTAACCAAATCAATCCCTTCAACATACACCCACATTGCATAAGCCTTCAAGTTTGGGTTTTTCAACAATCATGAATCAAAACCTGTAATGGGTTTTCTTTACATTGATTAGAAACTTGAAGGTGAATCCACAAGTTAGATAAAGTTGGTTCCTTTTTTAGGATTTAGGTGTGTGGTTTTGGTACCCCACTTCCATTGAAGGAAGGGATAAGGGATGAATGATCCTTGGATTTGGGGTATTGAACATTACTGTAACAGTTTTTTCTAGTACTTACTACTTATGTTTCGGAGACTGAGATGGTTTGTTGGTTTGAATCAAAAGAATTGGTCAACCAAAAGGTTGGTCAATCCTGATCAACCTGGCCTTTTAAGACCAAATCACTTGCCTATGATTGATGCTGTTCATGAGGTTGCAATTTATATTCATAGGTTTCATAATCTTGACCTTTTTGAACAAGGGTATGCTTCAAATTTGTTTACTTGATTTGATGTTCTTTTTTTATGCAAAAGAAAAAAGTTTTCAAATTTCTGGTTTTTATGCAGATGGTACAAAATCAAGGTTACCATGAGATTGGAGGTTGGAGAAGATTCTTACCCCGGGATTCCGGCTAGGGTTGTTCAGTATGAAGGTGACTTGTGTTCTTTAAGCTTTTGAAGTATTAGTTGTTATTTTTTTTAGTTTGTAGTTGGTTATGTACTTTGTAGTATTTGTAGTACTAGACTAATTTACTTTATTGAAGACACTTAGTTAGGGTTGACTTGGATCCTGTGACTGTGTCATCATCGGCGTTGTTAAATAGTGGTTATAGCAGCGCCTATCATATAGTGGAATTTGAACGAATTGTTATTGTCCTGTGATACGCTATAAAACGTTGCTAAACAGTGGTTACATCAGCATTACAGCACTTTGCGTGGTGGAATTTGAACAAACTGTTATTTCCCGCGGTTTGCAATTGACAACACTGGTCATCATAGGGGTATGTGTGTGATGACTATCTTTCTGCCTTGCAGTGTTATTGATGACGGAAATCCAAAATACGCCACATGGCATCGCCATATTTGCCATGGCACTGCCATTCTTCACAGATTGGCCATGGCAGTTGTCGAAAAATCTGCCACCGCAATCTGCCACGGCCGACATTTGACAACACTGCTGCCATGCAAATTAAATTTGAGATTTGTATAGTGAAAGAGTAAAGAGTTTTTCAAAGTTAAAAAGGAAATTCAGTATGAATCTGGAAATCGACTGTAAACATGTTATCTTCTATATATTGCTTCTAATGATCTTAGATTCTTGGCTGTACCGCCGTGTGAGTATAATACTATCTCAACATCCAGAAATGTCAAACTGCCAACTATGTTGTTTGAGTCACCACTGTTCTTTAAATTGTAGTAAAGTCGGTTTTTCTTTGTTCTCGTTATGGTATTAATTAATTATTTGTCTTTATTTTGTGGAAATTTCTACAAAATAAGGGTCTCGTTATGGTTTTTCTATTTCTACGTTATGTTATGTTTCAGCTTTAAGTAGCACAGACCAAACTTATTGCCAAGTTTTTCTTTTGCTTTCTTTCCATATTAATATATTTGGAGTTTTTGGACTATCTAACCAAATCGAGCGTTGACTTTTTATAATTTATTTTAATCATCGTCAGAGTATTCTACCATTTTTTTCTTCTTTTTCTAGAATGTGTTCTCCAACATTGTTTACTGTTAGCCATATTTGTATTTAATTTTCTACAACTGGCACTACTTTTCTGCATGATTTTTTCACTTTTACTGGACTTTGTTGCTATCAAACCTCGTCAAACTATATTGTAATACTATTGTAAGCTCTCTAAGCTTGCTATATCAGACTTCTATACTCTTTTCAATGTACACGAGAGCTTAACACTTTTAAGCTTGATATGTTTAGTAATTACTTTGTTCTTTTTATTCCTTATACATGTGTATTTCAGCCAGAGTAGACTCTTAGAATCTATCTTTTTCTTTGAGCTGCAGCTCCTGAAGTAGGTTCTGACAATTTATGTAGAGTTTGGATGATTGATGATACAGACAACAGTTTTTCAACACCACCTTTCCAGATTAGATATGCAAGGCAGGATGTATTTCTTTCTATCATGATCTCATTCTATCTAGCTTACGGTGAATGTGAGGTCAGTTTTCTTCTCTCTTTTTTTTCCTCTCAATTTCTAGATAATATAATATCCCCTCTATATGTATACATGCGGGGGCACAATGTAAGAACTGACACAAAATATGTTAGAAAAGAGCTTGTCAAATGATGCATGCTCTATCTAACCTTTTCGTTTCTTGTGTCATAAATTTTTACAGGGAGAATCCTCTGCTGTTATCTTGAAGTTTGAACTTATGCATGCTCCTATGACTGCAACTGGGTTAGTTTATGTTTCTCTTTCCCTTTTGGATATAAGGGTGATGCTATATTAAACAAATGAAAGTTATATACAATGAAATGATTTTGAAATAGACTGCATTATATTCATTGTACAGGTCTGATTTACAAAATTCACTGGATGCATGTTCTGCTTCAGTTCATGAATATAAAATCCCCCCTAAAGCTCTTAGGGGATTGCATTCATATTGTCCTGTTCACTTCGATGCTTTCCATGCTGTTGTGGTGGATACGAGTGTTCACATCAGTTTACTAAAAGCTAGTTATCGCACAATTCCACAGAAGGTACCAAGGTTTGTTAGAGTTCCAGTTTTGAGTTTAAATATATGCTATAGTAATTGTTGCATCGCCAATGTTAGGATATCTTCATAATATCTTTGAAGTGTTTGTTAAAATTAGTGGTTGAACTAACTAATAAACATAAAATGACATAAAAAGATATTTTTAATTAATATTAATTTATTTTAATTAAGATAATGAGGATAAAAGTTAGGAAAAAAGATACGCTATAAGCTCAAACACTACTTGAATTAACATCTGAAAAAGCGCTATAAGCTTGTGAGAGAAGTACCGTTACCAATCAACTCTACTTTGATCATACACGCTTATATACTATAATCGAGCGGTTTGGCTAGAGTGTAAGTCAAATTTAATTTTATATTGTTCATAAGTATGCCTATGTCCTATTTCTTTGTTTTCTATCTACTACCTACAACTTCGCATCAACTTTATTTTACTTGTCTTCCACACAGTATTGTTTTACCTTTTGAATGATAATGGTTAATTGAATTGTACCAGTGACTGTAGCAATTATTCAGAAGGCAGTTATGCTGAAGATTATGTTGGGTCAAACAAGGTATGTAGGCTGTAATATTTGTATAACTTCACAACAACACCTTTTCTTTATAGTGAATGAATTTTTAGTTGAAATCACAATCTTGTGATTTATATTAATGACTAAGATTAATTTTGTCGAGAAATCTCTTTGCTCACTGTTGTAACGTATTCTTCTACTGATGGTCAAACTCAAATCAGGTGATGCTCATCAAAGCATTGATGGCTGCACATGATATCCTGCTTGATGATCTGAAAAGAATAAGCACAGGCATTGGTCAAGCTATTGATTTGACTGAAATTGCGATTGAATCAGATGATACAAAATGGTTTGATTCGACGCTGCCAGCACATGTGAAAAGTATTGATGGTGAACCATCACTTCAGCTGTCTGATAGGGCAGAACTCAATGCCGAGGTCCCTAATTCTGTCAATGTTTCATTATTTGTTGCATCATTGTTTTATATACTATTTACTAATTTAATAATTTAATCTTTTCCTAAACAGGGAGGTACTAATTATATCAATTATCTAACCAAAGAATCAGTTCAACCTTTTTCTTGGGATGATCATCTGTTAAACTCTTTCCAGTCTTTAGCGAATCAGCTCTTACGTCTCTGGAATATATTTCTGAAATTCCACAGGTTTGTTCACATGTGTCTAAATAATTATTTAAGCTTGGCATTTAAATCCTTGTAGCACTTTTTTCAATAAATCAATGTTTCTTCTTTACTTGCACATCTATACTTATCAGTTATCATAATAGCATATTGAAAACTATTAGTAACATTTTCTTTTTCAAAACTATTAGTGTAAGATGATGACATAATATTTTACCTCTACATCAAGTCAATAATATCTCTTATCAATCCTATCACTTCACTCAGGGAAAACAAAACAAAAATACTAGAGTTTCTGCGCAAATCCTGGGCTATAGATCGGAGAACTGAATGGTCAATATGGATGGTGTACTCAAAGGTTGCGATGCCTCATCAATATATGCACAACAGAGTTGAGGGGACATCATTGCACCATGGCGTACATAGAAGTTCGTTAAGTATAAGGAGGCTGATTGATGATGTAAATGTATATTATATGCTGTACAAGATTCATAAAGTTCATTATTATCTGCTGTGTTTGAAATTATTATTACCTCTGTCCCTAATTATAACCCCCCTTTAGAATCTATATATAAGCCAAATTTCAAATTACTAGATGCATTTTCCCCCCTTCAAATATACCCCTTATTAATACTACTAATTTGTTTTGGGAAATGAAAAGTTAGAATTGGACACATCTATACATAAAGGACAATATTTATATACAAAATACACACGTTAATTACACCATCATCTTTTCTTAATATACGTGGAAAGTTTCATAGGAGCTTATAAAAAGGGATGGAGGTAGTATTGCATTGTAGTCATGGATTTTCATTACTAAATGATTTTCTTGAAATATGTTATTTCTCTTTTTCTTCTGTTCAGCCCATCCAGACTGCAATAATGCGTGCCGAACTTCATAGGCGCGGTATAGCACAAATGAGGGTAAGTGATTGTGTTTTGTTTAGAATGATTTATAACTTTCCTGTTTCGGCTGCTGGAATTTATGACATGATTTACATGCAGATTAACAACCGGTCGCTTCAAGACATGTATATATTTGGAGATCCTTTGCTTGTTCCTATTATTATTGTAGAACGCGTGACAAATGTATACCGTTCTGCAAGTGTGGATTCAGACTTCCTTTCTCTGGAGAATGGTGCAAAACATATCCTAGCAAATGGTTCCAGATCCACAAACAACATGTTGTGTGGGAGTAGCAAGAAAAATGGGCATGTTTTGAGAGTAGTTGTTTTTGTTCATGGGTTTCAGGCATGTTTCACACACTTGTAGTTGCTTTTATCTTCTCGATCTGTCTTTGGTTTTGTCTCCTTATCTTTCTTACTTCGTTGCCTTCACAAAGCCCTTCATTTCTTTCTAATTAATGTATGCTTTGATCGCCAGATTTATTTCATGAATGTGTTTCCTTTTACCAGTTTGCTGATTTATTTCCAATGATTTTCGACTGCTTCAATGTTATCAGTTTTGGTTTTACTAACTTGTTTCTGTCTTGTTTTCCATCTAGTTCCATTCATAGATCATTTGACTAATTATACCTTTTCATCATTCATATTTAACAGGGAAATCATTTGGATTTACGGCTCGTTCGTAACCAATGGCTTTTAATAGACCCTGAAACACAGTTTCTAATGTCAGAGGCAAATGAAGACAAAACATCTGGAGACTTTAGAGAAATGGGATTTCGGCTTGCTCAGGAAGTCATCTCTTTCCTAAAAAGGAAAATGGATAAAGCTTCAAGAAGAGGAAACTTGAAAGATATCAAGCTTAGCTTTGTTGGTCATTCTATTGGTAATCTCATTATCAGAACAGCCTTAGCAGGTATTATATATTCACAAAGTTTTGAAAGATGCTACTATCTATAAAAAAAAAAAAAAAATTAAATAAGGGGTTTTAATGTGGTTTTATATTTTTAAATAATTCCAGAAAGCATGATGGAGCCATATCTAAGATACTTGTATACCTATGTGTCGATATCGGGTCCACACTTGGGTTATATGTACAGTTCAAACTCCCTATTCAATTCAGGGCTGTGGCTATTGAAGAAGTTTAAGGGCACTCAATGCATCCATCAACTGACTTTTACAGATGATCCTGATCTTGAGAATACTTTCATCTACAATCTTTCCAAGGTATAATACTGTTATCTTGGTCTCATTTTTCCCAGTACTGAAAACAATGGTTTTTTTTTTTTTGGCATTTTTGAGATTTGAAATAAAATATTGGGAAAGTGGCTACAGGGGTGTTAACCATCGAAGTTTCTATTCAATTATGTTGCTATTTTTTATTTGGTTATTCATAGGGAATAGGCTATTTTATTAGTTTCATTTTTTTTACCACAGGAGAAGACACTGGAAAATTTCCGGTATGTGTTTCTTTTGTCGTCACCTCAGGTAACTTCCTTTACATGCTTATTGTGGAAATTGTCGTGCTTTGTAAGATATGTTTTAACTTTTAAAAGAACTTGCTCTTCCTTGCTTGACTTTAAAATATCCCACATTCAATTGCTGGTGGTCATTTCCTTATGGTTGAAGATGTAGCAAAATATTGTGTAGCTTATCTTTTGTTATAGAAATAGTTGATACATAACTATTTATATGATAAGCGCTCGTGCTATAAGTGCTTAATTAGGTTGTTTATCCAAATGGTTCTTAATAGGCATCTACAAGGGTAAAGCATACAATTATTAGGAATCGTGTTAATATTGATATAGTGACTATTTTAGATTCTCCTCTCTGCTTTTCTCCAATGGTAATTTTTTTCTGTCGACATATTTTTGTTGATTCGTGATAATGCCAAATAGAGTT
The DNA here is from genome assembly GCA_030408175.1 of Trifolium repens. Lineage (NCBI taxonomy): Eukaryota > Viridiplantae > Streptophyta > Magnoliopsida > Fabales > Fabaceae > Trifolium > Trifolium repens. Next base: position 49,287,505 of record CP125842.1, on the reverse strand, counting down.
CAATGCAAGGTAAACTAGAAATTAGGTTTTCTCTTCTGCATAATCTTTAATGTTCAAAATTCAAATAGTGTAATATTAATGAACATCTAGCTACGGTTTTATTTTATTTCCAAAGGTAGATCATAACGCTTCCTGCTCATTACATTTCAGGATGGTTATGTTCCATATCATTCTGCTAGAATAGAACTGTGTCCAGCAGCTTCTTCAGATTTCTCTAAAAGAGGGAAAATCTTCCTACAGATGTTAAATAATTGCTTAGACCAAATCCGAAATTCCTCCGACCATCGTGTGATCATGCGCTGCGACGTAAACTTCAACGCTTCTTCCTATGGAAGGAACCTAAACACTCTTATCGGACGCGCAGCTCATATTGAGTTCTTGGAGTCTGACATTTTTGCAAAGTTCATAATGTGGTCTTTCCCAGAGATGTTTAGATAACAAAGATAACTTCCATAGAATTCAGGTAATATTGTTGATTTGAAGAACCAGTGAAAGACAACTCACACAAGAAACTTCATAGCACTATGAACACAATTCACAAATGTTCATAGATATTCATAGATGCCAAATTGAAGAGACCAAAACTACATGAGTTGGTATTCTTCCAATGCAATCCTATCAGTGATAAAAAAAAGTGGATCTGACCCCTCCAAAAATGTGCCTACATATTTTCTTTAATTTTGGCAGGGTATATTCAGAGCAGAAGACAAATCACGAGACCTTGGAATTTGTAAATTACTGTGCTATATAGTAGTTATGTTTTTCTTTTTAAAAAAATTCCTTAGTTATGGATAGGAAAACAGGATTTTTGATGAGTAGTGTTTTCTACTTTGCTGTGCTGAAGGACCAGAGCTTTTGGTGAGCAAGGTGTTGCAAAGTTGAATCTGGCACATGAATGTATGTACAAAGAACAGAAGCATGAAGTGTACTATATCTGTTCCAACTTTATTTATAGAATAGAAGCTAGGCTTAGGAACCTAGAGGTAATGTTGTTCACCTTCAGTTGATATATTCAAAGGATTTTCTAGGGAACTTCCATATATTTTTTGCTTCATATTTATTTTCTAGTGTTTTTGAAACGTTTTAGTTGCCTCCGATGGTCTAGCTTTGTTATTTCTTTCTTCACAACGAGGTTAAAGCGAATTGAGGTTCAACGTTCAAACTCTGACTAACATACTAACTAGTAATATTTACTTAAGAAAAATTTATAAGGGGAGAGAGAATTGACAATATTATGACAGTTAGTTTTGTTGGTATGTTAGGTAAACATCAACAACTTAGCTTACATTAAAAGATTTCATAACACTGTTGGACATAAAAACAGATGAACTAACAAGCAAGAATATGTCAAATAATTACAAACATGTCTACGGCGCAAAAAAGGTCTCGAGTTCAAATTGTGTATGAAAAAGAAGTGGTTATGTAAGGATTCAAGTTCCAATTTTGTGTATGAAAAAAGCCTATGGCTTTGAGGGAAAACCTCACTAATATGTTCAATCATATTCTCCGACGAAAATAATAATTGATAAAACCAGTGAATGTTTTGTAGAAAGTACTGTATGATTGTAAAATATTTGAGAATAGGTGAAGTATAATGGACAGCTATGAAGCCCCGATACGCGACACGATACGGATACGATACGATACCGATACGCCGATACGTGAAAATTTTAAAAAATTCATATCCGATACTGGCGCGATACGTTAACTAAAAATTAATTTTAAAACTAAATATATAAATGCACAATATATAAACATGACTAAAATCAATAATATTAATAATGATAACATTTTTTGAAAGACAAAAAATTATTATAATTATTATTATTATTATAAACGTCAATAGTTCATTGTACAAAGAGTAAACATAAACCAATTAGCTTGCACAAAAGCAAAACAGTTTGATGTTCAACATACAAGGGCTCCACAGTCCTAACTAAAGACATATAATAGCTCAAAAAACATATAATAGTTATGACATCAAGCCTCTTCAACTCGTCCATCTTGTAGCAATATCAGACAATTATATAGGTCCTGCAGCTGACCAATTAAAAGCTTAAAGCATCCATTCTTATACTGGAATTTTGGGACAAGCCCAAATACTTAACAACCTGTTATATAGTATGACACCATAGTGACTTCAGAACAGTGACAAAGACGAAAAATACTAATTATAATAAATTAAAATCATTAATACTAAGTTAAGTATTTGTGTTTCATTAATATTGTCCTAAAAAATAATGATCACCAGTACATTTTAAGTTATACATCTTAAGTTAAGTATTATACAAAAAGAGCATCATTAGTACTATCCAAAAAAAGATATAGTTAGTTACCCGTGTAACAAACATAATAGTTTGACATTTACTATGAAACACAGATTGTATCAGATATTATTTTTTTTATTTAGAAATAAATATTTAACCGATACTTTTCGGATACGAGTATCGGGAAGTATCGGACGCGTATCGGATATTATTTTTTTATTTAAAAATAAAGATTTAACCGATACTCTTCCGATACGAGTATCGGGACGTATCGGAAGAGTATCGGTATCGGGTGCGTATCGGACACGATACTTCGCCAATTTTAGAGTATCGGGGCTTCATAGATGGACAGGATTAAGTAAAGTCAAAATGTCACCGCAGTCAGGCATCACTGACCGTCCAATCATAATTAGACGGTCCTGATTTAACTACAATATTTTTAGAATGAAAATAAGATATATATTTTTTAAACCGTCTGATTACAAACGCGATGATTGCACAGAAAAACAACCACATCTAATCCAAATTTGAAGTATGACTAACATGTAACAATGTGGAACAACAAAATATTTTCAATAGTAGAAAGATAAGTTTATTATCAGTTGCCACAATTTCCACTCAATCTCTGCCGATTTCTTTGCTACATTCTATTGTGCTGTCTTTTTTCGGCTACTGTCTGTATATTTTGGAAAATGATTGGACTTGAAATGACAGACAAAAAAAGTTCATTTTATTTTTCCTACACCCTCTTGATATTATTTTTTTGACTCACACTCGCTCTTGCTTTGATCACCACAAAAGATAAACTTGGAAAGACTCTAAAAATGAATAAACCATACAAGTGAAAGAAAACATTGCTGTAGATATAGTCAAGCAAATAAACCATAAAATAATTCATAAGTAACCTGACCAATTTTTTTACATAAAGTATTGAGACTAATACCAAGCATTACATGTGAGCTAAATGATTTGTCTGAAATTCTTCCTCCTCTCAGATAAACTAGTAATAATATTTAAATGTACATGTTCCGCAAATTTGTACCTCTGATAGCTCGGTAATAACCGGCCATTTTCATTGCCCTGTATAGTTTGATGTGCCAAGGAAATCAAGCCCCTCAGTTCGGGAAACCATTATCTTTCGGAATACGTCCCTCACTTGGCACTCCAATGGATCCAACCCATCTCTAAAAGCTTCAGAAACAAGCTTCAGCTCCTTCAAATCCTGTTCGACTTCCATTTTATGTTCATCCGTCAACGGAAACTGTGCAGAATCAACCAGGTCTGTCAAGTGGCGGGTGGTTATCTCAATTTGATATATCTCCTTCAGCAAACCACTTGAGTTCCGGCGCTCTCGCTTCTTTGACTCCTCCAGGATCCGTTCGTGAAGCGAAGTAACTGGAGCGCTCCAGGTAAATTGCTTGGGGACTGAAAAATGAATGTTTAAACCCCTATCCTGACAAGGAATAGCTGCAACAAGGATCCACAAGACAAACAAGAGAATACAATTCATTGTATAAACAGAAACTGATAGCTTGCTATTTGCAGCAATCTCATTCGCACGGGGTGGAACCAGGTTACTTGCAATGGACTGTAGTTGCTTGGCTGCAGACCAGGACCGAGAGACACTCCATGAATGTGATCTTGAATGCCCTGACGAAGACGAAGAATGTGAATCCTTACTCGAGTTATGCCGCCCAAAAGATCTATGACGTTGAGAAAAAACAGATCCCGATTCTTTCTCATCAATCATCATTGTCAATGCTAAATCCATCAGCGCCTTTCTCGCCCTCCTAAACTGCCCTTCAGTCAATGGTCTCTTATTTGAACCTAAAGCACAACTCACAATTTCCAGTTGCTTTTGCCACATACGGATATTCTCAATCCCATCTCGACTCGCATTACAAATGTCAAGTGCCTTGACCGACCTCTCGATGAATTCAGATGTCACCCGATCCATGGGAGGTTTCGATAACTGCTCTTTATTATTCAACAGAATGACTCTGAATTCCTCATGGCAGCAGATAAACGCAGTAAGGAGCTTCAGCATCCAATCAATCGAAAGCAATTCATCATCACTAGCTCCAGAAAGTTCATGAAAACGATCTGTAACACGCTTTTGGAAAAATCCAAATTCTAAACTACATGAATCTGATTCATGACTTGCTTCTATTGAATGAACCTGTTCCTGCCTTGAACCAAATAAAGATCGACCAAAGGATGAAAATGACGAAGAAGAAGGACTCTGATTTTCCGTAGAAGGCATTGTCACAGACTCACAGCATTCAGCAACACACCCCCCACAAGATCCTCAAAGTACTTAACCAGAACCACAAAGATCACATGAAACCCATCAAAAACTGCTCTGCATTAATGTCACCTCTATCAGTTTCATTTCCTATAAGTAACTGAATCCAATTAATTCAAAACAAACTAAAACATTCAATATTATCAATTATCCAATTCAAACCCTTACACAACACTATCAAAATTCAAAACATCAATCAGAATTCAGAACAAATAGATCAAGCAAATTCCAATACTAAAATCAAACCCCAAATAAAAAAAGATCTCAGATTTCAATCATAAGACTCCCATCATAACATCCAAACTAAAAAAAAATCAAAAACCAGTAAAACCCCAATAAAAATCAAACCTTTATCTCAAACATAAAAATGAAAAAACTCAAAATTTTCCAACACCCAGATACCAATAAGTTCAAATAATCATCAATAAGCACTTAAACATCATATTTACGAGAATAACATCGATTGAAAATTAAAATAAAGAAAAATAGTACAAGAACATGAATGTGATTAAAGCTATAAAAAAAGTACCTTTGAAGTGAAAAAAGAGTAAAAGGTGAAAAGCAAAGATAAGAGGATGAAGCTAGGAAGCGTAAAAGAGGGAAATGGAGAATCCCAAAACCCTAAAGAAGGAGCAAAGCAAGGAGGGGGGTTTGGTTAACGGCAGATGAAGGGAAGCGTAATCGGAATGTTACTGCAGAGAATACTGACAAGACAACATTTTTTTTAAAGAATAATAAAATATTGTTGAATGAAGGAATATTTGTTTATATATGTTTTTTTTTTCTGACTAGAATTGTTTATTTTGGTTGAAAAAGGTTTTGAAAATTATTTTTTGATGTCTTGATGATAAGCAAGAATAATTACTATAATTTTGGGTTTAGAATATGTGCAACTTTTCATTTTTTATTTTGACTAAGTGGAACTTTTAATTTATAGTCTTTTAATGTTTTTTTTTTGTTTTTATAGTAAAATATTATTCATTTAATTAATTTTTAATTTTTATGCACTAGTAATGTACAAGTCCTCCTTTTTTTTCAATTAATTAATATAATTGACCAATCCATACATATTTATAAAAACGTATAAATAAAAAAGAAAAGATTAATTTTAAAGTAAAATTTGACTTTTAAAATTCATTAGAAATGTAATGTATTTAGTCAATAATATATATTAGATACATTACTTTTTCAATGAATCTGAAAAATCAAATTTTGCTTATATATAAAACTAGTGAGAGTATTATGTATTTATGTATTCAAGGAGGTATTGTATAGTCAATAGATTTAGTAATAATGTACTTTTTCCGTCCCAAAATATAAGAGAAAAATGATCAAAGAAAATTGATGTATTTGATTAAAAATTTAAACTAAATACATTAATTTTTTTTTACCAATTTTTCTTTATATTTTAGGGCAACGAGAAAATATCATCAAAATAAGTTAGTCATTTTGGGACAGAGAAAATATATAAGATATAAATGCATCACAAGTGACTATAAATTATATGATAAAAGTTAAATATTTCTATAATTTATGGTTGCAAATAATTATTTAATAATGTAAAATTCCTTGCACCAACATTTTATTTAAAAGATTGATATTATTAGCTAGTTGTTATTTTTGTTAGAGGGAAAGTTGAACTCACGATTTGTTAATCACTCAAATTCTTATGTTCTTCCCTCAAATCACCAAACCATACTCTCACTTTTTTAAATAATTTTATTAAAAATTATATAGTCAACTTCTAAAGTGTATTTTTTAGGTACTTATTCTTTCTTTTTTTAAAAAAAAAAATTTATTTATAAATTTTAGGGCACTTTGGTAACATGACAATTTTTTTAACATCCTTCTAGTTTTTGAGATAATATCCTTCTACATTAAATATCTAAGTAATTGATTTTTAATTTTAGTTGAATTTTATGCAAGACTAACTTTTTGTGCTCACATGAATTGATAAGGATTGATGGGAAAGTTAGAGGGGTTAACATGTCCCGACAAAGGCATGAGAGATTATTACTTACGGTTGTTGATCTAAATTCAAGTCCATCATTTTCTATTGGCTCGTGATACATTAAAATATTTGTGGGTTGAGGTTAAGTCAAATTAATTTCATAGTCTATAATTTGTTAGTCCATCTTAGTCATCTAATTTATTATGACCCAAATAAGGTTGCTCCATAGATTATTAATTTGAACCCAAGCCTATTTTTTTATCGTCTCTTTATTTAAAAAAATATTAATCAAATTGGATATCTTGAGGTTGACAATACTCATATGCATTTTGTACCAATCATTTATGCTACTAAGAGGCTACTAGGTTGGTCCATAGGCTCGTGCTTTTTTTAAAATATTTTTAGAAAACTTACATACATAAAAATATTTATTTTTTGAAGATAATATTTATATAAAAGTCATATAATTCTTTGATATTATGTATGAGTATGATACATGACATTACTTTTTTACAAAAAATAATATAAATTCAACTTAAAATTTAAATTTACAATGAATTACTACTAAGGCTCTGTTTGGGAAGGCAAATAAGCTAGCTTATAACTTTTAACTTATAAGCTAAAAGCTCTGTTTGGTAAGAGTTTTTAAAAAAGAGTTTATAATTTATTTTACTAGTTTATAGCTTATTTTTCAAACGCTATTTCAAGTAGCTTATGAGCTTATAACTTATCATATTTTCTTTCAATTTTACCTCTATCTTCTTACTTGAAAAAAATAAATATTAATTAAACATTTTTTTATGTTATTTCATACTTATAAACTATTTCAACCGTTAATTTTATCAAACAGTACAAATTCTATCAGCTAGATTATAAACTATCCGCTACAAACTTATCCGTTATAAGCTAACTTATTAACTATCCGCTATTTTTTACCGAAGAGTGCCCTAAATATTTTTTAAAAACTAGTGGTTTTGCCAAGTCCATCGTGTGCGTCAATGTATGTTGAGCCAAAATAAAATTGAGGTCAAGTCATGATGAGAGAAAATGACTTGAAAGTTTAAGCTTTTTCTTTCCACATTTTGCATGCAAAATGCCAATCAGACTGGCCCATCAGATTTCACGCACTTGAAAACAGGACAGATCCAAAAATTTATAAATAGGATCGGAAAATTCTAATATTAAATGTGTTAAAATAAAATAAGAAAATGTTAAACAGTGCAAACACTAGTTAAATTTATTAATAATTTCATTTTAATTTGTGCATTTAATATATCGAAATTGTAGAAAGTTATTTTTTCAATATTAACTTTCTTTTTATTTTTTATATGCTTAACAAGTGTCAGAGGGCATTGTTTAGGATGATCTAATAAAATATTATACTAATAATTTTTTTTTTGTTAACTATTAGGTTCTTAATAGGGATGTCAATGAATATTCATGGACGCAAATAGTATGATATCTGTATGATTGTATCTATCCCGTTGGAAAAATATGATATCCGTGTATGCTCTATATCCCCATACGGATATCCACTAAGCGGGTAATTCACGAATGTTGATATATCTGCGAATATTAACAGAGATATTCATGGATGATTTTTTTAAAAAAAATAAACTAATTATTGAAAAAAAATCTAAAATAAAATATTAACACATAATATTTATATATTTTTATTTCTCTTTGAAAATTTTATTCAAAAGAAGAAGAGGCATGAAGCATGCCAACAAGGCAACAAGAATACACGAGATTTCAATGAAATCACCCATTCTACAATTAAAAGTGGAAATTTTTTTTTTCTACCCCAACATTTGTCACTTCACCCCAACATTATTTTGAATATTCCAATTTTACCCTTGTTTAACTTTAATATATTTTAATATATTTTATTTTGTCTTATTATTACTGCTCCGGTACATTGTTCACCTACCGAAAAACTGTTCCGGTAAGTACCTAAGTATCCCGGTATGTAATTTCCACCGGTACACTTTACACAAGTGTACCGGTATGTGTTTTTTGGAAAAAAAAATTATACGGTACCGGTACACTTGTTTCAAGTGCACCGGTATGTCTTTTTCTGGGGAAAAAATTAATACACTACCGGTACACTTGTTTCAAGTAACAAGTGTATCGGTATGTGTTTTCTGGCAAAAAAAGTTCAATACGTTACCGGTACACTTGTTTCAAGTGGATCGGTATAGAAAAATAATTCCAGCCATACCGGTACACTTTTAAAAAGTGTACCGGTTTGAGGAAAAATAAAGAGTGTACCGGTATTGTATTAAAGTGTACCGGTTTGTCATGACAGTTTTGATAATTTCATTTTCTTTTTTAATTTTTAAACATATATGGCTCAAACCGGCAATGCAGATCAAATGTTGGTAGATACTACAAATATTTTTATAACAGATGAAAAATTTGATACATCAGATGCCATTCTCAAATGGGCTCGAGATGTTGGAGATGCCAACAAAGTCAGAATTATTGTTACAAGGTCAGATAAAAAGAATGGAGTAAGAGGACGAAATGACAAATTAATTTTGGGTTGTGATAAAGGTGGAAAATATGACTCTTCAGGGAGTTCAACAACAAGTGCATCAAAAAAGTGTAATTGTCCATTCAAAATTAGAGCCACACCTTCAACAGATGGTTCAGGATGGAAAGTTCATGTTAAATGTGGAGTTTACAACTACGGGCTACCTGATCAATATGCAGGTCATCCTCGAAAGGTGCGTTTAACCGCAGATGAAATCAAACATGTTGAAGATTTGACAAAGTGTAAAGTGGCACCAAGGAATATTGTTTTAGATTTGAAGAGACAAAATCCAGACTCTGTTGTTGATGCTAATCAAATATATAGGAAAAGAAACATGTTACAAAAACAAGAAAGAGGTCCTAGAACAGAGATGCAACACTTGCTGCAATGGTTAGATGATGCAAAATATGTCACCTGGAATAGAAGAAAAGATGATGGGTCTGATGTTTTGAGTGATATTTTTTGGGCACATCCAGAATCAATCAAGTTGCTGAACTTATTTCCTATTGTTTTGGTTATGGACTGCACATACAAAACTAATAAATACAGACAACCACTACTTCAAGTTATTGGTATAACGTCAACTGATTTGACATTTGCTGTTGGATTTTCTTATATGAAATCCGAGAAGGCGGACAATTATCGTTGGGCATTAGATAAGCTGAAAGAATTGTTTATTAAGCAAGATATATTTCCAAAAGTAATTTTGACTGACAGGCAGTTTGCTTTGATGAATGCAATTGAAATTGTATTTCCACATTCTGTTAACATGCTTTGTACGTGGCACATAAATAAAAATGTTTTTGCGAGAATGTCTGTACATGTACCTAAGGATATGCGAGAGTTGCTGCAAAATTTGTGGAGAAATGTTGTATACTAGAAAATTGGCATTTTTGGACGGAAATTTTAGACGGAATAGAGTTTGTCTCAACTTAAAATATTGTTTTGGACAGATTTGGGACGAAATTCAAATTCGTCTAAAGAATTGAGACGGATTTCACATGGAACAAAGTTTTGGTAAATTCTATCCCAAATTTGTGCGAAACTTTCAGACGGATTTGAGATGACATATTTAATATTGGATATTTGCTATATCAAGTTGAGATATGTGCGAAATCTGTACGAATATTTGAGACAACTTTGGGACGGAATTAAATAATACAGTATATTTTTAATATATTTGAGATAAAAGGTTAAAAACCCTACTATTCCTCAGCGCCGCTCATATTCTCTTGTGCTCTCAAAACCTGTCCTTGAACCTTCTAGTTTCTTCCCCGTAACACAAATCTTTCTCTCCCTAATTTCCAGCCGATGTAAACATCAAAATGAGACATTAATATCACAAATCGATTATGATGCTTTAAGTTAGACGGCGTCTGGTCACGATGTCAAATGGGTCTCGGAGAAGAAGAGTTGTGAAGGTCGTATTTTTCTACTGTTTCTTTCTTTCTCTCCTCTTTTATGTTGTTTCTGATTATTTCTTCTTTTTTCAACATTCAAGAATGTCATTTTTTTGTATTTTTCGGTCTACAAATTTTTTTCTTATACTTGGATCTGTCATGGATGTTTCTGATTATTCTTATACTTGGATCTGTCATGAATGTAAGAAAATTTTGGATCTGTTGAAATTTGTTAGAATATGATGTTAATTTTAAGTTTCTTTAACTTCTATTTGCATAAGTCTCTATAAAAGTTAAACTCTTAACATGTTTGTTCCAAACTTGTACCATTTTTGAAATTTTTGCGTAGTTATTTGTATCTTATCTTATTGATGAATTGAGATTCTTATATGATTTTGAAATTGATTTCATGGAGTACAATAACTTCGACAGGATTGCAGGAGCTTTTTAAAAAAGCTTTGAAGAGAAAGGAACCAATTATTATATGATGAAACTTGCATTTTATCATATGTAAATAATTTTAGTGAAAATATTTGTAAGGCTTGTGTGCTTGTACACTACTGTGATCTTGTAACATTGAATGAAATGAGAAGAAATATGTTAAAGTTATTTGTAAGGCTTCAATGTAATTTCCATTACAATGTTAAAGACTTTTAAGTTATTTGAAATTTGTCTAATATAAGAAAAATTCATTGTTTTTTGTTTAAAATTAAAATATTTTTTTACACAATTTAATCTGTCCCAAATTTGTCTCAAGTTGAGTTAATTTTAACACAATTTAGAGTATGCTTGTTTGTTTGAATTCCGTGTGAAATCTGTCTGAAAAACGTTGGGACAAATTTTGGGATGGGTATGTAAATTTGCGACGAGGGTTTTTTGGACGGTGACATTCTGTCCAAAATCTGTGTGAAAACTGTTGTCTGTCGGAAATTTGTGCGAAAATTGTCCAAAATCCATCTGAATTCTGTCCAAAAATCTGTCTGAATAATACATTTTTTTAGTAGTCAAAATGAGGTGGAGTTTCAACAGCGGTTGAATGAACTTGACCAAGCTTGTGTTAATTCAAACAAGTTTCTAGACTATATCAATAACATATGGTTGACATCTCACAAAGAAAGATTTGTGCATGCATGGACCAATAAAGTAATGCATTTAGGAAACACAACAACTAATAGGTATGATTATGTATATTTCTAAAGTGTAATTATTTTTTATTATTTTTTTTGCGTTTAAATGACTTTTTTGTGAAATGTAATATTTAGAGTTGAGTATGCACATTGAAAACTGAAGCAGATGTTGGAAAACAGCAAATGTGGCTTATACAAGTGTTTGAAATCCATGAATGACAATATAATTCTACAAATTGGCTCAATTAAAGCGTCATTTCAAAAAAGTTTTTATTGCAGCGAGCACCTACACAACAGTCCATTTTTTAGCAATTTAAGAAGTTTTGTCTCTAGGGAGGCTATGACACTAATTTCTGAAGAGTTTGCGAAAGTTGGCATTGTTGGAACCGATAAGAACATTTGTGGTTGTACACTTAGGTCAACATGTGGGTTGCCTTGTGCATGTGAATTGGGTAGGTATACATTGAGCAGTGTTCCGATACCATTAGATTCAGTTCATGGTCACTGGAAGATATTAACTATGGAAGGGACAACTAGAGGATGACACAGAGGATGGATATGAGTTTGGCATGAGTCATGCAATTGATGCCATATAGAGTCGATTTCGGTCACTAGATATTGTTGGTAAAAGAGCGTTAAAAAGTAAAATGTTTGAACTTGCTTATCCAACTACAAGTTCGTTGTGTCCACCACCTGAACAAATAAAAACAAGAGGAGGAGTGAAGAAAAACGATAGAGGCAAAGAACCAAAGGGTTATGATGTGTATCGTGAACCATCGTACTTTGAACATGTAGAAAGAGAAACTACTGATTCACAAGGTTCATCGAAGAAGGTGTGTACACAACCATCTCAATCATCTCAGAAGCAGCAACGAATGTCATCTCAAAATCAACAATCTCAATCATCTCAGAAACAACTATCTCAACCATCTAAAAAGCAACAATATCAGACATGAAAAAAGTTGATATCTCAGAAGTATTTGGTACAATTTCCAAAACATATTATTCCACATATTCTTGATGTTATTGAAATCGTTGGAGATGAAAATTGTGGTTTCAGAGCTATTGCATCTTTACTTGGTTACACAGAGGATGGTTGGCCCATGGTACGTTGAGAGTTAGACAATGAGCTAAGAAATAATATCAGTTTGTATGAGAAGATATTCGGTCAGAATATACAACGCGTGAGAGATTCGTTGCGGATATCTGGATTAGGCGACCAGTTGAAAGATAAATGGTTCACCACAGTGCTTTCAGAACCGGACCGGACCGGCCGACCGCGAACCGGTGCCTTTCCGGTCTGGTTCAACAGTTAGATCGGGCAAGCAGTTAAACCGCGCGGAACCGGCCAGAACCGGAAAAACCGGTGAACCGGCGGTTTTCTAAAACCGGCGGTTTGATTGTTTGTTTTTTTTTTTCCTTTTATTTTGCCCCAAAACGACGTCGTTTCCTATAATAATTAAAAAAAGAAAAGTAAAAGACAGAAAAATAGAAAATAGAAAGAAGAAGCGACAGAGAGAAAATAGAAAGCAGAACACGAACCCTAAGGCTAAGGAGTCCTTCGCCGTTCGCTGTTCTTCCTCGCCGTTCGCCGTTGCCGTTAGCTGTTCTCCGTTCGCCTCCATTCAATCGAGGTTAGTTTTGTTTCTTTCACTTTGATTTTATTGTTCTGTTTCTTGATTCTTCCATTTACATATATTATTATATGAATCTGTTTCAATAATATATTTTATGATTTTGTTCTGTTTCTTCGAATTTATGCCATGTTTGTTCTGTTTCTGCAACTTCTATTTTATGGTTTTGTTTTGTTTTTTTTTTGTTTTTGGACTGGTATGGTTTTGGTTATTTTGTTTCTTCAATTTTGTTTATGTTTGTTTCTTCAATCTGTTAATTTCTTTTAGATTACTTCATCAATTTATCAGTTTTTGGTCGGTTTCTTCAGTTTATGTATGTTCTTATGAATTCATGGTTATGTTACTTACTTTCATATTGCTTTTTTTTTTTAAAATTTGGTTTGTGTTTCTAGTTAAATCACTTAAATGGCATCTTCTGAAACACCAACATCACAACAACCATCAAAAGAAGCTTCTTCAGCCAATAGTTTAATTGAAAAGAATGTTAGGAGGAAGAGTGATATAACTTGGGGACATTGTAATCTGCTTCCGAACAATTCTATTGTGTGTAACTATTGTAACAAAGTTTTTGGTGGAGGAGGAATTCACAGGGTAAAGGAACATTTGGCTGGAAAAAAAGGGAATACTGAAATTTGCAATGAGGTGCCTCCAGAAGTTCGTTTTCAAGTGAAACAAAATTTTGAAGAACGGAGCAAAAAAAGAAAAACTTTAGATGTGGCTGCAAGTGACTCAGTTACTGCAGAGGGGGATGAATTACAAGTACAAACAAATCTGGAATCTAAAAAAGGAAAGAATGTCTAAAAAAGGAAAGAATGGTGGTCGCATTGGTACTTATTTCTTACCTAGAACAACTCCAGGAGCTCAGCCTACTATAAAAAATGTGATACAAAGTAAAGAAAGAGTAGAAAAATGTGATTTGGCGATTGCAAAGTGGTTTCTTGATGCATCTATTCCTTTCAATGCTGCAAATTCCCCTTATTTTCAACCTGCAGTTGATGGTCTTTGTTCCATAGGTGCTGGATATAAAGTACCTACTATGCATGCCCTTCGTGGTAACTTGTTAAATAAGTGGGTTGATGATGTGAAGAAGCAGATAGATGACTATCGTTCTCATTGGAAAATTACGGGTTGTACTCTTATGGCAGATGGTTGGACTGATCGATGCATGAGAACTCTTATCAACTTTTTAGTTTATTGACCTAAGGGAACCGTTTTCATAAAGTCTGTTGATGCTTCTCAACATTCTAAGACTGTAGACATGTTGTTTAAGCTTTTCAAGGAAGTGGTGTTATATGTTGGCGCTGATAATGTTGTTCAATTCATCACAGATAATGCCACGAACTATGTTGCTGCTGGAAGGTTATTGGAAAAAGAGTTTCCAAAGTTGTATTGGTCCCCATGCGCGGCACACTGTATCAATTTAATGCTACAAGACATTGGGAAGTTACCGGAAGTAAGTGAGGCAGTTTCACAGGCTTCAAAGATTACCAAATTCATATACAATCATTGTTTTGCATTGTATTTGATGAGGCAACACACAGGTGGAAGAGAAATACTTCGTCTTGCTCCAACTCGCTTTGCCACCAATTTCATTGCATTGCAAAGTATTTTGAATCAGAAAGATGCTTTAAGATCCATGGTCACATCCAAAGAATGGACAACCACACATTATTCCAAAGATGTTAAGGCAAAACAATTTGTGGAACAAGTCTTAGACTCACAATTTTGGTCTACATGTGCTGACATAGTGAAAATCACAGAACCACCTGTATGTGTGTTGCGTCTTGTTGATAGTGAAGATAAGCCTGCCATGGGATATCTCAACCGAGCTATGTATAAAGCAAGAGAGGATATTGAGAAGAGGTTTAAAAGAAATAAGGTGAAGGTGGAGCCTTATTTGAAGATTTTGGATAACCGTTGGGTTGTACAACTTCGCAAAAATCTTCATGTTGCTGGTTATTGGTTAAATCCTTCATGTAGATTCAGTTCAGAATATGAAAACCACGAGACCACCACATCTGGCATGTTGGATGTCATTGAAAAATATGCTTATGATAGTAGGGACCTTCGAACAAAATTAACTGCTGAGATGAGAGCATTCAGAAGTTGTGAAGGTAGTTTCGGAAGGAAAACTGCCATAGAAGATCGAACTGAAGTGTTGCCAGGTAAATGTAGTTAATAATACTTTTTTATTTTAGTACAATGTTAATATGTAATATGTATTTTAAAACTTTTTTAATTTTATCACATGCAATTTGTAGATCAATGGTGGGAAAGTTATGGAACTGATGCACCTCATTTGAAAAAGTTGGCTGTTCGGATTTTGAGTCAAACTTGTAGTGCCTCCGGTTGCGAAAGAAATTGGAGTGTGTTTGAGCACATTCATTCAAAGAAACGAAATAGGTTGGAGCATCAAAAGCTTAATGATCTAGTCTTTGTTCGTTACAATTTAAGGCTTCAAAATAGGTATTACAAATTTACAATTATTAATTTACTATGCACTTTTAAAATAGAAATTTGTTTAGTGCCTAAACATGGACTGCAATGACTTATTAAAATAGAAATTTGTTTAGGCTATGTTTGGGAGTTGGATTTTGGAGGGGAAGGGAGGGGAATGAGAGGCTTGGGAAGATGTCAACCCTTGTTTGAGAGTTTAAAAAAAATAAGGAAAGGGGTCACCGCTACTTTTTCTCTTCTTTTTAGTCCATTGAAGAGGGGTGATTTTAGGTCAATTTTGACCTAAAATCATCCCTCCAAATTGCTTTTCTTTCTCGTTATTATAATAAATAAGTGTGATTTTCACATATTTGCTTGTTTTGATTTCCCGTCTTTGTACGGTGTATTTGGTTGTCCCGTCTTTGTGCGGTGTTTTTGTTGTCCCGTCTTTGTGCGGTGTTCATTTGTTTCAGGTTGAAGGAGTAGATCTGATCTAGTGCAGATCCAATCAATGTCGACTTTGGTGTCATCAATGCTACAGATCTGGAGACATGGATATTCCAGACACTTCAATATAGTCATATTTGTAGGCATATGTAATTTGCCGTTTTATGCTATTAACATGGATACTGTGAGTTTGTTCGCAGATTTATCCTTTTTGTTTTTAGCGATTATGAATTTGTATTACATCGATGTACTCTTTTTATTTGAATGAATGAATATTGTTTATTTTGTCAAAAAAAAAAAAAAAAATAAGGAAAGGTTTTGGGGGATTTTGGGGGCTTATTTTATCCAATTTTAAAGTTCCCCCAAATTGGAGGGTTTTGGAGGGTTAACTATATAAATTGACTATTTTACCCATAATAATTCAAAATTCCAATGTTAGCTCTTGCATAATTTCATTCCAAAAACTTTTTTGTGGAAAAATCGAGAACCTTTTTTCCCGAAAAAATAGGAAACATTTTTACTTTTTTTCTGAAAAAAATCGAGAAGTTTTTTTCCCGGCAAAAATTTGAGAACTTTTTTCCAGACAAAAAATAGGGAACTTTTTTCTAGAAAAATCGAGAACTTTTTTTCCTGAAAAAATCGGAAACTTTTTTTTCGAAAAAATTGGAAACTTTTTTCCGGAAAAATCGGAAACTTTTGTCCGGAAAAATCGAGAACTTTTTTTCCCGAAAAAAACGGAAACTTTTTTTCCCAACAAAAAATCGGGAACTTCTTTCCGAAAAAATCGGGAACTTTTTTCCAGAAAAATCGAGAACTTTTTTTCCGGAAAAATTGGAAACTTTTTTCCGGAAAATTCGGGAACTTTTTCCCGGCAAAAAATTGGAAACTTTTTTACGGAAAAATCGAGAACTTTTTTCGGAAAAAAATCGAGAAATTTTTTCCGGAAAAAATGGAAAAACTTTTTTCCAGACAAAAAATCGGGAACTTTTTTCCAAAAAAATCGAGAACTATTTATCCAGAAAAAATCGGAAACTTTTTTTTCGGAAAAATTGGAAACTTTTTCCGGAAAAATCGGAAACTTTTTTCCCGGCAAAAAATCGGAAACTTTTTTCCGGAAAAATCGAGAATTTTTTCCGGAAAAAACGGAAACTTTTTTTCCCACAAAAAAATCGGGAACTTTTTTCCGAAAAATATCGAGAACTTTTTTCCGGAAAAAATCGAAAACTTTTTTCGAAAAAAAATCGAGAACTTTTTTCCGAAAAAAATCGAAAACTTTTTTCCAGGCAAAAAATCGGGAACTTTTTTCCAAAAAAATCGAGAACTATTTATCTAGAAAAAATCAGAAACTTTTTTTTCGGAAAAATTAGAAACTTTTTTCCGGAAACATCGGGAACTTTTTTCCCGGTAAAAAATCAGAAACAAGGACAAAATAGTATAACACAATGTATTGATTTTTAGAGAAAAAAAGGCAAAATAGTAAAATCATCACATAAGCCCCTATGTCATTCCTTGTTGGTTTTTCAACTCCCAAACAAGGGGAAGGATTTCCCCCCTTTATCCCTTCCCTCCCTTTCCTTCCTCTCAAAACTCCCAAACAAAGCCTTAGTGCCTTTGTTTAGTTCTGTTTCTGTGATGCCTATATTAGTGATGCACTTTTATTAGTTTAATATATAATAGAGTTTTATTTTGTAATGATTTATAGGGATAAGAAGAAACAAAATTATGACCCTATCAATTTTGAAACACTTGGTGACCATTCCGATTGGGTGTTGGAGGATTCTCCACCATTCTTAACCATTGAGGAGGTGGAAGCACTACGCAATGATCTTGCTAGTATGACAATTCAACCTATTTCAAATGATATTGGTATGTTGTTAGTTATTTTGATTACAATTTTTTTATTTGACTTTATTACTATGTCATTTGCTAAACTCTCTAAATTGTTGTTATTGTAGATCAATTAAATTTGGATGAGGTTGAGGATAATGCACAACTCAATTCTACAGAAAATGTGGAACAAAATAATATCGTTGATGGAGAAGATGTTGTGGCTGATTTTGATGTGGATGCTTTTGATGAAGGAGATATCAACATTGAAACAACTATGCCTCCTTGGAATTAAATCAATTAGACACTTTGTTATTCCATTTATGTTGCATTTAGATTATCTTGCATTAGACTTTGTTTTAAACTTATTTGGATTTATATTTTGTAATTTGTACTATTGTGTGTGATGACAATGTTTTGGATGAATTTAAGAACTTGTGACATTATGACATTTTTCAAATTTTGAATTTTTTTAGACCAACTCATCCGGTTCGACCGGTTTAATAACTATATAGTTTTATTGTATGGAACGGTTCATTCCACCGGTTTATCCGGTTTAATCCGGTTTAGTTATGCGGTTAGACCAGTGACCCCGGTGGTTCGACCAATGAACCAGTGAACCAGTACCTTGCCGGTTTGATGTCCGGTCCGGTTTTTAAAACATTGGTTCACCATACCTGCCATGGGTTACCTGGTAGCAAATAGGTATAATGTCATTTTGGTCACGTTGGGTAAACCTAGCAAGACTTTCTTTCCTATGATGACTTCATATTCCGCTTCAGCAAGGTTTTTTTGCATCGGTTATGTCGGTGGAAACTTAAAACTTAAAATATTTTATCTTCAGAGTATGTTGTTATTTTTATTCTATACAAACTTAAACATATTATTTTGTGATACAGGTAAACATGAAACAAGGGTTTCCGTTGCTCGAGGTGATGCCTGAATGGAAGAAATGTTGTTCATCTGAAGCATCATCTTGGATTTCAAACTTAAATGGGCGCCTACAATATTGGCAACTTTTAAATCTCCAGTTGAACCTCTTGTTGGTCCTGTTGATGTTGATGATGATTAATTTTTAATATCATACATTTTAATTTTATGTCAAACATCTAACCATCTAATTTTATGTCAGATTGCTTATTTTATGTCAAACATCTAACCAAGTAAGTGCATCAAAATACATAAGAAAGTGCATCAAAATACATAAATCGACAGTGTTCAAAAGTAACAATACATATGTCAAATGACAAAAAAATGTGCTAGTCTATATCTACACCACCTGCACCACGAGCAAGGTCATAGGCCAAAAAAAGATCATGAAACACCTCATCACCTCTATCAGCGTCTATTTGAGTGATAAATCTGTCTAGCGCGGAACAAATCATATATATATCCATCCTTGATCGCCTTGTTGTGCCTCTGCTGCTACCAGATCATCTTGTTGTGGTTCTGGTGGTGCATACTGTGGAGCTGGTGGTGCTCCATGTGGTCCATCAACAAGGCGACAGACTCTAGGATGTGATACGGTATAGAACCACGGCAGGTAATCATCTGTAGCCTCACCATCATATCTCGCTGGACGTGTCAACAGAAGTATCCGATCAACAGAAACGTCATAACCGATCCAGTCACTATCAACATCAGCAATGACAAGAGCTGGTGGTGGTGGTGGTATACACTGTAAGTATCCAAACTGCCTAAAACACCTCTTAGGCAAGTAAGGAATTACGGCGCACCCACACAGATAGCCACTATACATAGTAATCAGGTCAAATGCGATGCTACCTCTATGACTTTCAAACGGGCTCCAGATCACATCAGAAGGGGTGAGTGCATCCATGATGGGTCGATAATGCGCAAGCTTCATCTTCCCCTGCTTATATATCCAACACATAGCATAAGGGAAACCAGGATCATCACAATTAAGTCCGGAACGCGCATCTGTCCGCCTACCAAGGCTACGAAAATACTCGTGAATCCAACACTGTTACAAAAAAAAGTCGTTAAAAATATGTCAACACAGCGAAAATAAATAAATTTAACACTTTAATATTATAAAAGAAAAACATAATAATTACATTCTAAACATGTACATTCCCTCCTAAAAATATTCATATTTAAATAACATATTCAGTACCGAGAACACAAATGTTACCTGTAAAAGTGTCGCATATCCTACCAGGGCCTTTGTAGTAAACATGGAAGCATCATTCAAATTATCGTACAAACAAACCAAAGCAGCGCTGCCTAAGAAAATATATGCAATGTATCCAAATCTCTAAACATGGGTAACCATTTAGCATCCACGCGCGTGTAGCTTTTGTCTGCAAAAATAGTGCATCCAACTAACATCAACATATATGCCCTGGCAGCACAATCATATCTCTGGTAGAGATTAATATTCCTCTGGTAACAATGATACAACCAAAGTTGAGAAAAATATCCACCCCTCTGCGATGCAGTCTCTTCCAATGCAGACTGATAAGTCACCCCCAACAACTCAGCTGCAAGTGCCGCAGCTTCTTCCATCGTAAATGATCTAGGAGTAAATAATTGACCTCTAACGGGCAGATGCAACAGACATGCCACATCGTCAAGTGTAATCGTCATTTCACCAAACGGCATGTGAAATGACAATGTCTCAGGGTACCACCTCTCTACAAATGCTGACAAAAGCGAGGGATCACACTTTTTCAAACTAGTCCGCTCAAGCCAGCACAATCGAGTATTATTCAACCACCTCTAAATAATATATGGATGTTCATCAGGAACCCATCTATTCACCTTCTCTCCTAAAGATGCTATCCTTAATCCTGGTTTATCTCTGTCAAGACGTTCCTATATATATTTAAAAGAAAACATTATCAATAATATGTCAACACTAAAATTGTTCAAATGCTATAGAAATCATCTAATTTATATTCATGTATATATAACTTAATAAATAACAACAAAACAAACAATTGGTTACCTGACCAAGCCATATATAACGCGACACGTGATGTTCGTATCGTGACAGCAGACTAACATCAATCGGTCCACCAGGCCATCCCACAGGCTGCTGCTCCTGACGCTCACGATGATCTTCACGGTTGGGCTGCCGGTGAATAACTCTACCATCTTGTCCTCTGGTACGCACCACTGAAAAAATAAAGTTAATTATTAATTAACTATAAAAAAAAATCTGCTATAAAAAAGAACAATTTAGCTAGGAAAAAAAAATTGCTACGGAACAAAATTTGCTACGAATTGTACCGGTACACTTGTTCAAAAGTGTACCGGAATGAATATTCATACCGGTACACTCGTTCAAAAGTGTACCGGTACCTATATTTCAAACCGGTGTACTTTGACGAAAGTGGACCGGTAAACTTACTTTTTTCGCTTTTCTCTCTACACACCGGTACACTTCTTTTACCAAATGAGTGAAAATGAATTTTTTTTACTCTTTTACATTATATATGAGGGCATTTTAGTCAATTCACATATATATGTTGGGGTAAAGTGATAATTGTAGTGAGAATGATTGAGGTCCAAAAGCTTAGCCCATACATTTTGGCCCAAGCCCACCTTTTTACATGATCCATCCATATGCATTACATGAAGCACACTTGTAATAATCATGTAAACACTTGTAAATGATCATCCATATACATCTTGCATCATATGAACACTTGTAATGTTCATTTCAAACACTTGTATTGTTGCATGTCACTCTTGTAACATTTGTCCTCATGCATTCAAGTGATTGTAGCTTTTCTACTCCTATAAATAGGACCTTCACAATGTACTTCCTCATTCATGTTTTAGTAATCAAACAAAGTGTGTTTTTATCATTGAGAGTGAATTCTCTCTTTGGCTCCTGAGCCAAAAAGTCACCTCATTGACAGAACTAAAAAAAAACCAAAGCTCTTTCTACACAAGTATTTCAGAAAACATTTTCCGAAATTTTTCTACACAAAAAATATTTAGGGGGTGGGAAAAGAAACCATCTTCTAAGATAGACAAGGCCCGTGGGCTATTTCACAAGCCCACATTAGGAAAAATGCTTTTTCCCCAATTATGTTTTTAATAATTATTATTTAATTATAGATTAAGACAGGGGATTGAGAAATTCATTAGTTGTCTCGTCTTTGTCAACAGATCCAGTTTGACCTTCATCAACCATGGCCAAAAACATCCTCAAAACTCCATCACTTCTTCAGGTAATTATAATTAACTAATTCCACTAATCCCAGATTAATCAATTCATGTTTTCTTACAACATTTAATAGTGATATTAATTCATTTTTGTCCATCTTGTTTTTTAACCAGTACATACTTGAAACAAGCTCATACCCAAAAGAACATGAACAATTGAAGCTACTTAGAGAGACAACAATCCAGAAATACGGGAAATTGTAAGTTACATACAATACAATACAATACAATACAATTCAACCTACATATATTCAAGAAATTTTTAATTTATTATAGTTATAGTTAGTTATATTAAATTAATTGGATCTTACATAGGCCCAACACTTGGATGAGATGGTAAGGGATTTCTTCCGGCTTAACCAGAGATTATGAGTGTTAAATTCTCTTGAGGGAGAGCTTTGCTACTCTTTGCGGTCCTATCCAGCTCATGAGATTAGTCAGTGTAGTTGTGTGTAGAGGATACCCGATTAATAAAAATAATTGGACCTTATATACTCCCTCCGGTCTTATATATAAGCAAAAATAAAATAAAATTGAAAGTCTCAAATATATTTTGTTGGCGGTCTAAAACGGATTTAATAGTCTTACCCTTGGGATCTGGATCCATTGCTATGAAGCACAGACACAGATACGAACACCGAACACAACACAGACACTGACATTTCGACACCGATAATAATTTGAAAAATGACACAATTCAATATAATTATAAGTGTCAGTGTCATGTCGGTGTACGACACTGACATGTGTCCGACACCGGAACACACCTAATTCGAGGAGTGTCCGTGATTCATATGATGTAACTGCTTCATGCAGTAAGCAGTTACACGTAGTAAAGGATCATGGCCACATATTGTTGATCGAACGACTGTTGTACAATCTGTCAGATTTTATCTTAATTAATCATAACCATCCATTTTAATTGGACGGTAAGAAACAATTACTGCGTAGTAACAGTGTTAAATCCAAACCCTTACCCTTGAGTCTGCTCTGAGCTAATGTGTGTGTGTTGGGGGTGGCACTTGCAGGAGTATGATGAATGTGCCTTTGGATGAAGCACAATTCATATCTATGTTTTTGAAAATCATGAATGCAAAGAAAACATTAGAAATTGGAGTCTTCACTGGTTATTCTCTTCTTACTACAGCTCTTGCTCTTCCTCCTAATGGCAAGGTATCATCATAGATTAAATCTTAGTACATTTTATGATGATAAATCAATTTTATTAATAAAATGTAATTAATGAATTTCCCTACTTTTAGATAATAGCAATTGATATGAATAGAGAAGCCTATGAGACAGGATTGCCTTTCATTCAGAAGGCTGAAGTTGACCACAAAATTGACTTTATCCAAAGTGATGCATTATCAGCTATCAATGGTCTTATTGATGTAAGTGTTTTTTTTTTCTTCTTTTCTATTGACTTGAATTTGTTATTTGCTTCCAAAACTTAACTACTGGTATAAACATTTGTGAGACTGTTTCAGAGAACACGTGAAAACAACTTATGACATGTTTCAAGAACAACTTATGACATGAATTGTATTGTAGGGAAAACATGAAGAATCATTTGATTATGCATTTGTGGATGCTGACAAAGAAAACTTCATAAAGTATCATGAGCTGTTATTGAAATTGGTGAGGAAAGGTGGAATAATTGCTTATGACAATACATTGTGGTCTGGTTCTGTGGCCATGTCTGAGGATGAAGAAAGGGAAGATATGATAAGAAGAAAAAGAAATATTGCAATTGAATTCAACAACTATATTGCAAATGATACTCGCATTGAATCGACAATCCTTTCTATTGGGGATGGTGTAACTCTCTGTCGACTTCTCTAAATAATCTCCATCAAGGTAAGAAATAAAATAACAGAAGCGATGTCAAAGGTTCTCTTTTGTACTGAACAATGATGTTAAAGGTTGTTCAAATAAACAAAAATTATATCATTTTAATTTAATTTCTCTTATCAATATATATTTCCATGTTAGAATATGTTATTTTATTACTGTACTTCGTTTTGCATTGGTTTCACCACAACAAAAATCTGATTTAGCGTCGACCAAAAGCCTACTTTACCCGGGAAAAGGAAAAACAGTAAGGAAAAGTATCCATTATTATTCAAAAATATCAAATGTGAAAGTATACATGTATATAATTTAATTTAATCATATATAATTTAATGGTATACTCAAATATTCAATTGTTGAACTTAGCCTAAAGTATCCTTGTCATGATCCTTTTGGATGCAAGTTAAAGATGAGTTGGGAATGTTAATTGAATCACATTTATCAGTGTCTTTTACAGACACTATTTCATTCATATTATTATTATTATTCACTTGTCTTGCTTCTTTGCTTTTACCCCATAATAACATGTACAATCCACACACAATCAATGTGGCTCCTGTTAGACTGCACAAAATATGAATGAATACAAAAATCATAAGATATAAGATCATAATTGTAGGGGTTTAGATTCTTTGCGGTAATAATGTCATGCAGTAATCAATCTTAATCATTGATTTTAGATTGAACGGCTCAGATCTTTCACAAAATTAATTTTCAAATGATCAGACGGTTGATATCAGTAACTTGCGTCACACATTTACTGCAATGAATGTGTTTTTGAAATCTAATTGCTTAATTTACCTTCCAACTGTAATGTACTCATCCAGTACCAATGATGCAATGAAGGCAACAAGCACAAGCAATAGAGGATTAAAAGCAGATACATATAAGGGTCCTTTCATGCGGACACACCAAGCTAATAGGACAAAGCACACCCCAGATGCCAATATACCCTACAAAACAAGATTAGGGAAAAAAATCAATTGAATACCTCATAACTTGGTATATTTTGTCGGTAGAAAAGTAGTTATCGTAAATGGTAAAAAGTTACAAGGACATTCGATAAGCACCGAAATTAAGAATGTACCCCAGAAGCTGCCGTTAAAAGCCTCAAATTCCAATCGACCTTCCATTGTCTCCGATCTCTCTCCGTACAAAGAGCAAATACAAAGGATTGAATTGCACCCATTAAAGAGGTTAATGCCGCAGTTGAATAGTGCCAAGGAAAATTTGCAGCCATCTTTGACTGTCCTTAACCACATTCATAATGTTATAAATTGTAAATTTTTAACAGTGATTATGAAATGGTAACACATATTTTCGAATTTAATTTATATACGCTGTCAGTTTAAAGTTATTTTACACATGCATCCAATAATATATTGACACGTCATGTAATGTATTTTAAAACACACGACGTGTCACATTCATTAAATGATGTGACAACATATATTGGATGCATGTTTAAAATGATTTTACACCGACAATGGACAACAATTAATATTTTTTTTTTTTACTAAAATTTATGAAAGGAGTTGTTATTAAAGCAATTGTACCT
This sequence comes from Trifolium repens, assembly GCA_030408175.1. NCBI lineage: Eukaryota > Viridiplantae > Streptophyta > Magnoliopsida > Fabales > Fabaceae > Trifolium > Trifolium repens. Next base: position 49,261,966 of record CP125842.1, on the reverse strand, counting down.
GGGTTATATACCATAATGAGAAACTAAGAGAAGTGCCCAAAGCTAGCATGATACCCCAAACATGAGAACCAGCAGGGGATTTATGTGGTGTTGATGTCACATATTGTTGCAATAAGTCAATGTGCATTGAAAAGTTAAATAATCTTTTGCCTTTGTATAAAGTGAGGATCATGGCACCACCAATTCCACTTAATGTTCCTATCAACTTGGCTTTCCCAGCTGGTGTTCCAAGATTTGGCTTCTCCATTCTTCAAAATACATTTTTCCAAAGTTTCATCAAATGGTATCACTAGTGTGAAATGAGGTTTCAAATACCACTTTTTAAATCAGTTGCAGAAATAATTTTTTTAAAATGTAGATGCGAATGCGACCAACATTCTATAATTAAGTTGAAAACTTGAAATGACGCGTTACGTTTTTTCACATAACTATTTAAAAGTTTATGTTAAAATGACTTTTTTTTTCCTTTCAATTAAATAAGGTGAGATATATAATATTACATCTGACTCTAAATATTAAAAAAAAAAAACTAAATCAACAAAAGTTGATGTATCATGTGCAAATTTTAAATTAAATGAATATTTTTTATTAATCCAACTTTTTTCTTATGTATAGGATCGAAGAAAAAATATAAGGTCAAGAGTCTTACTGACCTAAGAGAAACAGCCATGATGTAGGTAATGGCAGGGATGAGGTTTAACATGGTTATAGTATATGTTGCTGATACCAGGGCCAAAGATTTAACATAGAGGTTTTGCTGTAAGGACCCCCTGAAATTTTTGGTCATTTCATCAAAGTTAATTTTTGTTTAAATTAGTCTTAAATCAACTACTTAGTTTAATAGAAATTTTACCCAAATAACCCACAAAGAAAAGCTTGGAATAGCACCTTTCCTGTCAGGTTTTGCACACTTCTCCTGGTGAAACATGCCAATAAAAATTGAACATATAATTAGTCTTCATAATTCAATGAAAAAGTAAAACAAATTAAACCCAAATCTTTTTTTTTTTTTTTTTTTTTTAATTCTGAGCTCAAATCAGTTGAGTACCTAACCTCACATAATTAAGTGTTAAATAAAACAATCACCTAATCTTTTGTGAAATACATAAACTTTCACATAATGATTGGAATCAAATACAATTTTTTTAGATAAATTAAGAGCTTCTATACAATATTTTTTCAGATAAATTAAGAGCTTCTAGATATTAAGAAATGAGTAGACGTTCCAACTAAAGTGGCATCCCTAAATATTCTCATTATGTGTTCATACATCATATTATATAAATAAAAAAGCAAATTAGAAATAATTACAAGGGTTTAAGCCTAAGTCCAAAGAAAAGAAAAGAAAATAAAACTAATCTAGAATAGGTCAGAACAAGGAATCCCGAACTTATCATGTAAAAAATTATCCCATAATAACAATGGCAAATTCAAGGAATAAAATACAATACAATTTCAAAAGAAACATTTTATACTTTTCCTGTCAAAAGAAAAAAAAATAACGAGCTATTTTTTTGGTACAAAATAGCGAGCTCTTTAAAAATAATAATTAAAAGTAGTTCATTTATATAGACGAAAATATATTGACATTTTCTCTTAGCATTTTTTTAAAACATATTTTCTTTTAGAATCTTACTAAACAAGTGTTCTAAGAAGTCTTTTCGAAACAAAACTAAAAAAAATAAATTATTTTTTATTTTTTTGTGTGTACAATCTTCTATGGTTTGTTTGGGAGGGGAATATTGGAGAATTTCATATAACAAAATCTATATTTTGATATATACTTATAATATATAATCATATACTAGCAATTAAATCACATTTCGTTCACTTTTTTTTATATGCTTTTATAGCGTAGCATAATTAAGAAAAAATATTAAAAAAATCTTCGTCCTTATTCTAAAATTTACCTTCCAAACAGACCTTTAAAATTTAAATACACTTTTTTTAAAATAACATTTTTATCTTTTAATTTCTTAACAATGTGGCTTAGAATACTTGGTATATTTGCCAAGAGACTTACCTTTCAAAGAAGAGAGCAAGTGGTACAGTGAAGGCAGTAGAAAAGACAAATCGGTAAGCAATAAGAACACTTAAGCTTGATCCATCATTTGTTACCATCTTTAACATGATATTCACCACTGCATATATAGATTGGACCACTATCATCAATACAATAGGCTTTGCATTTTCTATGGTTTCAACACTGAATAATTTAACCATATTTTCCCTATAACTAAAATAAAATTAATTACTAGTATAATTTTTCATTCAAGTGCAAATGTTCTTTTCTAACACAGCCAGCCATATTTTCTATATACTTTGGTTTATGTTATTGGAACAAAGTTGAGTAACGGATTCATGAACTTTTTGTCCCACCTATTAACTATTCAATAAAGATTTTATTCAGAAATTGACAGTTTTGGGTCGACCCTTTTGTTGTATCAATAAGACATGAAGTTTCACATTGACAAAGAGACAATTTGATTTCAAGTTTGTGCTAGAGTTATAACATTATTTAAATTGTTTTTTTTTAAATATTATTTTATATTTCAATTTTTAATATCCTAACCTCTAATTTGGATCACCTATTTGTTGCGTAAAAAAATGAATTGCCTATTTGTTAGCTTAAAGAGGTATGCTAAGCGGAATTCTAATTTGCTAACACATCAAGCAAAAATTCTTAGGCTCGTTTGGTGATCATGATAAAAAAATTATATATATCAGATATCAATTTAGTGTATGATAAATTAATTTTGAAAGTTATTATATTGTATTTCTCCAATTAATTTTTTTTTATCTTTAATATAAATTGAGTTAGAAATCGGTCAATCACTATGATAAGATAAAATATATTTTGAGTTTGGAGGATAGAGTGGAGTTGTAGGCCTAGTTTCCAATGACATTTCTTAGTTTGGTAATTTTTGTACCTATTTTATTTAGTTTTTCTTTTGATTTGAGTGGCACCTCATGAGGAAAATTATTATAGCAAACCGGTACGACCTTATGAAACCTTTGAAATGCATGCTGCTAGAAAAAACTTATTAATCTTAATACATAGGTTCGCTTAAAGTGAAAATTGTTGATAGTTACTTTAGGAAAAAAATAAAAAGTTTGAAACATAAACTCAGAGTGTGTTTGTGTGACATATTACTAATATCTTTTGAATTTTCAATATATTTTATTTATTGCATTTTATATAGCATAAATATTGCAACAAACTAAATATATTGTATAATTTTTTTTCTTTGGTTTTTGGTTATATTTTATTTTTAAAATTAAACTTTTAAATTTGCTTAAATTATTTTTTACTTCTTTATCTTTTAACGTTATATTTCAAAAATAAATAAATAACACAAGTATATCGACAAAAAAATGAAAAATAAGTCAAGTATTGCGCAAGTTAGATAACAAATTTATTTTTAACATAAATTTGATATCATACTTGAATACTCTTGATTGGGAATTGAATTTTGAACTTAACCTAAAATTGAGAATTTTCCTCTTAATTCAAAACTTGAATTTTGCAAATTTTAATTAAAAAAATGAAGAAAACACGAATAATATATCATACTCCTTCCGTCCCAAATCTTTAGTCCTTTTAGCTTTTTAGTTTTGTCCAAAACTTTGGTTCTTTTAAGAATTAATTAATGATATTTTACAATTTATACCCTTACAAAAATTAAAGCATTGAATTTTCTCTTTCTTAATAAAGTAAGGGTAAAAATGACTTAACTTATTAATCCTTATTATTTCTTAATTAATCAACGTGCAAAACTCTAAAAGGACTAAAGTTTTGGGACGGAGGAAGTAACATTTTAATTGTTTTTAATATTAGATAAATAACACACAATTTATTTTCTATCATATTTTCATGTGTTAAATATGACTCTTGAAGTCATAGATATTAATCAAGAAGAACACGACCAACCAATGGCATGGCTTCACGAACCAATATGAAGTTTAAATTAAAAAAAGTAAAATTCTAATATTATAAATCATATTATTCAATTCACTCATTCTCATGTATTAAATAGGATTTTTGAAGTCTGCATATCAATCACCCAAAACACCTACAACCAGTTATTATATATATGCATAACACCATAAATATAATTCATTTTCTATTTAATTTTTCATGTAATACTACATCCATTGTTATTTCTTTGATTTCTTATTTATTTTCATATTTTTCTTTTTTCCTTTCCTTTCATCTTTTTTCATACATTCATAAAAATAAATTGTTGGATATTGCTCCAAGATTCCCATTCATCCATCAAGAATCACCTTCATCCACCAAAAACCACATTCATTCATCGCTCTCCTCAATTTATTCTCTGTTAAATTATGTACCTTCTTTAATTGGATAGTGTTTGCTTGTTGCTGCGTCATTTGACGAATTAGTTTTCCTCCTTCTATGAGTTTTTCTACTATCTGCATCATTCCCTCTTGTCTTTCTCTAAGTTCTGGCAATGAATTTCCACATGGATCTCATTCCTAAATGTGTCAACTCTGACACCACTTTCTAGATTAACCCTCAAGAGGACTCTATTCAACGTCCCTACAAACTCCAAAAATTATCCATTCCCTATCAAGGCTCCACTAAGGGCATCAACAATATTCTGAAATTCATTAGGCAGATGCCTACTTTCAGTACTCAGTAGAAATCCAATTGCAATGATGAACAGATGTAACATCCAGCAAATCACAATAAAAAGAGCTCAAGAACTCCTTTTAATTCACCAAAATAGCACACAAAAATCAAAACAAACACACACCAACTAATCAAGACGATGACCATTTTTGCCTCTATAAAGAACACATATAGGAAGAAATTCAGAATTGCAAACACAATTTAATTGATAAGGTTCTATATGATAAAATCATTCCTAAACATATTATACAAAACACCCTAATGGGCATATGGGGAAACCTAACAGATTTCAAGATCACTGAAGTGGAAGGAGGGATTGTTTGACATAACTATGAAAAAGGAAAGTGATATCAAAAGAGCAATCAAAGGGACCGTAACCCTTGGATCATAAGGAATGTGTGGTTCATGGTTTTCCCTTGGGATAGAGCAGGAAATCCTAAAGATCTAGATTTCCAAAAGGTTCCAGTTTGGATTCAGCTGCGGGGATTGCCTTTACATTGCAAGACTTTCAATGGAAAATCACCTTGACTCTCAATTAGGGACAATTGATGATGTAGCTCTATATGACTTCCCTGATAAAGTTCAAATTGTCAAAATTAAAGTGCACTTGAACATGGAATAACCAATTAGACCAGAGATTTTCATTGGGAATACAAAAGATAGTATCACGTGAGTGGATTTTAGGTAAATTTACCTATGTTCTATTTCCAACGTGGTTTCATATGACACAATGAATGTCATGCATATCATTTTTCATATTTAACGCACAACGTGTTTCCAACGATGGTATCACGTGAGTGGATTTTTAACATTAAATAAATAACGCACAATTTGTTTTATATCTTTTTCATGTTTAAATATGACTTTTGAAGTCATACATATCTTCACCAAAGAACACACTAACCTATACATGAATAACATCACCAACCAATATGAAGTTTAAATTAAAAAAAATAAATTAAATTTTAATATTTATAAATTATACTCAATTCACTCATTCTTGTGAATTAAATATGACTTTTGAAGTCATGCATAGCAATCACCAAAAACACCCGGTTTTGACCGGTTCATGTCGGTTTACAGCGGTTCAACTGCATAACCGGTTTTATAGTCAATATAACCGGCTATTCCTTGAGTTCCCGGCTACATCGGCTATGAGGATATCTTCAAATATCAATTTCAAATTATAATAGTACTAGTAATCCATATTTAAAGAATACATTTTTTGCTAAGGCTGCATTTGATTAACTAAAAAATGATGATTGCATTATACTAGGATTTTTTTGACAAATTGCATTAGTTATTGGTTGATGATTATTAGAGCTACTAGTTGTTATGCGAGATAGCCAGCATAATTACAGCGTGAGAGGGGCAGTGGGCGAAATGTGACGTAGGGGCAGGGAAAAAATTGGCGCAAAATGAAGTGTGTGTGTGCGCGCGCTTGTGCGTGTATTAAATTAATAGAGACAAACAATAGAGAAGAAAATACTCGGTGACAAATCTTTTAGGTCGCTAAATAACAAGTTGACTCATCATATACAAATATAGAGACAAAAAAAATTAAACACGGCTAATGCCCGTCTCTAAAATTTGTCTCCTACTATTATTTTCAATGTATAATAAAAAAAATAACCAAGTAGAGACAAATTTAGTGAGAGAATGATTTAGACACAAAATATTTTATCTCTAACATCTGTCACTAATACATATATTTTATTTTGTCGGTATTTAAATTTTTTCTAGTAGTGTTAAAGAGATACTCATCATTCTCATCACTATCTTGCCAAACCTTGAGAAATACTTTCATATCATTAATATAACATTAGGATGCATATATGAGTCGAATTAATCATAGAGGTCTCACTATCATTACCACTAACAATGTTAATATGCATGTCATGATCAACATTTTTTTTTGACAAGGCATGTCATGATCAACAATAAAATTAGATAAATTTGCATATATGAGAACGAAATCAGAAACAGGTTCCAAACCAACTTTGGTGAGTACTATTATCATAACATGAATCCTCCAAAGACTCAATTTCAACATTTGGAACTTAATTTCATTGCAGGTTATATATTGATATCTTCAATAAATAAATATATAATGATTAACTGTGAAGCCATTTGTGTTTTGATTAGGATGAAATATAATTTCTCTTTCCATTGGTTTGAATTTCATGTTTTGCACACCTACATTTTTCAATAAAATAATCATTGATCATTGGTAACATTAATCTGAATATTATTATTGATTTGAGTCTTGTTGCTTTGGATACACTTTTCAGGATTGGACATAACAAGCTCTTCTCCTTCAAGCTCAATGTTAGTTTTTAATGATAATTGTGTCTTTTTTTCCATTTCTTTGCTTTTACTCCAATTCCAAAGCACTATATATAGACCACACACGAGCAACACTGCTCCAAGGACACTATATATTTACAATCAAACTATATCAAGTAAAATGATGCATATGAATAAAATGTACATGTGAATAATATATGTTTTAGGGTATGTAAGATTTATAACATACCTTCCTAAATATAACTTCTCATCCACCAATAAATAGGCAAAGATTGCTACAAGTAAAAGTTGAAGAGGATTGAAAACGGCTGCAAATAAAGGACCTCTCATCCTTATCCACCAAGCAATAACAATAATCACTAATCCTGACTCCTGAGGGTACAATTTCCTGCATTAACATTCACTTACATTAAACAACTTCAATTCAACATTTCATGCATTTTTTTTTTTTTTTTCACCACCAGTTTAATATGATTCAGGGGTTAGTTCCGACATAAAGTGATTTCAGCCCCCTCCCAATCGTAGATGCGGGGGATCGAACTGTGGTCCTCCTTACCAAGTTCAGCGTCAATCACCACTGAACCAACTAATGATTGGTACATTTCAATTTATTTTTTTCCCTGCAAATTTTACAATAGTCTTTTTCAACACTATATATATATATAATTAATTAAGTAAATTGTCTTAATTTTTTTAATGAAAAAAATTAGGTTATGAGACACACCTCAAACAAGTTAGGGATGACCGCCAACTTAAGCAACAATTTAGAATAGAATTTAGAGTTGAACTTAAAATCATATCGAGTGGTGAACGAAGAGTTCAACCACCTAGCTACGCAATCTCATTATGTATTATCTTGAATTCATATAAAATACTAATGTTAAATCTGCTTAATATGAAATGAAGCATGATGTATCAGTTTAATGGAAAGAGTTTGACATGGTAACTTCAAAAGGACAAAGTTCAAAAAATATGAGATGAAGGGGGTAAAATTCTCGTGAACCCCCCTAAATCATGAGTTACTACTCTAGTCTCGTAAAAAGTACTTGTGAAGATTGATTGTGTTTAACTAAATTTCTTAATAAAGTGTAACATTAGTTATTTTTGTTTATTATTAAAACGGACGGGGAATACTAGAAATACATATATGAATTTCGTGTAAGTGTTAGAAAGAGAATATTATAGAAATTTTAGTCAATATTTTATGGATTGTCTAATATATACTTCTCAAAAAATAATAAAGAAAACTAATCGTGTGATTCAATAAATTTCTACAAACATATCGAAAAAACCACAGTGAAAAGTCGAATATCATAACCGAGCTTCCATTCAGTCGAATATCATATTTTATGGTTTTTATTTTTTTTAAATAAAAAATTACACTCAAATTCTCTATAGAATTATAAGAAACATATTAAACCGAAAAAAGAAGGTAATCACTATATAAATTTGACATTTTCATATGAAGAATCATGAATGAACAAAAAAATTCTTATTATCTAGCCAAAGTGGCATAAAGCACCAAGCAATAAAAAGTGATGGAACAAAAATGGACCTATCAAAGATAAGAGCAAGGGGAATGGTGAAAGCCGACGCAAAAGTGAGGTGGTAAGCGGTAGCCACCCTCATGCTCATTCCATCATTTATAACGAGCTTGCATATGATATTCACAGCAGCATATACAATCTGCACAAACACCATTAGTACTATTGGTTTTAGTCCTTCCAATGAATTGTATATGCCCTTCATCTTCAACATTGTGATGATATTGGATTTTGAGATTCACAAGAAAATAAAAGAATATGAAGGAGTGGAATGTGTATAGCACAACATTGAAATTGGAGTGTGTGTGTGTGTATATATATAGTCTACGGTGAAAGAGTATATATATTCCAATTTTATTCCATCAATCCAAGAGTTAATCTCCTCCCTCCATTTCATTTAATTACAAATCAATGGTCACAAATTAAACACCCAAAGCTATAGTTTCATGCTCTCTTGTAGTCTTGTTGGTTTCCTTTAATGTTGTGCTATACACATTTTTAACACAAATCTATCGATTTAAATGAATGAATATTGTTTATTTAATAAAAAAAAAAATTCACTTCACTAATTAGATTATCTTTAATTAAAAATATAAAATCATAATCTCTCCCTCCCAAACCCCTGTTTTCTCCCCATTTCTTCCAAAATCCCTAATTTCTTCACAAAAACTTAGTTTCTGCAATGCGAACCTATAACTACCGGAGGGGAATCTAAAACACAACTGTGACGAACCATGCTACCAAGAGCTCTGTGCGCAATGAAAGTTAAGGCCGTGACCTTTGTTTGTGACGAACCATAGTCACGGTTGTTGAAATAGATAACCAAGACTAGCAAGCAACAAGATTTGATCACCATGGCGTGGGGTATTATGTTAATTGGTATCATGAGCATTAAGACAAAAAGCTGTGGTGTTAGATAATATGACACATCTGTGTTGACTAACAGTTAATTAATATCAGTTTAATTTAATGGTAGAACCTAATTACAAATTAGTTCAACAGTCTGATTACTAATTATCATAGTTTAGGGGGATCTATTTAAAAGTTTCAAATCGTTTAAAAATATACAGAGTAATTAAATTATATTTTTATTTTTAAAGCTTCTGCAATTAGCTTTAGGTTGAAAACAACTTTCGTCTAAAAGAAGTTTGGCCTGGCCAAACAAAAACTCGCAAACTACAATTTAACCTCCTTTGTATGCAATTACTGCATTAAACTATCTGATCATAACCAACAGTCAAGATTATTTAAGGTGTATTTTCTAAATGTGCGATTTATATCGTCTGGTCTCAAATCAATGACTAAAATCTATTGATGTGTGTAACTACGTCATTTTCTTATAACAGGGAAACATTATCTTGTTTTTCTATCACTTTCATATATGTATGTATAATGTATGTATCCTAATTTATTAGTGTAAAATATGATTAGGATGGAATATAATTTCTCCTCCATTAAAAAAAAAAATATAAACATAATTTCTCATTCACTTGTGAGGTTTCGACATAACGATCTCTACCACTGCTTCAGACTTAATGTCAATCTCTAATGATAATAACTTAGTCTTCTTTTTCATTTCTTTGCTCTTGCTCCAAAGCACTGCATATATGCCGCATACGATTAACACTGCTCCAAAGACACTGTATAAAAATAAACTATATCAAATGAAAATGTGAATTCTTGCATGTGAAAGGTTAAAAAATGATAAACATGTGATGTTTAGAGTAAGTAAGATTTATACTGTACCTTCCTAAATATAACTTCTCATTCAATAACAAATAGGCAGAGATAGCCACAAGTAAAAGCTGAAGAGGATTGAAAATAGATGCAAATATAGGACCTCTCATTTTTATGCACCAAGCAATGGCAACAATCACTATTCCAGAACCTACAATTCCCTGCATTATTTACTTGCATTTATAACTTCATTTGATCGTTTAATACACATGCATTGGTTATTTTGCTTTGATGTGTGTTTAAATGCTATGAATAATATTTTTGAAAAAAAGACTCTTAATGCATCTTAAATTGAAATATTTTTTCAACACTTTAATTAAATATAACCTTCATTTTCTTGGTAATGAAAATTTTAGATTAAGAAAGACACTCTCATGCAAAATTTGCCTACAACATACCAATTGAGGAATTATGGTCTTGAGCCTAAGTCACATCAAATATGAGTGAATAATTTAACCATTTCTATCAACCTCAATTGGTGTAGTAACTTCATTTCATATAAAGTAATGTTTAAGATTTTAAAAAAATTTACAAATACATAATGATTTAATGAGTATAAATTTTTTTACTGAAATATCTTCATTAAATTTGAGTATTAATAAGTATCACAACAAATACATAGTAGAATAAAATTCTTGATATCACACACAATGTATTTGAAGTAAATTTGAGTTAAAATAAACTAATATTTCATTGGGAATTTAAAACATCACATAGTATGAATTTTTTAAAATGTTGCATTGTAGCTTAATATGAAATGAAAGGAGTAAAATTTTTGTGGATCCCATTAAATTATGTGGGTTGCATTTTAAAGTAGTAGGACCTGTATAAATTTTTGTCTACATGTTCTAAAGAATATTAGAGAATATGTTGTTACATATCTAAAAAATATGATTATGTTGTCAAAATTTCTATCATTTTTGTTCATATTAAAATCTACACCCATACATCTCTAATATTTAAAAACTTTAACCATTCCATATATTAAATTTTTATGAGCGTACCGAATAAACAATAGTGAGAAGTCTGATATCATAACCAAGCTTCCATTGCGCCCATTCTCTATCAACACAAAGAGCCAAGACAATGGCTTGAATTGCTCCCATGGTGGACATCAAAGCTGAGCTTGAATGATGGCATGGATATTCTTCATTCAACTTAGTCTGTATTGTTTAAAGTGAATGGGTTCATAAGAGAAAAAACAACTTAAATATCATTTGTAAAAGATGACATTACAAAGAGGTCCTTTAAATTTATAGAAATTTTAAACAAATTTTTGTATCTTTTTATCTTTTCCGTCCAAAACCCGTAAAAAAAATGACCTTATGTTTGCTCTATTTTGAAATGTAATTTTTTATTATGTCTCGATGTCATTTTGACTTTATTTTAAAACTTAGATGCTATTTCAATTAGTATTTCAATGAAGGAAAGAATTATTATTTCATTTTGAAAAAAGAAAACTTTTTCATAGTTTTGAACACAGTTAACTAAAGGTCCAGCCTTATTTTTGTTTAGAAAGATAAATAATTTATTTTATTAAAAAAGGCTATAAATGATCTTTATTAAAACTTCAAAGTTCAAACTAAGTTAAAAAAACCTCTAGTAAATTTTGTTCCTATATAAAATGATTATACTATGTTCAATCATAATGAAAAGATCATATAACTAATTAAGCTAACCTGGATAATTAACCACAGAGAAAAAGAGCAACAACTTCCTATAGCACATGGAATTCCCAATAGTTTATTACTAAAATCAGCATGTAGTGGTTCCATAAGCCCATTTTGATTATGACGTTGATGCATAAGGTTTATATTAGATTTCCAAATATCAATTTCTACTCCTTTGTAAAATATCATCAGCATTGCCCCACTAATGCTAATTAATGTTCCTATTATCTTGGCCTTTCCCTCTGCTAATCCCCAATTTAGCTTTTCCAATCTACACAAAATAAAATTATATTATAAAAACTAGAGACTAATTAGTTTAGTTTTATATTATAAATAAATAAAAGTTTAGAGGTTTGTCTAATATGAACATTTCTCAAGACCAAATGTAACGTTTTATCGAACTCTATTAAAAAGGTAAGATCTATTTTTCGATCTGGTCCATATTAGACGTTCCCTATGTGTACCAATGTTCTTTGCAATGTTTGTGCAAATTAGTAACTTAAATTCTAAATTATTCTAAAATGAGAGTGTGTGTGTACCCGAAGGATATGGCCATGATGAAGGTAACTCCTGGAACAAGGTTGAGCATCGACAACATAAATGTTGCTGAAGTTAAAGTCAGTCCCACGCCATAAAGGTTTAGAAGCAAACTTCCCCTGCAACATTACATGACCATATTAGTATATCTTTAATTAATTAATTAATTAATTACCTCATTCCAAGCTTATATGGAGAAAATTTAAGGTGAAAAATTTAGGTAGCATACCCAAATAATCCACAAAGAAATGTCATATAGAGAACCTTCCATGTAAGCTTTGGTCTCTTCTTCCTTCATAAAACAAAAAAGAAAAGGCAGAACAATTTTGGCCTAGTTAAGTTAATGCATGAGTCTCATTTTAATTTGTCTCTACTCCTACTCATCAGGTTGAATTTCTCAAAATGCTATTTTCAAAAAATAATATATATTCATACCAAAAAAAAAAATTGCAATGGTTGATTGTTTAGAATGAATTATTTTCAAGAAAATTCCGTAAAGAAAAATAGAAAAATCAAGAAATTGATGTTTTTAGGGAATACAATTAATTAAAAAGAAAAACTATACGAACTAATGAGGGAGAAAATAATAATGTTATTATATATCAGCCAACGGGTGATAGCCGATCTTACTTTTTTCTGTTTTTTTACTGGATTTTTTTACAGCTGGACAGTTTCAAGAAAGTGATGTTTTTAGGAATAAATGTTTTTTATATAAAAGAAACCATAGGAACTAATGAGGGAGTAATTAATAATGTCATTATATTTGAGCCAATGCATTATAGCCTATTTTATTTTTTTAATTGTTTTTGAATGGATAGCCTAACTTTTTACGGATGAATAGCTGATTGTGTTGGCGAAATTCATATAATCGATCTTATTAAATACAACCAAAGTCACCAACAATAAATTAGTTTAAGTGGTAAAGAAGTTAGAGACCTTAAACATATGGTCAAGAGTTCTATCCTTAATACTTGGATATGAAAAAAAACTGGTTGTGAAAGCTTCTTACTTTTAACATGGCAGCCCAAAAATAAATAAAAATTAAAACTAAAATGGAAAATTAAAAGATGTTATTTATTTGGCAACCGCCTCTTCCTCTCAAATATTTTATTTGAAAACTCGGTATCCGGCCCAAGGACCGACTAATTCGAGGGGACCAATCCCACCGTCCACTTGCGGGGGCCTCTTGCTCTCAAACATTGAACACATAAACCCAAAGTGAGAGGAGCGGTCCAACCAAAAGTTTTGAGTTTTGAAATATTAAAACATTTTGTTAATGAGATGAAGTAAACAATTTTTGCTCAAAAATAAATAATTATAACACTTCCCCCCACCCTCTTTATTCTTATAGGTCAATTTACAGTTTTGGGTTTTTGGGTAGTAACACTTTGCTTGGTTTTAAAAAGAAAGAGAGGAAGTAATAGGAAAAAAGTGAGAGGATAGAAAAAAAAACTTTCATTTTATGTTTTCAATAAGGGGAAAAAATGTAAACTGAAAAGTTGTTTACATTATTTGTTTGGAAATATTTTAAAATGTGAATATAATTCAATAATTTTGTATTTAAAAGCGAAAATGCACATCTTACTAAATATTAATAAGTTCCCTCTAGTCCCAATAAAATGAATGAGTATAAATGCTTGGAAACTCTTTAAAAACAATTACACAAATTATCTTTTGAGATTATTTTCCCTTACAAATTATTTTTATAAAAAGATATAGAAATGCCTTTTAAGAAATAAATGTTTTTCTTAAAAAAAGTCTCAATAATTATAAGAAACGTTTTTAAATAAAAAAAAAAAACTAATTCAAACAAACACTATTAAATCTATAAATTTGACATTATCATATAATCATGAATGAAAAATTCTCAAGCCAGAGTGGCATAAAGCATTATGCAATAATTCGTAAGTACAACTCAGTTAATAGTTACTAAGAAATTTGATGCATTTGAGTGCAGACTCAAATCTGCAATTTCCTACTTCTCTACACTTAAGATGTGTGATTCACGTCACTATACTATTCAACATACACAACGAAAATACTAGGCAATAATTAAAAGAAGTGAAGGAGGAAAACAGACCTATCAAAGATAAGAGCAAGGGGAATAGTGAAAGCCGCTGCAAAAGAGAGGCGGTAAGCGGCAGCTACCCTCATACTCATTCCATCATTTATGGCCAGCTTGTATATTATATTCACAGCAGCATATCCAACCTGAGACAACACCATTAGCACCACTGGTATTGCTCCTTTTAATGAATTATAAATTACCTCCGTCATGATCTTCACGATATTTATTTATTTTGTATTGCTATTTGGTTTTGGAACTCAACAAGAAAATAGGGCTGGAGAAGATGAAGGGAAGAAGAGAGGTGTAACACAAATTGTAGTATACTAGTATGTGTATATACACATAGGGAGTATTTTGGGATTCCAATTGCTTGATCACCATGTCGCCTTAGAGTGGCAAATAGATGGCAAAATTATTTATACATATATTAAAAAAATTGACAATATATATTTGTTATTTTAATTCAAAAACATATTTGAAAAGAGTGAAGAGCTATTTCTGAGATGGTACTCTCTCTGTCTCATCAAAGTTAACGCGATTATTTAACGGAAAAGTATATTTGAAAATCATAGCAAAAAATAAAATCTACTACTATACTGTAATAAAGTTAATTACTCTTAAATTTCCTTAAATAACCTCAATTAACTTAATCAAGTCTCTAATTTGATAGTCTTAATAGTCATTTTGCTTTTAGTTTTTCAGATTTAATTTATTTAAACGAAATTCAATCAAGCAATTATTATTTTCACATTTTTCAAGTCTGACTAATTAGATATAAGGCACTTAATTAGGTTTAATATATTTTGACATTCAAATCAATTAGCCCATTAATTAGGTTCATAGGTGCAGCTCACGGCAAGTATAGTTTCATAGGTGTAGTGTAGTGTTCGCAACTTCGCATAATTTTTTTCTTTTATCAAATTTCTTATATTTTTTTCCTATACTTTCTATTAATAATATTTTTAATAATAAATTTTAACCAATTTTTAAATATATTAGATGTTCATTAAATTTAAATAATTATTTCAAATATTAGGGTGATTAATCAACAGTAATTAGGGTATTCATATCTAAAATATAATTTCAAAAGAGTAAGGGAGTACTAGATCTAAGAATAATGTCGTTCAATAAAAATGTATAAAATGTTAATCTTAATATATCAAATATAGGGGTGTTTGGAGCAATTTGGAGACTATGTTCTAATCTTAAAAATTGGGCCTTAATAAAAAAGAACAACTTTAATACTTAAAAATTATTTCAAAATATATTTTTACCAAATAAAGCACAAAAAATTCAAACTATTTTATTTAAATTATGAATAAAGTTCCAATGCACACTACTAGAAATATTATCCTTTTGTTGAAATTCCCAACTCCTAAGGTTCAACATCAATTTATAACTACAACTTAATTTGGAACATAACTACATAATTTTCACACCATACAAAATGTTATAGCAGAACAACTATGTAATCATAGAGATTATAACAGTAAATAAAATGCTAAAGTTTAATTTAGTAGTTTGCTTACCTACAAACTTTCCAGAGGACTGAACCATTCAAGCTTGAATATCTTTTCAGAATACTCCGATCTAGTCTTGGCCAAGTGCCCATTCTATAAGATAACAATATAAACTAATGTAAGTAAAACATTATAAAATGGTTACTTTTTTTCAGAACATATCCTCATAAGAAGTTTCTGTTTGGAAACTTTGCAACTTTGTTACATAGAATTGCAATAGTTAAATTAACAAAACCATATGAATTTCCACCTACGGGATCTTCATAAAACAAAAAAGAACCTAAAACTATATACACATCATCCATTCTTACTTGAACCATCTCATACTAATTCTCAAATCTACAAAACCATTTCTCATAGTTCCTTTGCTTCATTCTAATTAAAATCAAACCACAATCAAATTCAAACCCTCATTTACATACCAATGAAGAGCTCGTGCTTTGGTGAAAGGGTTGAGTTCATGGCCACACCAGTTACGGCTGTCTTCCGAATCTTTCAGCAATCTTGCAGTGACCAATCAAAATTAATAGCACATGCTTCACCATAGTAACACTACCATTGTTAGAAACAAACTTTCTATTAATCTAGATTTATGTTAAGTACTGATATATTCCTCAATCATGATCATAAGCAGAACCAAAATCATCGCATTAGCTGATTAGCACAAAAATGAGACATATATTTCATCTTTTTTCTTCAGCCCTGCCATGGCATTACAAATGTCCACGTGCAAACTAATGATAATCAGAAACTCTTAATCAAATTATCTTGCACAACATTGTACATTTAACTTGACTAAATGACAACAATCAGGGATGAGAAAATCTTAATCGATTATTATTCTTTCATGTTTAGTGAAAAACCATAAAATCCCCAAATCAATAAACCCTAAAATAAAATTAAAAAAAATCCCCAAATTAACAACAAAAATAACAGAATCCCCATATAACAAAACCTTACATTCATACCTATTCAGGAGAGGCTCGGGCGATCGCCGTCGCCGGTGGTGCGGTGGGCGGCGGTGGGAGTGGGACTAGCGCTCACGGTAAGTTCAAATACTCCGTAATAAGTAAGGGAGGTATGAATTGCACAGTTTTTTAAACAAATGGAAAAAATTGAAACTTTTAAAATATAAAGGATTAAATTGAAACCTAAAATAAACATAATAAGAAGTCAAATGTTGAATTGAGCCATTAAAAAATTATCCATACAAAATCATAATATTATCCATACATTAAAAAAATCTATATTGTCTAGAAGTCCTAGCTCAACTGGCAAATACCGAAATTGCTAGGCCGGACGTGGTAATCCACTGATAGATTTTGTTTGTTGTTTATTGGTTGGAATAAACTATTTTTTTTGTCGGATCTACAGTGACAAACAATGGATAAAAACGGTTAAATACGGTCGGATTCGGTTTAGAAAATTTAAATATGTCGTTAACCGAACTCGATCGAAGTTGTAAAATCATGAGTCTTTTTCTGTTTTATCGTATGTATTGAAACTACATATTTTTTATAAAAAAATACACTATAAGTTATTTACAGACAAAATTTAAGTTAGACTGTATTATTGAAAAATTAAATTGGTGTAGTAACAAGTTATTTTATTAATCTATATGTGCGTTTTTTTTTATCAATGTGCTAACCCGAATAAACTGAACCAACCAATCCGTAACCCATGTAAACGACACCTGACAAAACTGAAATTTGAAATGGTAGGTGATGATGGACCAATATTTTACACTCTCGATTTTTTTTTGGATGAGCCATTTTAAGCCCGAATCCGACCGAACCCGCTCCATGCTCTACTCTATACAATAGTACAATATATTAAAAAAAACTGCATCCATGCATCGCACGGGTATAAAAACTAGTTATTTACAAACATACAACATTGTGTAGACGAACCCCGTTTATCCCTCTTTCAGTAATAAGAAGACCTCATGGTATTCCTCTCGACATGCTGCAGAGTAAGGTAAGGACGAGAGACCTGCGGTTTCCCCCCTCTTGCCATTAGTTCCTATATTAGTTGACAGATCTCGCACATACCCGCCACCAAATATGTTTTGTCCTATCGCCCTCAATCGCTGCCTCCTTATGTACAATAGCATCCAACTCAACTTGCCTAGGCGGATTTCCTGGTGGCAATGATTTGAGATAAAGATTTGAAATCTTCATATACCATGTCATGTAAGGCACAGTGTGCGTGCACGTCATGAAATGAGGGGAAGATGGTAGAGCTCGTGTTATATAGGAGGTGGTTCAATTTATAAAAGGTGAACTATGTGTAAGGGTGTTTGTTGCGTAGGTAGCGAGCTGTGGTTTCTTCAAACCATAGTATTCATCCGAAAAGCGTGAAGAGTGCAAACGTTAAGATTATATAAATTAAATTGTCCCTCACTACTCAACCAATAAACTCAGTTCACTACCTATATAAGAGGAAGATATTTAAATCAATTTAGGGGACACTGGAGAAATCGTAGGGATGCAAAAATATTTCTCTAAATTATTATGTGATCATTAGTTGTTAATTTAGTTTAAGCATTTTTGCTTTCGATTTTTATTGAATTATCAAAAACATAATTATTTTTATAAAAGTATTATTTAATTCAGTGAGGTAGCGGCCAACATTGGCCAAATAGCTCACTTTCTTGAATTATTGAGTATTATTACTTTTATAGAAATAATTATGACTATTTTTTATGTAACAAAATTACACATATATTTAATATAGACATCTGAAAAATGATTCAAATTTTATGGAATTTTTTATCATTTTTAATGAAGATAAATTTTATAATAATATTAAATAGAAAATAAATATAATATTTATCAAATTTTATTGTAAATATTATAGTCCATTTTTATATTACATATTAGCCAACCTAAAATGTCTATTTTTTTTTGGTACAAGACAACCTAAAATATCTATCAGTGTATTATTACACAACAACTTGATGAGTATGTTGGTCAATTTCGGTGGGTCGGGTTGTTTACTATGCAAGCAGTAAGCTGAATAGATTTGGATTTTTGTATATATAAACTGAAAAAGAATCCACTCAAAAGTGTAATCAATATGGACCACTCAAAAGTTGTCTAAAAATAGTATAAATCAAAATATTAAACTAAAATAATTAATGGGCTTCTTCTAAAATAAATTGTTTAGAGAATTCAAGTTCGAATTTTGAAAGAAATCATTCTTGACTAGGGTTAATACAAAAAAAAAATATAAATAATATTTTATTAAAAGTAATAAGATCTATATTTAAATTGTCCATATTAGATAGTTGTCCGGCCCTCCGCTCTCGTGCTCTATTTTTCTAAAATGAATGATTTTTTTGAAAAACAATTGTCTAAAAAATAACCTATATATTTACAATTTTTAATAACATATTAATTATCTTTAAAGTGAAATGTTTAGAATTCGAACTTCAACTTTTATATATAATAAAATGCAATATTATCCCTATTATGCACTTACATCATTTATAATTCAACGTTTTCCATTTTTCATTTACGATAACTATAAATACATCAATACTGATTAATATTACTCTGGTAAGAATTTTTTTTAATATATTTTTCAATATGTATGAAATGATAAAATAACTCACTCATTTTGCAAAGTAGTAGTGATTATTTTCTTCAAGTCAACAAAAAGAATTAAAATGTTTAAACCATTTTTAAATTTCTAGACCTTTTATATATTTATTATTGTGGGACACATGAAAGTATGAAACTTCATTCCTCTTAGATTTTCGTTTTCATACAACTGGCATGTCAAGAGTTTGAACCATAATTCCCTTCCTTTTTATTTCTAATCTCAAAACTGAAAAGCCATATTTGAAGATGGGAAGTATGTGGGATAGGTTGAAGCCAGCCTTGCTAATGATTGGGGTGCAAATAGTATTTTCTGCTTGCAATATTCTTTACAAGTTTGCCATATTTGATGGAATGAGTACTATTGTCATTGCAGCTTATCGTTTAGCCTTTGCAACGGTTACCACTATTCCTCTTGCTCTTATTTTTGAAAGGTATGTATGTATAGGATCATTTTGCAACTTACTATATATGTCTTCTTGGATACCAAAATTTACTTGTTTTCTTAGTTTCCAATTAAATTAATGGAGTATATTATATACTGTACTTGATTAATTTTTATTACTTGCCTCCTATTTATAACAATGAATCCATATTATAGTGTGAACCAGGTCCATGGATCAATTAACTTCAAATACTCATTTGAATTTATTGTTGGATATTGGCTCAAAATATCCCTAGTCTTAACAGAATCACCCTTTTACACGTAGTAATAGATAACATCCATCTACTTTAAATCAGTTGGCTCAGATTGTATTTTAACAAAATCAATATAAAATAATCTCAAACACTACTTTTATATCGAACCGTTATAATTAACAACATCATCAAAAAAGTGCGAAATTTTATAGCATAAAATCCTTAGAGGACCATGTGCCCAAAGAAATAATGTATTTCCCTTTCATTATAATCATTTTTTTTTCAAAGAAAAGTTTAAAAGTACACTCCTTTCAATTTTAGTAATTAGTGACTTTTATATAATAAAAAAAAGAAGTGATTAATATTTATAGAAAACAGGGATCCAATTTGGACTTTTCTCAATATAGTTGCATTTTTATGGGTTAGGTTGATGTCTTTTTTGCTGGTTTAAAAATCGAAGAGTGTCTTTTCAAGAATAAGATTAAAATTGACCTCTATTAAATAGTATATGTTTTCATATTTTCAATATTGGTGTTTCACTTGTATACGATGCATTCATTTAGTAGCTCCTCTTTTACCGAACTCTATTTACCTTGAACAGAGACCTAATTTTTAATAATAATATTTACCTTTAAAAAAAATTATGAAACAACTTTTTATCGCCCTGTCTCCTCTCATATCCCTTATGTTTAGACTAAATTATGAAATAACTTTTTATTTTAAGTACAAACAATTTAAAATAAGGTTAAATACCATATTTCGTCCTTGTAAGTTTGCGATTTTTTGGTTTAAGTCTTTGTATCTTTTTTTCTTGTGAATTCATCCCTGTAAGCTCAAATTTTTTTGTTTTAGTCCATAAAACTAAAATCCGTAGGAAACTTGCGAATTTTCCTGCGGATTAAATTTTCTGCAAATTTTCCTACGGATTTTAGCTTTAGGGACTAAAATAAAAAAGATTTGAATATACCAGTTTACCGGCCGAAATAAGAGGGAAACTCATGGGATAAGACCCATGAGAACTGAGATAGTCCGGGTGTTCAAAAACCGGCATAGAATCAGAGGATTCTTATTTTATCCCCGCGGTCGAGCTATATCCTTGCGGCAATACCGCGCCCACCTCCGGGAAATTTATCAATTGGGTACTCGCAAGACTCGGGGATTTCAACGTGTTATGTCAGCTATTAGAAACTATGATGAATGAATTCACAAGAAAAAAAATACAGGAACTAAAATAAATAAATCGCGAACTTACAGAGAAGAAAATGATATTTAAACCTTAAAATAAATATTAAAATACCGTTTTATTATTATGATTATTATTATTATACAAAAAAATACTGTATAAAACCATTTTAATGGAATCCAACATAAATTACTCTTAATATACCAAATTAAATATTTCCATTATGTTTTAGATTAATCGAAACATTTTAGAAGGAGAAAAAAAACGAAAGAGCTCGAAAATGAAACAAGGGCATACGAATATACGAAGCAAATTAGAAGGAGAAATGAACAAGTAGCATAAAGCTTGTGGCGTGAAGAAGACGGTGTTGCAGTTAAGTTCTTAAAGAAAATAAAAAAATAAATAAAAATTTGTTGTTTTGCAACTTGTATAACCGGTCACAGGTAAAAGATTAAAGGAAGTGGTATTTTAATTGTTGTATAACCGTTTTGAATGAATGGAAGCTTGGTTGGGATGTTAGGCTCTTCACGGTCGCTTTTTCGGTATGCTTCATGTTAATGTTAATTCACTAACTAACTAAGAAAGGAATTTGATGTTTTCATAATGTTTTAATTATTTGAAGGGTATTATGGCGTCTGGAGTAATGGTTCTTGTCCTGGCATGGGTCGTACAGACGAAAGGGCCTTTATACGCGTCCACTTTCAACCCTCTAATGCTTTTGTTTGTAGCTTTTGTCGCATCTATGCTTCTGGATGAGAAGTTAAACTTAGGAAGGTAAATATTACAGATTAAATTTAAGTTCATTTAAACGAGAGTAAGCATGGATCCAATATCAATTACTTTCATAAACGACTATGCATTAGAGGACCATGCTGTCGTTGTTGAGGATTCAAAAATCTTAAACCCTACCTTATCTTGGGTTGGTCGTGAATCGTGATGAATATGTGAATTTATGATTTAATTACTTATTTTTAACTAACTATATATCCTCTGTTCGTGATGTGATGTGATTTGATTTCGTTTGATTTTGGTGTATAGTATACTCGGAGGAGCGTTGATTGTGTGTGGCCTATACACGGTACTATGGGGTAAAAGTAGAGAAATACAAAAGAAGATTGAATTAGAGCCAACAGAAATTATTGGTGATTCCGAAGCTACAAGACCATTGTTGAGTCCATGAGAAGCTAGTTCTTCATAAAATACGACCATATGTAGCAATCTCATCAAAATTCAAATGCTTAATTATGAATGTTTAATTTTATAATGACGAGTAGAACATGTTAAAATCACACATCAAATAATTTTGCTACCCTAAAACAACAAAAATTTCACTTAAGAATTGAAGATTTTAGATTGTATGTATGTATGTATGCAATTTATAAGCATGCATTTTTTTTGTATGTAATGTATCTATATGTCCATTTGAAGTTACATTAATATTTTCCTTGTATTAGTTTCTTTCGTTTTTATGTATTATGCATGACTCTCACTCTAGACTTGGCAACAAGACGTATCTCAACATTTTGCGATTGTAACCACTGACCAGAGATACCGTTCTTTTGATTGGAGGGTAGAACCATTTCGGTTTAATAATATTCTATATCTCATAAATTGTTTCTTGAAATTGTTGGTTTAAGTTGATCTAGTTACGCGCAATGTCCAAGGTTGGATTGGATGTGGTATATTATGGAACAAACATTGAAAGCTATAAAAAAAACTATATTAAGAGGTTGGAAATAGTAGTATATGGTTGCAAAGATAATCTAAGAGTAAAGATAGTCTTTGCATGCTTGTGTAAATGCTAGAGTGAAATCTCTTCAATGAAAATGGGGTGGAGGTGAGTTGCATGCACTATTTGTTGGTCAAAATGGATGAGAAAAACAAGGAAATGAAATAAGTAAGGTCCAGAGCAATTCATGGACGGAAAGCATGGAGAGAGAATGAGAAACATTCTCTTTTATTTGAACCATTTGTTTTTCCTTCTGCTTAGCTATAAAAGCAGAGTGCATTTCATTTCTTAACACAACAACAATAAGTGCAAGAGTTATAACAACCAGCTAGTTACAAAGGAGAAAATTCCAGTATAGGAGTTTTGTGAGAAATATTTAGAGAGAAATATTTCTTTGGGTGTGTTTACTGTGAAATTTAGTAAACAACTGCTAGTTTGATTATTACAAGAGAGACCAACTAGTAAATCTCGGGACATAGTGCTTTGTTTATATTTTCAAAGGAAATAGTATTCATTATTGTTCTTATGTTCATAAATGTTGTTTTTTATGTGTTTTTATATAGCTTGAATTGCAAGTAAGAATGTTTATTCAATTGAACAAACAGAGGGAAAGAATGAGTCGAAATAAAGACCGTTTGAAGAAAAATGAAAGAAACTGTAAATTTGCATTTAATGGAAAATGTTTATAGAAACATAAATGGTGCACATTACATACAATTTCTCCTTCGAACTCGTTTCTCTCGTTGACATGGGTACTTTGAGTTTTGATAGGATTTTTGTATAAAGATTGTGACCCTTTGTTCAATCACATTACTAAACTATTTATAGACACTAATTCCTAACTGCTAATAACGCCTAAATAACTACAGAGAGGACGCGTGTCTTGACACGTATTTTGAATTTGAATCTCTTCTTATCTTCTGATTTAGCCTTTGTATCCATCGAAGTCGAAATAACAATGCTTTTCCTTGAATATTTGCTAAGTCCATGCTTCTCTTCTACATCACTGAATACTTCAACCCTATTAATACTTCGACCAAATCGAAAGGATCCAGAAGAAAACACACAATTCAAGAATAATGCTCAATAATAGAACATTTATTATATGTTCATGCATGATTGATCATTAAATTCATTGGCTCTGAAAACCAAACATATTTAATGACTGTTAAAATAATCATATAATTAAACAGAATTATTTTAATCACATATTTAGAACATATTTTACTTGGTAAAAATATGGGCTAACAAATTGCCCCCAAATGCCTGTTTCGATCGAGTTGGTCGAACGAGAAAGGAAAAGGCATTTTTTGAACCCACGTGCTTGACACTGTTACCAATGACGGCGCTTATGCCACGTACAGGAGTAACTATCACCTTGATTCCCACAATCCATCATTGCTCCTAGGTTTTAGGCATAATGGGTGACGTGGCGTTCGTAGAAGTTGAAGAGAAATTTTCTGAATTTCTTTTTGATTTATTTTTTAAGAACAGACACGTTTCCCTATAAATAGAAGTAAAGAAACAAAGAAACACTTTTTACCAACTTCCAAAATTCAGAGTTCTTTGCGAAAAAACTCCATTTCTAATTTCTTGCAAAGTAACCCTTTGATCTTCAAAACTCAGTGATTTTGAACCGTTTATTCAAGTCTAAACTTGATTCCGCGTTGATTCATCCTTGATTCAACCAAAACAAACAGTTTTTCACAGATTTCGTAAAAAACCCATTTTCAATTATAACTCTGCAACTGTTCATCCATGGCTTCGAACCAAGATTATGAGGTTCCAACTGCTGGGAAGTGGAAAGACCTAATGGTGCTCGAAGATGGCGAAGAAGTCGTTCCTGAGCCATCAGGCAGTGAAGCTGAAAGGAAGGTCTGGACGGCTCAACTTATGATACCCTTCTCTGTGAAGAAGGATCACTATGCTTTCTGTGGCCCTTATCCACCACACTCTGAGGTTATATCGAAAGATGTAAACAATCTCTTCCCTAAGTATGTAACCTGTGGACCTAGGATTTTTGAATCAGACCCCTACAATTTTGGGTATCTAAAGAACTCAATTAAATTGTTTAGAGCCGCCCCTTATACTGCCCATAAGGACTATATCCCTTGGTTGAATAGTGTAACACCCAAACCCATAATTATATAAATATACCTTTATAAAATATTACTCGAGAATATGCAACGGAAATAAAATTTGATTTATAAAAGGTTTGGTTCGAGTATTACATCGTACACATAAAAACTTACTAATAACTTAATTAGTAAAACAATTATTGTACAAGATAAATTTATAGAGAAATACATCTTTATATACATTAGAAATAAGGAGCAAGACTCTAAATACACATTATAGAAAATGATCCCAACCCTGTGTCATGATCAGAGCGGAGCTTCACCGTCGACTCGGTCACAAACATAACCTGAGAACCTGGATCCCAAATCCAGCACATACACAAAACAGAGGGTTAGATAATATAACCGTAAAAAGAATCTAAGTACAAGGACACTAAATACTTAGGACATGACATGCTTATGTCTAACAACTCAGTCTATAACAGATATCAATCTCATATCATTCATGTTTTATAATCATAAAATACAATGCATCATAATAATATTACATTCTCAAATCAATTGACAAATACATATACATC
Source organism: Trifolium repens (assembly GCA_030408175.1). Lineage (NCBI taxonomy): Eukaryota > Viridiplantae > Streptophyta > Magnoliopsida > Fabales > Fabaceae > Trifolium > Trifolium repens. Next base: position 49,236,117 of record CP125842.1, on the reverse strand, counting down.
ATCGTCAATTATCAATCATTATTACACATCTCATAATACACATAACCGTTTGTTGAGGATTAACAGTCAATGCCAAGTATCACATTTAATCACAAAAGATCAAGGATGCACAATAATGACAATTACCATATAATTATTCACCTTCATCTCCTAATGCAATCTAATGCCACATTCATGCAATGCATCCTAGTAATATTACTAAGTGCATGTGGTACCTCATAGTTATTGGAAAACTTATTCCAAATATATCTTAGTCAACCGCAGCTACTAAGATATCTGCCATACTTTAGGATCCCCTCTAAAGTATCTGCTCATCATACAAAATGATGCATGTATGCTAGATTACCAATCATATAATTTAATCATCTCATCCCATAAGGATATCACACACACAACATATCTCAATAACTCAATTGAAGATATACAATCCCATTGATTAAATCATATTCAATAAATCTCGCAAGTAATCAAGCATACATATTCAATAATAACATTATCACAATTACTCATTATTATCACAATTACTCATTCATGATTCAATACTAGCTTAAGCACTCAATCATGTTATCTTCAATAAGTCATTCATATATAAGCTATCATGCCATTCTATAATCAAAAGACCATAATTAAGACATGTTACAAGCCAAGGTCAAAAAGGAGAGGAAAAGTCAAAGATATATGGGTTGAAAAGTGTTGACTTTCGCGCAGGCGAAATTATGACTCGCGTGCGCTATATTGTCTAGCGTGCGCGAAAACTCAAGTAGCGTGCGCGAAGAATACAACTGACAAGAGATGTGCTCTCTGCCAATTTAGCGCGCGCGAACAAGGTCCTCGCGTGCGCGAACATGCCCAGAAATTTGTAACACCCCGTTTTTCAAAAGCCAAAAAGGGCATTATTTTTTTTTTCTTTTTCAACTAACACTCAGAGTGCGCATAAAAGATTTTAAATGAACCGGCATTCAAATATACAAAGAACTCATTACTAAAAGGTGCTTCGACAAGCAAAGTGTATTCCTGAATAATTACAATCCAAGTCTAAGTATCAAAACAAGTTAGAAATCCTATGCTAACCAAAAAGCACGGTGCACAAAACACACCGGCGCATAGTCTAACTACTCTAAGCAAAAACTCCAACCGCTCACTGGGGTCTGGAACAGCCACCGTCGTCACCACGACCTAACCCATCATCTGGGTGAGATGAGCCCGCAAATGAAAGAAAGGGTCACCACAAAATACAAGTATATATATATCCGGTGCGAAAAATTGTACACATAACAAATATTTCCACAAACACAAGAGAAAGCTCTTAATCTCAAAGGTAGTTCCCACCAACGGGCTTATATAAATAAATGCACACCAAGCCTAATGCAGACTTCTACAATGAGTGTGACACCAATCACTGGCTGTCACATGCATGATTTTCCGGAAAATTAACCTCTCCTCGAAGAGTCGTGGGGTAGGCAAAGCCACACAGAAATATACGTACCCGCACTAAAATGCCACACAAGGCAGGTGAAGTCACACAGACAAACACCAGGCGAAGTCACACAGACATACACCAACTCAATATAAATCCAGAGGGATTTGGCGAAGCCACACAGTCAAACGCCCGGTACGTAGGCAAAGTCACACAGACATACACCTAGGCACGCAACTATGAAATGCATGGCATATATTCTCTTTGGCATATACAGGATAGTCACACAAGACAAAATCCTCGCGTAGTCCCATCAGACGCACGCATTCATATATGCTCATGCAAACAATCACATAGCCTAAAGCCTATGCACAAGTCGTCACAACATGCATACATTTTCCTAATCATATGTAAGTTGCACTTTTAATTTATAACCACGTTCTCATCAACGAGAATACATAAATACAAACATGCCAAGCACACAGCAATTGCACACACAGCAAAACAAAGCATGTCGTAACCATTTAAAGACAGAAATAAAGTGGAGCCCTTACCTCGTCAAGCACTCAACTATCACACGATCACACAACACTTACTCGCTTCCTAAAACAAGCAAAGTATTCAATCAAAACCATATCCAATCAATCCTTAATGAATTGGACTCTAAAACCCCAAAAACCAAGGGTTCTCTAAGGTAAAAATCCCTCTTTCGGATTCTATACCAAAAACTACCGTATTGATCAACCCCCATGAGTTATATGTACTATTTTTAGGACCCAAAACAATTGTCAAAAGTCTTAAATAATTTGAGATGCAAAATGGCCGTTTTCTTGCGTTATAAGCTACGTACTTTCCGAGTACCCGAAAAACTCGTTTCCAATCCCCACCACTTCCATAAATTAATAAAAAGGGATTAGAAAGTTAAAAACCAAGTTTAGAAATCAGAATCCAAAATTTCAACTCTCAGAGCTCGCCCTGGCGAGTTGATGGCGAGTGAAGGCAGGGAGGACTGGTCTTACTCGCCCTGGAGCTCGCCCTGGCGTGTTGTCAGGACCTATGACACTCGCCCTGGCGAGTAACAACTCGCTCAGCGAGTTGCACCTGTCATGACAGCACAGACAGCAACTCACACCACCTTTTTCCACCCCAAGCCTAGTTTGATTCTATTAGTTCCCAACATCTTTTCAAGGCATAAAAGCAAACCATTTTCATAAGCAAGCAACACATTTCCGAAAGCATGTTGGTTGCTTCGAGTGCAAGTTATTTGATTTTCATTTCCAAAATCAAAACCAAATCCAAACACAAGTTTTATTACGGGCCTTAACCGTCCGGTAATCATTTTCAAACATGTTTTCAAAGTACAAAGCGACACCACATGTCACAATAGTTTTAAACCATTTTGACCCCAAAACACTACCCAAAAACACTTAGGAAATATTTTCATAAACCTCAAAATATTTTTCATCGGATTTTCCAAAACAAAACCATACAACGTATTTCCCTTTCGCCCAAAGGTTCAAAGACAACTTTTCTTTTCAAAACCTTACAACATAACCTCATGTAATTGATCAATACATAAACCAACCAAAACCCTAACTTTTCTCATGAGATTCTCACAAACTCATGGAAAATTGAAATAACAAAGCCTACACATGCTTCTCTAGACCTCATGAACAACATTCATGGAACAAAAACCATGTAAAGTAACATTTTCTAACAAACCCTCATGAGAACATAAACCCAAAAACTCTTAAACTCTATAAGTCTACCAACCTAAGAGATGAGAAGAGAGGGTTACCTTTAGAAAGTGATTCTCTACAACTTTCTTCAAAGCTCCAAAGCTTGAAATGGAGTGAAATGGTGAGGAATGGAAAATTTGTGAAGGTTGGAAAGAAAGTAATGGAGTCTACGTGAAAGAGAGAAAGAATGAGATGATTTGGTGATGTTTTTCTAAGTGACCAAGCCACTAAACCTCCTTACTATTACAAGGCTCTTGCTCACACATGGCCATTGGATCAAAAGACAAAATGCCAAGACAAAACCCTAGCCATTGGATCAAACCAAATCAAACCCACTTGAGATAAAACTCAACACCTCTTGGAAACGCTCACACGTTCAGTTCTCGCGCGCCGCGACAAACGTAAATCACAAAAACATAAAACCTACGGAAAGGACGTCTATCGTTTTTCCATTCCAAAACTTATCGCCGAATCTTTTTCCGCGACTGTAATTTTCTTCCATACCTTAGAAAATTATTATCAGAATATATCCTCACTCGCGCAGATATATAAAATTTCCATCTGAAACCTCACTTAAAACAGACGAAATAAGATTTTACAACGACGGGTAAAATCCTACTCGTTTTTCCAAAAACAAGAATAATCCAAAACTCGTTATTCTAAAACCACATATAACTTCTTATTCAAGCAACAGGATCACAAGACAAAAGTCTGTACAATTACAGTGCACGAGCACAAAACAGACTCAATTACAGCAAACTCCCATAATTACACGATGTTTCATCACACGAACACATCGAAACCCTAATATTCCTTAAACCAACTATACAATGAAATCTTGGGTCTTACAATACTACCCCCCTAAAAGAAGTTTCGTCCTCGAAACTTAGACATCGTCAAACAAACTGGGGTATAATTCCTTCATCTTACTCTCGAGTTCCCAGGTGGTATCTCCCGTAGCTTCATTCCATATTACCTTCACTAAAGGTATCTCTTTCGTTCTCAAACGCTTCATCTTCCTATCCGCAATCTTGATCGGCGGAACTTCAAATGACAAGTTATCCCTCAACTGGATGTCATCTGGTGTGATCACATGTGATGGATCCGGTGTATACTTCCGCAATTGCGACACATGGAACACATCATGAATCAAAGATAGTACCGGTGGCAACGCGATCCGATATGCTACCTTCCCAACCCGTTCCAAAATCTGATAAGGCCCTATAAACTTCGGAGTCAACTTCTTTGCTTTCAAAGCCCTTCCAACACCAGTTGTTGGGGTAACACGGAGAAATACATGATCTCCCGCTTCAAACTCTAGCGGCCTCCGACGTTTATCCGCATAACTCTTTTGACGATCTTGAGCAACTTTCATCCTTGCCCTTATCTTTCGGACCTTGTCCGTCGTTTGTTGTACCATTTCCGGCCCTACTATGGTGCTTTCCCCATCTTGGTACCAACACAAAGGAGTCTGACATCTCCTCCCATACAAAGCCTCATATGGTGCCATTCCGATGGTCGAATGGTAACTATTGTTGTACGTGAACTCTATCAACGGCAACACGTCGTCCCAACTCCCACGATCATCCAGCACACATGCTCTCAATAAATCCTCTAGTGACTGATTTGTTCTCTCAGTTTGCCCATCGGTCTGGGGATGATAGGCAGAACTCAACCTCAGTTTCGTCCCCAACGCCTCATGCAAAGTCTTCCAAAAATGTGAAGTGAACTTTGGATCTCTATCCGACACTATACTTGACGGAATCCCATGTAACCTCACAATCTCAGCAATATACACATCGGTCAACTTCGCCGCTGTATCCGTAGTTCTTACCGGTAGAAAATGAGCGGACTTAGTCAAACGATCCACTATCACCCAAATGGAATCATGCTTCCTCCTGGTCTTAGGTAACCCAGTGATGAAATCCATAGAAATGCTATCCCACTTCCACTCGGGGATATCTAACGACTGCAGCATCCCTGCTGGTCTTTGGTGTTCAATCTTCGCCTTCTGACAAGTCAGACACGACGCCACAAACTCAGCCACATCCTTTTTCATACCCGGCCACCAGAAATCATGCCTCAGGTCTTGATACATCTTTGTTGCTCCGGGATGTATACTAAGCTTACTCTTGTGTGCCTCCCCTAGAATGGTGTTCCTCAAATTCATAGCATCGGGTACACACACTCTCCCTTGACACCTCAAGATGTTGTCCGATCCCACCTTGAAATCTCGGTTGGTTCCTCGAACAATCAAAGCTCTTTTCTCCATAAGGAACTTGTCATCTTGACAATTAGCAATATCCCCCAACAAACCGTTCGAGATGGTAATCATACCCAGTCTCATATTCCCTAAGGCAAACTCTACCTCTAGGTGCAAATCACGAAACTCTCTCAACAACTCTTGTTGACTAGCCATTTATGCCGAACAAACCGACACACTCTTCCTACTCAAAGCATCGGCTACCACATTAGCCTTTCCAGGATGGTATTCTAAGGTGAAATCAAAATCTTTCAAAGTTTCCATCCACCTTCGTTGCCTCATATTAAGCTCTTTCTGATCGAACAGATACTTAAGACTTTTATGGTCACTAAACACGACAAAAGTGCAACCATAAAGATGATGTCTCCAAATCTTCAATGCGAAAACAACGGCCGCAAGCTCTAAATCGTGCGTAGGATAATTCTTTTCATGCACTTTCAACTGTCTTGACGCATAAGCCACTGCTCTCTTGTGTTGCATCAACACACAACCCAACCCCTGATGAGAAGCATCACAATAAACCTCATATGGTTCCTCCGACTGTGGTAACATCAAAACTGGTGAAGTCGTCAATCGCTCCTTCAACAACTGAAAACTCAACTCACACTTCTCTGTCCAAGCAAAAGGTTGATCTTTTCGCGTAAGTTGCGTCATTGGCGCCACAATCTTAGCGAAACCTTCAATGAATCTCCGGTAATAACCGGCCAAACCGACAAAACTCCTCACATCAGTCACTGTTTGGGGCTGCTCCCATGAAAGTACCGTATCAATCTTGGCTGGATCCACGGCTATTCCCTCTTTTGATATTACATGGCCAAGGAAATTCACCTCTTCCAACCAAAAATCACACTTTGACGGGTTAGCATACAACCTTTTTTCCCGCAAAACTTGCAAAACCAAGCGAAGATGCTCTTCATGCTCCTCTTCACTTTTTGAATACACCAAAATGTCATCAATGAACACCACTACAAACTTGTCCAAAAATGAATTGAATATCCGATTCATGTAAGCCATAAAGATAGCAGGTGCATTCGTCACTCCAAACGGCATCACTAAGAACTCATAATGCCCATAACGCGTCCTGAACGCCGTTTTCTGAACATCCTCATCTCGCACCCTTATCTGGTGATATCCAGATTTCAAGTCGATCTTGGAAAACACTGAGGCTCCCCTCAACTGATCCATCAAATCATCGATTCGTGGCAATGGATATCGGTTCTTGATAGTCACCTTATTAAGCTTCCGGTAATCCACACACATACGAGATTTACCATCCTTCTTTTTAACCAATAAGACCGGTGCTCCCCACGGCGACACACTAGGCCTTATGAAACCTTTACCTAACAAGTCCTCAATCTGACTTTTCAACTCAACCAACTCAGTTGGAGCCATCCGATAAGCTGATTCCGAAATCGGACCCGTACCCGGTTGCAAGTCAATAAAGAATTCCACCTCTCTACACGGAGGAAAAGCTGGAATCTCCGATGGAAACACATCTTGGAAATCCTGAACCACTCGAATTTCCCCAATTCGGATCTCCGACGTCACTCCTAAGCTAGCAAGTGAAACTATCTCCGGCTCTCCATTACACATCACCACAGAAAGTTGATTTGCAGACAAGTACCTTCGCACACCTGGCTCGGGAAAGAAAACCAATTTCCGAGCACAGTCCAGAATAACATAGTGATAAGACAACCAATCCATCCCGAGGATGATCTCGAGAGATAAAAGCGGTAGACAAACCAAATTGACCAGAAAATCCCTATTCTGGATTACTACCAAACAATGCAAACATGCAGTATTTACTACCAAATCCTTAGCAGGAGTCAAAACATTCAAATCAAACGGAAGCACAGATACATTCAAACTCAAACGATTTGCACATGCCAAAGATATGAATGAGTGGGTTGCCCCCGTGTCAATCAAAGCAGTTAAAGAATTACCTGCGATGTGACAGCTCTCGTGGATGGCATTGCTAGCCTGCCCACTCAACTCAGTGCCCATACAGTAAGCACGTGCCTTTGCCGCAGGTCTGGCACCTTGTGAGCCTTGGGCCACATTTGCCGACGGCCCAGTCTTCGGGGCTCTGCAATCTCTAGCAAAGTGTCCCGGCTTCTTGCAATTGTAGCAGGTGTTTCCCACCTTCGGTTGCGTGCACTCATTAGAAAAATGCCCCGCTTCTCCACAGTTGTAGCAAGTCCCCTTACTACCCTCAGGTTTTCCCCGGGTTCCCTGATTCACCGATCGGCCCGGTCCTTTACTGTGCTGAGGACGGTTATAAGGCTTACTCCCTTGCCTCTCACTATTCTGAGTCGAACCACGATCATTGGTACGACTTGGTCCTCCGGCACTAGAATTCCCTTGGCGGTTCACCCGCTTATTCTTCATGTCTTCCACCTCTTGGCACTTCTCAACCAAGACTTGGAATTGTCGAATACCCAACGGCACAACCGCATCCTGCAGCTCGTACCTCAGCCCATCTTGGAATCTACGACACATATAATCCTCATCTATCCCATCCCTAAAGAAGCGGAAGAAACGGGATAGTGATTCAAACTTCTTGGCATATGCTTCAACATTCATGCCTGCTTGCCTCAGTCTCAAAAACTCTTCCCCATATCTTTCCCTAGCTGTCTCAGGGAAATATTTGGCCAAGAACCTCCTCTTGAAGTTCTCCCAATTCAATTCTTCATGGCCATTCTCCATGATAATACGGGTGTTCCTCCACCAATACTCTGAACCCCCTAGCAACTGATAGGTAGCTAAGACTACCTTCTCCCCTTCTGGACAATGAATTGCCCCGAATATCCTCTCCACAGATTGGAGCCATAAGTCAGCAGTTTCCGGACCTCCCTCCCCATTAAACTTTGGAGGAGTTTGGTGGTTGAAATTCGAAAGAAGTCGAGATCCAGCCGCAAGTATTTCCCTTTCGCGCTTTTCCAGATCCCTTTGCGCCTTAGCATGGCTCTGGGCAGTCACCGCCGCTGCCATTGTGTTCATGGCATAAGCCATTTGATATATATCAGCATTATCCGTCACGGGTGCTGTAGGTGCCCTTCTTGGAGGCATTCTATCTCTGCACAATACCAATTCTGATTAGATTCCTTATCCAGACATCTCTGAGTCTCAACAGAAAATCTCACCCAACGGTTACTAACTCATAACCCGACACAGAACCAACACTAGAACTAACTCCACACTAGCTACGTTCTAACCGACTCTGAACTAACGACTCAAGTATACACTTTCCCTTTGAAGATTTAAAGCCGTGCTCTGATACCAAATTGTAACACCCCGTTTTTCAAAAGCCAAAAAGGGCATTATTTTTTTTTTCTTTTTCAACTAACACTCAGAGTGCGCATAAAAGATTTTAAATGAACCGACATTCAAATATACAAAGAACTCATTACTAAAAGGTGCTTCGACAAGCAAAGTGTATTCCTGAATAATTACAATCCAAGTCTAAGTATCAAAACAAGTTAGAAATCCTATGCTAACCAAAAAGCACGGTGCACAAAACACACCGGCGCATAGTCTAACTACTCTAAGCAAAAACTCCAACCGCTCACTGGGGTCTGGAACAGCCACCGTCGTCACCACGACCTAACCCATCATCTGGGTGGGATGAGCCCGCAAATGAAAGAAAGGGTCACCACAAAATACAAGTATATATATATCCGGTGCGAAAAATTGTACACATAACAAATATTTCCACAAACACAAGAGAAAGCTCTTAATCTCAAAGGTAGTTCCCACCAACGGGCTTATATAAATAAATGCACACCAAGCCTAATGCAGACTTCTACAATGAGTGTGACACCAATCACTGGCTGTCACATGCATGATTTTCCGGAAAATTAACCTCTCCTCGAAGAGTCGTGGGGTAGGCAAAGCCACACAGAAATATACGTACCCGCACTAAAATGCCACACAAGGCAGGTGAAGTCACACAGACAAACACCAGGCGAAGTCACACAGACATACACCAACTCAATATAAATCCAGAGGGATTTGGCGAAGCCACACAGTCAAACGCCCGGTACGTAGGCAAAGTCACACAGACATACACCTAGGCACGCAACTATGAAATGCATGGCATATATTCTCTTTGGCATATACAGGATAGTCACACAAGACAAAATCCTCGCGTAGTCCCATCAGACGCACGCATTCATATATGCTCATGCAAACAATCACATAGCCTAAAGCCTATGCACAAGTCGTCACAACATGCATACATTTTCCTAATCATATGTAAGTTGCACTTTTAATTTATAACCACGTTCTCATCAACGAGAATACATAAATACAAACATGCCAAGCACACAGCAATTGCACACACAGCAAAACAAAGCATGTCGTAACCATTTAAAGACAGAAATAAAGTGGAGCCCTTACCTCGTCAAGCACTCAACTATCACACGATCACACAACACTTACTCGCTTCCTAAAACAAGCAAAGTATTCAATCAAAACCATATCCAATCAATCCTTAATGAATTGGACTCTAAAACCCCAAAAACCAAGGGTTCTCTAAGGTAAAAATCCCTCTTTCGGATTCTATACCAAAAACTACCGTATTGATCAACCCCCATGAGTTATATGTACTATTTTTAGGACCCAAAACAATTGTCAAAAGTCTTAAATAATTTGAGATGCAAAATGGCCGTTTTCTTGCGTTATAAGCTACGTACTTTCCGAGTACCCGAAAAACTCGTTTCCAATCCCCACCACTTCCATAAATTAATAAAAAGGGATTAGAAAGTTAAAAACCAAGTTTAGAAATCAGAATCCAAAATTTCAACTCTCAGAGCTCGCCCTGGCGAGTTGATGGCGAGTGAAGGCAGGGAGGACTGGTCTTACTCGCCCTGGAGCTCGCCCTGGCGTGTTGTCAGGACCTATGACACTCGCCCTGGCGAGTAACAACTCGCTCAGCGAGTTGCACCTGTCATGACAGCACAGACAGCAACTCACACCACCTTTTTCCACCCCAAGCCTAGTTTGATTCTATTAGTTCCCAACATCTTTTCAAGGCATAAAAGCAAACCATTTTCATAAGCAAGCAACACATTTCCGAAAGCATGTTGGTTGCTTCGAGTGCAAGTTATTTGATTTTCATTTCCAAAATCAAAACCAAATCCAAGCACAAGTTTTATTACGGGCCTTAACCGTCCGGTAATCATTTTCAAACATGTTTTCAAAGTACAAAGCGACACCACATGTCACAATAGTTTTAAACCATTTTGACCCCAAAACACTACCCAAAAACACTTAGGAAATATTTTCATAAACCTCAAAATATTTTTCATCGGATTTTCCAAAACAAAACCATACAACGCATTTCCCTTTCGCCCAAAGGTTCAAAGACAACTTTTCTTTTCAAAACCTTACAACATAACCTCATGTAATTGATCAATACATAAACCAACCAAAACCCTAACTTTTCTCATGAGATTCTCACAAACTCATGGAAAATTGAAATAACAAAGCCTACACATGCTTCTCTAGACCTCATGAACAACATTCATGGAACAAAAACCATGTAAAGTAACATTTTCTAACAAACCCTCATGAGAACATAAACCCAAAAACTCTTAAACTCTATAAGTCTACCAACCTAAGAGATGAGAAGAGAGGGTTACCTTTAGAAAGTGATTCTCTACAACTTTCTTCAAAGCTCCAAAGCTTGAAATGGAGTGAAATGGTGAGGAATGGAAAATTTGTGAAGGTTGGAAAGAAAGTAATGGAGTCTACGTGAAAGAGAGAAAGAATGAGATGATTTGGTGATGTTTTTCTAAGTGACCAAGCCACTAAACCTCCTTACTATTACAAGGCTCTTGCTCACACATGGCCATTGGATCAAAAGACAAAATGCCAAGACAAAACCCTAGCCATTGGATCAAACCAAATCAAACCCACTTGAGATAAAACTCAACACCTCTTGGAAACGCTCACACGTTCAGTTCTCGCGCGCCGCGACAAACGTAAATCACAAAAACATAAAACCTACGGAAAGGACGTCTATCGTTTTTCCATTCCAAAACTTATCGCCGAATCTTTTTCCGCGACTGTAATTTTCTTCCATACCTTAGAAAATTATTATCAGAATATATCCTCACTCGCGCAGATATATAAAATTTCCATCCGAAACCTCACTTAAAACAGACGAAATAAGATTTTACAACGACGGGTAAAATCCTACTCGTTTTTCCAAAAACAAGAATAATCCAAAACTCGTTATTCTAAAACCACATATAACTTCTTATTCAAGCAACAGGATCACAAGACAAAAGTCTGTACAATTACAGTGCACGAGCACAAAACAGACTCAATTACAGCAAACTCCCATAATTACACGATGTTTCATCACACGAACACATCGAAACCCTAATATTCCTTAAACCAACTATACAATGAAATCTTGGGTCTTACAAAATTCACCCCTGCTCGTGGGTTTCATGCCACAACCCATAAAAATATCATTTTTCTTGCTTTCAAATATTAAAGGTTCCAACTTTAAGTGTTTATAACCAAATACAACATGAAAGTACAGACTAAAACATGATCAAACATCAAAAGATGAGAATCCATAGATTTTTGCATAACATTTCAAAAACTCATATCAACACATAAATTCCTTGCAAACATCTACACATTCCCATTTATTATCCCAAAATTCATAATTTCATATTGCAATAAACTCAATAATCATTAAATCATGCAAAGATACCATTTTTATTCAATGAACATACCCACCCAAAATAAAAGAGTGTAGAGAGTTTGGGAATGGAGAAATAGACATTCTCCCCTCTCTATGCTCACTCTAATTATATTATCTAAACCTCATACCTGAATTAAGTTGGATTCTCTACTCCACCAATCTCCTTAGCTTTCAATCCTCAAGCTTAAGCTCCTTTTTGTTCTCCATTAATCACTATTTTCTTCCTAAACAAGCTGCTATACTCAGAACTCTATTTCTCCCACCTCAGAACTTATTTCGACGATCCCCACGGTCAAAAGTTGCGTTTGGGTGTTGTGAACCTACCCTCAAAATCTCATCAAGATCCGACGGTTAACGAATCGGAAAATCACGTTTTAGTGGAGCTGTTGCATGGAAAACGGGAATTGTTTCTCTACTCTCATTCTTTCTCTATTTCAAAACCTTCTCTCATTTCTCTTTCTTCCTCCACCAAAATTTGTGACAAATGAACTTCTCTCTCTAATTTTCCCCTTTTATAACTAGGTTAACACTCATCAATTATCAAAACACCCTTACTAACTTAACCTAGGCCCAATACCAAAGCCCAATAACTCTATTCAAACCAATTAACTCCTATGACTAAATAACATACATAATTATATCTAGTAACTTAACTAAATAATAATAATACAATTCAACACAAGTTAATAAACACACATAAATAAAAAAAATAAATATAATAATCACGCATAAATAAACAATTAGTAAAATTGGGTCGTTACAACTCTCCCCCACTAAAAGAATTTTCGCCCTCGAAAATTGCGCGAATAAAACAAATCGATTAAGGCCACATCATCCAATTTTCCACAAAATTCCAAACTCCACACATTATTCAAATTTGACAAAACTAGTTTATTCCAATCCACACAATTTTCGTTTACCATCAACAAGAGATTAAGGTTGATCAATTCCTTAATTTGTCAATAAGTAGCCGATAACCATGATGGTAGCATAAACCATCTTTACCAAACTTCAAACATGTTCTCTTAACATAAACTTTCCACCATCATAAGTACCCTTCATAATACTACACTCTAAATATTCCTCATCTCCAAAAGGATATCCACAACTTCTCGATGTTCCATAAATCCTTATTTTCAACTTCGATCACACGGTTCTCCTTAATCTGTATATTTCATGTCCAATTCTTATCCAAACCGCGTTCTAAATTTTATCATTCCATATCCACTTACCAAGTGGGTTCTCCAAATCCTCTTAATAACCCTTGAAACTACTTACTGAATGATATAATTCTTTCTTTCACAATAGTACTCATGCTTATGCCAAATTCCAACACAATCTCTAACCTCTCAATTCATCGCTTCACACTCATCTTTCATCATAATCTTAACAATACTACTTATAAAAGGAATGACTAACCAACTTTGTTCCGGAAAATACATCCTTTTTAAAACATCATGCCCCAACATAACTACGTCATCTCCAAATTATCCCTTGCCTAACTTTTGTGCTTTCTTAACCAAAAACATTTACCTTCTTAGACTACTACTATCGTCATATATCCACTCTCATCTCTTTCACTACTCCTTAGTTGCCCAACATCACTTCTCTTATTGAGATTCTTATATCTAAATATAGCTTAAGTCCATCCTTAAATCACACACTTATGCCATAGGCCATAGCTATCTTCAATATACTAAACACCACTTTTAATCTTTTATTCCCCATCATCGTTTCTATACTCAATCATTTTCCGATAGACAATCACTTAACTCCTTCTCAACACGTCTTTTCGATAGTTAACTTACTTATCCATATCTCCCATTAATAATCACTTCGTGCTTAACTTAACTCGGATGACAACTCAACCCAAAATATGAATCCTTAGAAATTTTAACTATTCCCTCATACCACTTATTCATCTCTATCTATCTCATTCTCCTATACTCAAACATATCCAAGGAATATAATTTTCTCCCCAACTTATCTCAACTCATTCGCAACTTCATCTAAAACTTACCGATTCTCACACCTAACTGTAGGTTCTACAGTTCTAAACTTATTCCTCCCAAAAGGAAACTAGTATCGACAGTGTCCACACACATGCCACATACAAGGGTGAACTACGAAACATGCAATATAACACTTAAGCATTTATTAACATCAATAAATAAACATAATATTGAAGTAACATAAATGAATAGACATATAAAGCATTTACGCATGATTATACAAAAGCATATCACAACATCTCACATAAACATTTAATTAGCATACATTGTCTCGAAACTTTAAAAGTTAAGAATCAAATTAAAACAAGAGAGACCGATATTCCACAACAATTAATCCTAAGAACCCAACAATTTATATTTGCATAAACATAGCATATATTTTCCAAGAATTAAGGATCACATTACAAGAAGGAAACGATGCATTTACCATGATAGCAAATTTTCAATTAGGTCAACAATTCATATTTATGTAAGCATATCATTCAAGAAAACAATCAACTTAGCAAGGTAATTAACATGGTAGGATAGAATAATCAAAACATGTGCTTCATATCTATCAAATTTATCTTAGAGAAAATGACATAGTCACATAGTATAATTCGCGAATGATAAAAAGAATGAATCAAGTTTCATGACGATAATCTAGTGCATGTTACAAACAAGATATAGGTCAAACATATCCTAAAATTCAATCGACCTCATTACCAATTAAGACTCTTCTTATTTCTACAAAAATTAGTTTCATTTACTCAAAGGAGAATAATTCGACTTCAACAAGATTCACATCATTTGGAAATTAATACACTAGTTCTAAAATTATCATGCCATATAGAACGTCACACAAATCACACATAAGGGCATGCATAATAATACACATAAACTCTATTACAAATAATAACATTAAACTATCAATTCAATTATCATATCTAGGTCATATTGAATCTATGTTGCATAAAATGAATTTAATTATCCTATACTAGTGCTAATAATCGAACCATTACTATCTTGGCATTTAATTTACTCATGCTAAAATACAAAGGAAACAACAAGTCTCATATTTGAGCAACTAAAGCAAAACATCATCCAGCATCAATCAACAAATATAATTGAATCATGTTAGAATCACACAATTCACAAAATCTCTAATTATGGTTGATCAAAATACAAGATTCGTGACCTTAAGCATACATGGTTATAATTAACATAGAGGCATAATAATCATGAATCAACATCAAAACATGTGAAATTACCTATTCATCACATTTTTCTCATAACAATTCAAACATTAACAAACTAGAACTTAATTCATCATTACATTAGCAATCAAACATGAAGTGAGAATTATAAATGCTAAAGTCATTGCCAATTAAAACACAAGTTTTCAAGAATCAAGAAGACAATATATTAACGAGGAACTAGCAATGAAATTCATGAAATTAATATCACACATTATCAAAAAGTTATTGGAATACATAGAATTCATCAATACATTCTTATCTTCCTATATCACAAAGATTTCATGAATATTCATCAATCATAGTCATGTTAAAGTATTCAAGTAATTCCACTATTTCATTCATGCATATAAATTCTCAATTAATTCCACGAATACATACATACATATCATCATTTAATTAATTCAATCATACTACACAAGCAATCATCATAAATAAATTATTACAACATTTATTTACGACACATGCATACACAATCATACTTAATTTCATATAATCATAGATTTTCATCAACAAATGAATCTATACTAATATGCGAACATAATCATTTTAAATAGATCAATAACAAGAAGACATTATCATGTAAGTCATTATCTTGAAATCAAAACAACAATGATGAATGCATATTCATTATCAATTACGCACAATTATATCATGTTATTATCACTCACTTATCATGGAATTCATAAACAAATACAAGCAAGTCAAAACTACACAAAGATAACTTTAAGCACATACGACCATTATAATCATAAAGCATAACATTCACCATGAATCAAGATCAAAGAACACATACTCATTACTTGACTAGATAACTTACAACAAAGATAGTATTCAATCTCATCAAGTACTCATCAAAAGAATAGATAACATAATTTAATTCATATCATTCATAGTTCATGAATAAACAATCACAAAGTATATTCATAAAATAAACACATCACAACTTATCAACGTTTATGAAACAATAGATTCATAAGTCAACACCAATTAAAACACGAGTCTCAAGAATTAAGCAAAACAACATGTCAACAAAATTTATGAAACTAATCATACATTTGCAAAATAGTTTAATAGTGACTAAGGTGCAAGTGTAACTACACTACGACAATTAAATCACAAAAGATATAACAATCGCATAAACACACGAGTGACTCTATGCCCACTTAGTCTGAATGTATAGACCTGCTCTGATCGACACATAGCAAATACGGTCCGAAGATAACCGGAGCTCTGATACCAAATTGTAACACCCAAACCCATAATTATATAAATATACCTTTATAAAATATTACTCGAGAATATGCAACGGAAATAAAATTTGATTTATAAAAGGTTTGGTTCGAGTATTACATCGTACACATAAAAGCTTACTAATAACTTAATTAGTAAAACAATTATTGTACAAGATAAATTTATAGGGAAATACATCTTTATATACATTAGAAATAAGGAGCAAGACTCTAAATACACATTATAGAAAATGATCCCAACCCTGTGTCATGATCAGAGCGGAGCTTCACCGTCGACTCGGTCACAAACATAACCTGAGAACCTGGATCCCAAATCCAGCACATACACAAAACAGAGGGTTAGATAATATAACCGTAAAAAGAATCTAAGTACAAGGACACTAAATACTTAGGACATGACATGCTTATGTCTAACAACTCAGTCTATAACAGATATCAATCTCATATCATTCATATTTTATAATCATAAAATACAATGCATCATAATAATATTACATTCTCAAATCAATTGACAAATACATATACATCATCATCAATTATCAATCATTATTACACATCTCATAATACACATAACCGTTTGTTGAGGATTAACAGTCAATGCCAAGTATCACATTTAATCACAAAAGATCAAGGATGCACAATAATGACAATTACCAGATAATTATTCACCTTCATCTTCTAATGCAATCTAATGCCACATTCATGCAATGCATCCTAGTAATATTACTAAGTGCATGTGGTACCTCATAGTTATTGGAAAACTTATTCCAAATATATCTTAGTCAACCGCAGCTACTAAGATATCTGTCATACTTTAGGATCCCCTCTAAAGTATCTGCTCATCATACAAAATGATGCATGTATGCTAGATTACCAATCATATAATTTAATCATCTCATCCCATAAGGATATCACACACAACATATCTCAATAACTCAATTGAAGATATACAATCTCATTGATTAAATCATATTCAATAAATCTCGCAAGTAATCAAGCATACATATTCAATAATAACATTATCACAATTACTCATTATTATCACAATTATTCATTCATGATTCAATACTAGCTTAAGACATTCGTATATAAGCTATCATGCCATTCTATAATCAAAAGACCATAATTAAGACATGTTAAAAGCCAAGGTCAAAAAGGAGAGGAAAAGTCAAAGATATATGGGTTGAAAAGTGTTGACTTTCGCGCAGGCGAAATTATGACTCGCGTGCGCTATATTGTCTAGCGTGTGCGAAAACTCAAGTAGCGTGCGCGAAGAATACAACTGACAAGAGATGTGCTCTCTGCCAATTTAGCGCGCGCGAACAAGGTCCTCGCGTGCGCGAACATGCCCAGAAATTCACCCCTGCTCGTGGGTTTCATGCCACAACCCATAAAAATATCATTTTTCTTGCTTTCAAAGATTAAAGGTTCCAACTTTAAGTGTTTATAACCAAATACAACATGAAAGTACAGACTAAAACATGATCAAACATCAAAAGATGAGAATCCATAGATTTTTGCATAACATTTCAAAAACTCATATCAACACATAAATTCCTTGCAAACATCTACACATTCCCATTTATTATCCCAAAATTCATAATTTCATATTGCAATAAACTCAATAATCATTAAATCATGCAAAGATACCATTTTTATTCAATGAACATACCCACCCAAAATAAAAGAGTGTAGAGAGTTTGAGAATGGAGAAATAGACATTCTCCCCTCTCTATGCTCACTCTAATTATATTATCTAAACCTCATACCTGAATTAAGTTGGATTCTCTACTCCACCAATCTCCTTAGCTTTCAATCCTCAAGCTTAAGCTCCTTTTTGTTCTTCCATTAATCACTATTTTCTTCCTAAACAAGCTGCTATACTCAGAACTCGATTTCTCCCACCTCAGAACTTATTTCGACGATCCCCACGGTAAAAAGTTGCGTTTGGGTGTTGTGAACCTACCCTCAAAATCTCATCAAGATCCGACGGTTAACGAATCGGGAAATCACGTTTTAGTGGAGCTGTTGCATGGAAAACGGGAATTATTTCTCTACTCTCATTCTTTCTCTATTTCAAAACCTTCTCTCATTTCTCTTTCTTCCTCCACCAAAATTTGTGACAAATGAACTTCTCTCTCTAATTTTCCCCTTTTATAACTAGGTTAACACTCATCAATTACCAAAACACCCTTACTAACTTAACCTAGGCCCAATACCAAAGCCCAATAACTCTATTCAAATCAATTAACTCCTCTGACTAAATAACATACATAATTATATCTAGTAACTTAACTAAATAATAATAATACAATTCAACACAAGTTAATAAACACACATAAATAAATAAATAAATAAATATAATAATCACGCATAAATAAACAATTAGTAAAATTGGGTCGTTACAAATAGGGTCGAAAAAGAATATAAGGAAACTTGGGAAAGTTATGGGATTTATCCTTTAATTCAATTTAGTCGAACCAGCCCCAAATACAAACCTGAACTACTTATAGCTGCCCTCCACTTTTATGAAAAGTCCACAAACACCTTTCAGTTTAGATGTGGCATGTTAACCCCTACCCTATTAGACGCAGCTGCTATCGCAGGCCTTAGGCCTAATGGAGACCACTTCGACCCCACTAAGACTGGAGACAAGGTCGAACTAAACTACAAGGAAAATACTTTCTCCAAGTACATAGCAGAAAATATGGGCAAGGAGGGAGAAGAAGTGTCCATAGAGGAGCACGTGGCTTTCTTAACGTTATGGCTATCACACTTCGTTTTCTGCTCGAAGTCATTGCAAGTAGCGAGGATGTTCATCCCCATGGCTTAGCAAATAAATGAAGGTAGGCTCTTCAGCCTAGGGCGCTTATTGCTGGCGAGTTTGTACGAGGCTATGGGTAATGCCAGTGATGCCATTAAAGCAGCGAAGGATGGGTCGAAGTTCTCGGTTGCTGGACCCATATGGCTACTACAATTATGGCTTAATGCCACTTTTGAGACTGAATTGGGGTTGATAGTCCCCTCAGATTACCAACAAGAAGTAGATGCAAGGGAGGTCGAAGGGCAAAGGTTGGTTAGGTTAGCCCCTCGATCTCTAGATCAGGACAGCAGGAGGCTTTTCTTAAGGCACATGAAAATGTTCCTGAATTTTGACAAGTTCCTACCACGCCATGCTCCTTTTGTCTAGCGCAAATATGGTGCTGCATGGTTCACAGAAGATTTCCCTGCGTTCGACCCAGACAACGAGGATGAGGTGAATGAAGTTTGGAGAGCTTACTTGGAGCAGACAGTGCTATCTTGCAGGATTGGGGCCAACGCGAACCAATATGGGCTGGTTGGGTATCAGCCTAATTGCGTTGCTAGGCAATTTGGCATGTCTCAAATTAGGCCAAAGAGCTTCTTTGAGAAGGCAGATCGAATGGTGTTAGGTACAGGCATTACTGAAAAATTTTACAAGAAGTACCTTAGGATGATAGACACCTATGAGTTCACCTTCAAACCCTTCGAGTTCAAGCCCTCTTTCTACTGCACTGATGGATTTAGTGCTTGGTGGAAAGATTACTACTCGCGCTCATCCATTGGAAATGCAGAGCACTTGTTGGGAATGGTAGAGAGTGGCTTTATAGTGCCAGCTCTAGGAAAAAAGATTTCTGTCTCAGGTCGAGGTAAACAACTTTAGACTTTCCAATTTCCTTCTTTAATATAACACCTTATGCTTTTATACTAACTTGGTGAGATATTTTTTTTTGCAGGCAAAGTTGTGAAGCAAGATGCTGGGTCTTCTCAAACTTTAATCGAAGTGAAGAAACCCACGGGGGTGAAGATTAAAACAGAGGTCGAACCTCCTATGCCAAAGGTACTTTAAACTTTTATTTCACATGTTTTTAAACTTCACTTTCGAAATTGTCTCTAACTTGCCCTTTTACTTGTTCAGAGTGGAAAGAGGAAAGGCAGCACTGAGACTGTGTCTGCCAGCTCGAAGAGGTCGAAAGACATACCTATTGTTGATGTAGAGGTAAAGTTCAACATTTCCTACATCAATTCTTTTGGCCTTCCCCTTTTTTTATAAAATCATCCTTTATCACTCATCATTTTGGTTATTCTAGGATGATGATGACAAGGAAGAGGAAGAAGTTCCTTTTGTCAGGAAAAGGAAACAACCATCTGCTTCGATCTCTGCTGAAGGAGGACCTTCTGCTAAAGAGGATAAGGTCGAAGAGGCTAAAAAGAAAAAGAAGCAGCAAGAGCCTAAAGCTCAAGAGTCCCCAAAGACAGATCAAGGGGAGAATGATGAGAGAAGGAAAAAGAAGAAAAGTGAAGAGGCAAGGCCTGTGGCACCTGTGAGGGAAAAATCAACCATTAAAAAGACCAAGGTGCACAAGGCACTCAAAATCCACACCTCCAGTGACAGTGGTGAGATCCCTAAACCTAAAGAAAACCCTGCACCAGAGAAGAAAACATTAGTCGAAAAGGACCAACATATTAATGTTGCAGAGGATAGGGTTTCTGGGCCTAAGGATGATCCAAAGCCACAGCCAGAGCCATTGGTCAGAGGCCAAAATGCCTCAAATGAGGAGTAGCAAGAAAATGTGCAGAATGATGGCACAATTCTAAAGCAAGATGCCCCCAACTTTGAGCAAAAGAATGATTCCCTCACCAATCCTGAGATCGAAGACAAAGAGGTATATTTCATTTTATTTTCTAACTTTATTATTTTATTTTGAATAGTCTATTGTTTTTATTGACCTTTCCTTTGTGTTTGTAAGATGAATCGAAAGAAGAGATTCCCCAAGAGAACAAACAACCAAGTCCTAAGGAGGCATCAAACAAGGATAAAGATGATGAAACCCAGAACTCTAAGGATGATGGCACCAACAAAACTGATGATGGGAAGGTCGACCCAGAGCACTTTGGTGAAGGGCCCAATGAAGGAGAAGGGCAAAAAATAAGCACTGATGGTGATGGCACTACAATTTTGCCAACCCAATCAAGCATCAAGTAGACTCCTCCTAGTGCTTCTACTAAGTCTGGCCAAGCTAGTTCGACTCAAGAGTCTCTGCATGATTCTGATGATATTCCTGAAGCTGAGGCTGGTGGTCCAGATCTTGCTTCAGTCTCTTCGACCTCAAGGCTTTCTGCATGTCTTGGTGTGCAAGAAGAAGAGTTTGCCAACATGCACAAATCTGACCCTGCAGGGACTCTTCGATTGTTGCTTTCCAAAAGACAGAGCCAAACTAACACTTCAAGCGAGCACACCACTAGTGATTCTGCTCCTTCGAATGCTGACATCAACTCAATGGTGCGTCAAGACTCTTTGCTTTTGCGTCTCACCACTGACTTTGCCCAACAGGACATATTGAAGCAACTCGAAGAAGAACCCACTCGTGCTTACAGTCATCTGGTATTCCTGAAGAAATTGCACAATCCCTTGACTAACGAAGCCACTTTGGGTAAAGTCATTCAACTTAGTTCGATCATTGATCAATTTGCCAAAGCTGTGCAGAAGCGGAATGATAATGACATGAGACTGGCTACTCAAAAACAGGCTCAGGCCATGTTTTATGAGAAGGCACAGAAAGCACAAGCTGAAGTGGATAGGTTATGTTCCCAAATGACAGAAGGGATTCCAGGGGTCGAAAACTGTAACAAGAACATTGCTTATTACAAGCAACAAATCAAACTCCTGGAGGAACAAATTGTGGGGTATAGGCGCAAAATCATTGAGGATGAGACAGAAAAAGCTCGAATCGAACAAGAAGCCAAGACTTCAACTCAAGAGCTGATTGATGCGCATGGCATGGAGGGAATTCAAGCTTTCAGTTCAGCAGAAGTGGTCGCTGAAGAGATTAAGTCTTTGGAAAGCTCTAATCTTGTGGTTGAAAAAGAGCTTGCAACCCTGAAGAAAATTTATTCAGAATGCACTAAAGACTTGTAATTTACTTTCGTTTTATTTGTCTTTTCGAATAAATTTTGATGTTCAATCTCACTTGGATTTACTTGTAATTTGAACAAAGTCCCAGTTTGTGGCAACTTTATTTATAATTGCCATTTTGCTTTCATGTTCGAATATTATTCCATGCTTATTTTTACTTCGAGTAAAACAGGTTTATATTTTTTCAAATATTTTCCATTTATACCCAAAGTACGCTTTTCAGGAGTTAACTCCTCAATTTCATAAGCACCATTTGAATAAACTTGAACAATTTTAAATGGTCCTTCCCAATTTGGGGACCACTTGCCCAATAGTCTATCTTTCTTATCCATAGGCAAAATTACTTTCCAAACTAATTCTCCAACACTAAAAGACTTAGACTTAACTTTTTTATTGTAAGCCTTAGATACCCTTTCTTTTTGTTTTGTTAAAACTTCCAGAGCATTAAGTCACTCTTCATCTAAATCAACTAATTCATCTGACATCATCTGCCAATAATGGTCTAAAGGTATTTCCATTTGTCTTTGCACCCTTGCTGACTGCAAATGTATTTCGACTGGTAAGACAACATCATGACCATAAGTTAGTCGAAATGGGGTGGTATTAGTTGATTCTTTAGGAGAATTTCTGCAAGCCCATAACACTTGGTCTAAGGTTTTATGCCAATTTCTTGGCTTTTGGGCTATGTGTTTCTTTATCAAATTAATAATGATTTTGTTGGCTGCTTCAACTTGACCATTTGCTTGTGCATAATATGGTGTTGAAGTTAAGAGTCTAAAGCCAATTTCTTGGGCAAATTCCTGCATCTTTCGTCCAGTAAAAACTGAACCTTGATCAGTTGTAATATTTTCAGGAATTCCAAATCTATAGATTATATGATTTTGTATGAAATTAATTACTGCCTCTTGATCAACATTTGGTAAAGGAATGGCTTCTATCCATTTTGTGAAATAATCTATTCCAACTAAAATATAACGTTGATTCTTTGATGAAGCAGGCTTAATTTCACCAATCAAATCTATAGCCCAACCCCTAAAGGGCCATGGTTTTACTATTGAATGCAGTTCACTTGCAGGCACATGCTGAATCCCTGAATGCCTTTGGCATTCTTGGCAACCCTTGGCATATTCTATACAATCTTTCAGCATAGAAGGCCAATATAGACCCTGTCGAAATAAAAGCCATTTCATTTTATGCCCTGCTTGATGAGAACCACAAGTACCACTATGAACATCAGAGATTGCTATATATGCTTCTGTTTCATTAAGGCATTTTAACAAAATTCCTTCAGAAGTCTTTTTGAAAAGATCATTTTCAAAAATTATATAGCTTAAAGCCCTATATTTTATCTTTCGACCCACATTTCCTGTTGGATTCCTAAGATAATCCACAATAGGTTTTCTCCAATCATTATCTGACAGATTGTCAATGGCAAAAATTTGAAAATTTTCATGGGGATTTTTCGTCTCACGATTGATTTGTGGTATCGTATCTGCCCCCACAAGTTTTGGCATTGACAATTGTTCAGAAATTGGTTCTTGTAAAACCATTTTTTCTTTAATTTCGATCAATTGTGTCAACTTTTCCTTTGACATCTTATATCCTGGAGCAATTTGAGCTAAATCATTTGCTTCTTGATTTTCTAATCGAGGTACATGTTCAACATCCACATGATCGAAACAATCTAATAAAGAACTAGCTATAACAAAGTATTTTGCTAAATGTTCTTTAACACATTTATATTCTTGTGTTAATTGTTTCAATACCAATTCAGAATCACCTCTTATTTTAATGTTCTTTGCCCCCAAGTCTTTTAGTATTTCCAAACCTGTGATTAAGGCTTCATACTCAACTTCATTATTAGAGCAAAGTCCATTTATTTTATATTTGAATTTAGTTGGAACTTTAGTAGGTGAAATTATTAATATCCCAATTCCAGTTCCATGTTTATGTTTGGATCCATCAAAGTAGAGAATCCATGGTTGAATATCTACATATTCTTGTGGCATTTCGACCAAAGAGTGATCAACTATAAAATCTGCCACAATTTGACCTTTAACAGCCTTCAAAGGTTTATATGTAAGTGAATACTCAGTTAATGCTAATGCCCATTTTCCAATTCTACTATGTAATATAGGTTTAGTTAACATATGCTTAATAACATCGAAATGAGAATAGACATAAACATCAACAGGCTTTATATAATGCTTAAGTTTTGTACAAGAGAAATAAAAACAAAGACAAAGTTTTTCTATGGCAGTGTATCTAGTTTCTGCATCGTTCAAAACTCTACTAAGGTAATAAACTGCATTTTCTATGCCATTATCATCTTCTTGAGCCAACATTCTTCCTATTGTCTTATCAGACGCAGCAATGTACAACTTCATCGCCTTATTCCTGCTAGGAGGCATTAAAACTGGAGGCTTTATTAAATATTCTTTAATGTCATCAAAAGCCTTTTGATGCTCTTCATTCCATCTGAATGGATCATCCTTTTTGAGTCGCAGTAGTGGTGAGAATGCTTGAGCCTTTCCACTTAGATTCGAAATGAATCTCCTCAAAAAGTTGATTTTTCCAAGCAAAAATGTAACATCCCGAAATTTTTAATAAGAAAATTGCATAGAGAAAAACTTTATTTCTTTAAAAAGTCTGACTATCATTTTTTTTCTTTCTAAAGAATAATAACTATTCAAGTTTATAAATAACAATTATACAACGAGATAAATATTTCTTCCATATTACAAATTAATAAAACCCACATTTGTTTATCCCCGCGTACATACAAGCAAATTATGAACTTCACACTTCATCTTTAGCACCTACAACAATAATCATGTAAGGGTCAATTTCCTTATCCATATTGAATCATACTCACCACAAGAATATGTCATAAAACAATAACAAAACACTTCACCTTACCGAAAATATAATTATTAGTTTATTTTTAAAAGTAACTTTTCTTTCGTCATATGCTATGCAATGCGACTAAGACCTCCCTATATGAGAACACAAATGATCCGGATAATAAATTTCATACCAATGAGAAACCTGCCACAAAGGCACCTGCCACAAAGGCAAAAATATCGAATCTGCCACAAAGACACCTGCCACAAAGGCAAACATACAGACTCTGCTATACACATCCTATACGATGCAATGTCTCAATAATATAATATCTTTTTCTTAAAAACTCAAACATACTCTCATACCACTGTACTCGATCGAAACAAGTTTATTTATTTAATTTCATCAATAAGCACAAACATGCACACGAGAAAACGGAGAGCATATACAACAAGCATGGAATATACATATTCTATGGTAAGATTAGCATGAACGTATACACGTACTCACTGATCAGGAAAACTATTTTACCAAACAAGCAATATAGTGATTATTAATGAATAACATATTAGCAAACATATATATAAAAGAGTAAATATAATACATATGACACTATAACATAAACATATGAGCCGAACCAAATCCTTGCCTCCCCCTTTTTATTTTCTTTTTCTTAATTAGATAGTTTAATATTATTTACTATTTATTTTCTATAAATTTGATTCCTTTGGTTCATTTTAAATGATAAAAGTTCTACTATCATCTCACAACATAGTCCTATGTAATATGAATATATGGGGAAAAAGCCCTTACCTTCGCCGCTTTTATTCCGAACATAATATTAGTATAAATTCGCAATTACAGTAGTGCACTGAAACAATATCTCTCACCCCAAAGTTCTTTCCGACGGTCCGATGATTGAAACAAAAGCTATGTATTGAGAAGACAAAATATAAAAGTGGATGCTAGGGATTGATCAATGGAGTTGGAATGTAGACATGAGTAATAAAAGAAGGGAAGTGGGCGCAAAAGCTAGAAATGGAATGGGTATAATGGGTGTTAATTTCTTGCCTAATCAAATTAAATTGAATACTTACTGATATTTAATATTGAAACGGATGTGTGGAGAATTTAAAGGAGAATATGTGCAACAAATCCATTAAGCAATCCAAAACGTGGGAGGGACATAATTAAGAGGTATAACCATTCCTTTAAATAATATTAAAGTATGAAAACGTGTGGAAAATGAATTGTAATCATGGGCATTGAATTAAGGTAGTAAATTAGAGCATCAATAGCGCAAGTATACTAAGTCCATGTTCTCTATAGCATACGTTGGCAATAAAGAATATTGCATTGCACTTTGTATGACCTGGCAGTAGAAGCAATGAAAATGAGTTGCCGTGATTAACTTAGCCAACGTTCTCTAAGTTTAAATAGCACATTAAATACTATTGTTTTATACATATTTACATTTGATTTGGCTATTAATACTCCAACGGCTATATGCTATATGATATTTTTTTATCTTTGTATAAATATTAGTAGTAATTTTATATTTTTGTACACACTAATTTACCTTCTAAAATTTTACTATATTTTGTTTCTTTCAATTTCCAATCATATTTCATCTATCAAATGTATCCTAACCAATGGGATAAAATTTGGAATGAAGTCATAGATGATTGCCTCAACGACAACACCGAGGAAGAGATGATAAAGTTAGTACGTGAGGCGCAACAACAAGCCAACAATACAAGTAGGCGTAGAAAAAGAACAGTGATAGATCGAAGTCGTGAAGAAGGGCATAATCGATTGTTCAATGATTACTTCTCAGAAAATCCTGTATACACCGAAGCACAATTCAGACGAAGGTTCCGTATGCGAAGACATGTGTTCCTTCGCATTGTTGAAGCTCTTGGAAATCATGACGAGTACTTTCAAATAAGGAGTGATGCAGTTGGTAGAATGGGACTTTCACCCTTGCAGAAGTGCACTGCTGCTCTTCGTATTCTAGCATATGGATCACCAGGTGACAGTGTGGATGACTACGTTCGCATCGGTGAAAGCACGACATTGGAGTGTTTAGACAGGTTTGTAATGGGCGTGTGCACAATATTTGGTTCTCAATACATGAGAAGGCCAAACAATGAAGATATTGCACGTCTATTACAAATTAACGCGGCACGCGACTTTCTAGGTATGTTGGGTTCAATTGATTGTATGCATTGGGAATGGAAAAATTGTCCTGTCGCATGGAAAGGTCAGTTTTCTAGAGGTGATCATGGTAAACCCACAATCATGCTTGAAGCAGTGGCATCTCAAGACTTGTGGATTTGGCATGCATATTTTGGCACTGCGGGTTCTAAAAATGATATTAATGTATTAAACACATCTGATGTGTTTAATGATGTTTTGAGCGGAAAAGCTCCTGCAGTGCAATACACGGTGAATCGAACCACATACCATATGGGGTACTACCTAGCAGATGGTATTTATCCTGAGTGGGCAACATTTGTCAAGACTATCCCTATGCCGCAAGGAGAAAAGAGAAAGCTATTTGCCCAGCGACAAGAATCAGCACGAAAGGATGTTGAACGAGCATTTGGAGTGCTCCAAGCCCGATTCGCTATTGTACGTGGTCCGGCGCGTGCTTGGCATGTGAATACAATGAAACACATAATGTTAGCGTGTATCATATTGCATAACATGATTGTTGAAGATGAGCGAGACACATATGCAGGTAATTTTGATTACGACCACATTGATAATAATTTCTCCACAACTGAAGTATCTGCTGGTCCTGATCCCAATTTGACAACATTGTTTGAAAGGATAGCACATGTGCATCAAAGGCAAAACCATCGCCAACTTCAAGCAAACTTGGTAGAACATATTTGGGAGAAATTTGGCCATGAGAATAACGAAAGTTAATTTTTATCTTATTTTGTATTTCATTTAAAATGTAATTGTTGCTTATTGATATGTGTTATTTTAAATTCCTATGAAAATGTAACTTTTTTTATGTGTTATTGTTTACTTTTTTATTAAAAAAATTAATATTTTTATGCGTATTAATTAAAATAATTAAATTAATAACTTTGAATCAAAACTAATTACAAATAAAAAAATATAAACATGTGGGGTCAATATTTGGTTCTTTATAACCAATCACCATTAAAGTAAAAACTACTCAAATCAACTATAAATTTTTTAAATCCTACAAATCACTTTGGACCCACAAAAAGTAACTTAGTTCACCCACTTAGTTTACTCCCACTAAAGAGCATAAGACTAAGCCACATTAATTAACCATGGTCAAGGCTTCACGTTTGGTTCATGAGAGAAATTAGGAGATTAAAATTTGTGGGGCAAAATAAGAAACAAATGAATTAAGGTTTGGTCAAATGAAATCAATATAATTAAACTATAATCATACCATTAAAATAAGAGTAGAAAATTGGATAATTAAAATAAATAGAATATAAAATAATCACTATATAATCATATTATACGAAACTAGAAAATAACCATTATTAAAATACATATAAATTAATAAAAGACTGAAGTTGTTTTTTGGTCGAAGGAGGCTTTGTCTCTAAGATGGCCTTTGTCTTGTTTTGGTTTATTTCAATGCATTTTTTATGCACCACAAAACCAAGGAAATCTCCTGCATGTACACAAAAAGCACACTTTAATGGATTCATTTTTAATCCATGTTTCCTCATTCTTTCAAAAGATTGCCTAAGGTATAGCAAATGGCTATCTTCAGAAGAGGATTTAATGATGATATCATCAATATAAACTTGCATGAATGTATCTATAAAATCATGAAACATAGAATTCATGGCCCTTTGATAAGTGGCCCCAAGCATTCTTTAAACCAAAAGGCATAACAACCCATTCATAAGTGCCTAAAGCACCAGGGCATCTGAATGCTATTTTAGATACATCCTCTTCAGCAATGAATATTTGGTTATAACCAGAATAACCATCTAACATGCTTAGGAACTCGAAGCCTGCTGCTGAGTCTATCAATATTTCTGCCACAGGCATGGCATATTCATCTTTAGGCGTAGCATTATTTAAGTCCCTAAAATCTATGCATACTCTAAGTGTACCATTCTTTTTAATAACAGGAACTATGTTTGCTAACCATTCTACATACCTGGTGATGTAATATCAGAGTAAGTATTTAATTATCGTATCCGCAGGGACTAACGCGATATCAATTGTTGTTTCACAATTACCATTAGTTCTAAGTTTGGGTTTGAAAAGAGTTTTAATTGCAATTTTGTATAAAAGGCAATGAAATAAAGATTTGATTTCAGAGAAAAGGAATTGTCGGGATTAGAATTCACTTACTCATTCCTATGTATTAATTCAACCAACATACACATGCTTAGCTATTAATTCATATTTTCACAAATTGCTCATCGACTATTTCCGTGTCCGGAGTACATCGCGAAATCAATTGTGTCGATTAATATTCGATTTCTCGATTTATCGATCGACACAATAGCATTAAGATTCAATATTAGCATGAATATTAAAACCTAAATCTATATCTAGAGTTTAAAGTTTTAATATGTGATTATCCTAGATCTAAAGATTCAATTAACATATATCTATATCAATTGAATCATTGAAATGAAACATAAAGGGCAAGGATAACACAAATATGAATCAATAACTAAAACATATATATTAAGATCAAAATCAACACATATTCATGAGTAGTTACATCTAATCCCAACAATAAACAAGTTTAGCCACTCATTGTCATGGTGACAAGCTTACAAAGATGAAGGGAAGAACAAAGGAAGAACATTAACACTTGATCTCTCAAGTTGAATGGATCCACCTTCAATCTCCTTTGATATCTTGCTCTTCTGGTTTCTCTAGCTCTTCTTATCTCTTGAAATTTCCGAATGAATCCGTTTTTCTCTTTCCAAAAGCTATTTATAATAATCTAAAAAGTGCACGGTCGCTTGGCTACGAAGGAGGTCGCTCAGCTACCAAACCTTTCTTCATGAGAAGGGTTTGCTGACACGTGTCCCACTCAACCTCTGAGTCACTAATTTTTTCTTTTTCATCGCTCCAAGCCAGCAATGGTCGCTCCAACCGACCTCAGCCAGATCCTGCCTTGTTCTGATCGCTACCCATCGCTCCAAGCCACCAGTGGTCTGTTTGCAAAATTTGTTTTTATAGCTTTTCACTACTTTTTCACTTAGAAACCTATCAAAAGGGTTAGGATTAAGATAAACTACATGTATTTAACTAAAACAAGTTTATACACAATTTTGGGGATTTAAATACAACTTCTATGCAAAACACATTGATAATTGCCGTATTTGAGTGACGAAATTAACTATATTTTGGCATTTATCAACTCTCCCCAACTTAGGACATTGTTTGTCCTCAAACAAAAGTGAAAAATACTTATAGACAAGCTGCATTTAATTGCTCAAGATTAGGTTTGTTATCAATCAAATCTTTAAAACAACATTTTTCTTTTAATGAGTAAAGCATTACAACTTATGATCAATCTTCCAAATATTCAAAGAAATAGAACATGATCATGAAAGGATTGTTATGCCTAAGCAAGATTCTCATTTTCCTTGACAAACAATCAAAAAGCAAATACTATCACAAATTTCTCACAAGTGTATCACTCAAAGGTAAGTGTTTAACTCAATCCGAGCAAGGTGCATACAACAGTTCGATTCAAACATTTATCCAGGCAATATCAAATAACACACCATTAGTTGTGGATCACTAAGGACTTTATTAAGCTTGTAATGGGGCTGGGCTACAAAAAATCATTGTTTTTCTTTGGATTCAAAAAGCCTAGGATAAGAGAGCATCATTCTTGAATATTTACATCACAAAAGACATTCACTCTCTTTCACTTTCCCCTTTTCTTTTGATGTGGTGATTCTTTTTCTTTGACACTTTTTTCTTTCATTTCATTTTCTTTTCAAGAACATTCATCAAAATTTTTTTTCTTTTCACATGTGTGTCAACTTTTCAAATTTTTATTTTTTTCTTTTCTTTTCACTTTTGATCACCACACAATTCTTTTTCTTAGTTGAATTTTTCTTATTTTTCTCTGATTTCCTTCTCCCCAACTTGAATATTTACATGACCCTATTGAAATACAGTTGCTCTCCTATCCTAAGACAAAGGACGAGTAGTTGTTTTTCATTCTTTTTCAGCTCAAGGGTTCAAAACAAACAAAATAAACATTTTATGGCTCAAATGGGGACACAAGGGATCACACATTCTCACATGACAAGCTTTTATTTGGCCAAGTAGTTATACTCAAAAAGAAACATGGCCTTGATCACTTCCACAACATCAGATACATCAAATAATAGCAGGATTAAGCTAAAATCAACTGAATATACATCATTGCCGGCTCTCCATAATTTTTGTGAACAATGGAAGGCTCACACAACTCACCCGGCTAGATTGAATAGCACATGTTTCATCATGTTTAATAAAGACAGTGAGAATCATCTTAGGACAAGCAACACATTTCAAAAACATGTTAAATTCCTAAGCATATTTTGAAATCATTCACAAATTGTCATGCTTCTCACAACATCAAACTATTTCATTTGATTCACTACAAACCGATCTTTGAGTCTCATGAAATCATGGTTGTCATAAAAAATGATATTCACAATGGTATTCGAAACAAAATACTTAAGGTCATGGATTAAAATTATCCTAAAAACATTAAACACCATATTCAAATTTATACAAGAAAAGATAATACATGGCATGGTTCGCATACATGCTTGATCAAGATGACACCAAAAGAGCATGCACATGACACCAAAAGAGCATGCTTCACGAGATATAGTACATATATTACAATAGAACTGAAAAGGAAAATAACTAAAGCTTAAAGAGATAAATGACTGAAAGCTTTTTAAATATCACTCATTTACGACGAGCTTTTCAGTCATTATCTACGTCATCAGAAGTCATCAGACATTGAGTCCTCATCTACTGCCTCCTCATCTGAAGCTGCCTCATCATCATCTCCATTATCATCATCCTCATCCATATAAGCATCAGCCGCCTGCTGATCAAGGGAATCATCATCATCTCCACCAGCAGCATTTCCAGCAACATCATCACCACCAGCTACAGCTGAGCTACTCCCCCCCGGAATATAAGGCCTGACCCCAGGCCACTGCACATGACTCAGAAAACTCTCAGGGTTCATTACTGGTTGCTGAAGTTGGGAATTATAGATTGATTGATGGACAACTTGCATGGCTCTAAACCCAGCATCATGGAGATCCCAATTATAAGTAACAAGGTTATGAAAGGTAGTAGGGTCCATAGGTGGGTATCCCGAAGGTGGGAAAACAGGTGGAGCAGGAGGAGGTGGGACAGAAGATTGACCACCAGCTTGGTCAACAAACACCGTAGTCTTCCGGTATTTGCAATTTTTCTTTGCATCCTTATCGGTATATTCCTTCAGGGTGAGAGTCTTGTGGAAGGGACGTCCGAGATTGGTCTTTGATTAAACCCATGATCAAACCGGGGAATCCCAATGTACTCTTATGTTTGAGTCTCGTGACCCGAATGCCGGATAGAACTGTCTCCTTCATTTCATTAGCTATCACCCTTACCACATCAATTTCAAGGTTTTTCTCCATATAGTACATAAAAGTAAGCACCCTCATTGAAGCATCAGAGGTATGAGTGCGAGGGATAACATTATGGAGGGTAAAAGTGAGCAAGAGTTGGCTAGGGATTGTAAGGTCATCCCTAAGAGCACGTAGAGGGGAGCTTTTGTCACCATTCCATTCAATTTCATGCCCGGGTCTAAGTAAAGTGCGAGTGATTTCTGGGACATTCCAATTCTCACGGGCTAAGTGTTGAGTGAGGGCACAATAAGTGTCAGATGGTAGTGGACTTGGGTTTCCTAAAAATGTGTTTATGGTATCCCTATCAAACCTAATTTCTCTACCCCGAACAAATGTTCGAAAAGTGACAGGGTCCTCATCATCAAGTGGTATAGCATTGGCATAAAATTCCCTTACCAAGTCAAAATGGATCTTTTTAGTAGGATTAGCTAGCTTACCCCAATTGCGGCTGTCAATTATGTCGGCAAAACGACTGAAATCACCGACATCACTGATCTCAAAAATCCTCTCGGGACAAATGGTCCTTTGTTCCAGCTCTTTGAATCTTGCAAACTGCTCGGGCCCGAGAAATCGAGTAGGATTAAAACTTGTTCTTCGGGGTGTGCTACTACTCCCGGTCTTACGCTTCTTGACTTGTTCCTTTGCTTTCTTGGGTGCCATACCTAGAATCCACAACAATTAACAACAACAGCTCAAATCAGTGCCTTTTATGCAATTAACTTTAAACAAACATGCCAATATACAAGCAACATTGTTGAAACATAAAAACATAGCATGAATGTTCATCAATGTTCAATCACCATTTTATAGGAATCTCATTTTTTTGAAACATATAATCTTGGACTTCATGAATGTTCAAAACCCAAATTGAAATTTTCAGAAACATAGCATGAATTTCATTTTATTTTTTTTAGAAACATAGCCATATGAATGCATGAAATTTTCAAAACTCAAACTGTAATTTGGGGTTTTACAAGAAGAAGAACAACATGCATAATGGATTCCTAATTGAAATTAAAGAGGAAAAGTGGGGTTTCATCAAGAGAACGAATTTGCAAAGAGATTACACAAATTGGGAATTTCAACCCTTTTTCAACCCTAACTCTTCTCATAATCAAGAACAAGTAAAATACATACCTTTTGCAGAAATTGATGCACGAAAATGAAACGAAACAGTGAGAAATTAGCAAAACCTTGATAATTTTGGTAATGGGTGAGGTTTTTGGAAAGGAGGAGAGGTTTTGGAGATGAAGAGAATGAGTTTGTATGAAGAAAAAGTGAAAAATGGGTTTCAAAAATTGATTCCCGTGTTTTAGTGAGGGAAGACGCTGACTGGGCAAGTAAATGGTGAGTGGGATACAGCTGGCAGTGCAAAACCTGTCACAAGTGTCGCGTTTGGTCGCTGGGCTACGGGATTGGTAGCTGGGCGACCGTAGCAGAGAAATCAGGATTCTGCAACATTTCATTTTGCACAGCTTGCCCAACCTAATCTAACACTAATCAACTACAGAATGCCAAATAAAACAGAGAAAATATTCACAAAATTGGGTTGCCTCCCAACGAGCGCTTGTTTAACGTCATTAGCTCGACGCCTTTTCGATTAATTCAAGGATCGACAAGTGGAATTCTAGTGGTGAGTCGATCAAATTCACCACCAAAATACAGCTTCAACCTCTGACCATTCACAGTCCATGTTTTCTTGGTAGCTGGATATTCCAAAACCACTGCACCATATGGTTTAACTTCATGAATCTTAAAAGGACCGGACCACTTGGATTTCAACTTTCCGGGGAATAACTTCAACCTTGAATTGAACAACAAAACCATTTGTCCCGGCTTAAAATCTTTATGGAGAATCCTCTTATCATGATAAGCCTTGGCCTTCTCTTTGTAAAGCTTAGAAGATTCATATGCTTGACCTCGCATTTCTTCCAACTCTTGCATTTGGATTTTTCTTTTCTCTCCGGCTTGATTTTCGTCAAAATTGAAGAATTTCAAAGCCCAATAGGCTTTATGCTCAAGTTCCACAGGAAGATGGCAAGATTTTCCATAAACCATCTGAAATGGTGTGAGACCTATTGGCGCTTTGAAGGCTGTCCGATATGCCCACAGTGCTTCATCCAACTTCATGGACCAATCCTTTCTTGATGCGGACACAGTTTTTTCTAAGATTTTCTTTATTTCCCGATTCAAGACCTCAGCTTGTCCATTGGTCTGTGGGTGATATGGTGATGCCACTTTGTGCTTGAATCCATAATGCTCAAGTGCTTTTGCTAACTGTGAATTACAAAAATGCGATCCTCCATCACTTATAAGCACACGAGGAGTTCCAAAACGAGTGAAAATGTTCTTTTTTAGGAATTTGACCACCGTCTTGCCATAGGCTTTTGGTGATGCAATTGCTTCCACCCACTTTGACACATAATCAACCGCTACTAGAATGTATTCATTAGAAAATGACGAGGGAAATGGACCAACAAAATCAATGCCAAAACAATCGAAGACTTCAACAACAAGGATGTTCTGTAAAGGCATCTCATTGCGCCGTGAAATTCCTCCGGTCTTTTGACAGTTGTCACATCTTTGAGTATGCTCATATGCATCTTTGAACAAGGTCGGCCAAAAGAACCCCGATTGTAGAACTTTTGCTGCTGTCCTTTCACCATTGTAGTGACCACCATATGGCGAATTGTGACAATGCCATAAAATGCTAGTGGCCTCCTCTTTAGAACACATCTCCGCAACAAATTGTCAGCTCCAATCTTGAACAAGTAAGGATCATCCCAAACATATTGATTTGCTTCACGGAGAAATTTTTTTCTTTTATGCCAAGTGAATTCATCCGGTATTAACCCCGAAGCTTTGTAATTAGCCATGTCAGCAAACCACGGCCTTTCTTGCATCATAAGTAACTTTTCATCGGGAAATTCCTCCCTGACTTCATGTTCATGTTTGGTCACCTCATTGTTCACCAACCTCGACAAATGATCAGCTACCAAATTCTCCGTAACTTTCTTATCCTTAATCTCAAGATCAAACTCTTGCAGCAAGAGCATCCATCTAATGAGTCTCGGCTTGGAGTCAGACTTTGTAATGAGATACTTGATAGCTGCATGGTCAGTATACACAACAATCTTTGAACCAATTAAGTAAAAACGGAATTTTTCAAGCGCATACACTATTGCAAGCAACTCTTTTTCTGTTGTTGCATAATTGATTTGAGCATCATTTAGCACTTTACTTGCATAGTGTATAACATGAAAAATTTTGTTCTTTCTTTGACCAAGGACTGCACCAACCGCATAATCAATAGCATCGCACATAAGTTCAAATTTAAGTGACCAATCAGGTGCTATGATTATGGGTGCAGTTGTCAATCTCTTTTTTAATTCTTCAAAAGCAATTAAACAAGAATTATCAAAATGAAAAGGCTTATCTTTGTTAAGCAGGTTGCTTAACGGTTTTGCGATTTTGGAAAAATCTTTGATGAATCTTCGATAGAATCCGGCATGACCAAGAAAACTTCTGATTCCCTTTACATTAACTGGTGGTGGTAGCTTTTCAATCACTTCTATTTTTGCTTTGTCCACCTCTATACCTTTTGCAGAAATCTTGTGTCCTAACACAATGCCTTCCGTCACCATGAAGTGATACTTCTCCCAATTAAGAACCAAGTTAGTTTCCACACACCGCTTCAGTACGGTGTCCAAATTCTTCAAGCAATGTTGGAATGATGGACCGAACACGGAGAAATCATCCATAAACACTTCAATGCATTTCTCTATCAAGTCAGAAAAGATGGCTTGCATACATCGCTGAAATGTCGCAGACGCATTACACAATCCGAAGGGCATTCTTCTATAGGCAAAAACACCAAAAGGAGATGTGAAAGCTGTTTTATCTTGATCTTTGGGGTTGACTGAAATCTGATTGTACCCCGAATATCCATCTAAAAAGCAATAGAACTCTTGACCAGACAATCTTTCAAGCATTTGATCCAGAAACGGCAATGGAAAATGATCTTTTCTGGTTGCTTTGTTAAGTCTCCGGTAATCTATACACATTCTCCAACCCGTAACAGTTCTTGACGGTATTAGTTCATTCTTATCATTTGTGATCACCGTCATCCCTCCTTTCTTTGGAACTACTTGGACTGAACTCACCCAGGCACTGTCTGAAATTGGATAGATCATACCGACTTCCAACAACTTCACTACTTCCTTTCTCACAACCTCCTTCATAGTAGGATTCAATCGACGTTGCGGCTATGCTACTAGCTTGTAATCATCCTCCATCATGATGCTATGCATGCAATAAGATGGACTAATACCTTTCAAGTCGGATAAGGCCCATCCTATCGCTTCTTTGTTGTCTTTCAAAACTTGAATCAGACTTTCTTCTTCACCTTTTGACAGAGAATTGCTGATTATTACCAGCTTTTTATCATTATCTTCAAGGAAGGCATACTTTAGATGTGATGGTAAAGTTTTCAATTCAAGCTTCACTTCTACCGGCTTTTCATCATCTTTCAACTCTTCAATTGTTTTAGGTTGGGACAACTCTTAAAAAGCATCAAGTTGCTTTAAAAAGTCGTCAATCTCTTCTTCTTTTTCTGGGTCTAGTGCTTCAAAAGCGTCGGTTAAGGCTTGTTCAAGGGATGAAGGTCCATGTGCTTGCTTTCTTACATCTAATATGGCTTCTTCAGTAGCATCAAGTTTGAAGCACACATCTTTCTCGTGTGGATGTTTCATAGCTTCCCATAAATTGAAACTAACCTCCTCATCTTGAACTCTCACTTTCATCACCTCGTCATCAATATCAATCATCATACGCGCAGTCTTCATGAAAGATCTACCAAGGATCAAAGGAACATCATCATCTTCTTCAATATCAATCACGACAAAATCTATTGGAAACATGAACTTGTCAACTTTCACAAGTACATCTTCAGCAATTCCGGATGGACGAGTGATGGATTTGTCGGCTAGCTGTAATGTCATCCTTGTTCCTCTTATTTCCAAGCCACCAATTCTTTCAATTACGGACAAGGGAATGAGGTTAATGCTTGAACCTAGATCAATAAGAGCCTTTCCAACATTCACATTACCAATGGTAACCGGCAACGTGACTCTCCCGGGATCTTTTTCTTTTGTTGGAAGAGTTCGTTGGATAATTGCGCTACAGCTTGCATCAAGTTGAATGACTTCATCATCATTGTACCTCCTCTTTTTGGTAGGGATCTCTTTCATGAACTTTGCATATGTCGGCATTTGCTCTAAGGCTTCGGAGAATGGAATATTGATTTGCAATCTTTTGAAAATATCAAGAAACCTTGCATATTGCCTTTCTTTATCCTTCTTTGATGGAGCATGTGGATATGGTAGATGTTGAATTGAAGGATTCTTTGATTTACTCTTTTCTTTACTTACTTCAACCTTTTGCTCTCCATTTTTTTCTTCTTTTTTTTTTCATTTTTTTCAACTAAACTCTCCTTTTTATTTTTTTTCTTCTATCTCTTCCTCACTACCTTCTACTTCCTCATCTTCTTTTCTTTTCAAGATCTCTTCCTCCGTTCTCAAGTTATCACCAATACCCTGGCCAATCTCCTTTCCGCTTCTGGTTGTTATAGACTTGCATTGTTCTTTCGGATTGTTTTCAGTGTTTGCAGTAAATGATCCTCCTTGATTGTTATTATTTGCCACTTGTTTAGCTATCTGGCCAATTTGAGTTTCAAGGTTTCTCAACACCGCATCATTGCCTCTTTGATACACTTGGGTTTCTTCCTGAAAATTATGTTGCTGCTGTTGGAACTGTTGCATTTGTTGA
Source organism: Trifolium repens (assembly GCA_030408175.1). Classification (NCBI taxonomy): domain Eukaryota; kingdom Viridiplantae; phylum Streptophyta; class Magnoliopsida; order Fabales; family Fabaceae; genus Trifolium; species Trifolium repens. Next base: position 49,197,202 of record CP125842.1, on the reverse strand, counting down.
TTATGTTTTATTTGCATATCCATGAACCTACTCATTGTCTCCTCCAAATTTGAATTATGATTTTTTTGTGGAGGTGGTTGTGGCTGGTTGAAACTTTCATATTGTCTTTGCCTATTTGATGGTCCAGCATCTTGTCTCCAACCCTAGCCGTAGTTTGAATTATTTCCTCTTTGATAACCAGTGTTGTTTTGATATTGACCTTGCCTTTGCTGATTTCTCATAAAGTTCACCTCTTCATTTTTTGGAGGGCAATGACCAGTTGGATGATCACCTGTACATAGTTCACAATACGCAACCTGCTTAGCCTTGCTTGACTCTTCCTGAAGGCTAATCATCCGAGACATTTGCTTTGAGAGTTGATCTACAGTGTTAGTGAGAAGCTTGTTCTGAGCTAAGACTGCATCTGAAGTATCAAGTTCAAGAACTCCCGGCTTTCTTTGCGATGGATTCATATTGTAGTCACCGTGACCGTCACTAAGTGCCATTTTTTCAATTATTGCTGTAGCATCTTCAACACTCAATGATAATAAAGAACCATCAGCTGTAGCATCTAACAAAAGCTTTGTTTGTTGAAGGAGTCCGTTGCGAAAGATATGAATTTGAGTGAGTTCATCAAATCCGTGATTAGGGCACTTCCGTAACATAGACTTGTAATGCTCCCATGCTTCATTTAGAGTTTCATTTGTACCTTGAGCGAACACAGCAATAGATGTTTTGGCCTCCATGAACTTGTGATGCGGGAAGAATCTTTCAAGAAATTTCTCCTCAAGAGTATTCCAATTGGTCATAACTTGAGTAGGTTGATCAAGATACCACTCCTTAGCTTTACCAATCAACGAATGTGAAACCCTCTTTGGAACACCGATTCTTCTTCAGCTTTAGTGGCTCCGAGTGAACCGGCTATCTCATAGAACTTGACAAGATGATTGTAAGGATCTTCATGTGGCAAACCTGCAAAAGGGTTAGCATATAACAGTTGCAAATAACCCGTTTTCATCTCAGTTTGTCTGGCTCCAGCTCTTGGTCTTGCCAAGTGAGCCAAACGTCTCGGGCTATTTTGGCATGGTTCAGGGGTTGGTGGTGGAGGTTCTTCCATCGTTTCTTCGGCAATAGAAGATGTTGAAGATATAGAAACATAAGTTCCTTCTTGCTGCTGTCTCTGTTTGGCTTGTTGTTTTCTTCGTTTGTTTTTACTGTTGTTCTTTCGAGCGGTTTTCTCAATTTCTGGATCAAAAAGTAAGTCCTCTGCTGGGGTCTTACCTCGCATAAACAAGAGTTAACAATCTAACCAAACAAGTTAGCATGCACAAGGAATAAAAGTAATTTAAACAGAAATTTAAAGTGTAAGAATGCTTAAAACGATAGAAATTGTTAAACACACTAATATCAAATGCCAGTCCCCGGCAACGGCACCATTTGATGTAATATCAGAGTAAGTATTTAATTATCGTATCCGCAGGGACTAACGCGATATCAATTGTTGTTTCACAATTACCATTAGTTCTAAGTTTGGGTTTGAAAAGAGTTTTTAATTGCAATTTTGTATAAAAGGCGATGAAATAAAGATTTGATTTCAGAGAAAAGGAATTGTCGGGATTAGAATTCACTTACTCATTCCTATGTATTAATTCAACCAACATACACATGCTTTAGCTATTAATTCATATTTTCACAAATTGCTCATCGACTATTTCCGTGTCCGGAGTACATCGCGAAATCAATTGTGTCGATTAATATCCGATTTCTCGATTTATCGATCGACACAATAGCATTAAGATTCAATATTAGCATGAATATTAAAACCTAAATCTATATCTAGAGTTTAAAGTTTTAATATGTGATTATCCTAGATCTAAAGATTCAATTAACATATATCTATATCAATTGAATCATTGAAATGAAACATAAAGGGCAAGGATAACACAAATATGAATCAATAACTAAAACATATATTAAGATCAAAATCAACACATATTCATGAGTAGTTACATCTAATCCCAACAAAACAAGTTTAGCCAATCATTGTCATGGTGACAAGCTTACAAAGATGAAGGGAAAAACAAAGGAAGAACATTAAGACTTGATCTCTCAAGTTGAATGGATCCACCTTCAATCTCCTTTGATATCCTGCTCTTCTGGTTTTTCTAGCTCTTCTTATCTCTTGAAATCTCAGAATGAATCCGTTTTTCTCTTTCCAAAAGCTATTTATAATAATCTAAAAAGTGCATGGTCGCTTGGCTACGAAGGAGGTCGCTCAGCTACCAAACCTTTCTTCATGAGAAGGGTTTGCTGACACGTGTCCCACTCAACATCTGAGTCACTAATTTTTTCTTTTTCATTGCTCCAAGCCAGCAATGGTCGCTCCAAGCGACCTCAGCCAGATCCTGCCTTGTTCTGATCGCTACCCATCGCTCTAAGCCACCAGTGGTCTGTTTGCAAAATTTGTTTTTATTGCTTTTCACTACTTTTTCACTTAGAAACCTATCAAAAGGGTTAGGATTAAGATAAACTACATGTATTTAACTAAAACAAGTTTATACACAATTTTGGGGATTTAAATACAACTTCTATGCAAAACACATTGATAATTGCCGTATTTGAGTGACGAAATTAACTATATTTTGGCATTTATCACCTGGCAGTTCTGATGAATTTACTCTTCAGCAGCCTTTCGATCTCCTCCTTGATCTTGGACATGATTTCTGGTGCAAATCTTCTTGGCAATTGTTTCACTGGTTTTTTACCTGCCTTGATTGGTAGTTTGAGTTCGACCATTTCTCTACTGAGTCCAGGCATCTCATTATAATCCCATGCAAAACAATCACTAAACTCCTTGAGAAGTAGCACCAATTTTCCTTTTAGATCAGGATTGATATTGGCACTAATATAAGTTGGCCTTTTTTTTGAGCCATTTCCAATGTCAATTTCCTCCAAAGGATCTTGCGCTTGCATCTTTGGGTTTTCATTCAATGGATCCCTTTCGAACCCCAGGGGCTCTTCATCATATATACAATCAAGCCTTTGGATCTGTGTCATAGGAGTGCCATCATTTTCGACCTTGGCTTCTGTAGCCATATTCTGTTGGATATCAGCTTCCAAAGCCGTATTTAACCTGCTTTCGGCCATATAAGCCGTAATTCTGGCCCATGCATTGGACTCAGTCATAGTAATCTTCGTGGATATCCCACCCAGATGCTGCATCTATCTCCTCTCTTTCCCATATGAAGCCCTGGGTTGGGTGGAGTTTAACTGAATGTATGACATTATCAGAAGGCTTGAAAGCATTCTCTTTGTCATAGCATGGCGCTATATTCGCCAAGTTCTTGTCAAAGGTCTGCTTAGATATGGTATCTACCTCTGACATATAGAAGCTTTGGTCAGCTTCGATATTTTCTACAATGCCATCCTCCCTCCAGAGTATCAGCTTTTGGTGAAGGGTCGAAGGCACATCACCCACTCCATGAATCAACTCTCTTCCCAATAGCAAGTTGAAGTTCGCCTTGGATTGAACTACCACGAACAGAGTTGGTCGAACTATACTGCCAACAGCAACATCCACTTGGATTGCCCCCCTAGAATATCCTGTCTTGCCTTCATAGTTTGACAAAACAATATTATGGGCAGATAGATCACAATCATACTTGCCTATTTTGGGCAGCATAGACAAAGGCATTAAATTTACAGCAGCACCTCCATCTATCAACACTTTGTTGATTCCAACTCCCTCCACTTTTGCTCTAATGAAAAGGGGTTTGAGATGGCTTTTCATGCCTAGATCTGGCCTTTCGAATGTGGCTTGCTGTTCTTCGATGCAGCCATTATTCATGATATAATAGCACATTGGCTTTGGCTCAGCCATTTCCAACTGGTCGAAATTAGTTTCGAGCTCAGTTACTTCTGATTGAACATCAAATTCTGATGGTAATATGGAAACCACACATATTACATCAAAATCTGGCTCAGAATCCAGCAGATCATCATCTTCCATTTTATTTTCATCTATTGGAAGAGAGATTCTTTCTTTTGCTGGCCTTCTAGCCACCTCTTTGTATTGGCTTGCTTGAGGAGCTTTTGTAGCCAACTTCTTTTGGCGTTGGAATCTACGCCATTGAGTCCTTGTCATTGGATGTTTACCCTTGTAATTATTTATGTAAGAGTATTTATTAACATCCTCAGAATAGCTTAATTTGGTACCACTGGAGCCACCAACTTCCATTGCACCTTTGTTGAATCTTATAGTCCCTTGGTGCATCCAACGTTCCACAGGGATCGAACCAGATGGACGGAAAGTGGGCCTTCGATCAATTTCAACAGGATTGTTTGGTCGAGTCAGGATGCCCTTTCCTTTGCCCTGGTATTGCTTTGGCTTTGCCCCCTGCCTATTTGTCATAGGTTGGAACTTCATAAGGCTTGCAGTAGACTCTTTATCACAAACAGCACTGCAACGGGCACAAAGCATCACCCCTTTGTTCTCCAGTTTGCACCTGTTCAGAAAGTCGATTAGATCCTCTTCAGCACGAGGGTAAACCACTTTCATCTTCTCATAGTATTCTTCTTCAGGGATTTGTTCTGCCTGCACCTCTGTAATCTCCATGGCTTCGACCATCATTATCTCTTGTGGTTCAGCATAGAGAGTATCAGCGCTTTGCAACGGCTCAACATCCACCTTTGCAGCTTTGGGTTTTTCACCAAATTTGAATCTTCCCTCATTCAAAGCTTTATGGACCAAGTCCCTGAAAAGTACACATTGTGAGGTTCTATGTCCAAGAAAATTATGATATTTACAATAACCTCTTTTCTTTCTCATATCTAATGGGGGTACTTTAACACCCTTAGGAACCACAATTTGGCCATCAGTAACCAACAAATAAAAAATCTCATCACATTTGGTTATATCAAAAGTGTAAGTTTTTGACACATATTTATCATTTTTTGGTTCAACATGATTTTTCCCATTTGAAGGTTTAAGAAGTTTACAAGTATAGGGAGGACCAGGTTTTAATTCTGCTAAATCTATCTCCCCCTGTTCAACATCTTCATAAGAGACATCATATTCTTGGTCACTTTCATGTGTTTCCACATAAGCAACATTTTCTTTTTTATGATACTTAGAATTTCTAGCCTTTTCTGCTTTCAAGCGTTCGACCTGTCGAACCCTATTAGCCAATTGGGCCATATCTCTCAGATGTTGAGTATCTAATTTCTTTCTGATCGAATAATCTAGGCCACCAACAGCCATTTCGACCAATTCATGTTCAGGCACCTGAGTAAAGCATCGAGCTTTAAGTAAGCGGAATCTGTTCAAATAATCATCCACAGACTCAGGAGTTTTGCGCCTAACACTTGCCAATTCCTTGAGACTTATTTTAGACTGTCCCATATAGAATTGTTCATGGAAAACCCTCTCCAATTGATTCCAATTGAAAATTGAGTGTGGAGGGAGAGTAGTAAACCATGTGAAAGCATTTTTAGTTAGAGAATTTGGGAAATATTTCATCCTTAAATTCTCATTATTGGCTAAATCTCCTGCCTCTGTCAAATATCTTGCTATGTGCTCAACAAGAGATTCACTAGTGTCACCAGCGAACTTGGTGAACTTTGGGATTTTCCAACCCCTTGGTAATTCTGTTTGAAGCACATATTCTGATAAGGCAGATATAAAATGAGGCCTATGCATGCCTATGTTTAAACCATTTTGGGCTAAAATTGTCTCGACCAAATTTGCTATGTTGTTTTGTCCAGCAAAGTTATTGTTTTGGACATTTCTAACTACGTCATCAGCATTTTGGTTCCTATTAACTAAGACAATTCTAGGATTTGGTTCGACCTGGGGCAAAGCCTGTGGCTGCGCTTGTGGTTCGACCACTGGCACAGGTTGTTGGACTTGGTTTACAGGATTAGCCACATTAATTTGTGCAGGCACAATGGCATTATTTGGTGTTTGTGCAATTTGCAAAGGCACTACATTTTGAATTTGAGGAACTTGTTGATTTGGGACTTGAGGAGCCCCAAAGAAATCCGCAATTCTCCCCATTTGGTTAGCCAACAATTGGTAACTTTGGTTAGTGTTTTGAATTAAAGGATTAAAAACTGTGCCAATTTGTTGTGTCAACATGTTAACCATGTCATGGTTGCTATCATCCATTTGTTGCCTCATTGATGCCAAGGCAGTATTGGTTAATGTAGGGATGTTATTTCGTGTGGCAGAGCCAAATGTTCCAGTATTATTAGGGACATAAACACCAGGCGCTGTTTCCGTGAACAATGATGCGCTCGTTTGCAAGCCCTGCATCATAGTGGTGGGCATACCATAAGGGTAATTTCTACTGGCGCCTTGACTCATATATTGGGAAAAGGGTAATTGAAATATAGAAGAACTAGCGCCACCCCCATTGACATGAGACCTATTTGGAGAAAAATTACTCTCCATATTATGAACTAAAGTTAAAATAGGCTCTGTTGTAGTCGAAGTAGCGGTTCTGGATGATGGCATAGCCATGGTAGCGGTTACTACTGAAGATGTTGGGGCAGAAACTGTTGCCCCAGTAGTGTTGGGTATAATCTCACTGATTACAGGAGAGACTATAGCCTCAGAAACGCTCGAATCGGTTGATGCATTCGAACCGTTATTATTATTGTTTCCATTTGGATTTTCCATGTTTTGTCTTGGGTTATTTCTAGGTGGTGGTCTAACCATTTCAGGAAGTGATTTCCCGTTTCTTAAAAGCATACACTACACACAAGACTTTTGGAAACAAACTTAAATACAGAACAAAATAAATACACTAACTTTGAAGAAAATCTAAACGTAAAGCACACAGTCCCACTGGGCGTGCCAATTTGTTTACTGTGAAATTTAGTAAACAACCGCTAGTTTGATTATTACAAGAGAGACCAACTAGTAAATCTCGGCACATAGTGCTTTGTTTATATTTTCAAAGGAAATAGTATTCATTATTGTTCTTATGTTCATAAATGTTGTTTTTTATGTGTTTTTATATAGCTTGAATTGCAAGTAAGAATGTTTATTCAATTGAACAAACAGAGGGAAAGAATGAGTCAAAATAAAGACCGTTTGAAGAAAAATGAAAGAAACTGTAAATTTGCATTTAATGGAAAATGTTTACAGAAACATAAATGGTGCACATTACATACAATTTCTCCTTCGAACTCGTTTCTCTCGTTGACATGGGTACTTTGAGTTTTGATAGGATTTTTGTATAAAGATTGTGACCCTTTGTTCGATCAAATTACTAAACTATTTATAGACACTAATTCCTAACTGCTAATAACGCCTAAATAACCACAGAGAGGATGCGTGTCTTGACACGTATTTTGAATTTGAATCTCTTCTTATCTTCTGATTTAGCCGTTGTATCCATCGAAGTCGAAATAACAATGATTTTCCTTGAATATTTGCTAAGTCCATGCTTCTCTTCTACATCACTGAATACTTCGACCCTATTAATACTTCGACCAAATCGAAAGGATCCTGAAGAAAACACACAATTCAAGAATAATGCTCAATAATAGAACATTTATTATATGTTCATGCATTTATTATATGTTCATGCATGATTGATCATTAAATTCATTGGCTCTGAAAACCAAACATATTTAATGACTGTTAAAATAATCATATAATTAAACAGAATTATCTTAATCACATATTTAGAACATATTTTACTTGGTAAAAATATGGGCTAACAGGGTGTAACTGGGTTGTGGGTTCTGTGAGAAAGTAGTTATCATAAACACTTTGTACATTTCATTATTATTAATATTAGAGTGCTTCCGCGTTATTTTGCTCTTCCACAAATCTGATAATATGGGGAAATTTTGCGTAGTTTCCTAACAACTGGTATCAGAGCCAGTTGGTTGTTTTTGCTAATTTTTCTAGCGAATGTATTATTCACATAAATAGCAACTTTTGTGAATAGTGCAAAATTTGGTCAGCGTTACCAACTTTTCACAGAGGTGTTCCAAAGCACGGTGATTCGTAGAAATTTTCAAAGACGATCCTGAGGAAGTCAGATTTGAGTGGGAGAAATGGCTGCAGACGACGGCAAAGTGAAAATTGAAAAGTTTGATGGTGCGGACTTTAGCTTTTGGAAGATGCAGATAGAGGGTTATTTGTATCAGAAAAAGCTACATCCACCTCTCACAGAAAACAGGCCAGAATCGATGAAGGAAGATGAGTGGAACCTTCTCGATAGGCAAGCACTCGGTGTAATCCGGTTGACATTGTCTCGTAATGTTGCTTTTAACATTGCGAAGGAGAAGACAACAGCTGGTCTTATGAAGGCTCTTTCGAGCATGTATGAAAAGCCTTCAGCATCAAATAAAGTTCATTTGATGAGACGGTTGTTTACACTTCGGATGACAGAAGGCGCATCGATTACGCAACATATCAATGAACTTAATATTATCATAAACCAATTAAGTTCAGTTGGTATCGACTTTGATGATGAGGTACGAGCATTGATACTTTTGTCTTCCTTACCAGATAGTTGGAGTGCTACTGTCACGGCTGTGAGTAGCTCATCAGGAAGTACAAAGATGAAGTTTGATGATGTTCGTGATCTGGTTCTCAGCGAAGAGATCCGACGGAGAGAGTCGGGTGAATCATCATCCTCTTCAGTATTGCATACAGAGTCAAGAGGAAGAAATTCAACCAGAGGATATGGACATGGTAAATCTAAGGAAAGACGGTCCAAATCCAGAAATCATCGTAGTTCCCATAATTTGAGGAATGTCGAATGTTGGAATTGTGGAAAGTCAGGACACTACAAAAATCAGTGTAAGCTCCCAAGAAAGAACCAAGAGGTCAAAGATGAAGCAAATGTTGCTTCAACCTCAGGAGGAGGTGATACTTTGATATGTTCTTTGGAGAGTAAGGAAGAGTCTTGGGTGTTAGACTCTGGAGCATCGTTTCATGCTACTTCCCAGAAAGAATTCTTTAAGAATTATGTCTCTGGAAACCTTGGTAAAGTTTACCTTGGTAATGAACAATCTTGTGAGATTGTCGGCAAAGGTGAAGTGAAGATTAAGTTGAATGGGTCTGTATGGGAATTGAAAAATGTCAGACATATTCCCGATCCGACGAAGAACTTGATCTCCGTAGGCCAGTTGGCCAGTGACGGTTACACAACAGTCTTCCATGGTGACGATTGTAAGATTTCAAAGGGTGCAATGACGATTGCTTGCGGTAAGAAGAGTGATACTCTTTACATGACAGCAGGAGCATGTCATTTAATTGCAGTTGCAACAAATGAAAGTCCCAATCTATGGCACCAGAGATTAGGCCATATGAGTGAGAAATGGATGAAGGTTATGCACTCAAAAGGAAAACTACCAAGTCTTCGGTCAATAGAAATTGACATGTGTGAAGACTGTATACTTGGAAAGCAGAAAAGAGTCAGCTTTCAGACAAGTGGAAGAACCCCAACGAAAGAGAGACTCGAGCTTGTTCACTCTGATGCTTGGGGTCCAACAAATGTCTCATCTGTTGGTGGAAAGAATTACTTCGTGACTTTTATTGATGATCACTCTAGGAAGGTATGGGTATACTTTCTGAAACATAAGTCAGATGTATTTGAGGCTTTCAAGAGATGGAAAGTCATGGTGGAAAATGAGACAGGATTGAAGATCAAAAAGCACAGAACCGACAATGGTGGTGAATATGAAGACACCAGATTCAAGAAGTTCTGTTATGAGTACGGGATCAGAATGGAGAGAACTGTACCAGGAACGCCTCAACACAATGGTGTAGCAGAGCGTATGAACATAACATTGACTGAGAGAGCCAGAAGCTTACGTGTGCAGTCAGGCTTACCTAAGCAGTTCTGGGCAGAAGCAGTCAGCACAACAGCATACTTGATTAACTGAGGTCCATCGGTTCCATTGGAGCACAAAATACCAGAAGAGGTATGAAGCGAAAGAGAGGTAAAACTCTCACATCTTAGAGTTTTCGGCTGTGTAGCATATGTGCACATTAGTGATCAAGGTAGAAATAAACTTGATCCTAAATCAAATAAGTGCACTTTCATCGGTTATGGTGAGGATGAGTTTGGCTACCGCCTTTGGGATGATGAAAACAAAAAGATGATCCGCAGTAGAGATGTAATCTTCAATGAAAGAGTGATGTACAAAGACAAGCATAACACAACCACCAACAACTCAGAATTGTAAGTGCACCAGTTCATCCTCATGTTTTAATAATTGTCAAAACACATGAAAATAGGATTGAACATATTTTGGCAACATTACAAATGACTTGACAACAAAGAACTATTTTCTAAACCTTGAAAAGCTGATTTTTTAGGTATTTTGTATCGATACATACATAGTTGTATCGATACATATGTCCTGAAATTACTTCTGTTTGATTTTGTGCATTTTGTATCGATACATATATTGTCTGTATCGATACAAAAGTGGTCTCTCAGAGACAGAACATCATCTGTGTATCGAAGCATGCTTGCATGTATCGATACACATCTGTATGTTCTCAAAATCCAGAAAACTCATGATGTATCGAATCATGCTTGCATGCTTCGATACATATCAGTCAAGATTTCAAGATTCTGATATTTGTATCGATACACACCCGTGTTTGTATCGATACAAAAGTCAATTTTTCCATTTTTTAACGTTGGTCAAAGCATTTGTATCGATACAAATGATCATTTGTATCGATACATGTATGAAAAATTATGCCTAAATTTGCTCATTCTATTTTCTCTTTAAATAGCAATGTGTTGTGTCTTTGTGAAAGAGAGAGAAAACTAGTGTGAAAGATTAGAAAACGCTTTGGGTACAAATTGAGTGAGAATTTGCATCAAAGGTTTGATTCAACACAAGTTCATCATCTTCATCAAGTTTGCAATCAAAATTGGATTTGAGTATGGGATCAATTCAATAGAAACTGCAGATTTGTGTGATAATGTTCGATACGGTTCGCGGTGAATCAGAATCGTGATCGGGTTGAATTGCGTTGAAGGTTCTAGTGTTTCTCTCAAGTGATTCAAGATCGTGCGTGTCTTGAAGGATTCGACAACAAGGAATGAAGGACTCAGCTGGACGATTGGGTGCGGTTTGGCACAAGGTGAATCGTTGGAATCAGAGGGTGAAGTTTCGTTGGGTGTCGAGGTTATTGGCATTAGTTTACATTTTGTCTTGCTATAGGATTATAGATTTCAATTGTAAACTGTGCACTTTTTGTTCATCAAGTTTTTGATCTATAAACTCTCAAATAACCCGTTTGGTTATTTGGGGGGAGACGTACTCGGATAAACGCGTGGACGACGCGCAATCCGGGGAACTCCCTAATCACATCGTGTGTCTCTCTTTATCTCTCTCTTTTAATTTCGTTAATTTTGTTAAATTGATTAATCGATTGAATTTTTGTTGTTCGTATTGGTTCACAAAAATTCAATTGGTTCTTGCTTGATTGTGATTGACCTTGAAATATCAAACCATATAACTTGCTTGGGACTGTCTTTGCTAATCAAATTAAATTTGAATATCTTGCATTAATCGTTCCGATAATTTTCCTAATTCGTTCAAGGCGATACTATCTTTCCTTTGGTCAAAAGGTGCAAAGTAGACTACCAATCCGGTGGTGCTTCCGCGCATTGTTTTTAATCAAATAATTTTTTTAAAAAAATTGCCGTTGATTAAATAAGCCACTTATTCAACCCCCCTTCTAAGTGGTAGCCTAGTAGTCTAACAAGTGGTATCACGAGTCCGGTTCAATTTTGCTTGCAAAATTCGAAAGTTTGTGCCAATTATTAGACAACATGGCTTTTGCACCTAAAGGGGCGTATAATAGGGCTCCTATATTCAATGGAGATCATTTTGACTATTGGAAAAGTAGTATGCGTATTCACATCAATTCTTTTGATGGTGAAGTGTGGAATGCTATTGAGAACGGTCCGTTTGTTCCAACAATCACCGATGCTCATGGCATTGTCACCAATAAGCCTATGACACAATGGACGGAAGAGGAAAAGGAAAAGGCCAATTATGATGCAAAGGCACAAAATATTTTAATATCATCCCTTGGGATTGATCAATTCTATCATGTGTCACATTGTCAATCGGCTAAGGAAATGTGGGACACATTGGTAACTCACTTTGAGGGTACCAATGATGTAAAGATATCCAAAATTAATACATTGACACAAGAATTTGAGTTGTTCCATATGCTAGATGGCGAGACCATCGAGGATATGCAACAACGATTTATCAAAATAACCAACAAGTTACATGGTTTGGGAAAACTAATCACAAATCAAGATGCCACTAACAAAATTTTAAGATGTCTTAGTAGGTGTTGGCAACCGAAGGTCACCGCGATTAAGGAGGCGAACGACCTCACTACTTTGAGTCTTACAACTTTATTTGGCAAGCTTACGGAACATGAACAAGTACTAAACTTGTTAGAAAAGCAAGAGAAAAGTGAGAAAAAGGGAAAGCACAATGACAAGGATAAGGAAAAGGACAAGAGGACAATTGCTCTAAAAGCCTCAAAGTCAAAGTCCAAAAAGGTAGAGCATGTGGAAAGTAGCTCAAGCGAAGACGATTCCGATGATGAGGAAATGGGACTCTTCGTGAGACGCTACAATAGGTATGTGAGAAAGAATGGGATAAGACATTCCGATGAGAATCTTAAAAAGTATCGAAAAGATAGTGGTCACCGTCGGAGGAATGAAGATGCTAGGTACTCTAAGAAAGGAGCATGTTATGAATGTGGACAAATCGGTCATTTTAAACCGGATTGTCCCAAGCTCAAGAGAAAGGAGAAAGGGTCACCTTCATTCAAAAAGGGAAGCAAGGATAAAGGAAAGAAAGCTTATGTTGCATGGGAAAGCGGAAGCTCATCTTCCTCTTCATCATCAAGTTCTAGCTCTAGTGATGAAGACGTGTTGGCGAATGTGTGCTTAACACCTCATGATCATAAGAAACTTGTTCCCAAAAAGGTAAACCAAAATCCCTCTAGCTCATATACTCTTTTAGAATATCATGAGTTGCAAGTTGCTTTTGAAAAGTTACACAAAGAAACTAAAGAGGCTTTTCAACGATTAAAAGGTTTAATGGAGGTTAATAAATACCTTGAGGCAAAAGTTTCGGAAACGGAGCTTGAGTTAAAAGCCCTCAAAAAGTCTTTGATTCAAAAACCTCTTGTGACTTTTGATAGTTATGGTAACGATAGGACCGGATGTGATGGATGCTTTTACTTACGTAGAGACTTACGAAAGTTACAAGATAAGCTAAAAGAGCCATCCAAGCCGGAGATTACTTTTGCGATTGATCCATCTAAATTCAACAAATCTTTGAAACTTAAAAATAAAAAGTATAAATTTGTTGAAAAGGATCATAAGAAAAGTAATCCTTATATCGTTTGTCATTATTGTTGTGACAAGGGTCATACTATTGCAAAGTGTCATGCTAGAAAGGTATTGGTACCAAGAGGCAAATTGCAATGGTTACCTAAGTTAGACAATAATGGTGCTACTAACATACTAGGACCCAACATGAGTTGGGGACCTATTTCAAATGTCTAAGTATGTAGGGAATTGTCTTGAAACCATTGACAAGAGACACCGTAAACAATGGAGTTCAAGACCTACGAACAAGGAGAGCAATGAGAAAAGCTTCAACTCAACACTTACAATGGTGCGGAAATTGATCACTTCCTCCACCTAACACTCAAGGGAAGATTCTATTCTCTACTCCTTCCTTTATATTTTTTTTTTACTTAGCATTTGTTCTTTGGTTCATATACATACAATTTTTCATCTTAATATGATATTTGCTTTGATAGTTGTCTAATCCTTCATTTCCAAGAATTTTGCTCAAAAATATTTATAAGTTTTTGAGACTCATACGTCTTAAATGGGGATTTGACAAAAATCATTACAATTGTCATATTAAGTTCATACTTAGTTTGTATATGTTTGTTTTGTTCTTATATGTGACTTTGTGTGCATACATAGATATATATTTTCATATGATTAATTTTGGTACTTTGATTGATTTATGTGAATGCCTTATCATGCATATATGGTTTGACATGTGTTCTCATGTTATAATGTGCTTTGGTACTTTGTTTTGCTCACATACATAAAAGTGTACCTTATCGGTTATATGTGTTTCATACATACGTGTTATTTGAAAGTCATAAAAATTATTTTTGAAACTTATAAGTTCATGTGTTTTTAAGAAAAAATTGAAAATTATGCATTTTGGATCGATACAAATAAATTTTGCATGGATACATGTCAGTTATTTTTCAAATTTTCAAAATGAACTGATATGTATCGATACATATGAACTTGTATCGATACATAGCTCTTCAGGTTGGACAGAACGTTACTCATGTATCGATACATGCCTACATGCTTCGATACATACTTCGAAACGACTGACTTGTATCGATACAAACATTAATATGTATTGATACAAAACACGTGAAACAGCTTTATATGACAATTTTCATTCATTCATGCATCAAATCATCACAAACCTCTTCTTCTCCAACATGAACACTCTCAAAACCCTCATTCCCAATTCTCTATCTCCCTCAAAACTTAATCAAAACTTCCAACATTTGACGTCAAACCACTTCAAATTTGGTACCCATTCATAATCCTCCATCAATTTAATGGTTCTTAGTCTATAATATTCACATTGGAAGCAAGAAGTATCTCAACTTGGGTTTACACAGTCTTCATCTCTTCAAACTTTCAAAGGTAACATTTCACTACTTCTCACCTTAAAAATGTCTAGCAATAGAAAGAAGGATGATGGTAGGACTAAGATAATCAGGGTTTCTACTCCTGATCAAAACTTTAAGAGAGAAAATTTTATCCATGAAAATTACTACAACTTCTTCATTAGAACTTGCATGGAAAAGAAAGTGATTCCCCAAAATGCTGTGAGTGTTGAGACACTTGAGGAATTACATTTGGGTGATGTTGCTGAAATTATTCGGAGAGAAAATCTCACTAACTTTTGCAATCTAAGAGATGCTTACATAGAGGAATTAGTTAGAATCTTCTATTCCGGTATACAAGAGCAAGATGGTGCTGAATTTGAGTTTTGTATAGGAAGGAAGATTTTCAAGGTCTCTAACAATCTTTGGTTTAAACTTTCTGGTTTGAAATCCGATACGAACCTAACCAAGTTCACTGATGTTGAGGGTCCTAAGTACAATATGACTGAGTTTGCTAGCACCCTAACCAAAAATGGTAAAAGTCCAAACGGAAAAGCAGGTAGACTCAAGCAAGGTCCAAGAGTTTTACTGTGGGTGGTGAATCACATTCTAAGACCTAGAGGTGGACCATACTCTAGACTCGACTGGAAAGACATTGATCTTATGTACGTCATGATGGAAAATAAGCAAATGGATTGGCCACACTACTTTGTCAGCCGTATGTTTGCCTTGAGAAACTCTAAAAAGGATCAATTCTTCGGATATGCGAGTATGATTTGCACCATCTTGAAACACTTCAAAATAACCCTTAACTTGGCAGGATCTTGGACTAGCCCAAAGAGAGATCAAATCTTTAGCATGACTCAGATGAAAAAGATGGATTATAAGTGGAATGATGTGATTATGGACTATGAGTTTTGTGGAAAGGAGGATGAGGATGAGGAGCAAATGCAAGGTAATAAAGAGGAAATGGGTAAAAGACCAAGAGTGGAATCGATTGAAGGTGAAAGCATGGAAGGTAACTCCTCGGAAGTTAGCAATGGTGCAATCATGGAAATGCTTAAGGAAATGAGCTTAAGACAAGCAATGTTCCAAAATGAAGTCACCAAGAGACTTGATGATATGAATGGTTACAATGTTACAAGGTTTGATCATCTCCAAAACCAAGTGGATGAACTCATCAAGCAACAAACTTTCGTTGACCACTACCTTAACCCCAACCTAAACCCGGATGGGATGAATGATGATGTTTAATGTTTAACCTTCGTTTTTAAGCATTTTATTTCTCTCTTCGCATGAACAATTTCTTTTGTTACTTCTTATGACTTTTGGATCATTTCGATTTGGTTGTACGAATATTTTTAATGTTGCCATGTTTGGGCAACATTTTGGATATGTATGACTTTATTTTGGATAATTTCGTATGTTTGGTTGTTTGGTTTTATGTTTATGCATTTGTTGCTTTATTTTGTTTATTTTCGTCCCATATTTTGATATGTTGGTTGATTTATAATGTCGATGTGTTTCAATACTCATGAGTTGGTTTATGGATTGTTGTTCTACATTCCATGTTTTATCATGATATTTGGTATTCATCATTGATATATTTTGGCATATCTTTGTATGTATTTATATTGATTGGAAATTTTTATCATATGTGTGCATTTCGACAAATGTAAGTGCACGATATGACTTGGATCAAAATTGATTGAACTTGATACTTCTAATAGACCCTCTTCTTCTTTTTGATATTGTCAAAGGGGGAGAGATTTGGATGCACAAGCTAAGGATGAATAGCTAAAAGAGTCTTGAATATTATCTACTACAACAATCGCATTATGGCATCAACTCAGGGGGAGCGTGCTTATTGTTAGCTTTGGTGTTTTAATTGCGTCTGTATACATATTGCTATTTTATTGCATATTAGGTATAGGTTGCATATTAGGTATAGGCTTAGCTTATGCATAGTTTTGACAATTATCAAAAAGGGGGAGAATGTAAGTGCACCAGTTCATCCTCATGTTTTAATAATTGTCAAAACACATGAAAATAGGATTGAACATATTTTGGCAACATTACAAATGACTTGACAACAAAGAACTATTTTCTAAACCTTGAAAAGCTGATTTTTTAGGTATTTTGTATCGATACATACATAGTTGTATCGATACATATGTCCTGAAATTACTTCTGTTTGATTTTGTGCATTTTGTATCGATACATATATTGTCTGTATCGATACAAAAGTGATCTCTCAGAGACAGAACATCATTTGTGTATCGAAGCATGCTTGCATGTATCGATACACATCTATATGTTCTCAAAATCCAGAAAACTCATGATGTATCGAATCATGCTTGCATGCTTCGATACATATCAGTCAAGATTTCAAGATTCTGATATTTGTATCGATACACACCCGTGTTTGTATCGATACAAAAGTCAATTTTTCCATTTTTTAACGTTGGTCAAAGCATTTGTATCGATACAAATGATCATTTGTATCGATACATGTATGAAAAATTATGCCTAAATTTGCTCATTCTATTTTCTCTTTAAATAGCAATGTGTTGTGTCTTTGTGAAAGAGAGAGAAAACTAGTGTGAAAGATTAGAAAACGCTTTGGGTACAAATTGAGTGAGAATTTGCATCAAAGGTTTGATTCAACACAAGTTCATCATCTTCATCAAGTTTGCAATCAAAATTGGATTTGAGTATGAGATCAATTCAATAGAAACTGCAGATTTGTGTGATAATGTTCGATACGGTTCGCGGTGAATCAGAATCGTGATCGGGTTGAATTGCGTTGAAGGTTCTAGTGTTTCTCTCAAGTGATTCAAGATCGTGCGTGTCTTGAAGGATTCGACAACAAGGAATGAAGGACTCAGCTGGACGATTGGGTGCGGTTTGGCACAAGGTGAATCGTTGGAATCAGAGGGTGAAGTTTCGTTGGGTGTCGAGGTTATTGGCATTAGTTTACATTTTGTCTTGCTATAGGATTATAGATTTCAATTGTAAACTGTGCACTTTTTGTTCATCAAGTTTTTGATCTATAAACTCTCAAATAACTCGTTTGGTTATTTAGGGGGAGACGTACTCGGATAAACGCGTGGACGACGCGCAATCCGGGGAACTCCCTAATCACATCGTGTGTCTCTCTTTATCTCTCTCTTTTAATTTCGTTAATTTCGTTAAATTGATTAATCGATTGAATTTTTGTTGTTCGTATTGGTTCACAAAAATTCAATTGGTTCTTGCTTGATTGTGATTGAACTTGAAATATCAAACCATATAACTTGCTTGGGACTGTGTTTGCTAATCAAATTAAATTTGAATATCTTGCATTAATCGTTCCGATAATTTTCCTAATTCGTTCAAGGCGATACTATCTTTCCTTTGGTCAAAAGGTGCAAAGTAGACTACCGATCCGGTGGTGCTTCCGCGCATTGTTTTTAATCAAATAATTTTTTTAAAAAAATTGCCGTTGATTAAAGAAGCCACTTATTCTACCCCCCTTCTAAGTGGTAGCCTAGTAGTCTAACAAGAATTGAGTGAGCCTGTGTATGCAGAGGTGGACGATGTCCTAGAAAATCCCACTGTTGAAAGTTCTCAGATAGAGGAATCAACTGAATCAAGTGATGCACAACCATTTGACACACCGGAGCATCACACTCCTACTCCTGTATTGAGAAGGTCTTCTCGACCCCATGTTCCCAACAGGAGATACATGGATTACATGTTAATGACTGATGGAGGTGAGCCTGAAGATTTTGAAGAAGCATGTCAGGCCACAGATGCTAGTAAGTGGGAGCTTGCAATGAAAGACGAGATGAAGTGTTTAATTTCCAATCAAACATGGGAACTAGCTAAGTTACCTATGGGAAAGAAGGCACTTCACAACAAATGGGTGTATCGAGTGAAGGAGGAACATGATGGCTCTAAGCGATACAAAGCTCGACTAGTGGTAAAAGGATTCCAGCAAAAGGAAGGAATCGACTACAATGAAATTTTTGCTCCGGTTGTGAAGCACAATACTATCAGGGCTATGTTGAGTATTGTTGCATGTGAAAATCTCTATCTTGAGCAATTAGATGTGAAGACTGCGTTTCTTCATGGAGACTTAGTTGAGGAGATATATATGCACCAACCTGAAGGATTCTCAGAAAGAGGGAAAGAGAATATGGTGTGCATGCTAAAGAAGAGCTTGTATGGTTTGAAACAAGCTCCAAGACAGTGGTATATGAAGTTTGAAAGCTTCATGCACAAGGAAGGTTTCAATAAGTGCAATGCTGATCATTGTTGTTTCTTCAAGAGATATAAGTTCAGTTATATCATTTTGTTACTTTATGTTGATGACATGTTGGTAGCAGGTTCAGATATGGACGAGATCAGAAACTTGAAGACGCAGTTGTCAAAAGAGTTTGACATGAAGGATTTAGGTCCTGCAAGAAAGATCCTTGGTATGCAAATCACGAAAGATAAGCAAAGAGGAGTTTTGCAGTTATCTCAAGCAGAGTACATCAACCGTGTTTTGCAAAGGTTCAACATGGGCAATGTCAAACCAGTTAGCACACCTTTGGCAAGTCATTTTCGCCTATCTAAGGACCAGTCTCCTCAGACGGAGGAAGAGAAAGAATCTATGGCTAACATTCCATATGCTTCAGCCATTGGAAGTTTGATGTACGCAATGGTCTGTACTAGGCCGGACATTGGCCATGCAGTGGGAGTTGTTAGCAGGTTTATGTCAAATCCAGGTAAAGCTCATTGGGAAGCAGTTAAGTGGATTTTGAGGTATCTACGAGGCACCACTAAGAAATGTTTGTACTTTGGAAAAGGAGATTTAAAAGTACAAGGCTACGTAGATGCAGACTTTGGAGGTGAAGCTGATCGCCGAAGAAGTACCACCGGTTACATTTTTACTGTTGGCACTGGAGCAGTTAGTTGGATATCGCAGATACAAAAGATTGTTGCACTATCCACTACAGAGGCAGAGTATGTAGCAGTAACAGAAGCCAGTAAAGAATTGATATGGCTTCAGGGATTGTTAACAGAGTTGGGTTTTACACAAGAGAAAAATGTTTTGTATAGTGATAGTCAGAGTGCAGTACATTTGGCAAAGAATTCAACATTTCATTCAAGAACAAAACACATTGGTCTTCGTTATCATTTCATCAGATCTCTGCTTGAGGATGAGGTGCTAACATTAAGCAAGATTCAAGGAAGTGAGAACCCAGCAGACATGTTAACAAAGGTGGTGACCATTGACAAACTGAAGTTGTGCTCATCTTCAGTTGGCCTGCTAGAATAACAGACTGTTAAATAATATTGTTTGACCAAGGTGTGAAGACCGATTGAAATCAGTCTTCAAGAGGGAGATTGTTGGTCAAAATGGATGAGAAAAACAAGGAAATGAAATAAGTAAGGTCCAGAGTAATTCATGGATGGAAAGCATGGAGAGAGAATGAGAAACATTCTCTTTTATTTGAACCATTTGTTTTTCCTTCTGCTTAGCTATAAAAGCAGAGTGCATTTCATTTCTTAACACAACAACAATAAGTGCAAGAGTTATAACAACCAGCTAGTTACAAAGGAGAAAATTCCAGTATAGGAGTTTTGTGAGAAATATTTAGAGAGAAATATTTCTTTGGGTGTAACTGGGTTGTGGGTTCTGTGAGAAAGTAGTTATCATAAACACTTTGTACATTTCATTATTATTAATATTAGAGTGTTTCCGCGTTATTTTGCTTTTCCACAAATATGATAATATAGGGAAATTTTGCGTAATTTCCTAACACTATTATTACGTGCTAAGGTCAAGAGGTATTTTTAATATCATTTCTTTGATGTCGAATGGGGTCACCGCACACTAAATAGTTTTTCATTCCCAACTATGATCGAAAGTCAAAATGTTTTTTTATTTGTGGCTTTAAAAATTGAATTCTGATGGGAATAAGAGTCAAAGTTTTTATTATGAGATCTTTTGTGGAGTCTCATAAGAATTAGGATTTTTTAAACGGTCAAAAATACAAATTTAATTATAATTATATAATTAAATTAACATGCTTATATTTGGATCACAATCTTATAATTAATCTGACAATCATCAATATCTTAAATGTGCAAATATAAGAAACATCATCTGTAGGGGATCCATATCCCTCCAAATGACCAAGTCACATTATCAATCATCACCAATCATTATTTTATGTTAAATAATTTATAATTCGGTTCCTCCTAATTGTAAATATTTTTACTACAATCATTATTTTGTTTTAATAACAAATAAACAATGAAAGAAAATATTGTTTTACAAATTAAAGGGCCAAATAATTGGTTGTATTGTACAACACTTTGTCAAATATTCCTTATGTCTCATGATAAATGTTATATTTGTAAAAAATAATAATTAAAATGTTCCAAAAGAATTGTTATTTTTAGTTTTAAAATAATTGAAATCGAAGAATTTGAGTGCGATTTCTGGTGCAAATAATTTTTTGTTAGACTTTACTTACTTTGCGGCCAACTTCAGTATTATCTAAACATCTTTCCCTAAAAATCAGAAAGTTAAAAAAAAACATTTTTTTTTAAATACTACTAATTAATACTATTTGCATCTCTTATAAGTTATTATCTTCCCTTATTCTATTCTTCTTAACTAGAGTGAAATTACATACTACTAGTAGTATGATATTTTTTGTGAAACAAAAGAGTAGTATATAGAGATATGCCTTTACTTACTTTGCACGACACATCTCTAAACAAAAATATTTATGCTTTTGCCAGCTATAGGATTCACTTAGGGTATTTTAATTATGTAGATGTTTTGGAAGAGCTGGCCCAATCCAGCTCCTGCCCGACATAAGGAGCTTTGAGCTCCTGCTCGACGCTGTGAATTAAGAGTTGTGCTCGACGCTGTGAACTAAGAGCTGTGCTCGACAGCTAACGAGCTCTCCTGCTCGGAATCAATACACCGCCACACTTTCCACGTGTTCCTATTTACTAGGACATGATATATGTGAGGCAACCACTTTTCCGCACGATGAGGGACAATTCATCACCAGGATAAGGACTAAATGACGGTTCCTTACTCCAACAAAGGAGAAATCCTGGCAGTCTCTCCTATTGGGCCGTCCTGCACAGCCCATTAGAAAGACATTGGCCCAACGCTGAGACTCTATAAATACTCTCATTCAGGGTCAGGTATTCAATTCTTTACTTACTTTCACTCTCGTGCCTGCAGATACAACCCCCCTCCGGTGGTAATTTGCTGCTCAACGTTACGGAATTACTCATCAAGTGAAGCATTCGCCGGTCCATCATCCTTTCTGATCAACAGGTTAGATCAGTAGCATATATTTAATTCAACAAATTAATTTTATTTTTTTGACAAATTGATGTTAAGAATCGTAATGTTACCACATGGGGCTAAATTAACTTTGCAATGCTGCCATAAGTTTGATAATTGTTTTACCTCTTGTGCAAAACCAAAAGCTTGTGTTACTTGCGTGTAAGTGACATCATGTGTATTTAATTACAAAAACAATAATAATACTTAATTATTATTTGATTTACAGAAATACAAAAAGCCAAATTAGGACACAAATATCACTTAATCTGTTTTTGTCTATTAATAAAAAGACACGTGGTTATTTTATTTTAATCTTTATCTTAATAAAAGTAAAGATGGTTGATTGACTGCAATCAGAGCCTATGTTATTTTTTTTCCCCTTTCACCACGAGTTTAATCTAGTTCGGGATTAGAGCCTATATTTTTTGTTCATACTAATAGAATAAAAATGAATCAAGTCACTCGATTTGATATAGTGGTGATGAGAGATTTATGTAATATATTAGAGGTTCTGGTTCGATCATCAACTCTATTGTAAACAAAAATAATAATCAAAAATCTGTTATATTTTTTTTTTTGCCAAAAAAATCTGTTTATATTTAATGTACATTGATAGTTTTCTAATAATATATAAATATTGACTAAACTGTTTAAGAAACTAATAATGCATAATTACAATAAATCAATACACACTAAATATAAACAAATTTGCTTTTATTCTATTAGGCATTGTTCCCGAACCAGATTAAATTTGTGGTGAAAAAAAGTAAAATAATTAAGCATTGTTATTTTAAGGAAATAGTAACTTTTGGCCTACTCAAAATTTTGCAAACCATTTAGGAACGCAATAATCCAAAAACAAACTTGTAATAACCCTTTATAAACCCTTCCAACAATTAACTAATATACTAATTTCTCTTGAGCCTTTCTCTGCCTTAATAGTTTTCGTTCTTTCTCTTTGTTAACTTAGAGGGTGGACGATTTTTATTAATTCTTTGCCTTCTTATTCTTCTATTCTCAATCAATAATTCGAAATGGGAAATTGTGGTAGCAACCCAAAGACCAACGAAGGACCTGAATCCGTACCTGTACCCGTAAGTGAGGAGGTTAAGGCTGAACATGCAACGGAGGAAGGGTCCGTTGAAGATAACAAGACTCTAAGCACCTTGCTCAATGAGGTTAGTACATATTTTTCTTAAAAAAAATAATGAATCTGACATTCTAATTAATTTGTCATTCTATTAAGTTGAGTTTAAGATAATAGTCTTTTTATTAGTGTTTTTTTACGGAAGTCTTTTTATTAGCTAGAATTTGTTTTTGAAATAAATTAATATTTTAGAAAGATTAAATGATCATCTTTAAAATTGTTGGACCGTATCATAAAATGATCTATAAATTAGTTAGGTTCATCCATTTGTCGTATTTAAGGATGACAATGAATAAAGTATGAGTATAGTATTCATTCTCATACATGCAGTTTGAAAAAATACAGAATTTTACTCTATCCATCGTTGTGGATAATTTTTGCTGATGTCTACTGGATATGGGTCAAATTATCACCACAATTGGTATTTGTGATGAGTCTAGCTAATGACATTAAGTTGCTAAAATTGAGAATAAATTTGAAACTAAATAAAAAATGTCAGAAATGTACTAATATTTATTAGGCAAAATTACATGTTTGGTCCTTTATCTTATTTTTTTTTAACACTTTGGTCCTTTATCTTTTATTTGTAACATTTTGGTTATTTATCTTATTTTTTGGTAACACTCCGATCATTTATCTTTTATTTGTAACACTTTAGTCTTTTAAAGAACATGGAGATATGAAAGAATTGATGAAGATGATGAAGATATTTATCAAAATTATGAGTTTTATTTAATTTTAATAAAAAGGTATCTTAACAAATAAAATTCAGCATTTTTTCAATTAAAAAATATATGAAAAAAGGGGTTTATATGTGAATGTTATAAAAGATAAATGACTAAAGTGTTACAAATAAAAGATAAAGGACCAAAGTGTTACAAATATATAAGATAAAGGACCAAAATGTTACAAATAAAAGATAAATGACCAAAATGTTACAAAAAAATAAGATAAAGGACCAAACGTGTAATTTTGCCTATTTATTATTAATACATATTTAAACATATGAGCTAATTTTTGTTTGTTTTACAATGTTGCCAATAAAGATCGAATCTAGAATAATTTGATTAACATATGAATTAGGCTTCTTCTTTTTTTCCAGAAGGATAAGAACATTTGGATCATTGCCAGTGGCGGATCCAGAAATTTTTTCTGATGGGGGCTAGAAAACCCTCTCTGAAAATATACGGGTATCAAAATAGATAGTTGTAGTAAAAAAAATTGTAAGAACGTAAAGTTATTTTTATAAAGAAATCATTAATGTATGTTGAGTTTTGAAAAGAGAAATACAATTAGCATTTTTCAGTTATATTTTAAATAGGGTTAATAGGCTTTTACCCCCCTGCAATGTTAGCGAGTTTTGCGATACCCCCCTGAAAAAAAAATTATGGAGATTCCCCCTTGCAATGTTCAGATTCCCTGTTTTACCCCCCTCAGTGCCACTTGAATTTGGAATCTTCAATTTTTGGTGACATGGCAATCCTAGTGGCACTTGACTCGGCAAAATTGATTACATGGTGGGCTTAGTTGGTTTTTTTATTTATTCTTTTAATTTTTTTTAAAATCCAGCTAAGTTTTTCTATAAAAAATTATTGTTAAAAACAAAATCATAAAAAAAATACAATTTTTAGTGACACAAAAAAAATACAATTAAAAGTTATGATCTTCAAATTCATTCATCTTCTCCACTCATCATCTTCATCCACCATCATCTTCAACAACCCATAATTTTATTTTTCCATATTCATCTTTCCTTCGTTGTATTGTTGTTCATCCATAATCACCGGCACCAACACAACATACTCTCCATCATACAACTGCAACCCAGAAATCGCACAAGTTAACAACAACAAAATCGAAGAAAGAAATTAACAACAACAACCCATAAATCGCAACAAGATTTCACACCCAGAAATCAGATAAAAACAATCACAGAAACAAACTGTTGGATCTGCAAAAGAGGTATGAATCCTTCTTAACGGCGAAAGAAAGATCTGAATGAAGCTCGTATGTGTGAATGAAGCTCCCATAATGTGTTCTTCTATGTGTGAATGAAGCTCGTATTTTTTTTTCTTTTTCTGCCAATCCTTTCCCTTATCTCTTTCCTATAAGTTTCCCAGCGAACATCTTGCCGGAGAAGATGACCGGAGACGGCGGAGGTGCGACAGCGTAGGTAAGAGATCAATTCTCGCGTTTGGAAAATAAACCCTTCCCGTTGCCATCCATTTGTGAACCCAGATCCAACGTTCATATCGTTAATTAATTTCTAAACTGATATTGTGTCTCTGTGTATGTGTTTTTCTTTATACCAGAAACAAAATTAAACCGTCAGAACCAATCGTTAGTTGGTTCAGTGGTGATTGGCGCTGAA
Organism: Trifolium repens; assembly: GCA_030408175.1. NCBI lineage: Eukaryota > Viridiplantae > Streptophyta > Magnoliopsida > Fabales > Fabaceae > Trifolium > Trifolium repens. The sequence goes on along the minus strand of CP125842.1, from coordinate 49,171,617 downwards.
CTTGGTAGAGAGGACCACGGTTCGATCCCCCGCAACTGCGATCGGGAGGGGGCTGGAACCACTTGATGCCAGAACTGACCCCCGAACCAGATTCAACTGGTGGTGAAAGCCAAAAAAAAAAAAAAATTAAACCGTCAGAAAAGGGAAAGTTGAATTGTAATTTGTTTATTTTTCAATTGAGTTTTGATTATGATGTTAAAGTTTTGAAATTTTTAAAGTTTTGGTATCTGGATTGTTTTAAAAATGGAGTGTTAGAGTTTTGTTGATGGAGTGATGGAAGAAGACCAACTATAAAACAAGAACACGGTTCTTCCCATTAATCCTTTCTTTCATTTTCATTTTTTTTGTTTTAAATTTTACATTTTTTAAATAATAATAAGTTAAAAAGTGTGACAGATTTTTTTTTTTAAAAAAAAAATTTAAGAATTGCACAGTCATTGTCCAACATGGCAAAAAAAAAAAAAAGAATAATTTTATATCCACGTGGACATGACATGTGGAGATTCCGCCCAGTCATGTGTCACGCTGTGCAGTCAGGGGGGTAAAACAGGGAATCTGAACATTGCAAGGGGGAATCTCCATAATTTTTTTTTTCAGGGGGGTATCGCAAAACTCGCTAACATTGCAGGGGGGTATTAGCCTATTAACCCTTTTAAATATAGAGATATTTTTGTAAAAAAATTATTAATGTATGTTGGATTTTAAAAATGATCTCATGTTACGAGACAAAAAAATAGAAAAGGGTTTATAATTAGAGACGAAAAGAACAGTTTATATATTTTGTTGACTAATGAAAAATTTATGAACTTCTACAAAATACAAAATATGTAATTATAGTAACAAAAAATGTTTTAAAATAAATAAAAGTCGGATAAATTACAATTGTCCTCTAAGAAGAGTAAAGTTAAGAAACACTATGTGAAAATTTTAATTGAGAATCAAAGAAAATTAATGATAGTACAATATTGAAAATTTAACAATTAAATTTGTGATGAGTGAATCAAGTTATGGGGGCTTAAAAAAATACATAATACTACTACCAAAGAAATTCTTTATTTTCTTGTGGGGGCTTAAGCCCCCAATGGCTAAAGCTTGCATCCGCCCCTGATCATTGCAAAATATTGAAAATATGGTACTAGGTTGATATAATACTGCACTTCAGATATCAAACTTGAATATTTACTCTTTTAAAACCGGCAAGATAATAGCCTTATCTATTACATAATCTCATAAACTACAATTTGTTGCGTCAAAAAAAATTTTGTATTCTCTTCATTTACAAAATCGTCCTTTTACACATTGAACTCAGATCGGACGGTTAAGATTTTAAGTTGAAATTTTAGATTTTAAAAAAGTAATAAAAATTTGGCCTAAAATTTGCATTGTCCGACTCGATCTAACAATCACCAACATGGTGATTGTGTGCATTCAAAACTTTGCTTGGCTGTGAGATGTTCTTAATTCTTATAAACTATTACATTCTCCTAATAATATGACTTCTACATTGTAGAATGTGGAGGGAGCAAAGAAGACAGAAGAAGTCAAGGTTGAGGCAGAGGAAGTGAAGGCTGAACCCAAGGAAGAAGAGTCCAAGACAGAAGAGGTAAATGTTCAAGAAGAGAAGCCAAAAATAGAAGAGACAAAGATCGAAGCCTAAGTTTTTTTTTTTTTAACCAGAGAGGGCTAGTATCTCCGAATAGACAAATTTATTGCTTTTATATTTAGTACTTTGATATAGATCGTTATGTATGCGATCTCGACAATTTGAATTTAGGATTGTTGATTTAAGTATGCATTTATATGAGTCTTTTGCTTAATATATAACTTCTTGAAAATATTGAGACAAATAATTTGGAACTGCTAATTATTGTTCATTTTATCAAGAAATTAATAATATTTTTTTAATACAGAAACGAAATGATAAAGTCAAGGTTGTCAGAATCGGACCGGTCATCGAACCGGTAAGCTTACCGGTTCAAGGTTCAATGGTCGGACCGGGATCGGACCGTTTTTAATTAAATATATATTTTAATTAATATATAAATAAAAATAAATAAATAAATAATGACTCAATATTCTCTAGTTTCACACATAAAAATAAAAGTTGAATAATTAAATTAATATTAAACAAAAAAATAAATAAAATCTAAAGTCTATAAAAAAAAAAAAAAACAAATAAAATGTGCTTTTGAAACAAATCAAAATTTGTGAGAAAGCTTCTTTTCATACAAAAATATATGCATTATGCTTATGTCTCATAAAAAAAATTGTTAATATTAATAATATATTGCTAATTTTCTTTAAAAATAATAAAATGTTGCAATTTTTATTTAAAAGAATATGGGGTAAAGTAAAGAAAGTAAATAAGTTAAATATTATTATTTATTAATGCATTGTGTAAATATGTATATTGTTAGGCAATTAATACACAAATACAATAGCTGGTCTAGTGGCAAAAGCATGTTGTTTCCACCAAAAGGATCATGGTTTGAAACCCTTTTGGGGACATTTCTGAATTTTTTTTGGAATATTTCTAGTTTATTCTTAAACCGCACGAACAGGCCACGGAATATTTCTAGTTTATTCTTAAACCGCACGAACAGGCCACGGTTTGACAGCTAGTTTTCAAAATAATTTTTTTCCTAAAACACTAAACCAACAAAATAAGATTACTCTTGAGTCATTGGTTTCTATTTTTATGTTAACACATCTCTTCCAATGACTGCCACCGTTGATCGATCGGTGTTGTTCTAACCGGTATCGTTCTACCAACAATTTGCCAAACGAGCCAAATTTGCAATGCTTCAATTTGAAAGTCAAAGAATTTTCATAGTAACCATAATTTTACTATATATATATATATAAAAAGATACAAATTTTTGGGATGACTTTTTCATTATTATTCATTAATAATTAAGCACAACTTCCACATAAAAAGTAGATTTTCAGTTTTTTTATAGTAAAAAAAATAAAAAATCTTCATTATAACTAGCCACAATAAAAAAGAAGGTTAAGTAGTTATCAATTAACTAAGTCCAATAAAAAAGGAGATGAAATAGTTCTTTATATTGTTGTAAAAAAAAGTAGTTATTTATATTTGCAAATAGAGAATACCGATCACACAAACGGGCACGGACGGCTAGTAATGATAATGGATATTGGTGTTTCTATGGTAATGGTAATGGATAATTAATATAATTTTTTTTAAAAAAAAAAAACCCAATATGTGTCGAATATTATTTCTCCGATACGCGAATACTTCTTCGAAAAATTTAAGGGGCTTTAGAGCATATTAAAGGATTTAAAGAGATTTTTTTTAAGCCATAATAATAGATTGGGTCAGTATGATGTTAGACTCGTGCTTTACTAGCCCAATCTAACGAATTTTGCTCTTCTACCCTCCATATTCCTCTCAGGCCCCCCGTTCTGACCAAATTATTCCTATGTGTGATTTGGATTGTACAATCCAAAATTAAATAGCTTCGGAACGTACATTCCAAAATAGCATAATATCAAAAATGTTGACGTTTTGAAGGAATGGAAGTAAACGATTCATATAAGGTTGTTTTGGATAGTAAAATCCTAAATTCACTTTGGAACGTATGTTCGAAGTCGCAAATTTTCAAAAAGAAAAGTTACAATCCCAAACCGATCAGTTTCAGAACGTAACTTCTGAAGTGTGTCGATATTACATTTCAGAATGTACGATTCAAACCTAAATGGGATCAAAACCAGAAGTATTTTTAAATTTTTTGGGGCCTGAAAGCATATAGAAGGGCCTAAAAAGGAAATTTCCAATCTAACCAACACTTATTTTAGGCCCAATGGGCTTGCTCAGAGGATTGGGTCAGTTTGTACTCATCTACATTCAAGTTCTTTCACCAAGATTTCTTATATGATACTTTCAACATTTACTTTTTTCCACTAATATATTCTTATTTGAATTTAATTTGTATATATTGAAGGTTTAAAATATTTTTACACATGCATTTAATAAAATAACTCCAAATAGATATTCGAGAAAACATTTTAGAAATTAACCTATAAAGTAATTGTGATGCGATTTAATTGAATGCATGTAAAAAAAAAATACCCTTAGTCTTTAGCACTATTTTCTATAAATACATTGATCATCTAAAAAATAAATAATTTGAGTCATACAAATATTGTAAAGAAACACTTATAATGAGACGGAATGCACGAATATAATTTAAGACTTAACTCGGTAACTTGACTATTAAAATATGTATTTATGCGAACTCTAATATGACAATATTCATAAGTGATATCCTGTAGATTATTATTTGAAAAATAACACGATTGACATGTCTTTTAGAATTAGACATTAATGGTCATCTTTATTTTTACATTTGAGATGATGATTTACTGATTTTTATATATATAAAAAACATGTATCAGTATGTCGTACTAAATAAACATTAATCAAGTTACCACCTAATTGATAAAAATGACGCAGGTCATAAATTATTTCTTTTGAAGAGTATTGTCAACTTTCTTAATTTTTTTTAACTATCTTTAAGTAAGTACTATACTATCTACCATAGAACTCATACTATGTACTCAACTTTTCGTCTCTAAACTCGAGGTTAATCATTGGTCTGACCACATAAGCACACTAAAACATAAACAGAACTTTACCGACCATTGTTTTAGAGAATGGATCTTTTCAAGTTTTTCTCAATTTTCACATCTCAATCCTAAAACAATTTTTCCTCCATTTTTCAGATTTAAATATTATTTTATATTTATAATTTAATAGTCTAAATTACCATATTATTTTCTCAATTTTTTTTCTCACAATATTTTTTCATTCCCTCGATTAGGACATTTCGTAGAAATCGAACTCCAACTCCAATGTTTTGCAAAGTACTAGTATAATATTCTTATTCTAAATTTATGATGTCCTTTGTATAAATAAATAAATAATTTAAATTAAGGTGCACAATTTGAATAATTTTTTCACCCATTCATAATTTAATTAATTTACCTTTTCTTTTGGCCATTCACAATGGCCTATGTATACTGTATAAATAATATTATGATAATAATGAAAGGTCATTGACTAAATTAAAGTGGTTATTTTCTTTTATTTACATATTGTACAATTCATGAATAGAACGGATTATTAAAATAGTGATATTTAATAATTCATTTGAAAAAAAATTCTGTTTTATGATATTTTAAAATATACTATCTAAAATATTGTTTTAGATTTTTTAAAATTCTCATTTATTTTAAAATCTGTAATAAAAGGACGAAAATTTCAAAAATGTTGTTTTCCCTCTAATAAAAGTAAAAAAATAAATGGTGTTTCCGTGAGCTTAGCTCAATTCAGGCCCGGCCTACACACATGTGCAGGGTGTGCGCGGATATCGGGCCTCCAATTTTTTTAGGTCTCGATTTAAAATTTGAGGTCCTATAATATTAATTATATATTATTTATATTCGTAAAATATCAAATGTGTATTAATAGATTAATTTCAAGGCCCTAAAATAATAGTTATATATTGTTAATGTTCATAAAATATCATATGAGTTTCACTAAATTAGTAATCTATATTTATAAATATAGTTCTAGTACATTTTAATTTTTACGTAAATTTTAATCTTAGATTAAGATGTCTCTTTTTAACGTTATATATAATGATAATTTTTTTTTATGTGTTTCTTATGTATAATTTAAATAGATAATGATTTTTTAATTGTTTTGCATTTTTATTAGGGTCTATTTTTAATATTTAAACAGAGCCTCTAAATAGTCAGGGATGACCCTAGCTCAATTGGTAGGGATATCGTATTTTATATGCGACACCCCATTTATCTACTTTAAGGATGAAATTTTTAATCACTAAGCTACCTATAAAAAAGCTATTAATTTTTATTTATTTTTGGTTAGGTAGCCTAGTGACTTGAAAATCCACCGATAAGATGAATAAGTGGAGTGCCCACAGATTGAACCCTGGCTCCTGCATATAAAATGTTATTGTCCCTACCAATGGAGCTAAGCTCTCGGGGACGCTATTAATTAATTTGTCCTTGAAATATACTACATGAATTTTGATCTATCATTCTTTCCTATTTTTTTTATAAGTAGAATGATATAACATTCTTTCCACTTTTATTATTTAATAAAACTTTCATTAGAGTCTCACAAAATATACATAAATTATTTTTATACAATAAAAATTATTAAAATTTATTCCATGATACAAAAATGTATTTAGTGATTGTTTTTTCTTTCTTTTGCCCCTTCCAAATATCCAAACAACATATTTTCGTTTGGCCTAATGCATAATTTTTGTATAAACAGAGCAATCAATGCATTCATGATTTATCCCTCAAAATCTCCATTCCTTTGTTTTTCTTTTTTTCCATAGCAATGGTTGTTGGTGCAATTTGTGATTCTGAGTCACTAAACCATGCAGTCACAATTCCAAATGCTACAAAGGAAATGGAAGAAAAACAAATTCAAATCACAAAAGAAAATAATAACAATAGCAATATTGATTATTGGCAAAGAGCTCAATGGCTTCGCGCCGCCGTATTAGGAGCAAATGATGGATTAGTTTCTGTTGCTTCACTAATGATGGGAGTAGGAGCTGTTAAAACCGATAGCACGGCAATGTTAGTCGCGGGTTTTGCAGGATTAGTCGCGGGAGCATGTGGTATGGCAATAGGAGAATTTGTTTCTGTTTTCACTCAATATGAAGTTGAAGTTGGTCAAATGATGAGAGATATAGGAACAAGTGATAGAAAAGAAAAGGAATTGGAAATTGAGTTGGAGAAAAGGAAATCATTGCCTAATCCATTACAAGCTGCTTTAGCTTCTGCATTCTCATTTTCTATAGGTGGTTTGGTTCCTTTACTCAGTGGTTCATTTATAAGTGATTATAAGATAAGGCTTATTGTGATTGTTTCAATAGCTAGTTTGGCTTTGGTTGTTTTTGGAAGAGTTGGTGCTATGCTTGGTAAGACACCAAAAATGAAATCTTCTATTAGGTTTCTTTTTGGTGGATGGATGGCTATGGCAATCACTTTTGGGTTAACCAAATTACTTGCACATTCTAGTGGTTTGGATTTATGAGTTGTGTAAATGTAATCTTGTTTTTGAATTAATTGTTTTATGAGTAAAAATCTAAAAGGGTCATTGAGGAAAATAGAATACAAAGACCTATTTAGATATTTACTCTTGTCTTATCATCATTTTCATTTGAATAACTCTACTCATTTATCTTCATGGGCTTTGGCGGGTAATTAAGGCTAGTATATGAACTACTTTGTCATGATTCATGTTGGAACAATAAAAATAAATGTCATTTAATTTGCAAGTTATTCCAATTTTATTTTTTAAGGAATTCTTCCTATTATTACTTTCTTTCTTTCATGGGCATCATATTTCACAAAATTTGTAAAAGAAATTGTGTATACGAGAGAAGGTAAGCATGTGAGGTAACTTGCTATCCAAGAAAAGTGTATGTAATTGATGGTTGAATTTACGAAGCGTGATTATTTCGAATTCTTAGATAGAACAATCCCTTAGGCACACTATGGCATGCGCTGCCGGTATCCAAAACTTGAAACTTAGTTAATAATTCTGATAAAAAAAATTCAAAATTGATGATTAAAATCTATTACTACCATTTATTTCTCAAAAAAAATACTACCATTTATTTCTCAAAAAAAAAAAAAAAACTACTACCATTTAACCAAGCAATTCATTGTTACTTGCAACTTAATTTTCACTACAATAGAGACTGATTATGATTTGTATTTGAGAAAATTGAACAGCCGTTTAAATTAAAATATAAGCTAAAATGTATAAAGTTGTTATTTGTTAAGGGCGAGTACTTCTTAAAACAGGTCTGAACTTAATTAGATTACCAACTATTAGATATTAGATGCTATTTGCAACAACATTTTTTTCATAGTCACCAAATCCATAAAATAAATAAAATATTTATAAACACTTGTAATTTTATCCTCTTTTATAAATATAAATCGAGTTGGTCATCAAACTAATAAGTCTAACCACATAAAATGCATTTGTCAAAGTACAACACAAGAGGTTGACCTAACTAAAAGATTGCAAAAACTCTTAATGATTCTACAAACTACACTCCATCAAATTCTCTCTTACTCTCTCTATATAAGACCATCCACTATCCTTTAACTTCTCATCAAATCTCAAAGCAAATTCTCTCTATACAACTATACTCCTTAGCTTCTACAATTCATCAAACTATCAATGGCCTCAAACAAATCCTTAATCACAACTCTACTTTTAGTTGTGACCATGTCAAGCATGAGCATGAGCCTAGAAGCTCGTCATCTTTTGCAAACAACAACACAACCAAATTTGCCTAATATTCCCATTTTGCCAAAGCCAACAACATTGCCACCATTGCCTTCAATTCCAACATTGCCACAAGGAAATCTTCCTCCATTGCCTACCATTCCATCTCTTCCTAAGCTCACTATGCCACCACTTCCTAGCTTTCCTAGTACCAATATCCCAACACTTCCATCTCTCAACATTCCACCGTTGCCGGCAGCCACTTCACTTCCCAACTTACCTTCAATCCCAACCACTTTCCCTTCCATCCCATTTTTCTCTCCACCACCTTCAACCTCTAGTCCTTAAACACTTCTTCATTTGATATCTTTGCATGCAATAGACATAATTGCATCATTTCTTTATTGTGTGAAATGAAATTGTCTGAGATCGGTTACGATGATATGATAGTAGTATCTTTATTGTATTGTATGGTGTAACAAGCCTTTGTATTTTTTTTCCTTACCTAGTTTGGTGCTATTGCTTGTACTTTTGAATTTATATTATTGATTGATATTGAATTACACATTTAAATAAAATTAGCATGTCTTCTTTATTCTTTTGAACTCTTATACTTAATAGCAAACAACTTAATTAGCCCTCTTATTATTTTTTCATAAAGGAGAAAAACAAAGAGTGTGCTTTGTATATTTGAGTCATCTTGGGTTCTCAAGTTTCCCTTGTTCAAGGACTCAGATTCTCTCGCACGGTGTAGTAGTGTAATAACTTTTTATTAACTTGCACAACATGCGGTAGTACTTTTTTACATAAAAGAATTTGATGTATCACGGGAGAGGATCTGAATCCCCAGCTCGAATAGTAAAATAACAAATATAAAGGGATAAGGACAATATAAAAACCACGGAAATAATATATATAGCACAAAGTAGCCACACAACACAAATTAATCTTAGTAGAGAAATACAAGACAATACTAATTAATAACAGACATATTAGAGAGACGTATTGCGCAATCAGACATATTAGAGAGACGTATTGCGCAAGTAATAACATAAAAGTTGGAGCGATAATGAGGTTATGGTTCAAGTCCGGCTAGCGAAAATAACAAGTACTAACATTTGTTACATTAATTGAAGTCAAATTCCAGTAGTGCCAATCAATTTGGTGACACCAAAAGTAATAGCCATAGCCATCCAACCACCAATAAGAACTCTAACACAAGACCTCATAATTGGAGTTTTTCCAATCAATGCTCCCACTGATCCAAACACCAACAATGCAAAACTAACCACAGCAGCAACAACACCCATTCTAATCTTATGATTCTTTATAAATGCAGCTGCTAGCAATGGCATTAGAGCACCAACAGAAAATGCAAGTGCTGATGCTAATGCTGCTTGAAATGGATTTGGCAATTTCTCTCTTTCACTACTTTCTTCATCATCATTATTATTTGCTATTTCTCTTTCTCTTTTAATTTGGGCAATCTCAATGTCATATTGAGTATAAACAGAAACAAACTCACCAATTGCCATGCTACAAGCACCGGCTACTAAACCGACGAAACCAGCAAGAAGCATTACACTAATATCTTCTTTTATAGCTCCAATACCGATCATCAATGAAGCAACAGTGATTAATCCATCATTGGCACCTAACATGGCTGCTCTAAGCCATTGTGCTCTTTGAGAGTAATCAATGTTATTACTCTCATTTTCATCAATACTTTGGTTCTGTTTTTTATCTACTATAGTAGTAGTACTATTGGCATGGATAGGAATCTCAATTTGAAAACTGTTTGGTGAAATTCCATTAGTTTTTGCTCCAATTTGAGAGGTCATATTGAAGGACAAATTAAGCTACAATGAAGCTAAGTGTTGAAATAGCAAAAAGAGAAAATTAGAATATGATATTAAGAGCTTGTGGAGAACTCATGCTTCTAATGAAGTGTATTTATAGATAAGATCAAGGATATAGTGTATAGAATTTATTGTCACATGAATATTATATTAAAAGAAAAAAATTATTGTCACATAAATAAATTAATATTGATAAAGGAGAGGAGGTAGTGAAGATGGCACTAGCTCTACAAGTTGGTGACAATTTTCTTAATTAATAATTAATAGCTCTAGTTCATGTTTGAAAATTCATTACCCAAAAGTGGATCCAAATCTCAGATATTCTACCTAAATGTAATCTATAGCATTGAAACTTTTTTTGTAATTCAGTATACGTCTCATAGTTTCCATGAGAATATTAGAACGAGGGGCAAAAACATAACTATGAGAAAAGCAAAAATAGGCTATACTATTAAGCTCTGACATATGAATAACGCGACACGACACAGATACTCCGACACCAGTAATATCAAAAGCATAAGACACCGGCACTGTTATATATATGATAAAATTCAAATTTTATTTATCGATTTATTATTTTAAAAAATTTAAAATATTCTAATCAAAATTAATGTCTTTAATTTCTACATTGATGACATTGGTTCAATACATGTTTAACTTTTTTAGACGTGTTTGAGATTTAACCAAAAATTGTATAGAGAATATTGGACCATAGAAAAATACAAATTCCTTTGGAAACATTTGTTGGAATATATTGTCTGACATGTGATGTATGAGTGTCAGATACTGATTCAAAAAGTATCGACGCAAAGAAAAAAAAATCATTTTTTGTGTGAAATTTGTTTAACTTTTCCGACACTTTTGTACCTATTCCGACACGTGTCGTATAAGTGTCATAAAAGTGTCGGACACCGACACATGTCAAACGCCGCGACATGTCCTAGAGGTGTCTGTGTTTCATAGCACAATATTATCTAACTTATAATGTTGAATATCAGTATCTTTTTTAAGTGTTTTAAGGCGAACACTTAAAAAACACCGTCCTTTTAAGAAACAAATGCTTCTATATATTTATGATCTTATCTGATCAGAGTCGACTTTATCCGGTGTTCAGTGGTTGTGCTCCGCCCAATTTCCCTGAATGGCAAGGGGGTTGTGTACCTGTAGACGCTTAAGTCTATAAGAGTGTGAAGCTTAGGTTTTTAGAGAGTAAGAATGTTGTACCCGACTCCTCTGAATGAGAGTAAGGAGTAAGAATGTTGTACCCGACCAAGGCCATTGATGAAGGTCATCAATGGCTGCCGGAAAACGGTTGAAGAGCCATGATGAGCAGTAAATGCTCATCAATCCGGTTGTCGAGCGTTACATTCCTCAAGGGATTTGATATGCCGACTTTGTCTGCTTGTAGTTGGGTCTCGCCCTGTTGGGCCTTGCTCAGCAAAGGGGAATGAATTTTCCTGGAGTATTGGGCTTCTAAGCCCAGTCTAGAACAATTTATATATAAGATTTTACTTTTTAGGCAAAGCAAAATTCATATAGAAAATAAGTGGATAAACGAAGAATTTCATATTCAAATATCGGTCTGAATATTTCAGTATTTTTACCAATTTGTTTGTACATGAAGACTTACTCATGATTTCCTTGAACCATAAATATAATTATACGACCTAATAATTTTTTTATGAACAATTAGTGCTATCTTAACTAAATTTTTCCATTAACATATTTTGATAAAATTTAAAAACAAAAAAATTACATTTACATATTGAAAATTTAAATTTAAATATGAAAATAGAAATCTATGATGCATGCAGCACTTAAAAAGTATGCAAGATAGTGGGAGTATATATTATATATCCAAGTACAAACATGAGGCATTTGATAATAGATTCAAATATTTAGAAAGTGTATTGAAAGAAAGAGGGTGCATATAATATTTGATGGAGTGTGCACGCCACAAGCTAAGTGAGTATTAATAAATTGAAGGGAGTGTGGAATCCACACGAAAGCCACGGGCTTCGCACTTTCCATGAAGCCCATACAACCATAACTTAGCACCTCAGTCTATCATTTTACAATTTTTTAACCATTTCCCTTCTAAGTGACCTAATTATTGCTTTCTTCAAAAACTATAAAATATATTTTTTGTTAAAATTATAGTAATTTTGTTGAAGCTACATTTGATTATCTATTTAATTATTTAATAATCTATTTTTAAAAGATTATAAAATTTTTATATTTTGAAAATACTTATCGAGACAAATTGAATAATATCTAATTTGCTAACATTTGATTTTATATATTGATAAAAATTTATGGTCAAATTAGATTATATAAATAGTGCACAGTAATAAAAAAATGACACTTAAAAAGAAACGGAGGGAATATAATTTTTGTTAGAATTATAATGGTTCACGTTCACTGATAATTTTATCATCAATTTAAACATTCACTTTTTTTAAAACAGAAATTAAACATTCACTTATATTAATAGTGTATAGAATTATCAATCGCTAGTTGGTTTAGTGGTGATTGGCGCTGAACTTAGTAGGGAGAACCACGGTTCGATCCCCTGAAACTGCGATTGGAAGGGGGCTAGAACCATTTGATGCCAGAACTGACCCCCGAACCAGATTAAACTGGTGGTAAAAGAAAAAAAAATAGTGTATAGAATTAGATTGCATACCTAGACCAAATTAATAGAGGTTGATTGCCACAATATTTGAAAATTGTCTAAAACTTTAATGATAACAAGTGTCGATCTCAAAAAGTAGAAATTGGGTATCATATTTGTTATAGTAATGTGATCGATGTATTGGTAATACAAGAAGAAAATAGATGTGTGTCTCAAATGAATATTGTGTTTAGCTCCACATAACGTATATGAAGAAAAGTGTAAGTGAATGACAAAATACAAAGTTCACATTTCCACGGGAATCAAATAGAAATCGTGGAAAATTGTTAATTGTAATAAGTAGGTAAATTACAATTGAACTTTTTGTATTCAAGAATCTAACATTTATTTTTATGGTAGGAAATTTTAAAGGTGTGAAAAATGTTTTATTTCTTTAAAGTGACAATAAGAAAATTTATTTTCCTTGAATGAGACTCGAAAAATGAGAACATACTTTATTTTTATTGAGGCTTTTTTAGTAATAAAATAAGTCTCAAAATTTATATTTTCAGGGGAATTAAATAGAAATCGTGCAAAATTGTTAATCGTACCAAGTAGGTAAATTACAATTGCACTTATTGCATTCAAGAACCTAACATTTTTTTATGCTAGGAAATTTTAAGGGTATGAACAATGTTATATTTTTTGAAATAGACAGTAAGAAAAGTTACTTTCCTTGAATGAGACTCGACAAATGAGAACATACTTCATTTTTCGCTCTGTTTGGGAAGGAAAATAAGCTAGCTTTTAGCTTTTAGCTTATAAGCTATGGAGACTCCAAAACAAATTGAATCATACAAATATTCTCTTCGTTACAAATTAATGATGGTTCTTTTGGTAACAAGATAAGTCTCTTATAAAGTTAACATTTCCACAGGATACTATAAAAAGTTTCTTTACAAAAATTTAGAATTTTTGAAAATGAAAAGAATTGTATATAAATTCTTTAAAAAAAATTAAAAAAATAAAGACAAAAGTAAAAAAAAAATATCGACTTAAAAATCAAATTTTGAATTCTTTTTCTGTTTCAGGAACTTTTAATAATATTCTAAATATATCTGCAAAGTAATCATTAAAAAAATACACATTGATTTTAAAAGCAGTGAGTAAAACCATGTTCATATTAATTTTGTAAGGACTTCAAAAAAAATTTGTAGGATCAAAAATGCTATTACCAAAAATATATTTAACCATAATTTCTTACAAATTAATTTAAGTGTAGAAGTTTAACACATGCTTTTTACACTAAAATATATTACCATTTTGTTTATAATTTTTTTTTACCATTTTAAAAACCAAAAATTTCAACGATATATAATTATACTACAACCAAAATTACATGCATTTTATCAATCATTAATTGGTTTAGTAGTGATTGACGCTGAACTTGGTAGGGAGAACCACGATTCAATCCCCCGCAACTGCGATCGAGAGGGGCTGGAACCACTTGATGCCAGAACTAAACCCCGAACCAGTTTAAGCTGGTGGTGAAGCAAAAAAAAATTACACGCATTTTTTTAAGCAAAGGAAAAATATATTAAATAAAACAAAGAGATACAAAGATTGGGGGACATTGGACTTGACCCAGGTAAAAGGAATACACCGTGATAAATCAAAATAGTCAAAAATAAATCAAAACAGACGATCACTCTTCCCCAGCACAACTCAGGCAACCCGCATACATGCTCGAAACCAAGTTAAAAAAAAGGAGAATAGTGAGAATCTACAAAGAACAATCAGGATTCAAACTAGCAAATGGAACGACCGTCAAAACGAAATCCAGAACCATGTACCAATAACTCCCTGAACAAATCAGCAAGCATCAAAGCTCTTTCGAGCAGAACATAATCGAAAGTGGAGGCAAACCTAATGCCTGCAGATCTCAACAGATCTGGAGCGTCAGAAAATCAAAGAGAACAAGAACCCAACACAACCAATAACACAATAAAGAAGATGTATCAATTCAAATCGAGGGATGAGTCCAACAACAACCAAGACAACTCACCGGCTAGACGACGGCCGAGGGAGGTGAAGAAACGGTCGCCGGAAAGGAAGAATAGAAAACACAAGATCTCTTCGGAAACAGAGCAAACAGAAAAAGAACCGGAGTGGAACCAAAATTACACACATTTGACCTAAAAATTATTCCAAAGTCATGACTTGAATTTCTCAACAGCTTTCCTCTTTATTAGTTATATTTATCGGTCCTTATTATATGTGCATCAATTTCAAGTTATTCGTTTTGACTTTTTTTTAAGATAGACAACATATAAATTAATGAAAATTCACACACAAAACGGATAGATTGAAGTTCGAAATACAAGTGAATAACAATATATATTAAGGAGTGATAAGGTGACTTGATAGCTAGACAAGTAATAAAATAAAAGTTGGAGCATAAGGAGGTTACAAGTACTAACATTTGTTACATTATTTAAAGTCAAAGTCCAGTAGTGCCAATCAATTTGGTGACACCAAAAGTAATAGCCATAGCCATCCAACCACCAATAAGAACTCTAACACAAGACCTCATAACTGGAGTTTTTCCAATCAATCCTCCCACTGATCCAAACACCAAGTACCAACAATGCAAAACTCACCACAACAGCAACAAAACCCATTCTAACCTTATGATTCTTTATAAATGCAGCTGCTAGCAATGGCATAACAGCACCAACAGAAAATGCAAGTGCTGATGCTAATGCTGCTTGAAATGGATTTGGTAATTTCTCCTTTTCATTACTCTCTTCATCATTATTATTATTTCTTATTTCTCCTTTTCTTTTCATTTGAGCTATCTCAATGTCATATTGAGTATAAACAGAAACAAACTCACCAATTGCCATGCTACAACCACCGGCTACTAAACCGGCGAAACCAGTTAGGAGCATTACACTGATATCTTCTTTTATAGCTCCAATACCAATCATCAATGAAGCAACAGTGATTAATCCATCATTGGCTCTTAACATGGCTGCTCTAAGCCACTGTGCCCTTTGAAAGTAGTCAATGTTGCTCTCTTTTTCAACACTTTTGGTATGGATTAGAATCTCTATTTGAAAACTGTTTGTGTTTGAGTAATTGAGAGAATGAGAGAAAAGGAATTGAATCGAAAGAAAGAATAGAGAAAAAGATAAGTTGTTATTCATCCACTAGGGGCAAAGGTAATTATATACAAGTGGAAGCTTGCTTCACTACCAAGCAATTGTAACTAACTACCTAAGACAAAACAAAAATCTCTAACTAACTAACTAACTAAGTCTTCAGCGTTCAGAACCTACATGTTCAGAACCTGTGTGATCAGAGCCTGAGAACATGAGCTTCTCAGCTTCTGAACCTCTTGACCTGTTAGAGCTTCTGAGCCTAAGGCTCAGCTTCTGACTTCTTGAGCTTCTGAACCTCAGAGCCTCTTGAGGACATGAGAACTTGGATTACAAACATCACACCTCCTAATTCATGTTCTCCAACGATCCCATTCCTATCAGTTTCTTCAAGGTATCAAACCTAGCCTTAGCCATAGGTTTAGTTAGAATATCTGCAAGTTGAATCTCAGTGTTGCAATATTCCAACTCAAGCTTCTCCTTGTTCACTTGATCTCTCAAAAAGTGAAACCTTCTTTCAATATGCTTGCTCCTGCCATGACTCACAGGATTATTAGCCAAGTCGATTGCTGACTTGTTATCCACAAGCACCTTCATCTTTGTTACTTCAACTGCTTTCAGTTCTGATAGTAACATCTCAATCCAATTTGCCTGACAAGCTGCAAATGAAGCTGCAACATACTCAGCTTCACATGATGATAATGCAACTATTCCTTGTTTCTTAGAACACCAAGAAATTGGTGCATTGCCAATCATGAACAAATAACCTGCAGTGCTCTTTCTGTCATCTTGATCTCCTCCCCAATCTGAATCTGAGTAGCCATAAGTCTCTAACTTCTTACTACTGTTCCTTTGGTTTGGAATCAAAATGCCATGATCATTAGTACCTTTTACATATCTGAGCACTCTCTTTGCAGCAGTCAGGTGACACATCCTTGGTTGATCCATGAATCTGCTTAACAAACCAACATTATGACATAGATCAATTCTAGTGTTGCACAAGTACCTCAATGAACCAATTATCTGCTTGTACAAGGTTGAATCAACCAACTCATCATCTGAATTCTTGCTCAGCTTCACACCAGTTTCCATAGGAGTAATTGTTGGATTACAATTGCTCATATGAAACCTCTTCAATATGTCAGCAACATACTTTTTCTGATGCAAGAAACAGCCTCTGCTTGTCTTAGCAAACTCCATGCCAAGAAAATATGATAGCTCACCTAAGTCAGTCATCTCAAACTCTTTCATTATGTCTGTTTTGAACTTCTCTAACACAGCTTTGTGTGATCCAGTGATCAACAAATCATCAACATACAGACATAGTATTATCATTTCTTCATGATTTGAACCCTTCACATATACACCATGTTCTGTTGTGCATCTGGTGAATTTCAAATCAATTAGGAAGCTATCAATTCTCTTATTCCAAGCTCTTGGAGCTTGTTTCAAGCCATAGAGGGCTTTCTTCAGTTTGAACACTTTGTTCTCTTGACCTTTAATCTCAAAACCTGGTGGCTGCTTCACATAAACTTCTTCATCTAGAGGTCCATTTAAGAAGGCAGATTTCACATCTAGCTGATGCATAGACCAATTCTTGTAAGTGGCTATTGCAACAACTAACCTAATGGTCTCTATCCTAGCCACAAGTGCAAATACTTCATTAAAGTCAAGTCCTTGCTTCTGAAGAAACCCTTTTGCCACTAGTCTTGCTTTGTACTTAGCAATTTCACCATTGGGATTCATCTTCAACTTGAAGACCCATTTCACATCAATTGGCCTATTGTTGACTGTTTTGTGCATTAACTCCCAAGTGTTATTTTTCTCAATTGACTTTAACTCTTCTTTCATGGCTGTTTTCCATTTAGAGTTATTTAGAGCTTGTTCTAATGTAACTGGCTCCAATTCAGCTATCATAGCTTCATTGATCAGTTCACCATCTTCTGTCATTGCTTGATCTGGAAATACATCATACTCATTCAACCTAACTGACTGCACTCTATCTCTTGTAGATCTTCCCAGAGGCTGATTAGGTTGATCATTAGGAATATGAGCGTGATTACCAGCTGCATCATCTTCTGGTTGATCATCTTCTGGTTGATCATCTATTTCCTCAAGCACAAGCTTTCTATTGAGCAATGAACTGGTGTTCTCAGCACTAGTACTTTCAATCCAGTCCCAACCCTTTGATTCGTCAAACTTTATGTCTCTGCTTATCACAACTTTATTCTCTTTTGGAGCATAAAGCTTGTAAGCACCAGTTGGGTGATATCCCAATAGAATCATCTGCTGACTTCTATCATCAAGCTTTCTTCTCACTTGATCAGGAACATGTCTAAAACAAAGTGAGCCAAAGATTCTGAAATGACTTACACTTGGTTTGAGACCTGTCCAAGCTTCATAAGGAGTTTTGTTCTTCAGCTTCTTGGTTGGACTTCTATTGATGATATGTACTGCTGTTGAGGTTGCTTCTCCCCATAATTTATGAGGCATGTTCTTTCCCTTTAGCATGCTTCTGGCCATGTTCATTATACTCCTGTTCTTCCTTTCAGCAACACCATTGTGTTGAGGAGTGTAAGGAGCAGTAACTTTATGCACTATACCTTCTTCTTCACAGAATTTTGCAAATTCTAGTGAAGTGTATTCACCACCTCCATCTGTTCTCAATTTCTTAACACTACAGCCACTTTGCTTTTCAACTAGTGTCTTAAATTTTTTGAACTTAGTGAATACCTCACTCTTCTTCTCAATAAGATAGAGCCACACATGTCTGGTATAGTCATCTATGAAAGTTAAGAAATAGTTGTTACCTCCAATGAACTTTACTTCAAAAGGTCCACAAACATCTGAGTACACCATTTCTAACTTCTGAGTTGATCTCATAGGCAATTCATTTTTGAATGAATTTCTGGTCTGCTTGGCTGCACAACACTCTTCACACACTGTACTAGGTGTTCTTATCAAAGGCAAGCCATGTACCATCTCTTTTGACTTCAACAAGCTCAAACTTTTGAAATTCAAGTGCCCAAATCTATGATGCCACATCCAATCTCCTTCAGAGTTTGTAACTGAAGCAAGGCAGTGATGATCAATTACATTGATTTCAATTTTGAAAGTCCTATTGTTCGACAGTGGAGCTTTCAAAATTAATCTACTCTTAGCATCATAAATTCTCAACTCTCTATTAGCCATCTTCATTGTATAACCTTTCTCAAGTAATTGACCTAAGCTTATCAAATTACTTGCCATAGAAGGAACATACAATACCTCATTGATGGTTGATTCTTGACCATCTTTTCTTTTCACAAGAACAGTTCCCACGCCAGCACTAGTAACTTGACTGTTATCTGCAAACTTGATGTTTCTCTTCACTGAATAATCAAGCTTCAAGAACCACTTCTTGTTACCAGTCATATGATTGCTACACCCTGTATCAAGATACCACAAATTTGACTTGTCTGCCTCAGAATTTGTGATTGCCATTAGGAGTGAATCATCAGAATCACTACCACCTCCATTAGCATATTGGGCTTCATCTTTGTTTTCTCTGGCCACCTTCTTAGAGCGACATTCTCTTGCATAATGCCCAAATTTTTGACAGTTGTAACATTGAATTTCTTTCTTATCAATCTTCTTCTTGGAACTCTTCTTGTTCTGATTTGCATCTTTAGTGGAATCTACATTCTGATTCTTTGAATTCTTGGTTGAATTCTCTGAATCCTCTTTCTTTTTCTTCCACTTATCTTTTCCTTTCTTGTTCTGAGTCTTGGCCTGTAATGCTTGTTCCACTGCCTTGTTCGAACTTCTCTGCTTAACCCTTAGCTCATGAGCTTCTAAGGATGCTTGCAGCTCTTCAATCTTCATAGTTGCCAAATCCTTTGATTCTTCAATAGCAACCACTATGTGATCAAATTTCTCAGTCAAGGTCCTCAAGATTTTCTCAATCTTGACCTTATCAGTCATTGCTTCTCCACAAGACTTCATCAAATTTGTCAAGGCCAGCATTCTCGCCAAATACTCAGAGATCGTTTCTTGTTCATTCATCTGCATCATCTCATATTGCCTTCTCAAAGCTTGAAGCTTGATACCCTTCAATTTCTCATCACCACCATAGATTTTCTTCAATGTATCCCAAGCTCCCTTTGAGGTTTCTTCTTCTATTATCTTCTCAAAGATATTAGAATCCACACATTGATGAATGATGAACAAGCCTTTAGCATCTTTCTTTTTCAATTCTTTGTGTCGAGTTCTTGCTGCATCATCAGCATTTGCAGCCAATTCTTCTACTCCATCAGTTATAATTTCAAGAACATCTTGAAATCTGAAAATCACTTTCATTTGTGCACACCAACGATCATAGTTTTCGCCTTTGAAAACTGGAAGATTTGCTGGGAATTGCGTGGAGGTTGTACCATTGTTTGCCATGATTCTTGATCAAGGAATCAAACGAAAAACGATGAATACGAACCGGGCTCTGTTATACCAATTTGTTGGAGTAATTGAGAGAATGAGAGAAAAGGAATTGAATCGAAAGAAAGAATAGAGAAAAAGATAACTTGTTATTCATCCACTAGGGGCAAAGGTAATTATATACAAGTGGAGGCTTGCTTCACTACCAAGCAATTGTAACTAACTACCTAAGACAAAACAAAAATCTCTAACTAACTAAGTCGTCAGCGTTCAGAACCTACATGTTCAGAACCTGTGTGATCAGAGCCTGAGAACATGAGCTTCTCAGCTTCTGAACCTCTTGACCTGTTAGAGCTTCTGAGCCTAAGGCTCAGCTTCTGACTTCTTGAGCTTCTGAACCTCAGAGCCTCTTGAGGACATGAGAACTTGGATTACAAACATCAGTTTGTTCAAATTCCATTAGTTTTTGCTCCAATCTGGGAGGCCTTATTGAAGGACAAATTGAGGTACAATTATAAAGGCAAGTGTTGAAATATAAGAAAAAAAGAGAAAATTAGGAAATGATATTAAGAGCTTGTGGAAAATTCATGCTTCCAATGAAGTGTATTTATAGATAGAGAGTGAATTGTATATATTGTCACATAAATTAAATAGAGATAGTGAGGAGGACACTATCTAAAAGTTGGTCATAATTTTCCAATTAATAACTGTGTTTGCAGAACTGTCTTATAGTGTGTTTGGATGGAGTAATGTTTAAAGGTAATGTAATATTTTGAAGAAATTCAAATAATTTGAGGTGAATTCCATTGTTTTGATGGTAATTTGTAGAATTTTCAAAATAATGCAAATTCATGAACTATTTTGTTCAAATTAAATTTAGAGAATTTCAAATGACACCTAAAAGCTAAGAATTTTAAATTACTTCACTGCTATAATTTTTTAAATTTTGCATTTTGGTCCTCAAAATGGCCCAATAAATATCAGAAAAAAAGCAAATTGACCCCTCAAATTTTCCAAAATTATAAATTGACCCCTCAATTTTTTTGAAATTTATAAATTGACCCCTAATTTCAATTTTCAAATTGGACACAAAAAATTAAAATTTATAAAAGATGCCCAAAAATGATGACAATTAATTTTTTTTATTACTCCATCCAAATAAAAAGTAATTTAATTGAATCATATGAATTGCCTAGAATTGTAAATTCTTTAAAATTTATCAATTATCTCATCCAAACACACTCTTGTATTGAGAAGGAATATCTTAAGGTAAAATAATGTATTGAGAAAATTCAAATTCTTTTGACTAAATTCTCTTGTTTGGATGATTAATTTAAAAAAAAAAAATTAAATGATGGAAATTTCTAATGTATTTGGTCCAAGTTAAATCTAAGGAATTTTCAATGCCATAAAAAAACTAGAAATTTAAAATTCCTTCCTTCCAAATGTTTCAAAATTGACCGCTATAATATTTTTAAAATTGTAAATTGACCCGAAATTTTTTCAAAATTTGCAAATTGGTTCTTATTTTTCCAAATTTTAAAGTTGACTCATAAGATTTCAAATTTATACAATTGGCCCAAAATATTTACAATTAAATTTTTATATTATTCTATCCGAATAGATATTTAAAAATCCTCTAATATATATAATTATTTCATCCAAATTATTAATTTTTTTCCTTAAATAATAAGTATATAAGAAAAATTTTGTCAAAAAAAAATATATAAG
The DNA here is from genome assembly GCA_030408175.1 of Trifolium repens. Classification (NCBI taxonomy): domain Eukaryota; kingdom Viridiplantae; phylum Streptophyta; class Magnoliopsida; order Fabales; family Fabaceae; genus Trifolium; species Trifolium repens. Next base: position 49,149,528 of record CP125842.1, on the reverse strand, counting down.
AAAAATGAATATACACCGACAATGTAAAATAACTTTATACTAACAATATTTTTTTCTGCCATAACACTTCACTTTTTTGATATGAAAATTTGATGATTTTTTATTAGAAGATTGTATAAAACTCTTTTACACGCATATTCACTAAATTTTAAGTGCATATATGTTGGTATTGATATATTTGTGTTTGTATATATTTTTTGTTGACAATTGACAAAGTGTGTGTGTGTATATATTAAACTTTGCGTATTTTGTTTCTATAGGTGTGGGTTCAATGGCGGACCCATCTACAACGTTTTTTCTTACATTATTATGATCTTTAATTTTGAATATACTACTTTAATTTTATTTTTCATTTTTTTCATGAAAATTCAAAAATGAGGTACCACTTAGCTCTAAAATGAGGACCTATCTTTTATAACCCAAAATATTATTGTACCACTAGGGGATTTGAATATATGTGCAAATGTTTGATTTCTCCTCTCTTTTATATTTACTTTCTGTTCTTATTTTTTTTCTTATTTCTTTCCATTTCAAGAGTATAGCTACGATCATTATCTATTTATTGTTGATAGTATTGCTTTTATATATAAAAAAAACAAGGTGATAAATATTAAAATTTATTTATTTTCCTCAAAATTTATAAAAGTTTAATTTTTTGTGCAACTACATAAATTTTTTAATTATTTGATTTAAAAAAAATGATAAAATTAAAATTAGTAGTTTAAACGGTAAAATAATGAGAAAAAATTACTACATTAAAACATGGTACCTCCATCCATTACACTATATAAGCAAAAAACATCTTGCTTAATTCATTGCTTTATTAATATATTTGGTCTATAATATAATTCTATGAAGATCCGTTTTCGCTACGGTTTCGGTGGCATTTGATAATAGAGTGAAAAAATATTGCGTGAAAAGAGTGTGCATAGATAATATTTGGAGTGTGCACGCCACATGCTACTTCAATAGATAGTCTATTATGGCGAAGTAATCCAATAGAACTTGCGATTGGAGCTTATTGCTTTTCTTTTTTCTTTCATAATTGTGAAATATGATATATATATATATATATATATATATATATATATATATTAGAGTTTAGCCCGTAACATGTGTACACATAACGATCTCTTTGAAGACTTCATGATCGATGTTTGGTACGATAAAAAGAAAAAGGAAAAAAAAATTAACGGGGATCGATTTCTGTAATTTTTTTTCCTTCTTTTTTTTTCCATCATTGATCAATTTCTGTAATTTCCTTTCCTTCCTCTATTTTCCATCATTTCAAACACACCATTATTATACATGCAAATACTAATACAAGTAAAAAGAAACACACAGACACACTTGGCTTCATCGCCAATATTTCTAAATTGCATAAATATAACAATTCCTAACTACTGATTTAGAATACTCTGCAGGTAAGAATACAATTCCAAACTAAGAGATATATTATAGCTACAAATCAAATTTTCTAATTTAAAAATTTAAAAAACTGCACCGTAAATTGCTAAGTAAATGTGTTACATCACTAGTTTACAGGCTTTGTTTGGGAGTTTTGAGAGGAAGGAAAGGAAAGGTTAAGGAGGGGAGGGGAAGGAAAGGGAGGGAAGGGATAAATGGGGGAAATCATTCCCCTTGTTTGGGAGTTGAAAAACCAACAAGGAATGACATAGGGGGCTTATGTGATGATTTTACTATTTTGCCCTTGTTTGGGAGTTTAAAATCAATACATTCTTAATATATGTGTATTCTCAATAAATTAACATTGTGTTATACTATTTTGCCCTTGTTTCCGATTTTTTGCCGGGAAAAAAGTTCCCAATTTTTCCGGAAAAAAGTTTCCAATATTTCCGAAAAAAAGTTTCCGATTTTTTTTGGATAAATAGTTCTCGATTTTTTTGGAAAAAAGTTCCCGATTTTTTGTCTGGAAAAAAGTTTTCGATATTTTCCGGAAAAAAGTTCTCAATTTTTTCCGGAAAAAAGTTCTCGATTTTTCCGGAAAAAAGTTTCCGATTTTTTGCCGGGAAAAAGTTCCCGATTTTTCCGGAAAAAACTTTCCGATTTTTCCGAAAAAAAAGTTTCCGATTTTTTCCGGAAAAAAAGTTCTCGATTTTTCTGGAAAAAAGTTCCCGATTTTTTGTTGGGAAAAAAAGTTTCCGTTTTTTTCGGGAAAAAAGTTCTCGATTTTTTCGGACAAAAGTTTCCGATTTTTCCGGAAAAAAGTCTCCAATTTTTCCGAAAAAAAGTTTCCGATATTTTCCGGAAAAAAAGTTCTCGATTTTTCTGGAAAAAAGTTCCCGATTTTTTGTCTGGAAAAAAGTTCTCGATTTTTTGCCGTGAAAAAAGTTCTCGATTTTTTTCGGAAAAAAGTAAAAATGTTTCCTATTTTTTCCGGAAAAAAGGTTCTCGATTTTTCCATAAAAAAGTTTTTGATTTTTTGGAATGAAATTAGGCAAGAGCTAAAATTGGAATTTTGAATTATTATAGGTAAAATAGTCAATTTATATAGTTAACCCTCCAAAACCCCCCAATTTGGGGGAACTTTAAAATTGGATAAAATAAACCTCCCAAAACCTTTTCTTATTTTTTTTTAAACTCCCAAACAAGGATTGACATCTTCCCAAGTCTCTCCTTCCCCTCTCTTCCCCTCCAAAATCCAATTCCCAAACATAGTAAATTGCGCCGTATTGCTAAAAAACAACATGCTTAGTAGGAATAAATATAATGATACTCAACTTTTGATCCTTTAGAACTTCAAAGTGGTCTTATGCTATGTATTATTTTCTTTATAAAAAATTTATGATTATTCTTTTAATTGGTCATTTTAATTGGATATTATATAAATAACTCAATAGCAAAATTATCACATCTTCTCAAAAAAATAAATTATCACATGATACAATCCTATATTTTTATTTGTGTGATATTTTAACTACCCTCAACCAAACTATTCATTCAAATGCTTATTTTATGTATGTCTTGATCCTTACAGTACTCACCAAGCCAAGTCATATAAATTTTTTATTACAATAATAGTCTATGTTAGCTGGCCCATAAAAAAATTAAACCTCAATAATATTCTCTCTATACAAGTGACATTATTTATCATATTTATATTTTGTTCTATCTTTATTATATAAGTTTTTTTTTATTGAGGTGTCATTATTTTTTAATTGAGAGTTGATTAATATTCATCCGCTATCTCCTATGCTTCTCTAAGATTATCATTCATTATACATGCTATTAGAAATAGAGACCATTCTATACTTAAGATATGTTTAAGAGCAAAACAGATTATCAAAATAGAGACCATTCTATACTTAGATAATAAGGTCACACCAAACAACCAAAAAAGTGTGGAACTAACAACTCTATTAGAAATTTAGAAAGGAACTTTTATACCAATTTTCATGTCGGTGAGATCGGTCGAGTGGTCTCAGTTGGAGATGGAATTGCACATGTTTATGGAGTCGACTCTTGCTTTCTAAAGACTTGAGCGTATAGTAAGGTTCTCGTTTTTTAATTTTGAATATTTTGATTCTTTAATTAACATGAATAGATTTAGCAATAATGGAATTTATGCTCTTTTAACTTTACAGAATGATATGAAATTTTATCTAACTACGTCTATGAAATCTATACCAATTATGAAAAAGAGAAATTGGAAGCGGAGAAAGTGATCTTACTTATTAATGAAGCAGAGGAAGATGACTGACAATCTTAGTTCACACATATTTAATTAGATTGATTTATCTGAGTTTATCTACTTGCGTAAGCATTTGTGAGATCGTTTTGAAAAGTTTATGGAAATGACATATGACATATTCATAATATTTTCAGCTTATTTTCATAAGTTGTGCATGATAGCTTATGAAAATATCTTATTACCGTGGGCCTATTTAGATTGGCTTATTTGAGATTATATAATGATATAAGGTCTTGTGAGATTGTTTAGGATTGAGAGCCATTGAAATTAGCTTATGAAATGTCCATAAGTTGTTTTCGTCTTATTTTAATATGTTCATCAGGATATCTTATGAAAAAAACTTATATCAAAACTGTTTAACTTTATTTTATTTTTTTGTTGTAGATATAGCTTATACAAAAGCACTTGTGTTATAAACCTTAATTAAGTTGTTTATTCAAACCAGCTCAAAAAATCTAATTCATTTTTGGTTGAATTTTTCAGGAATATTATTAAAGTGGCAGCACCATCCTTCATAGTGCTCACAACACTATCATCAACTTCAACATTACCTAACTTTGATCAAATTTATAAAATCCATGAAAAGAGTGTGTCTTCAACAACTACAAGCAACCCTTTCATCATTTTCCTTTAATCTTGGTATCTCACAATTTTTATACTTTATGGCTTCTCTTAGTAACCATAACAAAGAAATTAATGACATAGAATCAAAACCAAACCATGTTCAAGAAAATGAAGAAAACAACATCATTAACTATTCTCAAAGAGCACAATGGCTAAGAGCTGCTTTATTAGGAGCCAATGATGGTTTAGTATCAATAACATCACTAATGTTAGGTGTTGGAGCTGTGAATGAAGAAATCAAAACAATGTTACTTGCCGGTTTCGCAGGACTAATTGCAGGAGCATGTAGTATGGGAATTGGAGAGTTTGTTTCTGTTTACACACAATTAGACATAATGGTAGCACAAATGAAAAGAGAAAACAAAATTAGCAACACTATTATTGAAGATCATGAAAAGTTACTACCAAATCCTTTTCAAGCTGCTATAGCATCAGCAATTGCATTTTCTTTTGGTGCTACTGTTCCATTGTTAGGAGCAGCATTGGTAAGAAACTATAAGATAAGGTTGGTTATTGTTGTAGTTATGGCAAGTTTTGCATTGTTGGTTTTTGGAGGTGTAGGAGCAATACTTGGTAAAACATCGGTGGAAAGGTCTTGTGTTAGAGTTGTGATTGGTGGTTGGATGGCTATGGCTATTACTTTTGGTTTGACAAAATTAGTTGGCTATAGTTCACTTTGAATGTGGTTGATAAATGTTTCTTTGTTACAAAATTGTCTCTCTACAGTTGTATACAGAGGATATCTGGTTCACGTCGAAAATGTTATAACTTGACTTAGTAAATGTACTACCACTACCACTATGTGCTACCTTTTACGAATTAATTCAAATGTGATGGCATAAGCGTGCAAACGTGACAACAAACTCGCGACTCTAAACAAAACAGATAATAAAACGCATGTAAGAATATAGTGATTGATTACGAATTCAGTTGTGAGTTTCAACACTAGAGTAGCTGTTGTAACTTTTTTATCATGCAATCTTTAAGGTCGCAGAGTATTACATTGTGTTTAAATACTATGACTAAGATTTCAAATTTACTTATAAACTGCAATCCAACATCGTATAGTTGAATTAACAATAATTTTAACTGTGAATTGAATTGAATTAATCATCTATTCAATTGAATTAACGATATTTTTTAACCTGATTAACCAGATGTAACACAAGTATACAAAAAGTGAATATCCGTGTATCATTACTATTAACTATAATGGAAGTCTAATAATCATGTATATGATTAGTAATAGCAAAGATGAAAATTGGTAAAATATGTGATGAAGAAATGTTAACCTTTGACCAAAAAAAGGTGTTGAAAATTGGTATGAACTTGTGTCTATTTCTTTCACTGTTAAGATTTACTTTATATCCACACAAAAGTCTGTCTTTTATTTTATTGCATCACTAATACAGATTAACTGATATTGCTTTTGATCATCTGTCTTGGTAAATATACAGTTCCAACTATTAATTAAGATGAATCAGAAACCTAATAATTTTATTTTTCTTTCACCAACAGTTTAACCTGGTTCGAAGTCAGTTATGTCATCAAGTGGTTTCAGCCCCTCCCGATCACAGTTGCGAGGGATTGAACCGTGGTCCTCCCTACCAAGTTCAATATCAATCACCACCGAACCAACTAACGATTGGTGAAACCTAATAATCTCTGATGCATTAAAATTAGAGTGAAGAACCATTTTAATCTTTCATAAATTTTAGACAATTCAGTCTCTGACAAAAATAAAACTTCAATTAAAATTATTTTCTGACATTTTTATATTGGGGACAAATTAGTTATTTTGTTATAACGAATTAGGGACTAGTTTGTCCTCAACATAAAAACTTTAGGACTAATTATTTAAGTTTTATTTTAATCGGAGACTAAATTTTCCCGTCAAAAATTTATGAAGAATCAAAATGAATCTTCCGTCTTAAAATTATTAAATTAATCAAATGAGTATTAACATCACAAGCCAACTAAAGTAGTTAAGATAAATGTACACTCGGATCAAATTAAGGAGTAATGACCAACCCACCCAATGAACACATATGAGTGGAATGTTTCTAGAAGAAAAAATTATTAAAGGAATTGCATTAAGAGAATGCTACAATTTTTGGTGGATTTTCTTATTGTCAAAGTGGCTTGTGTCTTGTGACTTGTGACATTCGCGTGGAATGCATACTCTCCTCAATTTTTTTAATTATAAATAAATGTTATGTCACATCCATAACATTATTATGATTAATCATATATTGTTAACCAATGATGTTTAAACTTAATCCACTACTGTTGGGAGTGACTGAATTAATTAGGACTACTTTAAAAAAATGACAAAGATTTTCAGTTGATTAACCACTAGTATGATTTAAGAATTTTTTGTTGGTAAGGTAACTAACATGCTTTCTCTCAAAGTGCAAAAGTTACATAGCTTTTACATATTCATAAAGTGTTAAACAAGTTTTTAATTTTTTTTCCTAAGTGTTAGCAAAACTAAACCAAATCTACCATTTACTCAACACGCATAATTTTTTTTGTTAAATATTTTAGTGGTTAAAAATTTTACTTTAAATAAATAAGTGAAATATTTGAATTTCGAATCCTGACTTTGTATATATAATATATTGTCTCAATCTAACCAACTGAATTAAATTCATGGAAACTCAATGCACACAATTTTATTTATTAGAGAAAATAGTATTGATGATAATGAAAGTGGCTTTCGTGTGGATTCCACACTCCCTTAAATTTCTTAATGCTAACTTTGGATGCCACTAACTTGTGGCCTGCACACTCCATCAAATATTATAACCATGCACACTCTTCTCTAATATTAATTGACTCTATTATCAAACGCCAAATCCCTCCGATATGCTCCCACTATCGCATTGTTTTTAATTAAGATTACTATTTTGCATATTAACCTTTCGAATAGTCGGCGAACCTGTAAAGTACATAAGATAAATTCTCCTCTTTTAATCAGATTTTCTTCAAACGTAAGATAGATTGAATGCACGGTCACTTTCTACTTTAAAATCAAACCAAATTTACTCGTCAGACCTCTACTCTTTTTCATAATCATGTTTATGCCCCTGTTTTAATAGTCATATATGCTAATGAAACTAGATAAAATTACACATAACTAAGGCAAGAAGAAAAAAAAGGTGAATGATATAGATAACATTAAGGTGGAATATCTCAGATTTGTAGCCACTATTAGGTAATGACTTTTTAAACATGAAAGTTTTAAATTAAGAAAATGGTGACCAACTTGTAGATAGTGCCCTCCTCACTACCTCCTCTCCTTTGTCAATATTAATTTATGTGACAATTAATATACACTAGACCCAAAGTTGATTAACCATGTCCCCTCTTTATCTATAAATACCTTTCACTAGAAGCATGAGTTTTCCACAAGCTCTTAATATCATATTCCAATTTCATCTCTTTGTTCAATTTCAACACTTAGCTTTATTGTACCTTAATTTGTCCTTCAATATGGCCTCTCAAATTGGAGCAAAAACTAATGGAATTTCACCAAACAGTTTTCAAATAGAGATTCCTATTCATACCAAAAGTGTTGAAAAAGAGAGCAACATTGACTACTTTCAAAGGGCACAGTGGCTTAGAGCAGCCATGTTAGGAGCCAATGATGGATTAATCACTGTTGCCTCATTGATGATTGGTATTGGAGCAATAAAAGAAGATATAAATGTAATGCTCCTTGCTGGTTTCGCCGGTTTAGTAGCCGGTGCTTGTAGCATGGCGATTGGTGAGTTTGTTTCTGTTTATACTCAATATGACATTGAGATAGCTCAAATTAAAAGAGAATTAGAAAATAATGATGATGATGAAAGTAGTATTGAAAGAGAGAAATTGCCAAATCCATTTCAAGCAGCAGTAGCATCAGCACTTGCATTTTCTGTTGGTGCTCTAATGCCATTGTTAGCAGCTGCATTTATAAAGAATCATAAGATTAGAATGGGTGTTGTTGCTGCTGTGGTTAGTTTTGCATTGTTGGTGTTTGGATCAATGGGAGCATTCATTGGTAAAACTCCAGTTATGAGGTCTTGTGTTAGAGTTCTTATCGGTGGTTGGATGGCTATGGCTATTACTTTTGGTGTCACCAAATTGATTGGCACAACTGGACTTTGAGTTGAAAATTAGTTGTAACATTAAAATTGTCAAAAATGTATTACTTTTTTTATATATAATCATTCTTAAAATTACTATATCTTGAGAGGGAAAAAAATTGGGGTTTTCTAATGACAAAATCATTTATGCACGTGAATTTTTTATTTTTTTTTTAAAAGTCTTATATTAAGTGATAGAAATATCTCAAAAGGATATCGTAAGTTATAACAAGGGACGGGAAGAGTATCATTTTACTGCATACTATTTTTTGTTTTAACGACAAAGTTTAATTTTGTTGATAAGAGATGAGTTGAACTTATAACCTCGTTTATACTCCAACCTGTATGTTAATATCTAAAACAACTAAGCCAACTTTATTTATTTTAGACAAAATGACGTTATTTCAATATTTCATTTCATCGACAATAAGAAACAAAATACATCAGAGAAGAGTAAAACTTGCATAGAGTCCAATAATAACAGTACTATAGGTAAATTATGAGTGACTCTATTTGCTCGACTCTGGATGAATTCTAACATGAAGTATCCATCCATTCTTTCTAGTTTATCAAAAAGCCGCCAAAGCTCCTTCTAGCAATTAACTATCAAACCATCTTATCACTCCATATAGATAGATTATGTTTCTGTCACCATAACAATGACACTAATCAAAGTGCATGTCAACAATCGACCACTGATTAAAACAGTCTACAGAAAGGGTCTACGGTAGAATTTTCCATCTACTAATATTAATGTAAGAGTGCACTAAAAGTTTCCTAGAAAGCTGATTATTAAAAATAAAATAAAAAAATCAAACCAACATTAGTAAAGACATACTCTAACAAATAAACTTCAAACTGTGGCCAACAAATCAAATAAACTCCACCCAAAAAATTTAGCTCAACACAAAGCTTGCATACTCTATAGTGCATAAGTAAAGTTGCATCAGCAATTAAATTAAGAGATCACGTTTTGAAGCTTAAATAAATACAGATAAAGCTTTTTACGACAGCGAAATCTCAAATCTGATACTAGAGAGCCACTACAAGAAATATCGTTTTTTGCAGCGACAAATGTCGCTGTAAAAAACACAAAGTTGCTGCAAAAAGTATTTTTCGCAGCAAAAAAATTGTCGCTGCATGTCGCTGGCATAAGTGCCGTTGCGAGAAGTTTTGCAAGGACAATTAATGTCGCTGCCATAACTAGTGTTTTGCAGCAACAATTAATGTTGCTGTCATAACTAGTGTTTTTTAGCAACAACTATTGTCGCTGCCATAACTAGTATTTTTTGCAACAACTATCATTGTCGCTGGCAAAAAATATATTTTTCACAACAAAAAAAATTGTTGCTGCATGTCGCTAGCATAAGTGTCGTTGCGAAAAGTTTTACAATGACAATTAATGTCGCTGCCATAACTAGTATTTTGCAGCAACAAATAATGTCGCTGGCATAAATAGTGATTTTCAACAACAATATAACTAGTGTTTTTCGCAGCAAATTTTTGTTTTTTGTCAACGATATAAATTATTGTTATATCATTTTTACCTCAGCAATAAAAATTGTTGGAATAAATTATATTTTCAAAAAATAAAAGATATACAACTTAAACCAACAAATTAGATTCACAATAAAAGATATACAACATAAACCAACAAATTTATTTCCCAATATATTTTTTGAAATAGATCAATTTAAAGATAACAAACAAGTGTTTTAAAAATCATAATAATACAATTCCTAAAGATAACAATCTAATGATAACAAATCAATCTTTAAAATATAGTCAGATAAGCTTCCTACTCGCAACAATCTTGTTACAACATATTTCCTACTCGAAAAACTTGCAAAAACGGTCTTCATTCGTAAGCTCCCTTCTTTGTATCTCTTACTTAGTCATAAAAGTTTGTTATAACTCAACTCACAGGAACAACTATTTAAAATCTTCATTTGTGTGACAAAGCTTAACAAACCTGAAAAGCACAACAAACACAAATAAAACTGAATAAGAAAACGACGACTTTTTCTTTTAGTAATGACAATTCAAAGGCAAATTATTAATGCGATAAAAAAATAAACTATTATATTATGATTTAAAGTAACATATGAATTCTTGTAACAAAAAAAATAAAAATAAAAAAGTAACATATGAATTATTATAACAATAATTAGTAAGTAACTATCCATAATATTAGGTAACTTTACTATGTGGTTACTTGATTCTTCTCAATTAGTTACATCCTAACTAGCATAACTCCATTATACAAAAGCCACAAATTAATCAATAAAACATATTATTAATCATAAACTAAAAGGAATCAAAATATTAAAAAGAAAAGGGAAACAAACAAGGGAAAACGGAAGGAGGGCAAGGTCCCCTCGACTATTCTTATGGTCAACACTACCCTTATGCATGAACAATCTCCCCCTTACCTAGAATTTGCATAAACTTCCTCCAGATAAATTCGGATATCTACTGTGCCCTTGCTCCTACGGTCGTTCAGCAACAAACGGAATCGAATTCGGACTTCGGATGAAAAAGTTATGAATATTTTAGTATTGCTCTCGAAATCCACTATTTGGTCACAAAGGGTACACGAATTTTTGTTTGTAAATTGTGGTAATCCTAATTCTAAGTTATTTCGCTCCATTTATAGATGAAGTTTATGTTTTTCTTTTCCTAAAAACAAGCAAGATTCATAACGAATTTGTTTCTATTTTAATTCCCTAAAAACTCTCATCTTATTCCTGATGAAAATTCAAATATTTTATTTTCATGATATATTCCTAAAATATACTGTATTTCATAATTATATCTATGATTCTAAAATATATCTTAATTAATTTTATCTTTCAAATAATTCTCATGTTCTCACTATATTAAATAAATTCTAATTTATCAAATAGTTTACTTAGCACATAATCACTTACCTAAACTATATTCTAAATAAATAACTATTTCTAAATTTTAGGGTGTTACAAAAATATCCAATTAGTATAAAAAAAAAATAGAATAAAAATCACGCATATCCCAAATAACATAATTTCTATTTAATTAATAGATTTAGTAAAAAAAAATTAATATATGACAATTGAACCTTTTTAGGCGTCAGTTAAAAGTTTATGTCTATCCAATTAGTCAAAACGTACAAATATTAATTTTCAATTAGAAAAAAGAAAAACATTGTAAATACTAACAGCTAACATTGCCTATAAAAAGAAAACAAAAAAAAAATCATGTGTATCTCAAATCCCAAATAACATTATTTTTTTAATTAAAAGATAACATAAAAAAAATGAACATTTTTCATTTAATTCTCCTAAATTAATTATTCTATTTAATAATTAACAATAAAAAATAAAATAGTTACAAATTAATAAATTAAATAATTAAAAATTAATTAAAGATAATCATAGAAATATTACTAATTAATAGCAATTTTAAAAATAGTAAGCATTCTCATTAGATGACAAATGAAAAATTTGTCAAAGAATCATCTTGCTTTATTATATTCAAATTAATATAATGTATTTCTATTCTATTAACAATATATTAAAAGAAAAAAAAAACTTAATTTGTTCTCATCAAGTATCATAATATTTCAAATATTCAATTCCTTGAATGTAATTATTAAAAGAAAATGCAAAATATAAAAATAGTAACAAAATAATAATTTTATGTTAAAAGAAATTTACGCATAAAAATAGGAACAAAAATCACGATAAAAGATAATATAAAAAAATAGTAATTGAGTGGTTTCCCAGCGACTTTACAAGGTTGATGCAAAAAAGTTATACTATTAGCGACAATAATAATTATTGTTGAGATAATTAACTTTTCCCAATGATAATGTAAGTGTTGAGAAAAAGACTAACTTATAACAACAAATTTAATTAGTTATTACTATATGTATATTTTTATCAACAATTTTAATGTCGCTGTGAAAAAATCGCTGCCAAAAATCTTATTTCTTGTAGTGAGCACAATCATGTGGTGGAAGAGAATAGAAATTTAGGACCAAGCTCAGGTTTGACTACCATCTTATTGCAAGACAAACCAAACAAAACATCGCATAGAGCAGTTACAAGGTTCTATGAGAGCAATCTTCCACCAAATAGAACAATAACGCGTAAAAACAATGGTTGCAGTTGCTCAACTCATCAAGATCTTCCACCTAATGTGCCATGAAATACCTGGCACGCAGTATACGATGCTATACCGGATGCTCTAGCAATCTATCCGGTCTTCGCGCGTAATAAAATAAACAAGTAAAAGAACAAATAAAGAACACAAGATATTTGTTGACTCAGTTCGGTGCAAACAGCAACCTACGTCTGGAGATACCAATCCAGGAAGGAATTTCACTATAGTAGTCCTAGTTACTAAGTCTCCAGCAAACGCCTCGTCTACAACTTATAACCTAGAACCTACCAATGACTCTTCTACCTAGGAACTCCTAGATATGAGATCCCATCTCACTCCCTTACAACCTTACAAAACAGCAAGGATTTCAATACACAGAGACAAATAACAGTTTTGGAGACACACTCCTAAAAACTACACACTCGTACTTAAAGGCTTAGAGTGTTAAACACACCAAAAGTCCTAACTCCGTACTTCAAAGCTTAGGAGAAGGATCACACAATTACAACTCAAGAACAACGTCCTAAGCTTGCATCAAAGAGACACAAGAAAGGCTCACAATTAACAAACACACGCAAAACCTAAATTCTTAGGAAAAACACAATACGGCGTGAACAACTTTTTTATTAGGTTTAGCTCCTTCCATATATATAGCTTTAGAAGATCTGATCAAAGAGAATATCCAACTCACAAAATAAAAACAAACCATATCTTTAAAAGAGTAGATATGTTTTAAAAAAAAGATCTTCACAATAATTTCTAAACCATATCTTTAAAAGATTAGATATGTTTTAAAAATAAATCTTCACAATAATTTCTAAACAAATCTTTAAACAAAAATGTTTAGAAAATAAAACCTTTCTTAAAGCGCAAGATATGTTTCATGAGAGAGAAACGCGCATAAATAGGAAACACACATGCTTAGCGCGCAAGTAACACTCTTCCTGAGATCCATACAATGCTTTACGCAATGCTTGAGGCATCGAATCCAGCATCCTGCTACAAAGTTTATTTTACCAAAAATGCAGCCAACATCAAAGACTCAACATGCCACAATCATAGAAAATGGAAAATGGAATCTCCTGTTAGAGTTTGATAATGAGATTGATCGAGGGAGAGAAGTAAGAGATAGAATGGATCAATAATAATTGATCTTTATTATTCACACAAGTGCAATTTATAGAGTTTACAAATGCAATACCTTGCATGACAAACACTAGCTACTTTAACTAACCACATGGTTACATAACTAATTCCATGTGGTTTAACCAACTAACTAACAATGGATTATCTCTCAACACCCCCTGGGCTAGACAATAAGGTTTTATTTAAAAAAGAAAGAACTGAACAGGACGAGTACAAACTTCATTCATTTATTACAAACATTTCTTGTAGGTGGACACAGTTTAGGAACCATCATGAGCAATTTGAAAGGCAAGAGCCATGCCGTCGGGCATTTTGGCGGTATGGAACTTAAGGCCCTCCACAGATGGTGCTGTATTACCCCCTCCTCCTAAAATGAGGTCGACCAAGATACCACTAGCCGCAACAAACAACAGACCTGCCGCAGTGCCAACCACGAACCCAGCCAATGATACAACGAACACACCTAGTTCCATGTCTGCCACTGCCTCTGTCACTGCCCCTTCAACTGCCACTTGAACGGCAAAGGCACCAATCTCTGATAACGTCGTTAACGAGTTGGTCAGCACAGCCTCGAGCTTGTGTTCTGCAGTAAATATGTCCCATACCATCAATCCAGCGCTCACCACCAACACTGCAATCCCAAATCCTGTACTTGCCAATTCAAGTTTTGGGATTGATGCTCTTCCAGATTCCTCGATGATACTATTATACACCTGTGATTAGTTGGATAAATTATATAAATCCTTGTGTTACTTTATTGTGTAAATCATAACGTTAATAAATAAATAGTGCAAAAGTCGATCATATTTTGAGATCGGAAAATATGTAGTACTATTATTTTGTGAATGCATACCTCGAGCTTTTGTGCTTCTTCCAGGCTCTCAAATTCACCTTCATAACCAAGCTGGTTCTTATGTCTGTAGGCAATCAACAATAAAATTGTTGCTTGTTATCCTTGGTGACCAAAATAATGACAATCATAATCATGTAGCCTTATTGATCCTAAATAAATATTATTTTGAACATAATTTCCCTAGAATTATTGAATATAAATAAGCCAAGAAGAATAGAGCCTTACTTCTTCACAAGGTCGGGAAATTTGATGCCTTCTTGCTTGAGCACCATGGAGTAAGCTTTAGAGAGAGCTCGAGCTGAGCCACTCTTACACTTGTTTGTGTACTCCCACATACATTGCTTGTACATGGACACTTCCTTAGCCAAAAGGCGATGCTTAGATACACTTTCAGGGTCGAGCTCCTGAAGTTCAGTAACCAAAGAGTTGAAGTGAGTCTTAATTTTGTCGATACAAGTCACTCGTAAGCTACAGTTCCTAATCGATTGCAGACTCATATTAATCCCATATTTAATATAATGGTGGATTTCCTTGGCAATGTCGGCCTTCTTGTCGTCTCCCTCAAACTCCTTATTAAAATTTTCACCATCTTGAAGCAGGCTTATGACTTTATCATAAGCTCCATTGCATTCTTTCATGTATTTGACACGTTCAGGCCCTGACTTAATTCTTTCCATGAGTGGCTCTTCTTGATTCAATAGTAACTTAGCAAGCTTGCTCAGTTGCGCATTCTCCAACAACATCACAACATCATCGTCTCTTGAAGCCATTATCGAGCTGATCGAGTTATCCTGTCTCATTTCAAAATATGTACTTTTCAGTTGTCATTAACATAATTTTTCATAATACTTACATTATTTCGTACCACCACCAAAAGGTGTTGCCGAAACTAAAAGAAAATGAGCAAATGAAACATGGTTTTGATGTATTTGTTTTGTCACTAACTAATCTGTTTACAATGAACTTATAACAGATCTGAAACGGGTTAAATGTTTTCTGTTGGATACCTGTTGTAAATAGATCTTAGTAACAAAACAAATACAACGAATATCCAGATCATTTTTATTGTAGTAAGTAACAGGCTAAGTGTGAAAAAACCAATTACATATAAAAGGAACCTGCTTCATTATAATTGATTAAATTAGGCACTTTGTAGAAAAAATAAACATAGATAAGTTAAGTTCATATAATTTATTATAAGTCCAACTTGAAAAATAAAAACTAAATTGAAAAAAATTAAGATAAGTTGAAAAGGATAGATTGTTAGTTGAGTTAAGTAATCCATGCTTAAGATAAGAAAATACATATACGAGTAACTTACAAGTTATGTCAAGGAAACTGCTATATATGTTTTAAGGACAGGTGGATTGAAATTTGAAATACGAGTAATAAGCTTTGAGGATAACTGCTATTTATATAGGAAAAAAAATGGAGTATTGGAGGTTATGGACGAATTTAATGGACGGCTCAAAACACATGGGATTTTATCACGTGTATTGGAGGTCAAGCAAACATGCATTTTTAATTTTTATGATATCAATTTAGGGTGTGTTTGGTAAATCCAATAAGCTATAAGGCTAGCTTATAATTTATTGAACTAGCTTATAAGCTTGTTTGAAAAAAATAGATGTGTTTGGTAAAAAGCTTTTCACATTAGCTTATAGTTTTTTTCGAGATGTTATTTCAAGTAGCGTTTAAGCTTATAGCTTATAGCTTTTTATAGTTATTTTCATTTTTAACCTTTAATTTTATTATTTTTATAAAATAAAAAATTATCCACTAAAAAGAATAACTACCCACTACATGTCCTTTTATGTAATTTTATATTTATTAACCACTTTAAAATTAATTTTACCAAACACTTTAATTTCAATCAATTAACTTTTCAGCTATCAGCTATAAATAGGCCTATGAGCTACATAAGCTTTGTCAAGCCTGAGCCTGACCTGCCAAAAAATTGAAGGTCTAAGTCTGGCATGTGGTCTATCATAGGCTTATTTTTTAGGCCTGGGCTTAACCTTTTGAAAGCCTGACATGGCCTATTAGCCTGTTTAAAAGCTTATTTCACATGAATATATTTAAGTAAATAATTATATTTATTTTTAAATATACTAATGAACTAATAAATCAATGATATTAAACTTACTTTTGATATTTAACATGATATTTTAGAGAATTTGACTATATATGACATCGTATTTCAATTTTAGTTTATAATAATATATTTATATATGTGAAAAGTTAATGTAGATTAATAAAGTTAAACTACTGAAAAATTTAATAGATTTATAATTTAATCAAAGTACAAATTTTAATATATAATAATAATAATTGTAAAAATATTATTCATATTTACTTAAATAGGTCGGCCTAGTAGGCTTAAAAGGCTTTTTTCTTGGCCTGAAGTCTGACTTTTTTAGCTAAAAAGGCTTATTGGAAAGTTTTGACCTGCTTTATTTAAATAAATAGGTCAGCCTAGCCTGAATCTATGTAAGCTAGGCAATAGACCTCTGTAGGCCGATCTGACCTATTCTCAACCCTAGAGCTTAATAACAATGTTATTGCTATCTAGAGACAACTGTCTAGTGACTAACACCACCCCACATCCCACTACCATTACTATTCAACTTTATTAGTACTAGGATAGTATTGAGAACACAAATCAATCAATACCTTTTATATCAATTTTATTTTGATATTTTCTCTCAAAATAAATATACTTTGTTTATCAATACCTTTTCTTTGTTTTCAATAATAATTTATATTAAAAGGTGTTTCCGAGTACTTTTCATATTCATATACTAATAAGTTGCTATCAGAATATATTTATGGATTTTTTATTTTGCAGATTTGTATTTTTATCTGAAACTGTATGAGCCCATCCGATCAATCCGAGAACTGTTTGACCGGCATCTCAAAAATGGTTCGGTATGGACTATAATGCTCTACCCGTGGATTGGGCCGGATGGTGTTTTTGGGTCCAAACCTTGTTGGAACAAAAGAGGTTCTGACATGACTCAATTAAGTTTTGATGATAACAATAATATTAATATAGAAAAGGGTATACTGATTATTTACTCTAAGTCTGCAGATATATAAGCTAAAATTTTATATTCACTATTAGTACATTTGAAGCTCTGAAATGACAAGCAATTTCTTACCAGAACATAGTCATCAGAAGATGCAAAGTTTATTCCCGTCAGAAGCTACTCATCAAAAGCTACATTATCAGATGCTGAGGTTGAAGACATCAGACTCTGATAAGAGCAGTGAGAGTCGTTTTGTCAGAAGAACATTCTCTGCAACAATGATTGGAATTCATCATCTTCTGACATCTCAAAAGCTGGAGAATCAACCTTATCCTCAGGGATAATGACGTTAGTACTATTGTACGAACTTATTACCCGATTTGGTCGAATCTTTCTCATCAAGATTATTCGTATACAAATGCTACCCGATATGGTTAAAGAATGGTATTATCTCCAGCTGGCGAAATCTCACAGCATTATATTCAAATCAAAAGCGCTTCACCCTCATCTATAAATAGGAGCTGATTTGAAGTTTTTGTGCACAACACTTTTGAACAATTTTGAACGAGCTCTTACTCTGCCAAAACGTCCTAAACACAAAAACAACTTGAATACAACTTGATCTCATATTCAAATCCAAGACTCCAGCTTCAACTTCTGACTTTACATTAGTTGAACCTTAGAATTCTTTTATTAAGATTCTAAGTTAAGTTTTGTTTCTAAGTTGTATTTATCTTTATTGAACATTGATTGTTGTATCAATTGTTCAGACTCTGTTTTTATCTTGTAAATTGTTTGAAGTCTCTTGTTTGTGTGCTTGAGCATTAGGAAGTCTCTTGTAAGAATACTTGAGCATTGGAAGTCTCTTGTCTGTGTGCTTGAGCAATTGTAATCTTTTGTGATTATTAGTGAACTCTCTTGGAAGTACAAGAGGACTGGACGTACTCTCGGTTTGTGAGAGGAACCAGTATAAAATCTCTGTCTCTATCTCTCTCTCACTCTCATACTCCTTCAGAAGTTGTGTTTGATTGTATTTTGTTTTTAACCGCTGCAAAATCTGATAAGTGTTTAAACTTAGAAGAAATTTTTAAACTACCCAAAACACAATTCAACCTCCCCTTCTTGTGTTTTTCACACCTTCAAATCCGACAGATCCGGCCCGTTGTCCACCCCTAAATAGGGGTGCTCGCGGTTCGGTTTGGATCGGTTTTGAGGCAAAAATTCATCTGATCCAAAGTTAATATTACTTGCGGTTTGGTTCGGTTTTGGATGACTAAATAAAAATATCCGATCCAATTTTGTGCGGTTTAATTTGGATCATTTTTGGATAACCAAATTACAAATTCAAATTTTTTAATAAAATATTAATATTATAATGACACAGTAAAATAATATATTTGATGTAAAACACAATATATAATATGTTAAAAATTAATATTTTGCAATGAAAATTATCAATAATTAATATATTAATGCAATATATCATACTAATAAAAAGTTAAATAAGTATTAAAAAATATATATGCGGTTTGGTTCGGTTTGGATTAGTTTTGAAAAATCAATCTAAAATCTGATCTGATCCAGCGGTTTTCGAAAAAAGAACATCCAAAACACGTCAAAAAATATTTGATTTTTGCGGTATTCAATTTTTTCGATCGGTTTGTGGTTTTTATTTAGATTGGTTTGGATTTGAGCACCCATATATCAGTATACAACAAAGATAGCATTTATCACGTGCTTTAAAACTGTAGTCGGTTATAGAAGGACAGTATATCAAAGTATATCAAAGTTTGTTTATTGATCGTTTCTCTCAATTGGGTTGTTTTAGTTTGATAAAAATTATTTCTTTAATGTCTAATTTATCGACTGGATTGTTTTTCATATACGGTGTGAATTGATTGTTTAACATTTTATTTGTTCATTTTTTTAAAAAAATTTGATAATAATTGTTTGTTTAATAATTTACTTTTCAATTGGGTTGTTCTAATTTGTTGCGTTTATTTTTTGTTGTTATTTTGTAGGTTGAAACAGCTCCTGCTACAGCACCCACCAAGCCTTTGAAGAAACAATTTTTAATCTACCGAATATTTGTGTATAAGCTAGCTTCAGTATGTATGAATATTTGTGCAACTTGTTTGTTATTAGATGGTTTTCGTTCAGCAACTTGTTTGTTTTTTTACTCCCACCGTTTTTATTAGATGTATTGTTGACACTACTAGAAAAAGTTGAAATACCGACGGAATTTAGAGACGGAATATATTTCTTCTCTAATAAAGATGAAATTAAAGACATAAAAAGCAGTTAGAGACAAATATATTTATTTTAGAGACAGATATTTTCATTTTAAAGATAGATTTTGTTCGTCTTTAATAGTTTAGAGACGTGAAAATTATAGACGGCATCAAATCCGTCTCTAGCATGCTCAGTGACAGAATATTTGTATTTTAGAGACAGATTTTGTTCATCGGTATTTAAGGTTTTTCTCCTAGTATGACATGAATGAATTTGAAGTTCAATAATGGAGTTTCATGATATTAGATCGAGTCCATTCCGAGTCAAACAAAAGTTCAGCTGATGTTTATTGTTAGTCATTCATAATTATCCATTGGATATATATGTTTGTATTTATCTATATATAGTTGGGGGCACTCTATATAATTGTTATCTTCCTCACGTTGAATTGAAGGAACAAGTGAAAGCAATCAATATTGCTCTTGTGTTAATTAATATGCCTACTTCAGCTGCCCATCCAAAAATTTTATAACTATATTACAAAATTCTATCATCAATTTTATACAAAGTATATAAATACTCCATATTAATAAAATTTGTGTAAAGCACAATAATATGTCAATAAATTTGTACAAAATACAAAATATGTCGATACATTTATGCAAAATACAAATTATACTAAATACAAATGTCTTAAAATTTGTGAAACGTGGAAAAATATATTATTAAACTTTGTATATAATACATCTAACATATCAATGCATACAACAATTTGTAACAAAGTAATTAAAATAATTTAACTACTGTGATTTCTATAACTTTGCTTCTTTTCTAACAGCAAGAGAGCTTCCAATGATTCCTCATCACTTTGAGTTGATAAAAATTCTTTGTTCAGCATCTATGTTACAAAAATAATATCAATAAATTTGGGCAAATTACAAAAACAAATCATCAAATTTGTAACAAAGTAATTAAAATAATTTAACTACTGTGATTTCTAATAACGTAACAACATATAGCCCCAAAACAGTAGAAAAACTACAGCGAATTAGTTGCATAGAAACAACACTGATCAAATGCACAAACATGACATTATAAATAACACCAGAAATAACCTCCAAGTGCACCACATATGTGATGTGTGCCAAAGTCGAAGGAAGGAGGATAGTTCGACACTAATCCGCCATCAAAATTTTCATCAATCGAAGAAATGATCTTGTATCTTAATTGACTTATTCGGAATGAAAACAATAAACATGTTTACATAATGTGAGCTTATTCTTTTCTATTCTACCGACATGACGCGTCAACTAATGTGAAGCCATGTGTTTTTCTTTTGACGTGGTGGGCTTTCGTACGTTGATTTCTTATCTTTTGATGTGGGCCGTTGGATGAAAAGTAAAGACTTTTTTTGATTTGGATCTATTCTCGCCTGACCCTCGTGTCGTGTTCATTATTATGTACTACCTCCGGTCTTTTTTATAAACAAAAATTCTCTTCATTTTTTTTTTGGTCTTAGAAGAAGTGGTAATCCACTTAAATTAAACTCACACACAACTGTGAGGTCCCGGGTTCGAACATGGGTCATGATGTCCGGCCTAGCAATTTCGGCATTTGTCAGTTGAACTAGGACTACTAGACAAACAAAAATTCTCTTTTACACACTTATTACGGCGTTATTTTCTTGTCTTGATTTTATATGAAATTTTTATTACAATTCCTAAAATAACTTTCTAATATATTAAATTTGCATTGGGACTCTACACAATCATGTAAAAAAATTGAACAATTAATTATGGGTACTTTTAAAATAATATCATTTAATAAAATTATTTTTGGTAACTTTTGCTTATATTTGAGGCCAAATTTTTTTTATTACTTTTGCTTATAGATAAGATAACACCGGAAGGAGTACCTAATCTTTTTTTATCCCTTTCTCATTTATTGATGGTAAATTATTGAAGAAATGATCTTGTATCTTAATTGACTTCTTCAGAATGAAATCAATAAAATAAACATGCTCATATAATAGTACTTTTTTTTGTCCCTTTCTCATTTATTGGTGACAAATTATTGAAGACATGGTCATATATCTTAATTGATTTCTTCCATGTCTTTGTACCTCTTCTCCTTACAATTATTGCATGTCTTTGAAACTCTTCTGCTTACAATATTTACATTTTAATGGACGGCTCAAAACACACAGGATTTTATCACGTGCTTGAAAACTGTAGTCAGTATACAAAGAGTCAAAGATAGCATTTATCACGTGCTTTAAAACTGTATTTTCTTCAATTGGTTGTTTTACTTTGATGATAATTGTATGTTTCTCTCAATTGAGTTGTTTTAGTTTGATTAAAATTATATTTCTTTAATGTCTAATTAATCGACTGGATTGTTTTTCGTATCTGGTGTGAAAAAGTAATACTATAGGTAGAGTAATACTATCTATTGGCTTGTACTTATCCATTGGATATGATTATGAAAACTAAAGACTTTTTTTGATTTGGATCTATTTTCGCCTAACTTTCGTGTCTCGTTTATTATTATGTACTACTTCAAGTCTTTTTTATAAATAAAAATTTTCTTCATTTTTTTTTTATCTTAGACGAAGTGGTAATCCACTTAAATTAAACTCACACACAACTGTGAGGTCCCGGGTTCGAACACGGGTCATGACGTCCGGCCTAGCAATTTCGGCATTTTCCAGTTGAGGTAGGACTTCTAGACAAACAAAAATTCTCGTATACACACTTATTAAGGCGTTATTTTCTTGTCATGATTTTATATGAAATTTTTATTACAATTCCTAAAATAACCTTTTAATATATTAAATTTGGTTTAATTAGTCTTTAAGTCCCTTAAAGACTTTTTTTGTTTCACTTTGGTCCCTTAAAGAAAATAAATTCCACTTTGGTCCTTATTGATATCTCCATCAGTTAATATGGTCATTTCGATCCATTTTTTTCAAAAACCGTTAATTTCAGTACATGTGTTATGTAACAACCTATTTTATCACATGTACAGAAGTTAATAATTTATGAGAAAAAATGGACGAAAAGGACTATATTGACTGCTCGAGAAATCATTAAGGGACTAAAGTGAAACTTATTTTCTTTAAGGGACCAAAGTGAAACCAAAAAAGTCTTTAAGGGACTTAAAGACTAATTAAGCCATTAAATTTGCATTGGTACTCTACAATCATGTAAAAAAATTGAACAATTAATTAGGGGTACTTTTAAAATAATAGCATTTAATAAAATTAATTTTGGTAATTTTTGCTTATATTTGAGGTAAAAAAAATTTATTACTTTTGTTTATAGATAACGCCGGAAGGAGTACCTAATCTTTGTTTATCCCTTTCTTATTTATTGGTGGCAAATTTTTGAAGAAAGGATCATGTATCTTAATTGACTTCTTCAGAATGAAAACAATAAAATAAACATGTTCGTATAATACTTTTTTTTGTCCCTTTCTAATTTATTTGTGGCAAATTATTGAAGACGTGGTCCTATATCTTAATTGATTTCTAATTCAGTTTCATTGTAATTGAAACGTGTGTGTGGGAGTGAAAAGCTCAAAAAGAAGTCACGGGTGAAATTTTCACTGACAACAAGGAAAAGGAACATAATTGAGAATACCATTTTATGGTAAATGTCAAGATTCCTCAATTATTGAGATGTGAGTCATCATGGTGTGTTTGGCTCCGAAGAGAAATTGAGAAGAGAGAAAAATATGAGAAAGAGTATGAGAAGAGAGAAAGAGATGAGAAATAGAGTAGATTTGTAGTGTTGTTTGATTTAAGAGAAATAGAAGAGAAAGAAATGTTGATTAATTTTATAAGTACAAAAATGCCCCTGTCTTTTTTAAATATGATTTTAATTGAAAGAAAAAAAGAAGCAACCATGTCTTCACTCATCAGTCATCACCCATCATTTGCTAAATTCCAACTCCAATAAAAAAAAAAGTGCTAAAATGGTGCAATTGGGATCCAGCCATAAACTGGGCAAGTAGTCCAAAAAATGAAATAAAAATATGACTGAATTGCCGTAGCGGTGCTTTGGAAGGCAACGGTGATGGTTCTAATGGATAAACCCCAATTGATGATCCATCTCTTCACATTCTCTCTCGTCCCTCTTTCTCTCTTTTACATTTCTCTCAAAACAAACAGACCATTAATTTCTGTTTTTGGACATTAATTTGATGGCTAGCCAAAAATTTATTTAAAAAATTAAGCAGAATATAATTATTTATATCATTTTTAGTTTTTGTGTTGGTACAATATATCATTTATTGTTTAATCTCTGTATATACTTTTAAAGGACTAAAATAAAGAAATCAAGTTTTGTGCTGGATTTTAATGTTAAAAATGTAAGTTTTAATTTAGCGTTGCTTTTCTTATTTACAATTTTTTGTTGCTTTTCTGAAAAATTTCATTAAAAAATGTGAAGTTTACATATGAGTTGATTTAAACGTAGAGACTAAAAATGTTAATTGAAAAAAAATTAAGGACTAATAGTAGAAGAATAGTTTTTGAGGAATTAAAAATAAAATTTTAAATATTCATAGAGATCAGAAACACATTTATATATATATATAAATATATATATATATATATATATATATATATATATTGGTTTTCTACTTATCTCTATATATTTTCGTCATTATTTGTATTGTTTATCACAAGAGCAATGCAGAAGTAAACCCGTGACTGAGACATTCTTACCTAGGCACAATGATATAGGCACAAAACTTAGGCACACATACATCAATCAAAAAATTTAAAGCTTAAATAAAATAGTCACATCAATTAATATAATTTTAATCATTTATTCTTTAATTTTCTTTTGCTTATGTATATGTGTCAAACATCTCTTATTTGTGGTTGTGTCTAAGTAATTATTTCTCTTTTGGCCATTTGTCCGTTACTCCCTTTCATTAATTTTTTATTTTTTATTATAAAATTGACCTTTCATTAATCATACATACTGTAATAAAGGACATACTGTAATAAAGGGATACATAAATCATATTGTTTTGGACAATTCACAAATTATTGACCACATACTTTTACTCCCTCTGTCCACTCGTGAGCGGGTGCTGTGAATTTCCAAACAATGGTGTACTCCCTTCGGTCATATTTATAAGCAAAAGTCAACAAAATTTTTTGGCCTCAAATATAAGCAAAAGTAACCAAAAGTAACTTTATTAAATGCTATCATTCCAAAAGTACCCCTAATTAATTGTTTAACTTTTTTACATGATTATAAAATCCAATGATATTAGAAGGTCATTTTAGGAATTGTAATAGAAATTGCACATAAAATCAAGACAAAAAGACAAATCCTTAATAAGTGTGTAAAATAGAATTTTGGCTTATAATAGAGGCCGAAGGGAGTAATAGGATATGGCCAAATCCTTAATTTATTTTAGGGTCATGTTAACTTGTATTCTGGAGGTACTATTTAACATTTTCCAATTTTTAATCCCTTTCTTATTTATTGGTGGCAAATTATTGAAGAAATTGTCATGTATCTTAATTGACTTCTTCAAAATGAAAACAATAAAATAAACATGTTCAATTCATATAATGCTTTTTTTATCCCTTTCTCATTTATTGGTGCCAAATTATTGAAGACATTGGTTCTATATCTTAATTGATTTCTTCCATGTGATTGTACCTCTCCTGCAAGTTTGAGTTTCCTCCATTTATTTTCTCTCCATTTATTCTTCATTTAGAGAGAGATAGACACATTAAAAATTAGTGGGACCCATTAAAAAGTGGGTCCCACTAATTTGTGGACCCCACTAATTTTTAATGTGTCTATCTCTCTCCAAATGGAGAATAAATTGAGAGAAAACAAATGGAGGAAACTCAAACTCCTCTTCTGCTTACAATTATTGCATGTCTTTGTACCTCATCTGCTTACAATTATTGCATGTCTTTGTACCTCATCTGCTTACAATAGCTCCTTCCATGTCTTTGTACCTCTTCTGCTTACAAAGTTGTCTAATGGATGAACACTAGGATGCAAATGGTGTGGATTGTAAAAGGAGTCAATGAGATGCAATGTTTGTTCAACGAATTTGCTTGAATTTATAATTTATACTTGAGTCAAGTCTACGATTATTGACTTTTTGAAGTACTTAATTAGCATAACATTAATTAGTACTTCTTCCATCCCTATTTATAAGACATAGTTTGACAAAACACAAGTATTAAAAAAGTGAATTTTAGTACTCCCTCTGTTACAATATATAAGCAAAAATCCACTTTCTAGATTTATTGTATAATTAATGTATCTGGATATTTTTATTGTCCAGATACATTAATTATACAATGAACTTAAAAAGTGGATTTTTGCTTATATATTGCAATATTTACATTTTACGGTCTCACATATTTTACTTATTACTATATATATAGTAGTACTAATTTTTGAGGTCCGTCAATTACAAAATACTTTTAAATTTATTATATTTAAATTTGTTTAGAATTATTATTTATACTAATTTTGAAATTAATTCTTAATTTCACATCAAGTTTCGTTCAAAACAATTTTTGATTCAATATCATCTAGTTTGTTTCACATTGAAATTTATATTCGTTGTTTTTTTCTCATGCTAGCAATTTGTATGTGTTTAATAAGAAAACTGAAAAATAATGAAAATAATAAGTAGTGAACAAATATATTGAAAATGTTAAATTATATATAAATTATTATAGTATTATTAGTTCAACAATAATTTTAATACAATTAAAAAACTAAAAAAAAAAATTTGTCCAAATAATACAACCCTGTACTCTATTTGTAGATCTCAAAAGATAAAAAATAGTGGTATAGTTTGTTTATTTTTATTTTTATTACTTGTTGTATAAAACATAATTTAAGAAGGTAGAGGAGTTTCAAAAAGGAAATCTTCAACACATGAGTTGGGCATTTGCCACAAGAGAACTGGTGAGAGAAACTTTAACATAAAGGATTTAACTGCATTGTATAAAATTTGATTCATTATCTCTTAATTTTATTTTAAAAGGCAAAAGAGCAATTTATTAAAAAGGCATGCATAAGGCATGTCATAAAAACATGTCAAGGTACACGTGTTCAGAATAAAAACAAATTATTGGTGTGACAA
This sequence comes from Trifolium repens, assembly GCA_030408175.1. NCBI lineage: Eukaryota > Viridiplantae > Streptophyta > Magnoliopsida > Fabales > Fabaceae > Trifolium > Trifolium repens. Next base: position 49,122,519 of record CP125842.1, on the reverse strand, counting down.
CTGACAAATTATTGAAGACATGATGCTATTTTTTAATTGGCTTTTTCAGAATGGAAACAATAAGCATGTTCATATAATGCTTTTTTTTATCCATTTCTTATTTACTGATGGCAAATTATTGAAGAAATGGTCATGTATCTTAATTGACTTATTCAGAATGAAAACAATAACACATGTTTACATAATGTGGGCTTATTCTTTTCTATTCTACCGACATGACGCGTCAACTAATGTGGAGCCATGTGTTTTTCTTTTGACGTGCTGGATTTTCGTTCGTTGATTTCTTATCTTTTGATGTGGGCGGTTGGATGAAGAGTAAAGACTTTTTTTATTTGAATCTATTCTTGCCTGACCCTCGTGTCGCGTTCATTATTATGTACTACCTCCGGCCTCTTTTAAAAGTGTTAATCATTATTATATTCCCTTTTGACTCCTTTTTTATCCTATATTATAAAATTAGTTATGATATTGACTATGGATAATTTAGGAATATTTTTGTGATTAAATTGATGTGATTTAAATTACATTATTAATAACATGGGTGTAGGCCCCCGTTTATATCAAAATAAAATAAAATTACATTATTAACAATTGAAAAATATAAATTTTTACACAAAACAATCCGTGCCCATTTCCTCATTATCCTACGAATATACTCTATAGATATTGAAGTTACTTCGGTCTCCTTTCAAAACCATTCTATTTCCAAATTTTGAGCATTTTTCTTTCTAATGGTTTCATAAATTTCACAAAATTTGTAAATAATAACGATTTATTGTTTTTGGTACATACATTTGAGAACTTGCACGATCCTTATAGAAATAGGATCATGCTAACTAGTGCCCCAGTGCATTAGTTAAGGATGTTAAAAAGAGCAATTTTTGTATTGTAAATAGCATTATTTATACTTTCAAAAAGTAAAGTATACAAGTTCCAAGATTTTCTTACCTTATTTGGTTCCTTAAAAAATAAATGGCTAAGTCCAGCAAATTAGTCTGATAAAAATAATACGGAATATGGAGTTGAGAACTTTTTTCATGTATCATTGGTCCTTTGCTGTTAATGCACCAATCACACACTATATTTCTCTCTCCGTGTTTAATGCTGTGTCAAATTAGAATTGAGTTAAAATAATTTTACAAAATGCCATAGGTACGAGTTGAATCCATGCCATCTAATAAAACTTTTAAACACCAGACCATTAGTCTAAAGAGATGCATGTTATATTAATGGTTAAAAAACGTATATATATTTGATAAACTGTGGAAATTTTTTGCATGCCATTCATGTATGCATTACTAATTGACGATAAATATGATATATTGAGATGTAATTTCTTGTACTAAGTTTATCTATTTTTTGAAAAAAAAATGTCCCTTTTTTTTTGTGGTCACACATTTTATCTCATTGTAATAACTAATCAAATTATTTTATATAATCTCAATTTCCTAATTCGAATATATATTTCGTGTGTTATAAAAAATATTAATAAAGTAAAAAAGATTGTCTTCGTAAACATAATATTATAATATGGTCGAAAATTTGAATGTAAAATTCTCATTTATTCACCTCAATAAGAATTTTTTTGCCACTAAACAATTTACAAATAAAAAAAGTTGATCCTAAAGTCTGCACCCCCTGGTCCAGGGTCCGGAACCCGCCACTGGGTTCAACTGAACCCCTGGACTTAAAAAAAATATACATATATTTCTATATAATTTATATATTGAACCCCCTCATTTTTTTATATTGCACCATTGACCCAAATAAACTTGAGCTATATATGGTTCGGCTTGTTTGGTTTTGAACTTAGTACATGAACCAAATGAGTTAATTAAATGAAATGAACTTGAGCTATATATAGTTCGACTTGTTTGGTTCACGAGCTTACTTGATTATATATATAACACTTAAAAATATATTTTTAAATAACACTTCAAAAATAATTTAAAATTTATATAATTTAAAATGGAGAATAAATATAATGAAAAAAATTCATATCGAATTATTGATTTTAGTTTCAAGTTGAAAATGAATTGAACCTAAAGAGCTGAACCGAACTGCTCGCAAACTATAAACGAGTCGAACTCGAAGAGTTTATGTCAAACTCAAGTCTAGTTTCTAATCGAACCAATTCTTATCGAGTCTAGTTTTTATATATTGACTTATGATGTTTTATGTTTTATATAGTATGAAATTATAAATATTATCTAATTTAATTTATTATTATTTTATATAGTATTTAAAAATATAAAAAAAAAAATACACATTTAATTAAAAACAGTTCGATCTGTTGACCTCCGGTCCGACCTATTGAACCTTGAAGCGGTATGTACATCAGTTCAATAATCGATCCGATTCTGATTTGCTTGGTTAACTAACACTTTTTTGTAAGATACTAACCCGACTATTAATTTTGAATTTTTTTGGATGAATTTAACCTTAGGATAATTTTTTAAAAAATATTTTCTATTTTTTGTAAACTATTTATTAATTTTAAGCTGTTTTCAATAAAAATTTCTCATTTAGAAAAACAATCGTTAACTAGAATATAAAATATATTTTGAAGCAAATTTTTTTTTAAAGTAAAATAATTTGAACCACCTGCTCCAGGTTCCTGAAGATGTCACTGGGAGTAACTATTGGTCTTTATTGTGATGCGGGTTCTACTCTCATCCCAGCGCTGACTATATGAGATGAACTATTGTTTATGTCCTATATTTATAGTCAAATGCTAACGAGTGCTCCTGGGGTACTCTTTAAGACCTTAAATAGTAAGTCTTTTATAAAAAATTTACGGGAATGCATAAAGTCAACACATTGGAAATTGTAATATTTAAATTTTTGAATAAAAAATTTCTATAAATGGAATGCTTAAAGAGTGCTCCGGTGACACTCGTTAGCAAGACTTATATTTATATTATATGAAAGAATCCCAGAAAAACTTAAGGAAAATGATGTTAAACGACTTTAACATGGTGTAATTCAGGTAGTTGGAAGAAAATTTATCAAGGACAATTCGTCAGATGGCATTAAAGGTTTTCAAATATGCTGAAGACCATCAAAGAATGAAATTTCTGTTCACACTGCCCAGTCCCAAGACTTCCTAGATGTGGCTAAAACTAGTTATTAGACTTGATCTCAACTTAATCTGAATATATAAGAACTTATTTAAGCTTATTTTGTGAAAAGGTAAAATCTTATAAGACCTTATTATTGTTGGAGTACGAGTCCGTACACCATGTTTTAATGATGACCTAAGCATTAATTTATTGTCCAACATGTATATGCTTAAGTGATTTAATTGATAGGCATGTTATGTCAGAAAGGTGCTTGTAGGATGTGAGAAACAAAACGATTGGATTGTAGTTTTTAACTAAATGAGATAACTCTCCTTTGGCTGGGTAAAGTTATTATGCATAAGGATTTTCCTTATGCATGGTGCATAAACAAATCTTCACCATTTGTACTCCAAAGTGGTTTTGACATTATTAAATACTTTGAAGTACAAATGGTGGAGATTTGTTTATGCATCATGCATAAGGAAAATCCTTATGCATAATAACTCTCCCCCCTTTGGCTCTTTTGTTTCCCAACCCTCTCTCTACAATTTTGCTTTATAATAGCGCCTATTTAATAGCGCTTTTTGAGAAAATGCTATTAAAAATTGCACAGAGATACCTATAATAACGGTTCTTTGTCGGGCGCTATTATAGGGTGACCCTTACGAAAGCCTTTCCCATAAAAGCGTTGTTATATAGTATCAACCGAAATATATGTACCTTTATGTTAGCGCTTTATTTGGAAACGCTATTATACGTCTTTCTAGTTTTTATTAAATTAAATTAAAATAATTACGCAAACCAGATCCTTCTTTAATTTTTTCGCGAACCTTGAACCCTTTTCATCACTCGATCACAATTTCTTCCACACCCAGGGATCCTCCTTCTCACCCAATCGATCGAACCCAGAATTTCTCACTCAATCAATTGAAACTAGAAATCCTCCATCATTTTTCACTCATCCTCACTCACTATCCATCGTTTTCCTGAATCGATGAACCCAAAAACCTCCACTCTTCTCTTTTCTCGTCACTGAACCCTACTCACGAACTGGTTGAAATTCTAAACCCCAAAATCTTAAGACTTGTTGAAACAAGAACCCAGAACTCGTTGAAACCCTAAAACATCTTCCCCCATCATTCACCACCGTCCATCATTCCAGAGGTCGTTGAACCCATAAACTCTTCATCATTCATCGCAATTGAATCTCGTCTCATTAGAACCCATCTCCAGGTATTTTGGCATCTTTCTTATTTATAATTGATTGATTTCTCTTTTGATCGATTTTAGTTCATGTTTGTTTTATTTTACTTTGATTTTTTTTATTCAGTGTCTTTCAAACCAGAACATTTTTAGGGTATGCGCTTTTATTTTACAAAAATACTAAATCACAAATTCTCTCTCAATCACATGTACCTTCTGTTTCTCTCTTATTTAGTTTTTGAAGTTCAATTTTGTTTGTGTATTTTTATTTATTTGTCGACGGAACCTGCTGAGGATGCTTCTTAGTTTGTGGAGGTTATTAAATTCCAACTGCTAACTGTGAGAGTGAGTAGTATTACTTGATTTTGATTGTAATGACCTTTTTTAGTTAGTTTTTTTTATTATACTATTACATTGCATTCATAACCATGGTGATGTGTTTTTGCAGTTGGTGTTAATTTGGAGAACATTGACTAATATGGAAAACTGCAAGAATCAAGTGTGACGTGAATGATAATCTCACTCTTAAAACCAAAGCTCATGTGTGTGTGTGTGTTTGTTTCAATTATGAGCAATATAGCTTATGATATTCTGTTGTTTCTACTTCGCTGATTAGTTAGCATGTATCTTTTAGATTATTATTATAAATGTTATGAAAGTATGATATTGTTTACTTGTGTCTAGTTAAGTTAGAAATTGTTACTTATAACTTATCAGTGGCTGAAAAGGAAAACTTATATGCCATGGAATGGCCACTTAATTGATTTCTAGAGTATTTATTTGGTTATATATTTGTAGTAAAGCAATGAAATTGGATATTATTCTTCTTCCTCCTTTTGCTCTAATTTACCATTTTTTCCCCTCTTTGTAGAATTGAATGTAATTCATTGATAGAGTGATTTTTTTCCCTCTTTGGAGCTTTATCTGATGTTGAAGTGAATTAGTATTTTTTTTTGTTCTATGGTCCAGGTTAAGTTGAACTAATCTCCTGGAAAAAAGGAGATTAAGCTGCAGCAAAGAACTGCCTCAATCTTGTACTAAACAAGGTAACAGTGAATATAGTAGATTTGCATGACATGATATATATTTAAATAGCCTTTTTGTTATATTTGCGATCAGTTGCAGATCCTGGATCATCTTGTGTTTAGTAATTACTCCTCATAATTAAGGAAAATATTGTAATCTAAGGTAATTCCTTTCTTTATTGGGGCAAATGGTCTTCCGCTTTTGTGTCAAAGACATCGAAAAACATGCTGAAAATTTTATGTGAATATTACTTGTATGAATCAATATGATTGAGTTTTAGTTTTCAACGTTAAACTGAAGTTTGTGTTGTTTGGTCATTCAACCTTTCACCTTTTTCAGTGTGACTCTCATACTTCATTTTCAGTATGAATCAATATGATTTTTGTCTTGTTTGAGTTTTGAGTTGTTGGCATCACTCTGATCATACTTCATTTTCTACATAGTTTTCAATTTTTTTTATTAGTATCTGCTCCTGCTCGTGATTATTCTTATGAACTACAAGGACTTTCTAACTCGTCATTGCAAATGTTGTTTACGGTAGCCTCCTTCAACACATTGACCAAATATTAGGAGCAGCTACTTCAATAGTGTTTGCAGTAGTATCACCACTAGTTTCACATGCTGAATCCTTACTACCCTTTGTTCTTTTTGCTGAAAATGGTTGTAGTGTTTTTGGTTTACTTTTGGTTCATAGCTTTAGTTTAACAGTTTTACCTTTCATTGTTGTAATGTTTCCTCACCATGAACTCTATATAATTGAGTTTAAAATAATCATTTTGCCGTCATAGACTTTATAAATAGCAAGATTAAGTTCTCTATCAATTTATAGCATCAATATGAAATTGTAATTAGGTGATGAAAGATTGAATAGCAAATGAAGTGAATCAAAGTTAAAGGTTTATTTGCACTAGCTAGTTTAAATTAGATGTGTAGGTTTAAGCTCATTTTAACTTGTTATATCTATTTGTGTTGGGGTTGGAACTGGGAACTACATATAAATGAATTCAATTGAGATAACTTGATTCTTAGATATGAATAATTTGGGATACAAGATATAAAATCAGTTTGTAAAATTGGGCAAAGTTAAAGAAAAACTAACCAGTTTTCTACAATTTTTAACAGAGATGCTATCTTAGGGTATGTTTGGATGGATTTTGGAGGGGAGGGAGGGTTTACTTGGGGTATCTTTGAACACTGATTAATGTCTCAACAACCTTGATAAATTTACTTAAGTTGTCTTGTTTGACACTGCTATGTAGAAAAAATCATCATTGAGGAGACAAAGGACAATATTGACTATGCATTGTGTGTGGCTAGCAATCTTATTCGCAACAATTCAATTGTGTATGGAGGTGGTTCAACTGAGATTGCGTGCTCTATTGCCGTGGAGGTAGCAGCTGATAGATACCCTGAAGTAGAACATGTATGCATATTATTGACACACAATTTAATTTATAATGGAGTTGTGCTTACAATCATTATGATACTAAACTTCTTGTTTTGGCAAATAGGTATTTTTAGTATTCAATTTATGTGTGTATTGTGAAAGTCTTATGCCTGATGCCTTGGACTCATTTAAAGGGATATGTGTGTTTTATGATGCCTTGGCAGAGATATTGTGTTTGGTTTGCGTAGCTTTGGCTGGTTGTTGCTAGTTCCATGTATCAGGTAACCTTTAGCTTTAACCTTCTTGTTATTTGAGGTGTAAGGTGAAAGGCTTATGTTACTATTTTTTTAGTCTTAGCTAAGCTTTCTGCTTTGTTTCTTCTTTGGTTCCTGTTAGTGCAAGTCTCTCTGCTTGAATCAATTGAAATGCTTACATTTTGAGGTGTTTTTGTGATGATTCCAGGGATGATATAGTCAAATGGGCAAGAAAAAGAATCGGTACGCCTGCTATTTAGACATAACATAGAGAAGAAGAGGTCTTGAATATGATGAAGTGCTGCAAAGTCCATACCGTGTTCAATCAATATTTTCTCTTTATGTTTATCTTTGTGTTGTTAAGTGCTTGATTTTAGTAGATAGGGTGTTATAATTGTGTCTGTGATTGGTGGTATTTACTTAACTTGTGTCATCATATATATACAAGTGTCTGTAATATATAAAATTTTGTATGGTACATTGTTTGAATGTCTTATGTAGTGTGTTTGATTTTATGATTAATAAAAACGACTGGATAAATATAGTTTTTTTTTTCAAAAAAAATATAATTTTTAATACCGTTTTTTTTAAAAGCGGTATTAAACGTAGACCTTTAATAGCGTTTCTTGAGGCACGGGCGCTATTAATGTTGTATTTATAAGAGCGCTTGTGAAGTAAAGCGCTAATAAATCCTGTTTCCAAAGCACTCTCAGGTAGAGCAAATTGACATACGACAACGCTTTCTTTCATAAGCGCTATTAAAGGTTCACATATGATAGCATTTTAAAATGCTATTATAAGCACCCAGACTTATAATAGCGGTATCAGTAATAGCGCTTTTAAGCGCTATTAAAAGTCAAAATAAGCGCTATTAAAGGCCCTTTTTTGTTGTAGTGTGGACACCAATAGACCTTGCTTTAAACAATATTTGTAAACAATTTTGTAAAAAAGAGATTAATTGTTGCTCTTATACAGAATAACCGTAAAGAGAATATCAAATGAGCATTGCTATTTAGCATGAAACTTTTACACAAGAAATGCAAGAATTAATACATGGCAAAATTTTAAAGGATAATGTCATTTAATCTTCTTTTTTAGTGGAAAACATGGGTGGTTATAGATGTAATCAAAGGTGAGGATTTATTCTTCTCTTTTTTGCATCAAAAAATTCTTGCTAAATAGCATTTTCCATATCAAATACTCTTCAAGAAGAAGAGAGAATTTTCATAACAAATAACCGCCGACTGTCCACATTGAAAGAATTTTGAAAAAATTAACCCCATTTAGGAGAGCTGATCTGTCGAGTCCTGGAACAATTGCAAATGAAAATGTTGTGAGAAATATGAATTGTGCCTACAAGTCATTCTATAACTTTGCTTCTTTTCTAACAGCAAGAGAGCTTCCAATGATTCCTCATCACTTTGAGTTGATAAAAATTCTTTGTTGAGCCTCTATGTTACAAAAATAATATCAATAAATTTGGCCAAAGTACAAAAACAAATGAGGTAAATTTTTAATTTATATTTCATTTTATATTGTTTTGATGTTGGTAAATTTGGTGATGGATATTATTTTTAGTTGATATTTACGTTTTTATTTTCATATTATTTATCTAAAAATTAATTCACACATTTTTTGATAGATAAATAATGAGTGAATATTTTTATTCAATCCACTTTATTTTATTTTCGTAGATCTTTTTATTATGTTACCCGGATCATCTGAAAGTGATAACTAATAAGTTAATGATAATAACAAATTATTGAAGAAATGGTCCGGTATCTTAATTGACTTCTTCGGAATGGAAACAAATTATTGGTGTGGCAAGTGACAAATTATTGAAGACATGATCCTATATCTTAATTGGCTTCTTCAGAATTGAAATAATAAGCGTGTTCATATAATGCTTTTTTCATGATTATTGAAGAAATGGTCATGTATCTTAATTGACTTATTCGGAAGGAAAACAATAAACATGTTTACATAATATGGCCTTATTCTTTTCTATTCTACCGACATAACGCGTCAACTAATGTGAAGCCATGTGTTTTTCTTTTGACGTGGTGGGTTTTCGTTCGTTGATTTCTTATCTTTTGATGTGGGCCGTTGGATGAAAAGTAAAGACTTTTTTTGATTTGGATCTATTCTCGCGTGACCCTCGTGTCGCGTTCATTATTATGTACTCCGACCTCTTTTATAAACAAAAAATCACTTAAAACAACTTAAAATCACAATTGAGAATACCATTTTCCGGTAAATTTCAAGATTCCTCAATTTTTTATCTTTTCCAAAATAAAAAACAACTTAAAATCACTTAAAACACAAGGAATACAAGGGAAGACATCCAAAATCACTTAAAACACAAGGTAACTAACTATGTCTTTTTTTTATAGTACTGGTGATGTTTTTTAGAATAGTACTAATAATATTCTTTTTGTATAATACTTAATTTAAGATCTATAACTTAAAATGTACTGGTGATTATTATTTTTTAGAACAATATTAATGACACATAAATACTTAACTTAATATTAATTATGTTAATTTATTATAATTAATAGTTTTTTGTCTTTGTCACTGTTCTGAAGTCACAATGGTGTCCTACAATATAACAAATTGTAAAGTATTTGGGTTTGTCCCAAAATTATAGTATAAGAATGTATCCTTTATGTTTTTAATTGGTTGGACCTGTATAATTGTATGTTAATCCTACAAGAGGAGCTTGTCAAAAAGGTTTGATGTCATGACTATTATATATTTTTTTAGCTATTATATGTCTTTAGTTAGGAGTGATGAACCCTTGTATGTTGAGCCTCAAACTGTTTTGGTCTTGTGCAAGTTTATTGGATTGTTTGTACTCCTTGTACAATGAATTATTGGAGTTTATAATAATAATAATAATTAATAATAATAATAATAATAATAATAATAATAATTTTTTGTCTCTCAAAAAATAACTATCATTATTAATATTATTGATTTTAGTCATATTTATATATTATGCATTTATATATTTAATTTCAAAATTAATTTTTAAATAACGTATCGCGCCAGTATCACATATGAATTTTTTAAAATTTTCACGTGTCGGTATATCAGTATCGTATCCATTTGTGTCGCGTATCGGGGCCTCATAGGTTTTGTGACATGCTTGCAGGGTGAAAAAGATAGTAGGCGCGTGGAAGGAAGAATGGAGCATTGTAGTGCCACGTGTCAATGCTTGATTGAACAATGGGCATCACGTGCTTTTGTGCAAAGGTTGTGATCTATGAAGCTCCAATATTTTAAAATTGGTGAAGTATCGTGTTTGATATGCACCCGATACCGATACGTCCCGATACTCGTATCGGAAGAGTATCGATTAAATCTTTATTTTTAAATAAAAAAATAATATATGATACGCGTCCGATACTTTCCGATACTCGTATCGGAAAAGTATCGGTTAAATATTTATTTTTAAATAAAAAATAATATTTGATACAATCGGTGTTTCCTAGTGAATGTCAAACTATTATGTTATTACACAGGTATCAAACTATGTCTTTTTTTTATAGTATTAATGATGTTGTTTTTGTATAATGTTTAACATAAGATGTATAACTTAAAATGTACTGGTGATCATTATTTTTTAGGACAATATTAATGAAACACAAATACTTAACTTAGTATTAATGATTTTAATTTATTATAATTAGTATTTTTTGTCTTTGTCATTGTTCTGAAGTTACTATGGTGTTCTACTATATAACAGGTTGTTAAGTATTTGGGTTTCTCCCAAAATTCTAGTATAATAATGAATGCTTTATGATTTTAATTGGTCAGCTGCAGGACCTATATAATTGTCTGATATTGCTGCAAGATGAACTTGTTGAAGAGGCTTGATGTCATAACTATTATTTGTTTTTTGAGCTATTATATGTCTTTAGTTAGGACTGAGAAGCCCTTGTATGTTGAGCCTCAAACTGTTTTGCTATTATGCAAGCTAATTGGTTTGTGTGTGCTCTTTATACAATGAACGATTGACGTTTATAATAATAATAATTTTTTATCATTAAAAAAAATTATCATTATTAATATTATTGATTTTAGTCATGTTTATATATTGTGCATTTATATATTTAATTTTTAAATAACGTATCGCGCCAGTATCGGATATAATTTTTTTAAAATTTTCATATTTTCATATAACGGCATATCAATATCGTATCTGTATCGTGTCGCGTATCGGAATTTCATAGTTGTGATTAAAAAAAAATGAGAATAACGTGTAACCAGACTGTGGGAGTGAAACAATGGATAATGAGTGAGAAAAAGTGTAGCCAGTACTTGTGTCACATGGGTCTAATAATTGTAAAATTGGTGGAAGACAAATAGTAGTAGTACCACTAAATACCATCGCTTCCTTCTCTCTCAGGAAAAAAATAACCTATAAATAAATTTTGAAAAAAAATGTTACTCAAACACCCTCAAGATTTTAGGATATGTAAGGTTAAAAAGTTGAGTTGTGATATGCGGTTTTATTATATTCATAGAATAAAGGAGCAATACTTACCTAGACACAAACATTTGGATATAAGATTTGGACACGCACACACAAATCAAAATTATTAAATGAAAAATAAAATTGTCACATCAATCCATATCACTTTTAACTATTATTTTCTTAATTTTTATTTGCTTCTTGTGAGTGTGTCTAACAACTCATATTTTGACTTTGCGACTGTATAAGTATTTTTGAGAATAAAGTACTCCCTGAGTTGGCCTGTTAAAATTACAAAATGGAGCAAAATTGAATTAGAGCCGTTGGATCTAGCATTTGTGAGTTGGCAACATCTAGGCCTCTAACTGCAGAGAATTGGACATAAGAAAATTGGAGAGGAGCTTCTCCCGCTATATATATACTAGTGTAGTATCTCTTGGCCTCTCAGCAAATTATATTTTCTTGACTTACCGAAAAACAAAAACTTTGACTAAAAACAAGGAAACGAACAATGGCAAATCCTTTTGGTGTGGTTGTCGATAATGAGAAATTGGAGGAAATGGAGAGATATATTGGCAAAACAAAAACCCAGGAAGATAGAGCAAGAGAAGCTATGAATCTGATTAATGAAGACGATAAGAACGCAAAAGCTGCACAATATGTAGAAAGTGTGAAGGCGAATTATGGTGACGGTGCTTCCACATTGTGCCTAGTGTACAACGCCACCGGAGAAACTATCACTTTTGTTACCAACCATGACTATCTTGGCTTCATTGCCCGAACTCCGTATCCTATTGTGATCGGTAATGGCCAATGGGGAGCCTTTCTGCATGTCCATGGCACCAGTGAATTCACCGGTACTGAAGCTGCGGTCGTGTACCGCGGCAAGAACGCGGATGGAAATGACCGTGACTTTTTGCTTGCTTGGTCTACACCTTGGGGACTTTGGTACAGAAACAAGGTAAAAAAAAACAGTTTACTACTGTTTAGTAATTAAATTATTAGTCGAAATTAATGTATGCTTTTTCATACAAGTAATTAATGAACTAAATCCCCTCTCTTTGTTTGTGTAGGCTTACTGTGAGATGGGTGCAGTTGACAGTTTTCCAAAGTATTGGGATGCTACAAAACAAAACTTAGATAATGGCAGTTATTCCGATTTCGTTGACAGGGACGGGATCAGGATAGATGTTAATACTGCTACCGGCACTTCTCCAGTGTTTCATGCAATCATCAAGATCCCTTTTACTCCATGATCATCGATTGAAGACAAGCTCAACGTACTCTCAATAAATAAATTGTTATTTTAATTTCTCGTGTTTGTATTATCTATCACTTGTTAGTTCACTTATATTTCCTGTGTTGTGTTTGTTGGGTACTTGTTAGTCCATTTGGAATTGAGACTTTTGTATCAAGCTAGTGTATAAGCTAGCTTCAGTATGAATAATATCGTTGAGCAACTTGTTTGTTATTAGATATGGTTTAATTTCGTTGAGCAACTTGTTTGTTTTTTAACTCCCACCGTTTTTATTAGATGTATTGTTGACATGAATGAATTTGAAGTTTCATGATCCAGCTGATGTTTATTGTTAGTCATTCATAATTATCTATTGGGTGGCTTGTATTTATCCATTGTGTTTATCTAATACTAGAAAAACTACACTGATCAAATGCACAAACATGGCATTATAAATAACACCAGAAATAACCTCCAATCCAAGTGCATCACATATGTGATGTGTGCCAAAGTCGAAGGAAGGAGGATAGTTCGACACTAATCCGCCATCGAAATTTTGATCAGTCAGGACTTTGATGGTGTATCGCATCTTTTGCTGCAACATTAGAGCTTTGAACCAAATAATAAATTATGTCAAGTTAGCATTTCCAAGGATAAAAGTAGCATGGCTTTGAAGAGAACTGGATATTTACACTATCAATAAGAAGAATGAGAGAGTCGGCCTATAACTTTCTCTAGCGATCTTTCATCTAACTAAAAGAATAAAATGTATAAGAAACATATTTAAGATCAAGTTATACTCTACTAACGTCATGAACATAATTTTCCTATACTTCAGAAGACTAAGTTATTGAGTTTGCGGATTGTGACTTACTCACATTTTCTTAAAATCGTGTTTAGTTTGAACATTTCTATATTAAGTACCAAAAATTATTTTTAGGGTCTTGCTAAGGAGGAATACTTTGATAGGCACAAACCTAAATGATAAATATTTAGGCACACTCATATACCTAAAAAAATTAAAGATAAAATAATTGAGTGATGTGATTGATGTATTTTTCATTTAAATTCTTTTCATCTTTGATTGTGTGCCCAAATATTTTCATTTAGGTTTGTGCCTATCTAAGTGTTGCTCCTTGCTAAGGAATACCCCGGGGACACTCTTTAAGCATTCCATTTATAGAAGATTTTTATTCAAAAAATTAAGCATTACAATTTTCAATGCATCGATTTTACGCATTTCCGTAAAAATTCTATAAAAATCTTACTATTTGAGGTCTTAAAGAGTGCCCCGGGGGCAGTCGTTAGCATTTGTCTAGTTTTTATAATGTACATTTCAAGCATAAGTACCAAAAATATCAAGTTGCTTTTGTACATTCCATCGAAATTATAACGGATCGGTCCCGGTTTCTTTTTTTAGGCCGAATTGCCCGGTAGAACCGGACCGGTTGATAGTATACATAAAGACCCCCCACCCCCAAATTAACCCTATTTTTCCTTCATTCCTTCACTGTACAGCAGCTGTTCCACTCTCCCCCCAATCCACTTTATTTCATTTTCGTAGATCTTTTTATTATGTTACTCGGACCATCTAAAAGTGCTAACTAATAAGTTAATGATAATAACAAATTATTGAAGAAATGGTCTTGTATCTTAATTGACTTCTTGAGAATGGAAACAAATTATTGGTGTGGCAACTGACACATTATTGAAGACATGGTTCTGTATCTTAATTGGCTTCTTCAGAATGGAAATAATAAGCATGTTCATATAATGCTTTTTTTATCTCTTTCTCATTTATTGGTGGCAAATTATTGAAGAAATGACCATGTATCTTAATTGACTTATTCAGAATGAAAACAATAAACATGTTTACATAATGTGGGGTTATTCTTTTCTATTCTATCGACATGACGCGTCAACTAATATGAAGCCATGTACGTGTTTCCGTTGGACGAAAAGTAAAGACTTTTTTTGATTTCGATCTATTCTCGCGTGACCCTCGTGTCGCGTTCATTATTATGTACTACCTCCGGCCTCTTTTATAAACAAAAATTCTCTTCTTTTTTTTGGTCTTAGAAGAAGTGGTAATCCTCTGAAATTAAACTCACACACAATTGTGAGGTCCCGGATTGGAACCCGGGTTATGATGTTCGGCCTAGTAATTTCCGCATTTGCCAGTTGAGCTAAGACTTCTAGAATAACAAAAATTCTCATTTACACACTTATTAAGGCGTTATTTTCTTGTCTTGATTTTATATGAAATTTTTATTACAAATCATAAAATAACCTAATATATTAAATTTGCATTGGGACTCTACTGTTAGGTAGAAAAATTGAACAATTAATTAGGGGTACTTTTAAAATAATAGCATTTAATAAAATTACTTGGTAACTTTTTGCTTATATTTGAGGCCAATTTTTTTTATTACTTTTGTTTATAGATAACACCGGAAGGAGTACCTAATCTTTTTTTATCCCTTTCTCATTTATTGGTGGCAAATTATTGAAGAAATGGTCTTGTATCTTAATTGAGTTCTTCAGAATGAAAACAATAAAATAAACATGTTCATATAATGCTTTTTTTTTTTATCCCTTTCTCATTTATTGGTGGCAAATTATTGAAGACATTGTACTATCTCTTAATTGATTTCTTCCATATCTTTGTATCTCTTGTGCTTACAATTATTGCATGCCTTTATACCTCTTCTACTTACAATTATTGTTTTTATTATCGTCTTATTCAATAGCTTCTTCCATGTCTTTGTACCTCTTCTGCTTATTGCATTAATATTTACATTTTAAGGGACGGCTCAAAACACACAGGATTTTATCAAGTTCTTGAAAACTATAGTCGTTATACAAAGATAGCATTTATCACATGCTTTAAAACTATAGTCGGTATACATGGATAGCATTTAACAAATTACCTATATTCCTTGATGTATTTTCTTCAGTTGGTTCAAGGTTATGGTGGGTGACTGTAGGGATGAGCATTTTAACCGGTTATCATGGATTAACCATAACCAAATCCATATTCAATTTTAAAAACCAGTTATTTATATTTGGATTTTATAACCAAACCAAATAGTTTTTTATTTAGATATCCATAACCATAACCACAACCATCCAGTTCCGTCAAATTAAATAGCAAATCATAAAATCTGCCGAAAACTCAAAAAAATTGGCCGAAAAACTGATAATCGGCCGAAAACCGAAAAAACACCCGAAAATTCACAAATCGGTTGAAAAATCGAAAAACCAAAAAATCGGCCGAAAACTCAAAAAATCGGTCAAAAGCCCAAAAATCGGCCGAAAACCCAAAAATCGGCCGACAACTCAAAAATCGGACGAAAACCCAAAAATCGGCCGAAAACCCAAAAATCGGCTGTAAACCCAAAAAATCGGCAAAAAACACAAAAAACGGCCGAAAACCCAAAAATCGGCCGAAAAACTGAAAATCGGCCGAAAACTCAAAAAATCGGCCGAAAACACAAAAATCGGCCGATAACCCAAAAATCGGCCGAAAACCCAAAAATCGTCCGAAAACCCAAAAATCGTCCGAAAAACTGAAAATCGGCCGAAAACTCAAAAAATCGGCCGAAAACCCAAAAATCGGCCGAAAACCGAAAAATCGGCCGAAAAACTGAAAATCGGCCGAAAACTCAAAATCGGCCGAAAACCCAAAAATCGGCCGAAAACCCAAAATATCGGCCGACAATCCAAAAAACGGCCGAAAACACAAAAAATCGGCCTACAAACCTAAAAACTGATTTTAGGTTGTTCGGCCGATTTTTGGGTTTTCGGCCAATTTTCGGTTTTTCGGCCGTTTTTTTTTTGTGTTTTCGGCCGATTTTTTGAGTTTTCGGACATTTTCGGTTTTTCGGCCGATTTTTGTGTTTTCGGCCTATTTTTTGGTTTTCCGGCGATTTTTTGACTTTTCGGCCGATTTTCGGTTTTTCTGCCGATTTTTGTGTTTTCGGCCGATTTTCGATTTTCCGCCCGATTTTCGGTTTTCCGGCTGATTTTTTGGGTTTTCGGCCGATTTTTTGTGTTTTCGGCCGATTTTTGAATTTTCGGCCGATTGTTTGTTTTTTATTTATTTTAGTGTTATTATTATTATTATTTATTTTTTTTAAAAAAAAACCAGTTATTTAACCAAAAACCGGTTTTTAAAAGCAAAAACCGGTTATAAAAATGGTTATGGATATAACCAGTTTTATAACCGGTTATGACATTTGGTTTTAATGTCCAATTATAACAAATGGTTATGGATTAGTTATGGACGGTTATTTTGGATTGTCCAAGATGCTCATCCCTAGGTGACTGGGTGTGTCTTCTAATTTTCCTATGATGGGAAAGTGATATTTGACTTTTAATTGCAGGTTATGACTTTCATTATAAATTATTATTATTATAGTTTCTCGAATCATACCCATTCTTAGAAATTAACAAAAAATGTACCCAAAAAAATATTAAAATAAAATGCACACAGGAAAAATTAACATAAGTACTTTTTAATTTTTATGCCAAAAGAGTTACATTAATTTTTAAAAATAACTACTATATACAACACTTTCTAATTTTTAGCCCAATTGGTAGTGGGAATGGATTGAACATGTACTTATCCCCAGGTACATGGGTTCGATTCCCACGGAAGGCAAAAACTCCAATAGTGAAGGGGGTTGGAGAAGATCGTGAGGTAGCAGTGCCGGGAACGCCGAAGGCTCGGGCTGTTACAAAAAAAAAATGGGTTTTTATAAATTTAGAATTTTATGTAATGTAATAGTCCGTTGAGACACTTATTTTTTTTTTAACTATTTTGTAAATAAAGTAATTTTTAATAATTTATTTATTAAAAATTCGGGCTGTTACAATTGGTGACAAACTATGTACCTGGGGATAATGTTTTTGCCTTCGGGCTGTTACATGGAAACAATAAGTATGTTCATATAATGTTTTTTTTTATCCCTTTCTCATTTATTGGTGACAAACTATGGAAGAAATGGTCATATATTTTAATTGACTTATTAATGAAAACAAAAAACATGTTTCCAAGATTTGTTTCAATTTCTTTAGGCATTGAAGTTTGCTTTATTGGTCTTTGATGAAATCATGTTGAGCTTTGAAGCAATGACTTTTCTTTCTCTTCAATGGCATGTGAGTGAATAGAGTTATTCTTTGGAGTTGTCATACACACTTTGGTTACTCTGACTCATATAAGGAACTCCCACGTGATTTCCCCTTTGGATTTATTCATCTTGCATTAATTGAGTCTATCAGTAAACAACAACAAGTCAACAACCATACATTATGACGATATTACTCTCTTTGTCCCAAAATAAATGACTTGTTTGATCATTGACACATTTGTTAATGCACAATTTTAATCGTTAATATATTTAATTATCTATTATTAAAAAGTATAAAAATGGTATATTTTGAAAGTACTCGTCGAGACAAATCAAACAATATCTCATATACTAATATTTGCATGTATATATTATTAGTAGATAAATAAGGTCAAAACAGATCAAATGAATAGTACACTAAGTCAAAAAAATGTCATTTAAAATGGGACGGAGGGAGTATTTTTTTTAGCAAGGGTGTAATTGGACTGGTTTGGATCGGTTTTGAATGAATTCGATGTCCGAACTCATGAATATTCGATTGGTTCGGTATGATTCGGTTTTTAGTGTTTTTCAAAAATGAATCCGAACCAAACTCGGTTTTGTTCGGTTTGGTTCGGATACTTTAATCGGTTTTTTTTTCGATGTATTTCATACTATTATTTTTTTTCCAATATATATTTTTTCGATGTATTTTATTTCGATGAATCACAAGTAAATTAATTTTTGTTTGGAACAACATTAACCCAAACATACAACTAATACTTCTCATTGATGCATAAAATAAAAAGTAATTGTTTTGATCAAAATTCATATGTAAATAAGAAATAAGATTATTCTCAAAGTTTTTGAAAAATCTACTAATTTTACTCTCATAAATTTATTTTTCTATTAAACCAAACAAAAATTTATTACATATACTATGTTTTTTCCCTTCTAAACAATTATTTTCTATCTGATTCTCACACACCTCTTCAATCCAACGCCCCCTAGGAATCAAACGCACGGAACGCGCGGCCCGTGCGTTTCCTAGTTCAGAATGAAAACAATAAATATATTTACATAATGTGAGCTTATTCTTTTCTGTTCTACCGACATGACGCGTCAATTAATGTGAAGCCATGTATTTTTCTTTTGACGTGGTGGGTTTTCGATAGTTGATTTCTTATCTTTTGATGTGGGCCGTTGGATGAAAATTAAAGACTTTTTTTGATTTGGATCTATTCTCGCCTGACCCTCGTGCCGCGTTCATTATTATGTACTACCTCCGGCCATTTTTATAAACAAAATTTCTCTTTTTTTTTTTTGGTCTTAGAAGAAGTGGTAATCCACTGAAATTAAACTCACACACAATTGTGAGGTCCCGGATTCGAACCCGGGTCATGACGTCCGGCCTAGCAATTTCGGCAATTTCCGGCCTAGCAAACAAAAATTCTCTTTTACACACTTATTAAGGCGTTATTTCTTGTCTTGATTTTATATGAAATTTTTATTACAATTCCTAAAATAACCTTCTAATATATTAAATTTGCACTGGGACTCTACAATCATATAAAAAAATTGAACAATTAATTAAGGGTACTTTTAAAATAATAGCATTTAATAAAATTACTTTTGGTAACTTTTGCTTATATTTGAGGCCAATTTTTTTTATTACTTTTGCTTATAGATAATGCCGGAACGAGTACCTAATTTTTTTTTATCCCTTTCTCATTTATTGGTGGCAAATTATTGAAGAAATGGTCATGTATCTTAATTGACTTCTTCAGAATGAAAACAATAAAATAAACATGATCATATAATGCTTTTTTTTATCCTTTTCTCATTTATTGGTGGCAAATTATTGAAGATATATTCCTATATCTTAATTGATGTCTTCCATATCTTTGTAATGGTCGGCTCAAAACACACAGGATTTGCATTTTAATGGTCGGCTCAAAACACACAGGATTTTATCATGTGCTTGAAAACTGTAGTCGTTATACAAAGATAGCATTTATCGCGTGCTTTAAAACTGTAGTCGGTATACAAGGATAGCATTTAACAAATTACCTATATCCGTTGATCGTTTCCCTCAATTGGGTTGTTTTAGTTTGATAAAAATTATTTCGTTAATGTCTAATTTATCGACTGGATTGTTTTTCATATATGGTGTGAATTGATTGTTTAACATTTTATTTGTTCAGTTTTTTTTTTTAATTTGATAATCATTGTTTGTTTAGGCTCCGTTTGCATTGATGGAATACAATGGAATGGAGCGGAGCGGAATTAAATATAATATAATGTTTCAAATTGAAACATTATATTATATTTAATTCCGCTCCGCTCCATTTCATTGTATTACATCAATCCAAACGGAGCCTTAATGATTTACTTTTCAATTGGGTTGTTCTAATTTGTGTCTCATTAATATTGTCCTAAAAAATAACGATTACTAGTACATTTTAAGTTAAGTATTATACGAAAAGAACATCATTAGTACTAACCGAAAAAACATCACTAGTACTATCCAAAAAAGATATAGTTAGTTACCCGTGTAACAACGGGGAGACTTATTATGCATAAGGATTTTCCGTATGCATGATGCATAAATAAATCTCCACCATTTGTACTACAAAGTATTTAATAATGTCAAAATTACTTTTGAGTACAAACGGTGGAAATTTGTTTATGCACCGTGCATAAGGAAAATCTTTATGCATAATAACTTTACCCTGTAACAACATAATAGTTTGACATTCACTAGGAAACACGTATTGTATCGGATATTATTTTTTATTTAAAAATAAAGATTTAACCGATACTTTTCCGATACGAGTATCAGGTAGTATCAGACGCGTATAAGATATTATTTTTTTATTTAAAAATAAAAATTTAACCGATACTTTTTCGATACGAGTATCGAGATGTATCAGACGAGTATCGGTATCGAGAACGTATCGAACACGATACTTCATCATTTTTAGAATATCGGAGCTTCATAGCAAAATACATTTTGATAACGCAATTCAGTTTCACTGTAATTGAAACATGTATGGGAGTGAAAAGCTCCAAAAAGAAGTCACGGGTGAAATTTTCGGTGACAACAAGGAAACGGAACACAATTGAGAGTACCATTTTCCGGTAACTTTCAAGATTCCTCAATTATTGAGATGTGGGTCATCTTTTAATTTATGTTTTTGGACATTAATTTGATGGCTAGTCAAAAATTTATTTAAAAAATTAAACAGAATATAATTATTTATATCATTTTTAGTTTTTGTGTTGGTACAATATATCATTTATTGTTTAGTCTTTGTATATACTCATAAAGGAATAAAATAAAGAAATCAAGTTTTATGCTGGATTTTAATGTTAAAAATGTAAGTTTTTTTTTTGTTTACTAAAAGGTTTAAAGGAGTTGGAGGTTTTGGGAAGGGTTTATTTATATTTTTTTTTTCTGATTTAATATAGTTTAACGATTAACCTCGTGCATTATAAATATGAAGAAGTATAGAATTTTATGTTCAAACAAATTACTGGGTAATAGCAATTGCCAAATTGAATATTTTTTATAAGGTTTACTCTCTTTTCAATTTATATATGAAATCGAATGGAGTAATGTATATAGTTTTGCTTCTCTTCATTTACTATTTTAGCGTTGCTTCTCTTATTTTCAATTTTTTGTTGCTTTTCTGAAAATTTCATTAAAAAATATGAAGTTTACACATGAGTTGATTTAAACGTAGGGACTAAAAGTGTTAATTGAAAAAAAATTAAAGACTAATAGTAGAAGAATTATTTATGAGGAATTAAATTAAAACTTTGAATATTCATAGAGATCATAAAAATATTTATCTCCTATGAATCCCCTATACTCAAAAAATGGTGAAGTATAATTTTCTATATTTGGTATCCTTGACTAGTGTTCCGAAGCACTTGCATGACCCATTTATTAAAAAGGCATAAAGCATGTCATAAAAACATGTCAAGGTACATGTGGAAACACAGACCACATATTTTTACTTGGTGCCTCATCAATCTATCTACCTACCCATTTACCTATGAATACAAACAATGACAAAAAATGACGTGTTTTAACACGAGACAAGAGCTCTGTTTGGTAAAAATAACGGTTGACTGATAAGCTAGTTTATAGCTTATGTCTGATAGCTTATAACTGATGACTGATGGCTGATGACTAATAAGTTAATTGAAGTGTTTGATAAAATTGCGGTTCAACTGACTGAAAAATGTAAAATAACATTAAAGGACATCTTTAATTAAATAAAAATTATATCAAATTAAATATTATTTAAGATACTTAGAATTTATTAATTTAATAAATATATCTTTTATATATTATTAAATTAAACTTTATATGCTGAATTTATAAAAAAAATTCATTTTATATTTTATTAAAAAAATAAAAAGAAAAATAAAATATATTTACAATATAGCATAATCAAAGTGAATTATAATTAACTGCCTATAAATAGATATAGAAAATAAATAAATAATAAATAATAAAATGCCTATTTACTGGATTATTAGCATATGGATAATAAACCACATGGGTAGTATACTAAGCTAGCATAGGGATAATAAGGGTAGTAATTTTTACAGTACGTGCAAAAAACATAGTGCTTTATATGCCAAGTGATTTTTAAAGCAACCGTAGACAAATTATACATTCGCTTATTTTAATATAATATAATGATATTAAATTTATAAAGGGTAATAGTGGATTTTAGATAAAATATAAAGGGTAAAAATGGAAGAAAATATGATAAGCTATAAGCTCATAAGCTACTAGAAATAGCGTTTGGAAAATAAGCTATAAGTCAGTAAAATAAACTATAAGCTCGTGATGAAGAGACTGTTACCAAACAGGTCGTTTAGCTTATAAGCCATAAAATATAAGCTATAAATCAGTTTGTTGGTCTTGCCAAACACGAGACAAGCATGCATTTTAAAACAGCTCCAAAAAAATCCTGCTACCAATCTGTGCATCCACTCGGTTAAAAATTGAACTTGAACCTTATGACAACACATAATTTCACAGCTAGCAACTAGGAAATTTCTTAATACTTAAAAATTGTCTTATAAAAAGCTAGAGTTCAGTTCAGGAGTATCAGTGTGACATTTAATTTAATTAGTTTCAATTAATGTCTTCTTATGCTTCTGTTAATTTAATTACATTGTTCTTCCTTTATCAGGGATCGCAAATGATAATTTGCAGTGAACTTTTTTATTTTATTTTATTGGGCTTGTCACCAATGGAGAGTTTGTTTAACCACATTAGCTATCATGTTCCAGTTGAATGCTTAAATTCCATTCCCATTTTTTATCCTTTCCAAAATAAAAAAAACAACTTAAAATCACTTAAAACACAAAACAACTAAATTAACAAATCATTGCTTAACACACAATAGTAGTGAGAGAAGGGGAAGGCTAGCATGGGTAAGCTATGTAGGTCTTCCATAGTGGAAAAGTTATTTTCACCTTTAGATTACAAAGGTCTATTATAAACTATAATAAAGTGTCTATACCATATTAATTCTCCTCTTTCACCAAAATTAATTTTTAATTTATATATTATTAAATAAATTATATGTTATTATTAAATTACTTTTTATATGTCAAAATTAATCTTTCTTAATCTTTCAAAGTTTATATTGTGTGTGCAATTTTTAATGTTTGTCAATATTATTTTAGTTTTTTAATCTTTTTTTATCTTATTAGTACATTGTATTTGTTGTTACCTTATTTTTTTTAGAGAAACGATATTTGTACAATTCATTTAGAACAATTTTTTGGACAACTCTCTTTCTCATTATATTTTTACTCTATCTTTCACTACTTTTTTATTATTATTTTTATCTCAAAAGAAATGGAAACAAAAAAGTTGTTCCAAGGTTGTCAAATAATTGATTGTACAAATAACACAACTCATTTTTTATGTGTGACCAAATATCAAGTGTAAGGAAAAAATGGAGTTCTCCGTGTTTATTTATTTTTTATCTCCTCAATTTACTAAATTAGCATTTTCAAAGTATGCTTGTTACATATTATTTCAGAGAAAAATAAACATTTTTAATATTTTTATTTGTGTTTCTTTAGGCTTTGAAACAATTTCTAGTCTAAAAATAATTTAAAAAAAAGTAGTGAAAGGAGAGAGTAAAAATATAATGAGAGTGTAACACTTTTTGGTAAGTACAAAAAGTTAGCTTATAGTTTATAAGCTAAAAAACTTGTTTGGTAACAGTTTTTTCATTGTTTTCAATTATGAGCTTATAGTTTATTTTACTGACTTATAGCTTATTTTTCATAAGCTATTTCAAGTAGCTTATGAGTTTATAGCTTATAATTTTTTCTTCTACTTTTACCCTTGTTATTTTAACTAAAAGTCACTTTCAACCTTTATAGTTTATTTGAATTTTAAATAAAATATTTATGGGCTTAGAAACAAACCATCTTATTCTATACTTTTTTTAAAAAAAAAGAGTGATGTTTATATGTCTTAATTAGTGTATATACATTACGTATAACTTCGTTACGTACATGTATGTATATATAACATTTGTTTTGGTAAGATAACATGTATGTATGCATTACGTATAATTTCGTTGCCTGTAAAAAAAAATTGGACAATATATACGCCTGTAAGTTATTTTTGCCTTTTTGGAGATGTTTGTTTAAAAATATTTTGTGTCCAATATATTTTATTATTATTTTTGATTTTAAGTATTTTAAATACTAATTTGACATACATTTTATTATAAATTAAAAATGTATATATATACACTTTGACGTGAAAGATATATTACATTAAAATAAAAATAAATTTAAAATAAAATTTTAGCATAATAAAGATTAATTTAATGATAAAATATAAGAGATATATTAATTAATAAATTTAAATTATTATCTTAATTAAAAATGTTCTTTTACGTCTTTTTACATTTATCGGCTAGTTGAACCGCCAATTTTACCAAACACTTTAATTAACTTATCAGTTATAAGCTATCAGTCATTAGCCATAAACTATAAGAGAGATCACTATTTTTGCTTAAAAAAATATATAGAGCCTATCTGCCATCCACTATTTTTGCCAAACAGAGCCTATGAGAGAGAGTTCCAAAAAGTTGTCCTAAATGGGTTGTACAAATATCGTTTCTCTAAAAAAATTTAGGTAACAACAAATACAATGTACTAATAAGATAAAGAAAGATTAAGAAATAAAAATAATATTGACAAAGACTAAAAATTGCATACACAATATAAACTTTGAAAGATTAAGAAAGATTAATTTTGACATATAAAAATTAATTTAATAATAACATATAATTTATTTAATAATATATAAATTAAAAATTAATTTTGGTGAAAGAGGAGAATTGATATGGTATGGACAATTTATTATAGTACATGGTAGACCTTTATAATCTAAAAGTAAAAATAACTTTTCCACCATGGAAGACCTAGATAGCTTACCCATGTTAACGTTCCCCGTGAGAGAATGTATATGTTTGTGTTTATCTAATACTATAGTTGGGCACGCACTCTTGAAGAGTCTATATAATTGTTATCTTCCTCACGTTGAATTGAAGGAACAAGTGAAAGCAATCAATATTGCTCTTGTGTTAATTAATATGCCTACTTCAGCTGCCCATCCAAAAATTTTATAACTATATTACAAAATTCTATCATCAATTTTATACAAAGTATGAAAATTCTTTGTCACTTTGAGTTGATAAAAATTCTTTGTTGAGCCTCTATGTTACAAAAATAATATCAATATATTTCGGCAAAGTACAAAAACAAATAATCAAATTTGTAACAAAATAATTAAAATAATTTAACTACTGTGATCTCTAATAACGTAACAACATATAAATTATTTAACTACAGCGAATTAGTTGCATAGAAACAACACTGATCAAATGCACAAACATGACATTATAAATAACACCAGAAATAACCTCCAAGTGCATCACATATGTGATGTGTGCCAAAGTCGAAGGAAGGAGGATAGTTCGACACTGATCCGCCATCGAAATTTTGATAGCATTTAACAAATTACCTATATCCCTCGATGTATTTTCTTCGGTTGGTTCAAGGTTATGGTGGGTGACTGGGTGTGTCTTCTAATTTTCCCATGATGGGAAAGTGATAGTTGACCTTTAATTGCAGGTTATGACTTTCATTATAAATTATTATTATTAGTTTCTTGAATCATATCCATTCATAGAAATTAACAAAAAAATGTACCCAAAAAAATATTAAAATAAAATGCACACAGGAAAAATTAACATAAGTACTTTTTAATTTTTATGCCAAAAGAGTTACATTAATTTTTAAAAATAACTACTATATACAACACTTTCTATTTTTTCAAACTTTAAATTTCTTTTATGTATGTTTTATAAAAAAAACTTTTACGCATGTAAATAGACACTAATTATTTGTATATGGAGTTGTTAGTCAAAATCTTAGATAAATACAATTTATGTATATCTCTATTATATACACTAGCCGCTTGTGTAATCGATATTTTTTTTTCTTCGTGTGCGATCGATATTCTGTATTGTGCAAATATAAATAACTACTTAATCTTCTTTTTTATTGGACTTTGTTAATTAATAACTACATAACCTCCTTTTTTTGTTGTGGTTAGTTATTAAGAAGAAAAAATTTTATTTTTTTGTTACTATAAAAAAACTGAAAACCTACTTTTATGTGGAAGTTGTGCTTAGTTATTAAGAAGAAAAAAAAATTATTTACTAAAAAAAATTGAAAATTTATTTTTATGTGGAAGTTATTTTTTAAGGGTAAAATTGGAATAACAAAAAAGTCATCCCAAAAATTTTTATCCCCTTTATATATTAGTATAGATTACGAGATTCCCACGGAGCTCTCTTGTGCATTCTAAAGAAAAAAAATCCTACGTGTCATTATTATAGAGTTTCTACTTATGCGGAGCTTTTTAGCACGAGGTCTATGGTTCGAATCATGTTGACAACAATAATTCAATTTTTATAATTTTATATGGAATTCAACCTTTTTTTTAGAGGAAACTACCTTATTATTAATATAAGGTCTGTTGTTCGAATCTCATTGACAAAAATTATTTTAATTTTATGGAAAGCTACTATCATTTTTTATAGAAAAAAAAGAACCTTATTATTTAAAAAAAAAATTGTTGGATATATACAACTAAACTATAGCTTCTCTTTTTTTTTTTATCTTTTTTTTTATTGAATTTGTATTATTTTTTGTCATTCAATTAGAGCTTCTCCAATATTTTAATTATTAAATATATATGGCAAATGCTAACGAGTGCCCCCGGGGCACTCTTTAAGACCATAAATAGTAAAGTTTTTATAGCATTTTTACGGGAATGCGTAAAGTCAACGCATTGGAAATTGTAATGTTTAAAGAGTGCCCCAGGGGAACTCGTTAGCAAGACCCAATATATATATATATATATATATATATATATATATTTTTAATGAGGACAAATTTATTTAATCCATGATTAAATACTCCTTCTGTTACTTTTTATAAAAGACAATTGACTTTTTAGACTCATTCAATAATGAACGTACTTAAGCTATAATATAAATATATACTGAATACATTAATTATTGAACGAATCTAAAAAGTGAATTGTCTCTTATAAAAAGGAACAAAGGGAGTATTATATATTTTCTATGTGAAAACTATGTGAACACGTTGATTAAAATTTGATTGGACATGTATCTATTAACCAATCATTCAATTACATGTTATATTTATATGTTGATTAGTTTTAAAATAAATTTAAATCATATTTCATATTTTTTATGGGTTCATCCATTTAAAATTTTATCTAGCACAATGAAAAGTGATCCCTTGATGAAATGTGTCCGTAGACGATAGTGAGAACTGTACACGATAATTTTAGCGTAAATTGATGAAAGAAAAAATCATATTTCATCTCCTTATATAATTAGATTGCACACATTTAAGTCATGTAACTTATATTATATATATATATATATATATATATATATATATATAGAGAGAGAGAGAGAGAGATGAATCTTTAAATAATGTAGAATAGGAAATAGAGAGCACTTTACACCACACTATTAAAATTATATCTTGACTAATTATCTCTAAATTTTATCTACCACGACAAAAAGTGAACCTTATAATAAAAAGTATTCATAGATAATAGTGAGAACTAAATATGAGAATTTTATTGATATTCATTAAAAAAAATAAAGAATTAACATCTTATTTTTGTTCTTGGAGCATCTATAGAGTCATGTAACGGTCACAAAAGACGGATAGAATGAGAGAGAGAGGGAGAGAGAGAGCATTCCTCACCCCACTATTAAAAAAAAAAACACACTAAATAATGAAAATTTGAATTTCAAGTGTGGATCCATATTTTTACATTTTATCATGGGGATTACTTATTCAAAATTTGATCTAACAGGATGAAAATGATTCTCATGATGAAAAGTTTATGTATATGATAGTGAAAACTGAGCATGAGAATTTTATTAATATTTATTAAAAAAAATAGATAGATGTTGGAAAAATAAGAGACACGAAGAACTTCTAACCCCTACTGTTAAAAATACAAATTGACGAATAAAAATTTGAATTTTGACGGCAGGAGTTATCCATATTTTCATATTTTTTCATGGGGATTACTTATTAAAAATTTTATCTAGCAAGATGAAACATGATCTTCATAATGAAAAAAGTGAATGTAGATGACAATGACAACTGAGTACGAGAACTTTATTTATATTCATTAAAAAATATATAAAATTAACAACTTTTTTGTAACAGAGGTGATAGAGAGAGAGAGATATCTCAGTTGTGTAGAATGGAAAACGAAGAACACTTCTCACCCAACTATTAAAAATACACATGGACTAATTAAAATTTAAATTGACTGCGGGGAATATCTATATTTTCATATTTCATATTTTATCATGTGGATCTCTTATTCAAAATTTTATTTAACACGATAAAAATTGTTTCGCCATGAAGAAAAATGTATGTAAAAGATATTGAAAAAATGAGCACGAGAATTTTTTTAATATTCATTAGAGTTTAATGGATATAAGCAGACAGAGTAGAAAAACATTACACACTCAACCAATCACCACCATGATTTCCGCCACGTCACCCCATTTTACCTCACCTTCTTGATGTGATACGGAAGATTACATTATTTTCATTGGTTGTTCGTGTAAAATTAATTTACAACGACTGTGCATATCCATTAAACTCAATTCATTATAAAAATAATATAGAATTAACAATTATTTGTTGTTCGTGAAGTCCCTTTAGAGTCGTGTAACGGAGACAGAAGAGAGATAGAAATAAATGATGAAAAACGGGCTAACATAGAAATAAAAGAAAAAAAATAATCAAATAAATAATATTATTAAAAAATGAAAATTATCATGTGGGAGAGATGTAAAAATAGTGTGTGTGAGAGAGGAGTTTGGGTTTCCTCCATTTGTTTTCTCTCCATTTATTCTCCATTTGGAGAGAGATAGACACATTAAAAATTAGTGGGGTTCACAAATTAGTAGGACCCACTTTTTAATGGGTCCCACTAATTTTTAATGTGTTTATCTCTTTCTAAATGAAGATATAACAAATGGAGGAAACCGAAACTTGTGAGAGAGAGAGAGAGAGAGAGATAACTCTCACAGATGTACAATGAGAAACACGTAACACTTTTGACTCCATTATTAAAATTACATCTAAACTAATTAAATTTTCTTTTGAGAATAAAATTTATAATTATTTTATATTTAAAGTTTCACTATATAGTCTTGAGATGAAAATGAGAGAAAGAATCCATCTCTTAATAGTGTAGAAGGGGAAGTAAAATAATATTCTCCATATCGCTCAATCTTATAACATTGTTAAACATATATCTTGCAAAATCTATTTAAATTTTATCTTATCATTTTTAAATAAATTGCTCAAATAATATATATTAAAATAAACAAATAAATAACATTTAAAAATAAAATAATCTCGTGTACGGCACGAGCTAACATACTAATAAGTGTGATTAATAGAAAAATGACAGCACTAATTTCATGCATGCTTGCAGAGTGAAAAAAATAGTAGGCGCGTGGAAGGAAGAATGGAGCATTGGCAGTGCCACGTGTCAATGCTTGATTAAATAATGGGCATCACGTGCTAGCAATGCAACGGTTGTGACTCAACAAAAAAATGATAGTAATAAAGTGTAATCAGACTGCGGGACTGAAACAATGTATAATGAGTGAGAAAAAGTGTAGCCACTACTTGTCCTATGTCACATGGGTCTAATAAATGTAAAATTCGAGAAAGACAAATAGTACCACTAAATACTCCCTCTAGTCGGATTTGGATCCTCTCCAATTTTTTCTCCAATAGTTTCTCTTCAATGTGATCATAACCATTCATTTGCTCATTTTCTCTCTCTTCTTAAACATTATTTTATTCTTTGTAATTTAACAACCATTGGATTAAGAAAATGAGAGAAAACATTGGAGAGAAAATTGGAGAGGATCCAAATCCCCTCTAGTCTTGTACGGATTATATAAGAAAATATTTAAAAAACTCTTCCTTTAAGAAAGTAGTTAAAATACATTAACCGAGAAGAAAAAACACATTATACCTTCTTGAAAAATGTAAAACATTGCATTTATTGGTTGAAATTGGAATAATGTCATAAAAATTAATAATTGAAGTAAACTTTTGTTTATATTTAAGACTTTAAATTTTTTTGTTTTGTTTCTTATATATGATACCGGAGAGAGTACCACAACTTCCTTCTCTCTCAGAAACACATTAGGCGGTTTCATATTTGGCGGTTTTGGCGGTGGTCGCAGCAGTGCGGTGGTGAATGATGTCTCGGAGGACGGCAGTGGTGGTGGTGTCGGAGATTGCAGCGGTGCCGTAGGCAGAGAAAGTAATGTGTGCGACGGTGATTTTAAATCTGGTGGTTTGGGAGGTGGAGGAGGCACATGGAGTTCCAAATCCGCCGAAGCTTTGAAGCTCCCATAAAAATAATAACCAACTTCTATTATTTACCCGTAAAATTTAGATTTTTGTTTTGTCTAGTAGTCTAGTGACATAACTCACACACAATAAGTGTGAAGAAGTGTGGAATTTGAAGTTCAAGCAGTAACTCTTCTAATAATATCTTTAATAGCTACCAATTGAACTACTATTACGGGACACATACAAGGGCGAATATGCCCTACAGCATGCCAGGGCACGTGCTCGGGCTGCCCTTTTTTAAAAAAAAATCTTTCTGCATATAGTAATAATAATTAATTAGGAGTATTTATATTATTGAGGAAGTTTATTTCATAAATGAGAAATTTTTTGGTTCGTAGAGCAACTATTAAGAATGTGAATGTTGTGCAATCGGAAGCCGGAGTAGAAGAACCACCACCTAATGTGGTCAACGAGTTTAATTCAAATAAAATTGTGTGTGATCCGGGTCTACCATATTTAAGATCAAGTTATACTCTACCATCTTCATGAACATAATTTTCCTACTTCAGAAGACTAAGTTATTGAGTTTGCGTATAGTGATTTACTCACATTTTCTTAAAATCGTGTTTAGTTTGTACATTTCTATGGTAAGTACCATACACTAGTTTTTATAATGTACATTTCAAGCATAAGTACCAAAAATATCAAGTTGCTTTTGTGCATTCCATCAAAATTATAACGGGCCGGTCCCGATTTCTTTTTTTAGGCCGAAAAGTCCGGTAGAACCGGACCGGTCGATAGTATACATAAAGACTCCCCACCCCCAAAACCCTATTTTTCCTTCACTGTGCACCTGCTGCTCCACACTCCCCCCCACCCCCGTCTTCCGGTCCTCCCTCCTCCCTTTTCATTTTTCTCTCAATCCCATAAATCAGTTAAATGTTTAATTTATATTTTATTTTATATTGTTTTGATGTTGGTAAATTTGGTGATGGATATTTTTTTAGTTGATATTTACGTTTTTATTTTCATATTATTTATGTAAAAATCAATTTACACATTTTTTTATAGATAAATAATGAGCGAATATTTTTATTCAATCCACTTTATTTCATTTTTGTAGATCTTTTTATTATGTTACCCGGACCATCTCAAAAGTGATAACTAATAAGTTAATGATAATAACAAATTATTGAAGAAATGATCGTGTATCTTAATTTACCTCTTCAGAATGGAAACAAATTATTGGTGTGGCAACTGACACATTATTGAAGAGTTGGGATCCTCTCCATTTTCCAAAAGAAATGACAATGTTCATTACTATAGTTTTGGTGTATAAATATTTAAATTGTGTCACTAATTCTAAAAAGACGTACATGTATATCATTTATTTATTATAAAACTATAGTAATGAACATTGTCATTTTTTTCGGAAATGGAAAGGATCTCAACTCATTATTGAAAACATGATCCTATATCTTAATTGAGTTCTTCAGAATGGAAACAATAAATATAATCATATAATGCTTTTTTTTTATCCCTTTCTCATTTATTGATGGCAAATTATTGACGAAATGGTCATATATCTTAGTAATTGGTTTATTTATAATGAAAACAATAAACATGTTTCCAAGATTTGTTTCAATTTCTTTAGGCATTGAAGTTTGCTTTATTGGTCTTTGATGAAATCATGTTGAGCTTTGAGCAATGACTTTCCTCTCTCTTCAATGACATGCGAGTGAATAGAGTTATTCTTTGGAGTTGTCATACACACTTTGGTTACTCATATAAGGAACTCCCACGTGATTTCCCCTTTGGATTTACTATTCATCTTGCATTAATTGAATCTATCCGTAAACAACAACAAGTCAACAACCATACATTATGACAATATTATTCTCTTTTTTCAAAATAAATGATGTGTTTGACCACTGACACGTTTGCTAATGCACAATTTTAATCGTTAATATTGCTAATTATCTATTATTAAAAAGTATAAAAATGGTATATTTTGAAAGTACTCGTCGAGACAAATCAAACAACATCTCATATGCTAATATTTACATGTATATATTAATAGAAAAATAAGGTAAAAGCAGATCAAATGAACAATACACTAAGTCAAAAAAAGGTCATTTAAAATGGGACGGAGGGAGTATTTTTTTTAGCAAGGGTGTAATTGGACCAGTTTGGATCGGTTTTGAATGAATTCGATGTCCGAACCCATGAATATTTGATTGGTTCGGTATGATTCGGTTTTTAGTGTTTTTCAAAAATGAATCCGAACCATATTGAAGACATAGTCCTATATCTTAATTGATTTCTTCCGTATCTTTATATTTCTTCTGCTTACAATTATTGCAATATTTGCATTTTAATGGACGGCTCAAAACACACAGGATTTTATCACGTGCTTGAAAACCGTAGTCATATACAAAATATCATTTATCATGTGCTTTAAAACTGTAGTCGGTATACAAGGATAGCATTTAACAAATTACCTATATCCGTCGATGTATTTTCTTCAGTTGGTTGTTTTACTTTGATGATAATTGTTTGTTTATTGATAATTATTTCTTTAATGTCTAATTTATCGACTGGATTGTTTTTCATATATGGTGTGAATTGATTGTTTAACATTTTATTTGTTCAGTTTTTTTTTTTAATTTGATAATCATTGTTTGTTTAATGATTTACTTTTCAATTGGGTTGTTCTAATTTGTATCTCATTAATATTTTTCTAAAAAATGATAATCACCAGTACATTTTAAGTTATACATTTTAAGTTAAATATTATACGAAAAGAATATCATTAGTACTATCCGAAAAAACATCACTAGTACTATCCAAAAAAAAATATAGTTAGTTACCCGTGTAACAACATAATAGTTTGACATTCACTAAGAAATACGGATTGTATCGGATATTATTTTTTATTTAAAAATAACTATTTAACCGATACTTTTCCGATACGAGTATCGGGTAGTATCGGACGCGTATAAGATATTATTTTTTTATTTAAAAATAAAAATTTAACCGATACTTTTTTGATACGAGTATCGAGACGTATGAGACGAGTATCGGTATCGAGAACGTATTGGACACGATACTTCATCATTTTTAGAATATCGGAGCTTCATAGCAAAATACATTTTGATAACGCAATTCAGTTTCACTGTAATTGAAACGTGTGTGGGAGTGAAAAGCTTCAAAAAGAAGTCACGGGTGAAATTTTCGATGACAACAAGGAAAAGGAACACAATTGAGAATACCATTTTATGGTAAATTTCAAAATTCCTCAATTATTGAGATGTGGGTCATCTTTTAATTTATGTTTTTGGACATTAATTTGATGGCTAGCCAAAAATTTATTTAAAAAATTATGCAGAATATAATTATTTATATCATTTTTAGTTTTTGTGTTGGTACAATATATCATTTATTGTTTAATCTCTGTATATACTCATAAAGGAATAAAATAAAGAAATCAAGTTTTGTGCTGGATTTTAATGTTAAAAATGCATTATTTTTTTTTGTTTACTAAAAGGTTTAAAGGAGTTGGAGGTTTTGGGAAGGGTGTATTTATGATATGTTAGTTAATAGTTATATTTTTTTCTTTCTGATTTAATATAATTTAACGATTAAACTCGTGCATTATAAATATGAAGAAGTATAGAATTTTATGTTCAAACAAATTACTGCGTAATAGCAATTGCCAACTTGAATCTTTTTTATTAGGTTTACTCTCTTTTCAATTTATATATGAAATCGAATGGAGTAATGTATATAGTTTTGCTTCTCTTCATTTACTATTTTAGCGTTGCTTCTCTTATTTACAATTTTTTGTTGCTTTTCTGAAAATTTCATTAAAAAATATGAAGTTTACACATGAGTTGATTTAAATGTAGGGACTAAAAGTGTTAATTGAAAAAAAAATTAAAGACTAATAGTAGAAGAATTGTTTTTGAGGAATTAAAAATAAAACTTTGAATATTCATAGAGATCAGAAAAACATTTATCTCCTATGAAGCCCCTATACTCAAAAAATGGTGAAGTATAATTTTATATTTTTGGTATCCTTAATTAGTGCCCCGGAGCACTTGCATGACCCATTTATTGAAAAGGCATAAGGCATGTCATAAAAACGTGTCAAGGTACATGTGGAAACACAGACCATATACTTTTACTTGGTGCCTCATCAATCTATCTACCTACCCCTTTACTTATGAATACAAACAATGACAAAAAATGACGTGTTTTAACACGAGACAAGAGCTCTGTTTGGTAAAAATAACGGTTGACTGATAAGCTAGCTTATAGTTTATGGCTGATAGCTTATAGCTGATGATTGATGGCTGATGGCTAATAAGTTAATTGAAGTGTTTGGTAAAATAGCGGTTCAACTGACTGAAAAATGTAAAATAACATTAAAGGACATCTTTGATAAGGGTAGTATACTAAGCTAGCATATGGATAATAAGGGTAGTAATTTATACAGTACGTGCAAAAAACATAGTACTTTATATGCCGTGTGATTTTTAAAGCAACGATAGACAAATTATACATTCGCTTATTTTAATATAATATAATGATATTAAATTTATAAAGAGTAATAGTGGATTTTAGATAAAATATAAAGGGTAAAAATGGAAGAAAATATGATAAGCTATAAGCTATAAGCTTATAAGCTACTTGAAATAGCTTTTGGAAAATAAGCTATAAGTCAATAAAATAAGCTATAAGCTTGTGATGAAGAGATTGTTACCAAACATGTTTTTTAGATTATAAGCCATAAAATATTAGCTATAAATCAGTTTGTTGGTCTTGTCAAACACGAGACAAGCATGCATTTTAAAACAGCTCAAAAAAAATCCTGCTACCAATCTGTGCATCCACCCGGTTAAAAATTGACAACACATAATTTTACAGCTAGCAACTCGGAAATTTCTTAATACTTAAAAATTGTCTTATAAAAAGCTAGAGTTCAGTTCAGGAGTATCAGTGTGACATTTAATTTAATTAGTTTCAATTAATGTCTTCTTATGCTTCTGTTAATTTAATTAAATTGTTCTTCCTTTATCAGGGATCGCAAATGATAATTTGCAGTGAACTTTTTTATTTTATTTTATTGGGCTTGTCACCAATGGAGAGTTTGTTTAACCACATTAGCTATTATGTTCCAGTTGAATGCTTAAATTCCATTCCCATTTTTTATCCTTTCCAAAATAAAAAAAACAACTTAAAATCACTTAAAACACAAAACAACTAAATTAACAAATCATTGCTTAACACACAATAGTAGTGAGAGAATGTTTAATATGGAATGGAATTTGGTTCCTGAAAGATAAATATAATGAACACGTACCCCTAATTCTAGGTAGTACAATAAATCACTTTTGTTTATTATATTAATATATTCAACAGCAATGAAAACAACTAGCTGCAATAATTAAATCCTAGTCAATTAGTTGCATCTACAAATAGAGTGTGCAATTTAACTTCTGAAGTTAGTAAAATTTATAACTATATTACTCCATGATCATCAATATCACGATTGAAGATCAGAACTGAAATCTCAACTCTGAATAAATAAATTGTTATTTTAATTTCTCGTGTTTGTATTATCAGTACTTGTTAGTTCACTTATTTCCTGTGTTGTGTTGTGTTGTGTTACGTACTTGTTAGTCCATTTGGAATTGAGACTTTTGTATCAATTAAGTGTATAAGCTAGCTTCAGTATGAATAATATTTGTGCAACTTGTTTGTTATTAGATGGTTTAATTTCGTTGAGTAACTTGTTTGTTTTTTAACTCCCACCGTTTTTATTAGATGTATTGTTAACATGAATGAATTTGAAGTTTCATGATCCAGCTGATGTTTATTGTTAGTCATTCATAATTATCTATTGGCTGACTTGTATTTATCCATTGGATATATGTTTGTGTTTATCTAATACTATAGTTGGGCACGCACTCATGAAGAGTCTATATAATTGTTATCTTCCTCACGTTGAATTCAAGGAACAAGTGAAAGCAAGCTATCAATATTGCTCTTGTGTTAATTAATATTGCTCTTGCTTTTTTTTATCTCTTTCTCATTTATTGGTGGCAAGTTATTGAAGAAATGATCCTGTAACTTAACTGATTTATTCAAAATGAAAACAATAAACATGTTTACATAATGTGGGCATATTCTTTTCTATTCTACCGCGTTCATTATTATGTACTACCTCCGGCCTCTTTTATAAACAAAATTTCTCTTTTTTTTTGGTCTTAGAAGAAATGGTAATCCACTGAAATTAAACTCACACACAACTGTGAGGTCGCGGGTTCGAACCCGGGTCATGATGTCCGGCCTAACAATTTTGGTATTTGCCAGTTGAGCTAGAACTTCTAGAATAACAAAAATTCTCTTTTACACACTTATTAAGGAGTATTTTCTTGTCTTGATTTTATATTAAATTTTTATTACAATTCCTAAAATCACCTTCTAATATATTAAATTTGCATTGGGACTCTACAATCATGTAAAAAAATTGAACAATTAATTAGCGGTACTTTTAAAATAATAGCATTTAATAAAATTATTTTTGAGAACTTTTGTTTATATTTGAGGCAATTTTTTTTATTACTTTTGTTTATAGATAACGCCGGAAGGAGTACCTAATCTTTTTTTATCCTTTTCTCATTTATTGATGTCAAATTATTGAAGAAATAGTCTTGTATCTTAATTGACTTCTTCAGAATGAAAACAATAAAATAAACATGTTCATATAATGTTTTTTTTTTTATTTCTTTCTCATTTATTGGTGGCAAATTATTGAAGACATTGTACTATCTCTTGATTGATTTCTTCCATATCTTTGTGACATAGGACAAGTACTTACAAACTAGATGGTAACGAATCAAAATTCGTTTTGAACGAAATTTGATGTGAAACTAAGAATTAATTTTAAAATTAGTATAAATAATAATTCGAAACAAATTTAAATATAAATAGTTTAAAAGTATTACGTAATTGACGGACCTAAAAAATTAGTACTACTATATATATAGTAATAGTTAACGTAAAATATGTTAGAGCGTAAAATGTAAATATTGCAATAATTGTAAGTAGAAGAGGTACAAAGACATAGAAAGAGCTATTGATTAAGACGATAATAAAAACAATAATTGTAAGCAGAAGAGGTACAAAGACATGCAATAGTTGTAAGCAGAAGAGGTACAAAGAGATGGAAGAAATCAATTAAGATATATGACCATGTCTTCAATAATTTGCCACCAATAAATGGGAAAGGGATGAAAAAAAAAAGCATTGTATAAACATGTTTATTTTATTGTTTTCATTCTGATGAAGAAGTCAATTAAGATACATGATCATTTCTTCAATAATTTGCCACCAATAAATGAGAAAGGGATAAAAAAAGATTAGGTACTCCTTCCAGCGTTATCTATAAGCAAAAGTAATAAAACAATTTGTTCTCAAATATAAGCAAAAGTTACCAAAAGTAATTTTATTAAATGCAATTATTTTAAAAGTACCCCTAATTAATTGTTCAATTTTTTTACATGATTGTAGAGTCCCAATGCAAATTTAATATATTAGAAAGGTTTTTTAGGAATTATAATAAAAATTTAATCAAGTCAAGAAAATAACGCCTTAATAAGTGTGTAAAAGAGAATTTTTGTTTGTCTAGAAATCCTAGCTCAACTGGCAAATGCTGAAATTGCTAGGTCGGACGTCATGATCCGGGTTCGAACTCGGGACCTCACAGTTGTATGTGCGTTTAATTTCATTGGATTATCACTTCTTTTTTTTTTTGACAAACAAACGCTTATGTCATTTCATTAATCAACAAAGTCGAAATACAAGGAGGTAATGTCTCAAAGGTACAGAGGCGAGGTTGTGAAATGGCCGCCCTAGCTAACGTATGAGCTACCATATTCGTTTGCCGCTTAATAAACTTAACCATGAAGTTTGGATTACAAGATAAAATATTGTTAATTTGCGAAAATAAGAGAACTAAACTCGGAGCTACCTCCTCGGATATGATGAATAGCATCTACGACATTTTTAGAGTCCGACTCTTCTAAGAACAAAAAAAAAGAAAGAGAATTTTTGTTTATAAAAGAGGTCGGAGGTATTGCAAAATAATGAACGCGGCACGAGAGTCAGGCAAGAATAGATCCAAATCAAAAAAAGTCTTTACTTTTCATCCAACGGCACACATCAAAAGATAAGAAATCAACGAACGAAAACCCACCACGTCAAAAGAAAAACACATGGCTTCACATTAGTTGACGCGTCATGTCGGTAGAATAGAAAAGAATAAGCCCAAATTATGTAAACATGTTTATTGTTTTCATTCTGAAGAAGTCAATTAAGATACATGACCATTTCTTCAATAATTTGTCACCAATAAATGAGAAAGGGATAAAAAAAAAGCATTATATGAACATGCTTATTGTTTCCATTCTGAAGAAGCCAATTAAAATATAGGATCATATTGGTGTGACAACAGACAAATTATTAAAGACATGATTCTATATTTTAATTGGCTTCTTCAGAATTGAAACAATAAACATGTTCATATAATACTTTTTTTTATCCCTTTCTTATTTATTGGTGGTAAATTATTGAAGAAATTGTCTTGTATCTTAATTGACTTATTCAGAATGAAAACAATGAACATGTTTACATAATGTGGGCTTATTATTATTATTATTATTATTATTATTATTATTATTATTACTATTATTATTATTATTATTATTATTATTATTATTATTATTATTATTATAAACTCCAATAGTTCATTGTACAAGGAGTACAAACAAGCCAATAAGCTTGCACAAGAGCAAAATACTTTGAGACTCAACATATGATGTCTCCTCAACCCTAACTAAAGATATATAATAGCTCAAAAAATATATAATAGTCATGACATCAAGCCTCTTTAACAAGTCCATCTTGTAGCAATAACATACAATTATATAGGTGCTGCAGCTGACTAATTAAAAACATAAAGCATACATTCTTATACTAAAATTTTGGAACAAACTCAAATACTTAACAACGTGTTATATAGTAGGACACCATCCATAGTGAATTCAGAACAGTGACAAAGACAACAAATACTAATTATAATAAATTAACATCATTAATATTAAGTTAAGTATTTGTATCTCATTAATATTGTCCTAAAAAATAATGATCATCAGTACATTTTAAGTTATACATCTTAAATTAAGTATTATACAAAAAGAACATCATTAGTACTATACCAAAAAACATCACCAACACTATCCAAAAAAAAGACATAGATAGTTACCTGTGTAATAACATAATAGTTTGACATTCACTAGGAAATACGAAATGTATCGGATATTATTTTTTTATTTAAAAATAAAGATTTAACCGATACTTTTTCGATACGAGTATCGGGCGCGTATCAGATATTATTATTTTATTTAAAAATAAGGATTAATTCGATACTTTCCCGATACGAGTATCGGGACGTATCGAACGAGTATCATATCGAGGACGTATCGGACACGATACTTCATTTTTAGAGTATCGGGGGCTTCATAGGATTTCTTCCATGTCTTGTACCTCTTCTGCTTACAATTATTGTTTTTATTATCGTCTTAATCAATAGCTCCTTCCATGTCTTTGTACCGCTTCTACTTACAATTATTGCAATATTTACATTTTACGGTCTCACATATTTTACTTTAACTACTAGTTTTTGAGACTCGTGCATCGCACGGGTCTATTGACTTTTATTAATAAAATATTTTTTAAATATAAGTTAAGTTATTGTGTTCTTTTTTGTAAAATTTATTAAGTTAATAATTTTTTTATTAAAGTAATTGTCCCGTGTATGATTTTTGTGTAATAAATTATAATTATTAATAACAAATATTTATTATTCAAATATATTTTTTATTAAAGCAATTGTCCCGTGTATGATTAAAACAATTATCCCGTGTATGAATTAAAGCAACTGTCCCGTGTATGATTAAAGCAATTGAGTAATATTTATTATTCAATTCTTTTTTTTATTAAAGCAACTGTCTCGTGTATGATTTAATTTTTTTGATTAAAGCAATTGTCCCGTGTATGAATTTTTTATTCAATTCATGTTATGTATCGGTGATCAATAATTTATCTTTTGTTTTTTTTATATTTATTATTGATGAGAATTCATTCTTTTGTTGTTTAAAAAAAAACTATTTCTGAAAGCTCATGTCCATTGATTTTTTTTTTATATTTAAGATTAATATTATACTAAAGTATAAAATTAATTTATAATAAAATATTTAGAAAAATGTTATAAAATATTATTAAAATATAAGTGACGTAATTGTGCTCATTCTTGTAAAATTTATTAAATTAATATTTCTTGATTAAAACAATTGTCCCGTGTTATGATTTTTGTGTAGTAAATTAAAATTAAAATTAATAAATATTTATTATTCAATTCTTCTTTTTTATTAAATCAATTGTCCTATGTATGATTAAATTTTTTTATTAAAGCAATTTTCCCGTGTTAATTCGTAAGCATTTTTGACGCATGTTAATTCATAAATTTTCACTAACAAAAATTATATCTTTATAAACTTTTTTCATGAACTACCTTATAAAATCTATAATAAGTCAATTCAAATGAGTTCATTTTGTGTAATAAATTAAAATTAATAAATATTTATTATTCAATTCCTTTTTTATTAAATCAATTGTCCCGTGTATGATTAAAAAAATTTATTAAAGCAATTGTCCCGTGTAAATTCATAAGTTTTTTTTACGCATGTTAATTCATAAGTTTTCACAAACAAAAATTTTATCTTTATAAACTTTTTTCATAAACTACGTTATAAAACTTATAATAAGTCAATCCAAATGGATTCATTGTGTTTTTATTTCTATTTTTATGTTCTTTTATTTTTAAGCTCATAAATAAGTATCTTCTTTTATTATGTTCTTCTATTTTTATTTTTTATATATAAGTTGTTATATGTTAGATTGAGTTATCATTAAAAAAAAAGTTATTATTTTTTCATTAAAAAAAAAATTGCACTATTTTGTATGTGTATCCTTTATATTGATTTTTGTTCTTTTTTTATGCGTTAATTTTTTTTGTTAAATATATTTGATTAATATTTTTTTTAGAGGTTGTTTCCGATGCTATTTTTATGGAAAGATTTTTTATGCTTATCTTTTTTTTCTTCCTATTTTTGTTTTGTATCTTTTTTTTAAGTTTAGAGTTAAAATTACATTTAAAGGCATAAACTCTGAAATATTATTAATCTTGATTGGACAAAGTTGGTATTTTAGTAGTAGTTTCTTTTAATATATTGTAAGTAGGTTACTATATATATAGTAGTACTAATTTTTTAGGTCCGTCAATTACGTAATACGTTTAAATTATTTATATTTAAATTTGTTTCAAATTATTATTTATACTAATTTTGAAATTAATTCTTAATTTCACATCAAGTTTCGTTCAAAACAAATTTTGATTGAAATTTATATTCGTTGTTTTTTTCTCATGCTAGCAATTTGTATGTGTTTAATAAGAAAACTGAAAATAATAAGTAATGACCAAGTATATTGAAAATGTTAAATTATAAATTATTATAGTATTTTATTTATTAAAAAACAACTTTATTAGTTCAACAATAATTTTAATACAATTAAAAAACTAAAAAAAAAGGTTGTTCAAATAATACAACCCTGTACTCTATTTGTAGATCTCAAAAGATAAAAAAATAGTGGTATAGTTTGTTTATTTTTATTTCTATTAATTATAGTATAAAAAATAAATTAAGATAGCCAATCAAAATCTGCCACATGTCATGTTGGGGAAGCTGTTGATGTGGACACTTCAGTTGGGCATTTGCCACAAGAGACATGGTGAGAGCAACTTTAACATATAGGATTCAATAACATTGTATAAAATTTGATTCATTATCTCTTAAATTTTTTTTAAAAGGCAAAAGAGAAATTTATTAAAAAGGCATAAGACATATCATAAAAACATGTCAAGGTACACGTTTTCACATACCACATACTTTTACTTTGTGCCTCATCAATCTATCTATCCCTTTACCTATGAATACGAACAATGACAAAAAATACGTGTATCTTAATTGATTTATTCAGAATAGAAACAAATTATTGGTGTCGCAATTGACAAATTATTGAAGACATGATTCTATATCTTAATTGGCTTCTTCAGAATGGAAACAATAAGCATGTTTATATAATGCTTTTGTTTATCCCTTTCTCAATTATTGGTGGCAAATTATTGCAGAAATGGTCTTGTATCTTAGTTGATTTATTCAGAATGAAAACAATAAACATGTTTACATAATGTTGGCTTATTCTTTTCTATTCTACCGACTTGACGCGTCAACTAATGTGAAGCCATATGTTTTTCTTTTGACGTGGTGGGTTTTCGTTCGTTGATTTCTTATCTTTTGATGTGGGCCGTTGGATGAAAAGTAAAGACTTTTTTTGATTTGGATCTATTCTCGCCTGACCCTCGTGTCGCGTTCATTATTATGTACTACCTCCGGCCTCTTTTATAAACAAATTTTTTTTTCTTTTTTTTTGGTCTTAGAAGAAGTGGTAATCAACTGAAATGAAACTCACACACAACTGTGAGGTCCAGAGTTCGAACTCGGGTCATGACGTCCGACCTAGCAATTTCGGCATTTGCCAGTTGAGCTAGGACTCATAGACAAACAAAATTTCTCTTTTACATACTTATTAAGGCGTTATTTTCTTGTCTTGATTTTATATGAAATTTTTATTTCAATTCCTATAATTACCTTCTAATGTATTAAATTTGCATTAGGACTCTACAGTCATGTAAAAAAATTGTACAATTAATTATGAGTACTTTTAAAATAGGAAAATGCTATTTAGCAAGAATTTTTTGATGCAAGAAAGAGAAGAATAAATTCTCACCCTTGATTACATCCATAACCACCCATGTTTTCCACTAAAAAAAAAGATTAAATGACATCATCCTTTAAGATTTCGCCATGTGTTAATTCTTGAATTTCTTGTGTAAAAATTTCATGCTAAATAGCAATGTTCTTTAAAATAATAGCATTTAATAAAATTACTTTTGGTAACTTTTGCTTATATTTGAGGCCAATTTTTTTTATTACTTTTGTTTATAGATAACGCTGGAAGGAGTACCTAATCTTTTTTTATCCCTTTCTCATTTATTGGTGGCAAATTATTGAATAAATGGTTTTGTATCTTAATTGACTTCTTGAGGATGAAAACAATAAAATAAACATGTTCATATAATGCTTTTTTTTTTATCCCTTTCTCATTTATTGGTGGCAAATTATTGAAGTCATAGTCCTATATCTTAATTGATTTCTTCCATGTCTTTGTACCTCTTCTCTCCTTACAATTGTTGCATGTCTTTGTATCTCTTCTACTTACAATTATTATTTTTATTATCGTCTTAATCAATAGCTCCTTCCATATCTTTGTACCTCTTCTCCTTATAATTATTGCAATATTTACATTTTACGGTCCCACAAGTTAAAATCACTTAAAACGTACAGAAGGGAATACAAGGGAAGACATCCAAAATCACTTAAAACACAAAACAACTAATTTAACAAATAATCATCATCAACACAATGAAACTATATAATCATTGCTTAACACACAATAGTAGTGAGAGAATGTTTAATATATGGAATGGAATTTGGTTCCTGAAAGATAAATATAATGAACACGTACCCCTAATTCTAGGTAGTGCAGCAATAAATCACTTTAGTTTATTCAACAGCAATGAAAACAACAAGCTGCAATAAATTCTAGTGAATTAGTTGCATCTACAAACAGAGTGTGCAATTTAACTTCTGAAGTTAGTAAAAGATGCAACTGAGACTGGTGCAAACATTAGTAATTCTTTTAACGAGACTCATACC
This sequence comes from Trifolium repens, assembly GCA_030408175.1. Taxonomy (NCBI): domain Eukaryota; kingdom Viridiplantae; phylum Streptophyta; class Magnoliopsida; order Fabales; family Fabaceae; genus Trifolium; species Trifolium repens. Next base: position 49,077,781 of record CP125842.1, on the reverse strand, counting down.
AGCTCCACTAATTTTAACAGAAGCATATACTTCCATCAGCAAGAACTGGATCTCTACTATACAGATCAAGCTCTAAGTTACTAGAATAAATTATTAACAAAAATATATCAATAAATTATTCTAAAGTATAAAAATATGTTAATAGAATTATATGTCAATAGATTTGTTAAAAGTATCTTATGAATTGTACAAAGTACAAAAAAATGTCAATAGATTTGTTAAAAGTATAAAAATATCTTAATTGACTGAAGGCGGAGAAAGGTCGATCGCCGGAAGTAGCAGCAACAATTTTTTATCAAAGTAGATGAACGTGACAAGGTGGAGGAGGAGGAGGGATGATATGTTTGTGGTTTGTATCTACAGATATCAATAGATTAGATATGTTTTCTTTTTCCTTTAATACTAATTGCACCTTAGTCCTTTGAGTTGTAAATATTTGCAAACAAACCCCTCACTTGTACTATAAATGTGCTCACATAGAAGCATTTATTTGAGCAACAAAAGGTAGTGCACTTGAAAAAAAAGAGAGGAAAAAAGGAAAGAAAATAAGATCATGAATCCTTTTGGAGTACCAATAACAGATGAAACCTTAAAAGCTATGTCGAGGTATAAAGGCAAAACAATAACACAAGAAGATAGAGCAAGAGAAGCATTGAGGCTGATCAATTCAGAAGACAAAAATTTGAATGCTCTCAACCATGTATTGAATCTTAAGTCTGACTATGGTAACGGAGTTTCCACACTTTGTCTTCTCTATAATGCTACTGGGGATACCCTTGAGATCGTGGATGACCAAAAAATGGATTGGCACGGTTATGTTTATAAGGAGGAGCCGCCACGGTCCTTCGACAACGGCCAGTGGCTCGCTTTCCTCCACGCACATCCAACCGCGCTAACGATTGGTTGCGAAGCTGCTCGGGTATACCGTGGAAAGAATATTAAAGGAGATGTGCGTGACTTCATGGTTGCTTGGTCCACCCCATGGAGCAAGACACAAAATTCAGTAAGATCAATTAAAACACCCTAAAATTTTCCCTAATATTCACTCTAAATCGTCACTTTTCTAATATTTGAAGATAGGAAACAACTCTGTTAAATCTTAATCTTCTTCATAAATTCTTTTAAGAATATATATAATCAAAACAACTTTTAGGCCCTATGCCTTTCACTTGAATTTTGCGAAGGTGATATTGTTTTTACTTATTAAAAATAGATAAATACTTGATGAGAACAAGAACTGATTTTTACATACTGACTCGTTGTATATTTTTAATTGATTAAAAGTTAATTTTATATATTGATCAAAACTCATACATGATATTTTTCTACAATGGTTGAGTTTTTAAACAAATTAATAGCCATAAAATGATGGATCATACAATTAATGGTTTATTGTAGGTTTACACCGAGGTCCGTGAAAAGAATCACTTTCCACCTTATTGGGATTCACATATAAAGCCAAAGCTAGAAAATGCTGGCAAAAACACAAAGGATGAGACAGATGAATACTGTGCCTCAACAGTCAGTATTGGTGGCGTCACTTCGCCAGAATTCATTGCAATACTCCAGCACAAATTTAGCCCATTGCCATGAGGAGGCAAATCAACCCCTGAGTTCGTTGCTCTTTCAATAATTATAATAAAAGTGCACTAATCGTGTTTATGTTATGAGATCTCAATAATTAATTAGTAGTAAATTAGTGCACTAGTCGTGTTTAATTATGTTATGAGATGTATGCTTGTATTTTCTTTTTCTTCAGTGATCGATGTACTCATGTACAAGTATCATTTTAAATTTGTGTTAATAATGCAACGAGCTAATAATATTATCAAAAGACTTGACAACACATATACTTCTTCTGTTTCTAATTAAGTGGAACATGCCCCTCTGACTGATGAGGCATATATACCTCAACTGGTAAATGACTTCCGTGTAACGTTGACGGCTCGACACCTCCGTTAATCTTTATGTGTTTCAATAACATATCAAACGATATTAGATTTTTGTAAAACTCAACAAAGATGATCTATATGATATAATCTTCCAATCCAACGGTGAATTTTGTAAAATTTGAATTCGTTAAAGTGTTATTGAGCGGTGTAACATTACTCAAGTGTTACACCGGTGTAATTTTATCCCTCCCCATATATATATATATATATATATATATATATATATATATTAACTGTAAAAGTGATATATGATATCATGATAACATTCATGCATGAATATTTTTCCATGATATACTATTTTAAAAATTATTATTAATAAACATGTATAAGCATATTTTAAATATACTATTTTAACATATAAATTGCATAGTTAAAAATTGAGTAATTACAAATACACACGTTTTTCATTATCTCTTAAAATATGTTGTTAAATCCATGATATGTGATTCAATATTTTCAGTTTTCAAGTTGCAGGTAAATCCGCTGGAAATATTTTTAGTTTTCTTCTAAATATCCTTGGGTAAATCCGCAGGAAACACATTTTGTAGATAAATCCGCAGAAAAATATCCAGTTTAATAAAATTATAATAATAATTAGATATAGCTTGCTTACAAATTATTTCTTAATCACATGTAAAATTAGAGGTCTCCTTTAAAAACAAAATATAGCAATTTGTAAGAATAAGTAATTTTGTAACTCAATTACACAAAAGAAATCAACAACCTTCCAAATATCTTGATCTAAAACTTAACATAGCAGCACACCTCCAATGCACAGCAGATTCAGGTAGCTTGAATTCTTGCAACCTCTCCTGCACAATATGTTACAAGAACATTGTATTATTTCAAGATCCATTGCATTGCACCATAAAAAAGCATTACCTACTAAACTCAGTAACAAGCAAGAGAACTTACAATTTACTGTCACTATTCAGTGATGTTTGTAATCCAAGTTCTCATGTCCTCAGAAGCTGAACTCTAGAAGCTCTGAAGAGTCAAGAGGCTCTGAGGTTCAGAAGCTGTAAAGAGTCAAGAGGCTCTGAGGTTCAGAAGCTGTAGAAAGTCAAGAGGTTCTGGTAGTCAGAAGCTGAGCTCTAGGCTCAGAAGCTCTAGAGAGTCAAGCGGTTCAGAAGCTGAGAAGCTCATGTTCTCAGGTTCTGAACACGCAGGTTCTGAACCAAAGGCGGACCCAAGGGGGTGGCTGAGAGTGGCCGCGGCCACCCCCGAACAATAAAAATTACTAGTATACCCTTGATAGTTTTATAAAATTACAAATGTATATAGTATATATATTTATTTCGGCGAAAAATAGCAATATTGATAGGTTGGCTTGATGGTTCAAAGTTCCGCCTCCTATCAAGAGGTCATAGGTTCAACTCTTGGAGTAGGCATTTTTCTTGTTTTGCTTTTGTTTTTTTAAAACAAAATCAATACTTGGTGACAAAACATTGTCTCAAACAATTAGCAATGATATTTTTCTAAATAAAGTTAATTTATATTTTAAATTATAGACACTATTTTTTTTACTATATGTGTAATATAATTACAAAACATATGATTATTTCAAATCACTTGCCACACATATGTATTACTTTAAAATATGTAATTTGATTCACTTGCCACACATATGTATTATATGTATTACTTTAAAGTATGTAATTTGATTGTAAAAAAAAAACGTATTTGATTTATTTTTTGCTAATCAAATTTTTATATTTAATTTATATACTATAATTTTTTTAGTGGCCCTTCGAAAAAAAAAAATCCTGGGTCCGCCACTGTTCTGAACAACGCAGGTTCTGAACGCTGAGACTCTATTAGTCAGTTAGTTTTGTTTGTACTAGGTAGTTAAGTTTGTTAGATGTTGTTGCTTGCATTGAAAGCAACCTCCACTTGTATAAATAAGTTTTTGTCCCTCTTGGATGAATGCAATTTCTCATTTTTTTTTTCTATTCTCTTTCTTTCAATTCAATTCATTCGTTCTCTATTCCCAAATTCCTCCAACATTCAGGACTTTCCTTTTCATATTGAACCAAAGGGCTACTGAAGTTAGAAACACTCAAGTACCTGATAAGAAACATTAGAACAACAGAATAAATACCTCTTAGACATATATTCATCTTTTTCTTCACCCTTGCCATGCATTAGAAAGAAATGTCCACATCAAAACCAATGATAATCAGGTGTTGACTGTCGATTCTCTGACTACCGGGATCCCTCAACCTTTGACTTTCGGGGCTACTTCCTGGATCTAATGGGCCGAGTAATTTTAATTCCAGTTCGGAAGTTAGTTCCTAGTGGTGTCTTCTAGGGTCGCGTAGGGTTTTTTCTGGCGAGTTTAACAAATTAATATTGGTGTATGGGTGGTTTGAGGTGTTTGATTTGGTGTTGGTAATTGTGTTATGTTTTCCTTTCACTTCTTGTGGAGGAGTTGTCTTTTAATAAAATTTAGCCGATTCAAAAAAAAAAAAAACCAATGATAATCAGAAAGTAAACATGCTCAAACTTCTCAGACAAAATAAGAAATAGTTAGCAGTCCAACCAGAAAGCAGCATGTATAGAACAACTCCCTTACACAACACAACAATGAAATATTGTACGGCATCTTTGACATTTACATGTCATCACGAAACAACCTCGATAAGTCATCAATATATTCCATGCCTACGATAGAGGAATGATTTTGATTAAATTAAGTTGGACTCACCATTTATTGCTCACTTTCACTTAAGAGTAAAAATTATCATAGGGAATTTCTCAACAGCTGCATACTGCATACATAATTTGATTTGGCCAGTCTTAGTAGCTGAAATCAATTCTGAGTGAGAAAACGTATGAGTGATTTCGAGTGACATTGAGATGGTTTTGGCTAGAAAACGCTGATGGATTTTGAGGTGATGGAAGAGGTGCTGCTAAGCGTGATTTTACTGATTTTCTTTCTCTGAATGTATTTTTTTAATTTGCAATAAAATAAATAAATTTAACTTTTTTACAAAATATATTTACATGAGGATTTTACTTCGGATATTACCTGCGGAATTATCAAAAGATATTACCTGCGGATATTACTTGAGGATTAAACAAATGATATGGTTATCCAAGGATTTTCGTGCGGGAACTACCGGCGGAATATTCCCGTATATAAATCCGCAGGAAACTAAGGCTCTGTTTGGATTGATGATGAAATGTAATGAAATGGAGCGGAATAGAATATAATAATGTTCCATTGTTTGGATTTGAAAAATAATAATGGAATGGAGCGGAGCGAAGCGGAATAGAATATGATGTAATGAATTTAATATAATATCATCACTTACTATCAATTTTGTTCCTCTCCTTTTTAAAATATCCAAACAATGGAACAGAAAATTTATTTCATTCCGCTCCATCTCATTCCACTCCACTCTATTCCGCTCCGCTCCATTCCATTACATTTCATTGATCCAAACAGAGCCCAAGGAATATTCTTTTTATACCTTAAATCCACAGGAAAATCCTCAAATATTCCTGCGGATTATTTTCAGCAAGAAATCCCGCAGGAAAATAGCATATTTCTAGAAGTGTAATGGATCATGTTGAAGTGATTTCTACTAATGTTGTGGCCTTTCAAATGATCATTTCAAGTAATAATATGGATTTAATTGGTATGCTTAACCGTTATAGTTAGGATATACAATAAGTAGGGTTGTTCATTTAAACCATAAACTGAACTGCGAATCGAACCTAAAATAACCGAACCAAACCATAAATTTATGAACCGAACCAATAATTCTAGACAGTTGAGTAACTGTAAACCGAAACGTTAATAACCAAACCAAACCGTGTGAACTGAACTGATAACTTTATTTCTTTTGAGTTTTGACTTTTAACCATTAAGCCACTTTTCATTTTCACGAAGTGTTCTTAAAATCAAAACCAAAATCAAACCCTAGTTCCCAAAATTAAAATCAAAACCAAAATCAAACCATCCCAAATCGATTTCGTACAAAACCAAGATCACCGAATCTTTGGGTACTGATTTCGTTTGATTTTTGTGATTGTACGCGTTGATTCCGGCGTTGATTGCAACCTCTTTCTGAAAAAGCCACTTGTGTTTGAGTTCAATAAGGTATTAACATTCCATTTCGTTTGATTTATGGGTTTCAGTTCGTGGGATTTTTGGGTATTGATTTATGGGTTTCAGTTCGTGTGAGTTTGGAATTTTTGCTTAAAGTTTGTTGAAGAACATATATTCAATATCAAGTTCTGCTTAAACTCAATCTATGATAGTGAATTTGTGATTGCATCTTATTGGTTCTTCTCACTGTACCTATATACTGATTTGTGTGTTATTTTCTTACATTCATTTTTCTCTTTTATTATTTACTTTTCTATTATATTATGCCACAAATTCATCTAACTTGTGATAAAATAAATTTGAACATATTGGTTAACTCAATTTAAAGTGTACAATTCTGTTTTTTCAATGGAAGTAATGGTATTGTAAAAAGTATCGCATTGTTTTTTGGGTTCATATCATATTCATCTGTGCATCACATATAAATCATAACAAAAGTGATTACTTAGTTAAAGAATCAATATTATTCAGTAACACAACTTTTGCTTGCAATTGCATTCATGATCTAATCATCTCATTTTTAGCTTTTATAGTATTGAAATATCATCAGTTTGACACTTTTGTTAATCTTGGTTCTTTTATTAAATAGATGTCTGATAACACATTAGATTGGACAATGCCACCTATTGCTGATGGATCTATTGAACATGAATCACATGGTGATGAAACCGCTTGCCTTCTTGAAGGAAAGAAGCGTAAAACTCGGTCCCCCATGTGGAAACACTTCACTGCGGTTCCCGATAAGGTGAAACAGGCACAATGCAATTATTGCGACACACTTATTATGTATAAGGATGGAACAAGTGGTATGCGGAATCATCTAAAAAGATGCGATGATTATGATGGTACATCGAAATGACACAACCAAAGAAATTAAAAGGAGAAAAATCAATGCACAAGGGCAAATGGTTTCTTCGCCGAATGTCTGTAAGTTTGATCAAGCGGCATGCCGAGCACAGCTAGTAAGAACATTTGTGTGTGTTCCATTTTAAATTATGAGTGGAATGTTTCTAAAAGAAAAAATTATTAAAGGAATTGCATTAAGAGAATGCTACAAATTTTGGTGGATTTTGTTATTGTCAAAGTGGCTTGTGCCTTGTGACATTCACGTGGAATGCATACTCTCCTCAATTTTTTAAATTACTCCCTCCGACCTTAATTATAAGCAAATGTTACTTTTTAGATACATTGAATAACTAATGTATCTAGTACTTATAATTAAGGCCGGAGGGAGAATAAATAAACGTCATATGTTACATCCATAGGCGGAGCCAGCAATGTTAGTGAACATGGGCACAATTTTAACCGCAGACCGCAAATTCACATGTAACATAATATATAAATAATTATAAATTGAAGTAAAAGAGATTTGTCATTTTGTCAACAAAATACAATTTGAAATAAGAGGGATGAAATATAACATATCATAATATTTTAATAAATAAATTAAATATAAAAATTATATTGCATATAAAAATGTAAGTCATGAAAAACACAAAATCTTTATCTAGCGATTTTTATCATGAGCTTATAGCTTATTTATATTAGCTTATAATTTATTTTGATAAGTTAATTCAATTAGTTTACGCAATAATATAAATTCAATTTGTTATTCATTATTTTTTGACAAAAAGAGTCAAATTCATTATTATAAAAATAGACTGTGTAACTTAAAATAATATTCTACATATATATACCGAGTGACTTGAAATCATCAATAATAGACTATAAACTAATATTTGCACTAATATTTGAACTAATATGTGTGCCGAGTTTCTTATAGTCATGAATAATAAACTCAAAATTAGTATTTACATTATTATTTGTACAAATACGTATACAGAATTATTTAAAATAATTTATAATATAATTAAATTAATATTTTACCAAAAAAAATGGGATTGGACCACATCCATAATATTATTATGATAAATCATATATTGTTAACTAATGATGCTTAAACTCAATCCATTACTGTTGGGGTGACTGAATTAAATTGGACTACATTGAAAAATTGACAAAGATTTTCAGTTGATTAACCACAGTATATGATTTAAGAATTTTTTTGTTAGTAATGTAACTAACATAACATGCATTCTCTCAAAATGCAAAAGTTACATAGCTTTTACATATTCATAAAGTGTTAAATAAGTTTTTAATTTTTTTCCCTTAAGTGTTAGCAAAACTAAACCAAATCTACCACTTACTCAACACGCGTAATGTTTTTTTGTCAAATATTTTAGTGATTAAAAATTTTATTTTAAATAAATAAATAAAATATCTGAATTTCGAATTTTGACTTTTGTATATATAATACATTGTCTCAATCTAACCAACTGAATTAAACTCATGGAAACTCAACGCACACAATTTTATTTATTAGGGAAAATAGTATTGATCATAATGAAAGTGGCTTTCTGTGTGGATTCCACGCTCCCTTAAATTTCTTAATGCTAACTTGTGGCCTGCACACTCCATCAAATATTATAACCATGCACACTCTTTTCTCTAATATTTGACTCTATTATCAAACGTCAAATCCCTCAAATATGTCTCGCATTGTTTTCAATTAAGATTACTTTTTTGCACATTAATCTTTCAATTTGTCGATGAACCTGTGAAGCACATAAATAAATTCTCCTCTTTCAATCAGATTTTATTCAAACGTAAGATAGATTGAACTAACGGTCACTTTCTGCTCTAAAATCAAACCAAACTTACCCGTCAGACCTCTACTCTTTTTCATAATCATGTTTATGCCCCTGTTTTAATAGTCATATAGGCTAAAGAAACTAGATAAATTACACATAACTAAGGCAAGAAGAAAAAAAAGTTGAATGATATAGATAACATTTAGGTGGAATGTCTCAGATTTGTAGCCACTTTTAGGTAATGACTTATTAAATTAAGAAAATTGTGACCAACTTGTAGATAGTGCCCTCCTCACTACCTCTTCTCCTTTGTCAATATTAATTAGGGTGATTCTATGCTGCAGTTGGCCCTTGGACTGCAATGATGCAGTTGGCCCAATTGACCAATGGGAGCAAAGTCCTAATTTGCCCTAAAATGGACCCTGTTATGTGGTGCAGGTGGTCTACGCAAGTCCTTCACACTATATTGATTCTTTTATTTTATTAACTTTTTTATACTAAAATTTACGTATTATTTCATTTGATCTAATAAATCATTTCATTTGATTTAATTTAATAAATCATACATCATAAATCCCTAAAACAATTATCAAATTGAAATTTGAAACTATCTTCCAAAATCATGTGTGTTCATCATTCAGGAACTCATCCTCTCTTCTCTCCTCGAACAAAAATCCACCACAGCCAAACACTCATCAACCACCACCGCCCTTGGCCCTTATCCTTCAACATCCAAACTCCTTCTTTATCTAGTTGTATGTGACGAGTGACCTTGCCCTCTGCATCTCCTCTTTCACCCGGTAGTGAGTGTTCTTTCCGGCGGCCGTTGCAGTGCCGATGTACTGGTGTTTTGCTTTTAGAGACCATTTTGGGCCTGTTCATCTGTTTGGATTGGATATTAAACTCATATGGGTTTGTCTTCACCTCCGCCTCCGTTCACGGCGGTGGTTGATAGTTTCTAGTTTGTCGGTTCCGTTGTTTTTGGGTGTCTATGCTTCCAGGTTTGGCCATGGATCTGGTTCTGCAGCATGTTTTCAAAAATTGTCGTGCAGATCCGGTGGTTTTGAATCTGTCGGTTGTTTGGAATTTGTCGGCATGATGAATAGTTTAATATCAATAATCTTTACAAGCCTTTCTAACAAAGTCGTCGGATGGTTTCTTTCATATGAACTCTTGGTTTCATCTTTTCCTTTTGGGTGACTTGCAATTTCTTCTTAGTAATAACCATTCTTTCCATGTTTTTCTGCTTAATAATATCTTTAATAATAATAATGTAGATATCTTTGAAACTAAAGAGACTGACGAAGGAGAACACCATCAATTAATGATAAGGATGGAAAAGTAAGTATAGTTTGATTTGATATAAAACTTGTATTTTTATTGGTTTTTCCTCCTTTCAAGTTTTAATTTGTATTATTTTTATGTGAATGTATTGGGTGGTTGATTTTTTTGAAGGTTGATTGTTAATACCATATAGTATGTTCTCTAAAATTGAAGGATTTAGTGCCTTTGTTCCATATATTTTTCATTGAAGCTATTTAGAATTGATTAAATTGTTGTTTTGTGTGTTCTTTTAATTTGTTTGTGCCTCCTGCGTATACTTGTGTTGTTTTATTTGAAGCTATTTATTAAGAGTCTGTTTGGTAAACCAGAAAAAGTGACTTATAGCTTATGTCTTATAGCTTATAAGTTAAAAGACCTGTTTGGTAACAATTTTTCAGAAAGAGCTTATAGCTTATTTTACTGACTTATAGCTTATTTTTCATAAGCTATTTCAAGTAGCTTATGAGCTTATAGCTTATAACTTATCATTTTTTCTTCCAATTTTACCCTTATTATTTTAACTAAAATTCACCTCATCATCAGGTCATATATTTTATTATTATTTTTATTACAAAATATATTTGAAAATATATTTTTTAAAATTCAGCATATATAAATTAATTTAATAATAATATATGAAAGATATATTTATTAAATTAATAAATTTAAAATACTATATTATTAAATTCTAATTTTACATTCATCGGTCAGTTCAACCATAATTTTACCAAAAATTCAATTAACTTAAGAATGTACATATACACTTTGAAATGAAAGATATATTATATTAAAATAAAATAAAATTTTAGCATACACAAATTATTTTAATAATAAACTATAAGAGATATATTAATTAATAAATTTAAATTACTATCTTAATTAAGAATGTCCTTTTATGTCTTTTTACATTATCAGCTAGTTCAACCGCTAATTTTACCAAACACTTCAAATAGCTTATCAGCCATAAGCTATAAGCTATCAGCCATCAGTCATCAGCTATAAGCTATCAGCCATAAGTTAGCTTATCAGCCAACCACTAATTTTACCAAACAGAGCCTAAATTTCTAACACTGCTAAAATTTCATTATGTTATCATTACTTTTTAGAATAGTTAGCATTAGGGCCATCAAATTTACACAGCATCTGTTATAACCTTGAGACTATATACTATTTTGGTGCAGAGTCATCGTACATTCATGAAACTGAGTTGAGGAACTGGAGAAACACATTCGAGTCATCCTACATTCATGCACTAACCGGCTGGCTTCTCCGATGTATGAAATGCGAGCCTGATGCATCAAAATTAGTATGATCTCCTCGAAGGTCTAGCTGCACTCACCCACTGTTTGGACTTTGTATTCAGTGGTCAAGGACACCATTTTCAAAATATTTACATGGTGCCTATCTAGGACACCATTTCATGTACTTATTCTGTTAATTCATGTCCATCTTTAGTCATTCATGCTTTCTTCCCCTCTTCATTTTTAATGGTAACAGAAATCTCTCCTACGGCACAAGATGATAGCCTGCAAATCCCACCTTTCAATGCTGCATCTCTTTTGGATCCAAGGCGATTGCCGTCCCAGAAACATAAAAGGATGAGAGAAACGTCAAGAAGAAGTTTTTCTTAAAGAGACAAATTCACCGGAAGGACGAAGGTTTACACGGTAGCTGAGGTTCAGTTGGTTACTGACAACTTCAGTGAAGACAACCTTCTTGGAGTAGGCTCTCTTGGGCCTGTTTACAGAGCAGAGTTACCAGATAACAAAGTATAATATTAAGCTACCTTTTAAACACTAAACAGTAAAGAAAGTTCAGATTTCAAAACTATTGCTTTCAATTTACAACTTATTGCTTCTTCTTTTTCAAAGGTTTTGGCTGTGAAGAACATCCAAATGGCAGGGTTATCTTTCAATGAAGAGGAAAAGTTCTTAGACGTGGTCTGTACCGTTTCCCGTCTGAAGCACCCCAACATTGTTGCACTTAAAGGTTACTGTTTGGAGCACGGACAACATCTTGTCTACGACCATGTCAGAAATTTAACTCTAGACGATGCTCTACACAGTGCATCATACAAACCTTTATCTTGGGGACTCCGTCTACGAATCGCTATAGGTGTTGCACAAGCTCTAGAGTAAGTTCCAATTTTTTATTTAAACCTGTTTCCTGTCTCAACTCTTAAACGTGACATACTCAAATATTTACAGTTATCTGCACTCCACGTTCTCCCCTCCTGTCACCCATGGCAACTTGAAGGCTGCCAATATTCTACTGGATGAAAATCTGATGCCTCGTGTTTCTGACTGTGGCTTGGCTATCTTGAAACCACTGACCAACACGAAAGCCAAAGCTCGGGTAAGTTTGCAGGAATAAGCGTCAATTATACCTAATATTGATTGATCCAGTTACAGAACATAGATATCGTATTTGTCTTTTGCTCATGTTAAAAAAATTGCACCAAGTCTAGGTGAAAGTTGCTTCTGAGCATGATTTTTAAGTAACAGTCGTGGTAACAGTTACTTCATAATTTTTTATATTGAGAAGAATCACAGTCACAATGCAGTTTCAGCAATATAACAAACTGTTATCTCAATGCCCATATCATTTTTGCGGACCTTTATTTGAGACTTATTGTGAGATAGGTTCAGTGAAAAGAATATAAGTTCCCTGACTAATGACTAACAGTTGCAAAATGACTTATAATGTATATAATAGTCTAATTATACAATGGAGATGGGTTGATTGACTTATGGTCCGTTAAAAACAGGCTTCTGAGATTGCTATTAGAGATAGTGGGTACGATTCACCTAATCATGGCCAACCTGGAACCAGCAGCACAAAGAGTAACATATTTGCCTTTGGGGTGTTGCTTTTGGAGCTGTTATCAGGAAGAAAACCTTTTGAAAGGTATATGATTTTAATACATCTTGCGACAATTTCCTTTCTTTCCTTTTCCGGAGTTGTCTAATAATGGACTCTATTTTTCTTGCAACACAGTTTTATGCCAAAGGAAGAGCAGTATCTAGCCAATTGGGCTTCATCAAGGCTTCATGATAGCGAGATCCAGCAATTAAAAGAACATTCTCATCTAAAGCTCTTTCTTTCTCGTTATGCTGATATAATTTCTCTATGCACTCAGGTATTATCATATTCATATTAGCTCTTACTGTCAAGTTATATGAAACTAATCATGAATGATATCTCTTGCTTGCTATTTTGGTACTTTCAAAATGAATCTACTCACCCCTTCACTTTGGTTTGCAATCTTTGACACAGCCGCCTGCAAAGGAATTCAGACCTCCAATGTCTGAAATAGTGGACTCTCTTGTATCTTTTATGCAAAAGCTCAATGTGTCAAAGAGTGTTGGTGGGTTAGCAGATGGAACTGAACTTGACCCACTCGACAGATGTATTCTTAATAATGGTTCTCACTAGTGCACTATGCAGAATGAGTATTACGAATTCCGGAACCGAGTTCGACTTCTAATCATAAAAAACTCTCAAGTAAATGTGCTGCCTAACATTGTCATGAAAATGAGTTGGACATGAAAAATTAATGATAAAAATATTGAGCAAGAATAAGGGCAGTTTCAAATGACCAAGTACCACAAGTTACTTCTTAATATATAATAATAACATGTCGGTAAGAATTTGCATTGTATAAATTCTGTCTAATTCACAAAAATAACAGGTACTGGGAAAATAAGAACAAAAAGAAAGGTTCTACCCCATAAAACCCACCATTTTAGCTGTAATCATTATCCACCTAAAGGCTTCATCATTATCAGAGGAAGCTTCTCTGCTTTAATCAGATCTTCATCATTACTTCTGGGGCCTCACTTGGTACATGTGTATACTGATTCAGTCTCTCCACTGATATTATGTAATTAGCTATATTGCATTGATTTTGAATTGAAAATACTAAGGAAGCGTTAAGTGAAAGGCCATAAGAGAGAGCCATGCCAATAAATCCTGAAATAACATCATATGTTGAAATTTTAATATGTGTATAAGGCAAAGCCATTTAAAGGTTTTCTCCTCTGTTTTCTCCTTTTTGGGCATGATCCTATGCTTTGGTCCTAATGGGAAAAAAAAATGATAAATCAAACTTCATCAAGAGTCACAGGGTTTGGCAGTTATAACAGAACATATATATATATATATATATATATATATATAATCAGAAGATTGTATCATCCACTACACGTGAAGAAATTTTTAGATATGTCAAGAACTTTTGAACTGCAACAATTGTCCTTATTCACCAACAAAATAGGATATTTAACAGCAGACCAGATACAGAGTAAACTAAAAGTACTACCTCCAAAAACAGTGCTAGCCACAACCTCGACGTCATAAGTTGTTACTAGAGTGAGATAAGATAAGCCAACGTATTGCAAACTTGATATATAGAATTTGCAATCTCAATAGCACTGTCAAAGACATTATCAAGATGGAAATTAGACCCAATCACACATGACATCGATCATGTTCATACAAACAAGATGAATAAACCTGCTGTTAAACTGAGAATGTTAGGCAAAGCTTCCAGCAATGGTGTTACAAGTTGCAACTGAGACCTGCTGAACGAAGTACCTGCAAATTGGAAAGTCACGGTCAGATCAGATACTTTGTGCATCTTATGAGAATTTAAATAATGTCTTGCAGTGGTTTCAGTTTCTAAATAAAAATGATGTGATGTTACAATGAATAAAGTTTAAGAACTTTCACTCAAAAAGCTTTAGTTAAAGACCAAACACACATTCACTACACCATTTTGGTATCTTTTCACTAGAACATGTTAGTGTGTGACTGCTAGAGTATAGTACAAAAAGACCAAATTATGTCAAACTAACTCCTAACAATCAAAGTCAAAATTAAGTTTAGAAAATTAGAATCAGATATGATGTATTAGCTAGGAAATATCATAATAAGAAGAAAAGGCAATTCGGGGAAATCAAATGAACAAAAAAACGGGGGGAATAACCCCGCGTTTTTTTTAGCTTGCACTATTGCAACAAAATTGACAGGTTACACATACTCTTTCCAAGACTATGAATTGGATTACATGCTGTTGAACTCCATACAATCATTAGTGTTGAGCCGTCTGATTAAAATCAGACAATTCAGATTTTAAGACAGTTTTTAATAATTGTTTAATATATAATTTTAAGATGAGATTTGGACCGCCAGATCAAAATCAAACGATCTCAAACTTACTGTTTGCATTACTGCACTGATATTCGACCGTACGAAATCAGTACCCTGAGACCAAAGGTTAAGGTACTCGTGAGTATATGTCAATTTTGTTTGAACTCAAAAATAAATTTTATCAATTCGACCGTTGAATATCACTCAATTGAACTGACAAACGATTATGAATTACAATTTTTAAGATCGGACTCTAAATGCAAAGCTCGATCGTAATAACCTTGTCATTAGTATATTAATTTATATGAAAGACTCCCCTATTTTGACTAAAACTTTCGAATTTAAATTTTATTAATCAGACCGTTCATTATCACCTAATTGGACTGACAAACAATTAAGAAATCATAATTTTCTCGATCGGACTCCGTATACATGGGTCGATGGTACTAACTGTATCATTGGCAAACTAATTTATATGAAAGAGTCTCTTACTTTGACCAAAACGGTCGAATTTGACTAAGGAATTCAAACTTTATCAATCGGATCTTTCAATATCACATAATTGGATTGACAAACGATTAGAAATCAGAATTTTCACGATCGGACTCTGTATGCATAGGTCGATGGTACTAACTATATCGTTGGCAAATTAGTTTATATGAAAGAGTACTTTACTTTGACCAAAAATATTGAATTTGATTGATGAATTCAAATTTTATCAATCAGACCGTTCAATATCACTTAATTGGACTGACAAACAATTAGGAATCAAAATTTTTACGATCGGACTGTGTATCCATAGGTCGATATCGTAATAACTGTTTCGTTAAAAAACTAATTTATATGAAAGAGTCCATTACTTTGATAAAAAAAACTGTCGAATTTGACTGGTGAATTCGAATTTTATCAATCGGGTCGTTCAATATCACCAAATTAGACTGACAAATGATCACAGATCAAAATTATCAGGATCGGACTATGTATGCATAGGTCGATTGTAATAATTGTATCGTTGGTAAACTAGTTTATATGAAAGAGTCCATTACTTTGACCAAAACTATCGAATTTGACTGGGAATTCGAATTTTATCTATCAGACCGTTCAATATCACCTAATTGGATTGACAAACAATTAGGAATCATAATTTTCACGATCGGACTCTGTATGCATAGGTCGATGGTACTAACTGTATCGTTGGCAAACTAGTTTATAAGAATGAGTCCCTTACTTTGACAAAAACTGTCGAATTTGACTGAAAAATTCAAATTTTAAGAATCAGACCGTTCAATATCATCTAATTGAATTGAAAAACGATTATGAATCAGAATTTTCACTATTGGACTCCGTGTGCATAGGTCGATGTTACTAACTGTATCGTTGCAAACTATTTTATATGAAAAAAGTCATTCACTTTGACCAAAACTAATGAATTTAATTTGATTGGGGAATTCAAATTTTATCAATCAGCCCGTTTAATATCACCAAATTGGTCTGATAAACGATTTGGAATCATAATTTTTACAATCGGAGTCTGTATGCATAGGTCGATGGTACTAACTGTATCGTTGGCAAACTAGTTTATATAAAAGAGCTCTTTACTTTGACCAAAACTATCGAATTTGATTGGGGAATTCAAATTTTATCAATCAAGCTGTTCAATATCACCAAATTGTTTTATGGATAAAAATTAGAGTATAATATATTAATAAAAAGGTTTAATAACAGGCCCGTCTACCGTGAGAGACATGAATAGGTCTCTCACGGTGCATCACTTACTTTTTGACCTTTGATTCAAAAGTGGTACATAATATTATGGTGCACTATCAGCATCGTATTATTTTTTATTTCTTTCATTTTCTTCATCAATTGTTTATTTTTTATACGGTTATTATATTTTTAATCCATACAAAATGAAGACCTTTTATGTTTAGTCCTTACTTAATTTTAATAGTATTTTTTGTCATACAAAATTTTTCTTAATACATAGCTTAAACTTTGTTCATTAACCAAAACTTATAATTTTTTTAATGTGAGATGAGTTAAATATCAATTTTACACATGCGCATTATGTCTCAAATCGTACGCGAGGACATTTTTTTTACTTTATGTTTTATGGTTTAGTTTAAACGGAGTACATCATATTATCACTACTTGCAAAAAATTGTTTTGGGATGGAAATTTCTGTCACGTAACAGTTGAAATTTCCGTCCCAATTCATATTTTGGATGGAATCAGGGACGAAATTATTTCGTCGCAATTTTGCTATTGCAAATTAATTAGCACGGTAAATTATATCCCATCGTAGTTTAGGGACAGATTCAGGGACAAAAATAATTAATTAGTTAGACAACTTTATTTATTACGTCCCAATTCTGAGACAGAATAATTATATTTTGTCTCAATATAGTGACCGAATATTAATATTTCATCCCCATATTTGTATTTTATTTTTTTCAATAGTGACAAAATATTTACTTTCCGTCCCAATATTTATTTTTTAATTTTATATTTTCACAAAAATGGTGTAATCATATACATAGTGCAAATAAAATTGTGTTGTATGATTAATTTTAAATATAAAAATTCATTTGTAAGCATCAAATGTTAGTATTACCAAATTTCACTACATTCAAAAGGTTAAAGTTCTAATAACTAGTCCAAAGTCATCACTATAGTATCTTGGAGACATACACACATGTTTCCATCCAAATGAAATCCATATACAAGGCATCATAATCTACAGGCTTGGGATAGTACTCCATTATCACCAGACTCATAATGTTGAAGTGTAGACTCATGTTGTGAACATAACTTTACAAAGTTTTCCTGTAAACAAAAAAATAGAAAACATCAAGAACAAAAATTGTAAAGACAAAAAGGAATTGCATTAACATTTGACACCATACCACATAAGAGATTCACAGTATTTAGTATCTACAAGAAACTCATACATAGCCAAACCCCCATACCTGCTGCATAGACAAGACGACCAATACTAAAGAGACATTGCTCCAAAATATAAAATCCAAACAAGACTGAGAATCAAATTCTCAAAACAAACCTTGGCCCCCTATTTGATACAACCTGAACACCTCAACAAAGCAATTTTAATTACCTCTAGGATTGAAACTCATCGCCAAAACACAACACAAAACCTTATAACTATTAGCTCCAAATCTATTGCCATTGAACGACCGACAAAGCAAAAACATTATTTGCATTAGCAATTTGAACGAGAAATCACAAAGAAAAAACCTTTACAAAAATAGATAAAACAGTTCACCCCATCATTACACCATTAGTATGCATACTATGTAGCATGAGGTTGCAATCACATAGTGTGACAGACAGATTAGTATGCATAAATGTGCAAACCATATAAGATTAGGCACCAAGTTCAGTGTAATTACATGAGTAGGAGAGGGATGCTTATTTTCTTTAAAACACTGGTATTCGTACTGTTATTATGTTATTAGACTGCAATTATTGAGTGACTAGGCAGCAGTCATGTATTAGGCAGTTATTGAATAAATGGGGAAATGGAAGGAAAAATAAGTAGGCATTTCGTTGGGACTGGATATTGAAAGGGAGAGACCAAGACTCGCGAATTTCTTGGATAGGAATTGTCTTGTAATGGTAGACCATCTTTTTTTTTTTAGTTTGTGTTATTTCTTAATTTGTTGTATTGTAGAAGTAGTGGTAACTTGCATTCCCATTTTATTTACTTTCATGAAACAGATGACTCTCTGTTTAAATATTTTGTTCACTAATTTATGTTTTCTAGTAGTGTTCGCTGTAATCCATAAATCAAGGAATCCTTATTTAGTGATACTATTAATTCTGGTATGCCAGTTATAACATACTGCCACATGAGATTGAATGGAAGCTAAATATAAACTGTCAGAGCTATGCATGTGAAGCAGAATTGTAAGAGTTTATCACTTACTCGAGAATTTGAAATATTTATTTTCTTATGCTTCAGATTAACTTGGATACCTAAATCTTCTGCAACACTTGAAAAATCCTACACCAATATTTTCCATAAAAAAAGTCAGTAACTCAAATGCAAGTCATCCATTTATTTTAGTAAAGTTCACATGATTATGACAAAGTCACTTACTTCCATAATTTGTTTAATAAAGGCATTTTCTGGAGGTTTAGACACATGAATCCACGGTTCATTTTCCCATGAGCCAATACTATCTAAGCAAATAGCATAGTCAATGCTCTCTCGCAGACGTTGATCAAAGCTCTGAAGCCACTGCAAAATACAAAACTATTAGTTACAAGAATCAAATCACAGACATATGAAGACCATAAGACACTGAAGCACATAAAAACGGTATCTTTAACATCTCGAATCAGCATCTCAACTTGTTCAGTTTTACCTCTTTGCACACTCCAAATGTCATCTTTACCTTTTATCGATGCCAACTTTGCCCTCAAATGAACACATTTTTCATCTTTGCAATTTCTCATGTTTAGTCCTACAAATTTGTCAAATTTTAATCACTAAACATAGGAGCAAAATATATTTTTTTCAAACCAAAAATTTCTCCCGTCCCCTAGTTTGAATCAATCAGACCCAAAATGCAGAAGTAAATTATTGAATTTCTCAATACAATAATTTAAACTTAAACTACATAAATCAAAGGTTGAAAACTCAACACAAATTAATCAACATAGACAAATGGGTTTACCTGATATCTACTCGACCAGATGACTTGTGTGCTTAAACATTCTTTGCAACCCATTATTCAGTAATGTCATTTTGAGTTGTAATGGGAATGAAAAAACTTACTGATTTGCGAAAATGCTTTCAGTGAGTAAAACAGGCAAAAGGGATCTGAGAATGAGAGTTTCACTTACAACTCAAAATGATTCACTGAGTGAGAGCTTCACTCGTTGATGAAAGACACAGACGAAACCCTTAATTGTTTTGAAGATATACATTTTTAAGGAGAGGTGCAAGGTTGAGAAGCTGAGATTCAACGTTATAGTGCGCTGCAATGGGATTTGCGAAATTGGGATTTGGAGGTCTGAGAGGCAGAAAACAAAACTAGGATTAGAAAGAGTGGGTTTTTTAAGGATGTTAGGGTTTGAGATTTGGGTTCTTTCTTTTGTACTTGGCGCCATTTGTTGAAATGAAATGAAAAAAATAAATAAAGGGGGGAATAACCCCGCGCTACCAATTTTTCCCACTAAGGGAATGTGAAATTTGTTTACATGTACTGTATGCATAGGTCTCCGTATGCATATGTCGATCATAATAATTATATCGTTGAAAAATTATTTTATATGAAAGAATCTCTTATTTTGACCAAAATTATCGAATTTGACTAGGAAATTCGAATTTTATCAATCAGATCGTTCAATATCACCTAATTGGACTAAGAAGCGATTGGGAATCATAATTTTTTATAATCGGACCGCGTATGCATAGGTCGTTCGTAATAATTGTATCGTTGGAAAACCAGTTTATATGAATGAGTCCCTTACTTTGACCAAAACTATCGAATTTGACTGGAGAATTCGAATTTTATCAATCAAGTCGTTTAATATCACCAAATTGGACTGACAAACAATTTGAAATCAGAATTTTTACAATCGGACTGCGTATGCATAGGTCGATCATAATAATTGTATCGTTGGAAAACCAGTTTATATGAAAGAGTCTCTTACTTTGACCAAAACTATCGAATTTGACTGGAGAATTCGAATTTTATCAACCAAGTCGTTTAATATCACCAAATTGGACTGACAAACAATTTGGAATCAGAATTTTAACAATCGGACTGGGTATGCATAAGTCGATCATAATAATTATATCGTTGGAAAACCAGTTTATATGAAAGAGTCCCTTACTTTCACTAAAACTATCGAATTTGACTGGAGAATTCGAATTTTATCAATAAAGTCGTTTAATATTACCAAATTGGACTGACAAACAATTAGGAATCAGAATTTTTACGATCGGACTGTGTATGCATAGGTCGATCGTAATAATTGTATCGTTGACAAACTAGTTTATATGAAATAGTCTCTTACTTTGACCAAAACTATTGAATTTGACTGAGGAATTCAAATTGTATCAATCAAGCCGTTCAATATCACGAAATTGGACTGACAAACGACTAGGAATCAGAATATTTTCTATCAGAATGAGTATGCATAGGGCGATGGTACTAACTGTATCGTTGGCAAACTAGTTTATATGAAAGAGTCTCTTACTTTGACCAAAACTATCGAATTTGATTGAGGAATTCAAATTTTATCAATCGGACCTTTCAATATCACATAATTGGATTGACAAACGATTAGAAATCAGAATTTTCACGATCGGACTCTGTATGCATAGGTCGATGGTACTAACTGTATCGTTAACAAACTAGTTTATATGAAAGAGTCTCTTACTTTGACAAAAACTATCGAATTTGAGTGGGGAATTTGAATTTTATCAATCACACCGTTCAATATCACCTAATTGGATTGAAAAACGATTAGGAATCAGAATTTTCACAATCGGACTCTGTCTGCATAGGTCGATGGTACTAACTGTATCGTTGCAAACTATTTTATATGAAAAAAGTCATTCACTTTGACCAAAACTAATGAATTTAATTTGATTGGGGAATTCAAATTTTATCAATCAGCCCGTTTAATATCACCAAATTGGACTGATAAACGATTTGGAATCATAATTTTTACAATCGTAGTCTGTATGCATAGGTCGATGGTACTAACTGTATCGTTGGCAAACTAGTTTATATAAAAGAGCTCTTTACTTTGACCAAAACTATTGAATTTGATTGAGGAATTCAAATTTTATCCATCAGACCGTTCAATATCACCTAATTAGACTGACAAACGATTAGGA
Source organism: Trifolium repens (assembly GCA_030408175.1). Lineage (NCBI taxonomy): Eukaryota > Viridiplantae > Streptophyta > Magnoliopsida > Fabales > Fabaceae > Trifolium > Trifolium repens. The sequence continues at coordinate 49,055,710 of CP125842.1, read as the reverse complement.
ATCAGAATTTTTATGATCGAACTGCGTATCCATTAGTCGATCGTAATAGCTATATCGTTGCAAAACTATAGTTTATATGAAATAGTCCCTTACTTTGACTAAAACTATCGAATTTCACTGAGAAATTCAAATTTTATCAATGAGACCGTTCAATATCACTTAATTTGATTAACAAATGATTATAAATCAAAGATTTTTAGGATCGGACTCCGGATGCATAGATCGATCGTAATAAATGTATCGTTGGCAAACTAGTTTATATGAAATAGTCCCTTACTTTGACCAAAACTATTGAATTTGACCAGGGAATTCGAACTTTATCAATCAGATTGTTCAATATCACCTAATTGGTTTGACAAACGATTAGGAATCAGATTTTTCACTATCGGAGTTCGTCTGCATAGGTCGATCCTAATAATTGTATCGTTCGAAAATTAGTTTATATGAAAGAGTCTCTTACTTTGACCAAAACTATCGAATTTTACCAAGGAATAGGGATGGCAATGGGTAGGGTACTATAGTTCCCATCCCCATACCCGCAGTTTGAAAAAATACCCGTACTCATCCCCTTACCCGCGTGGGTGACAATCTTTGTCCCCGTGCCCATACCCTATGGGTACCTAACTACCCAAACCCGTACCCGTTACCCGTATTTTTGTTAAAAATAAATTGATCAATTATAAAATATCATATCATGTTAATAGAATTAAAAAAATTTCAAAGATTTTAATGTTGATTCATGAAAATTATAAACAAAATTATTAGTAATGTCTTGCTAAAGTTCATTTCTCTTTGACATATTTACATTATATATGTTATAAATAATTTTTTTTTATTAAAAATGTATTATAGTATAATAATATTGTATTTTTTAAAATTGATTTATATATATTATTATATAATAATATAATTAAAATAAATAAAAATATATTATGTGGGTATATGGGGTGTGTACTAAGGTACCCGTACCCGCACCCATACCCGCTCAATTTTATGGGTAATTACACATACTCAAAATGCGGGTTTTTACCCTACCCATTGTGGGTATTTTTTGTGGGTACCCATTGGGTATGAGTAAATTGTCATCCATACCAAGGAATTCGAATTTTATCAATAAGGCCGTTCAGTATCACATAATTGGACTGACAAATTATTAGAAATCATATTTTTTACTATCGGACTCCGTATGCATAGGTCGATCGTAATAACTGTATCGATGCAAAACTAGTTTATATGAAAGAGTCACTTACTTTGACCAAAACTATCGAATTTGACTAAGGAATTCAAATTGTATCAATCAAGCCGTCACTACAAGAAAACTGCAATTTAGCTTCCAAAATTTTAGCGTCAGACCATTTCTGATGCTAATAGCGTCTATTTAGCGTCCATAAAATTTAACACAAATGACTTTTTTGTAATTCATTTATTTTTCACAATTTTGTGTCAGTCCAACGGATGCTATTGTTGACGCTAATTATTTTTAATTTAAATTTTTAAATAGCATCTACAAATTTGAACGCTAAATTTTTAAATTTTAATTTTTTTAAAATAGTCCATTATTTATGAAACTAAAATGCCTTTATACAATTTTTATCCCCCCTTCTTTTTTTTCACATTTCCCTCACTTATTGTGACTTTCCCATTTCCCTCCTCGGTGAACAAAAAAACCCTAATCAATTTCTTCTCTGAACCTCGCCGATTACGTGTCCGTTCTCTCATCCTTGCCATTTTCTCTTCCATTGAGTTGCTTAGAAGTTTGGGTTTGTCTTACTAGCAGTTCGCTCCACCGTTCGTGGACTATTGAAGCCGTTCACCCTGCTCCTTTGTATCTCTTATCATCTACATTCACTCGGTAGTTTTCTGTTTCTCTCTCAAGTCCCTTGTTTTTATTTTCTTATGCTATTATTTATTCTTTCTTTTTTGGGGTTTTCCATTTCTTATCTTTATATTTTACGGTTTGTGGTTTGTGTAGATTTCTTTTTTATTTAAGGGAATTTTGTTTGATTTTTTTTCGCCCTAGTTTGATGTTTCGTTGATCTATTAGATTGGTACGGTTCCTTGTTGCATGTTTCAGCCTTTTTCTGGTTCAGATTGTTTGGATCTGGTGTGGTTGCTTTTTAGTTTTGTTAGTGTTGTTTGAATCTGTTTTAGTGGTTGAGTTTGTTAGTTTGTTCTCTGTGTTGTTTGGTATGAGAGCCAGATATTAATCAACTGTGTGTATCAATGGACCATAGATTATGCTAGATTATGTATTCCATAATCTATAGATCAATTGTTTGTGTTAGAACGTGCTGCATATAGAACTTTGTTTTCTTTTCTTTCACATTGGAAGCATATGTGATTATTTAATAATAATATAATGGCAGTCAACAATATGTGATGTCATGGTATCTGGATGTTTTATACTCGTTGTCATAGAAGAGTGTTAGTTACACAACTATCCTTTCAACACAGACAATTGATACCTATTAAAGTGTCTAGGGATTGTGTTTCTATGTCATGGATTTGAGGAAAATTAAATTCACTAGTTGTTAAACATTGTGATTTTGCTTTAAGTGTGGTAGAAAGTGTATTGGTGACTAGAGACATTGTTCTAACTATCTCTCTGAATCTGTTGTTATATTTGAAGTTTTGAGTTGGGTTTCAAGGAGTAAGAAAGTCTGAAATATGCAGTGGTTGATGTAGAGAAATATGAAATTAAATGCATTAACTTTGCCTTTCTTGTACAATATGCAGTGGTTGACATAGAGAGCTGCAGCTGGAATTAAACGCAGTAATTTAGACGGTCTATGGCGGCAAGCTTTTGACACCAAGGGCCAGGTAAGTGTACAATTTTTGCCCTAATTAAAATGTGTTGTATGCCCATGTCGTTTAATTTCCATGAATAACAATTGTGTTTGGTGTTCTCTTTCTTTTCACTACTTTTATAAAGATGCATGCATATAAAATTGGTTTATTATAGGGAAGATGATCAATGTTTTTTTTTCTTTCTTTTCAGAACAATATATACGTATATAGCAAAACAAATTGCTGAAATTGTAGGAAATACTCAAGAGGTGTTGATTCAAGGAGGGGTGTTGATAAGCCTCCCACATTCAAACTTCCAGAACCATAAAGATGACTTTGGAACACATCAAGGTAGAATTTTCATCTAACTTCTATTGACTTTCCATTTGTTCATGAATATGTAATAACAAAGAGATTATAATTTGTAGAAATGACCTTTTTGTACGCCTAAGAATCAACAACTTTGTAACAATTAATACAAGAGCATGGAAAGAAGCATCTTAGGTTAGTAACACTTTCAAGATTGATTAAATAAATAATTTGCGCCAAACGATAAATCTTGATAATATCTAATAATAGGAATGATCAAATCCTAATCAATTTTTTTATTATGGTTGTTGGCTGCAACTTACTCCTACCATGGTCTAATCTCTCACAAGGGTAGCGGACAGAGTAGTCACATGAAATTCTGGTGCGCTCTCTCTCTCACTAATCAATGCTTCATCATCATCATCATAATCATCACCATCATCGTTATCTCTGATTTGGGCATTGTCTCTCATGTGCGCTTTCTCTCTTGTCCAAGTAAGCTTCTTCGATCTCTGTTTTCAATCAGTGAGTTTTCATTTCTTTAATTCCTTCTTGTTTGCAATAACCTCTAATTTCCCCCTACCTCTTCAATTTAATAAACCATTCAACTTTGATTTTCGGGTTTGGTCAAATCGTACATCGACAATCCATGGTGATAACAATTTGTTTCTAACATTGTATAGATTACATAAATTGTTGTTTCGATTTTGCTCTCATTGGCGAGTTTCAGTCATCGTTGTTCTCGTTCTCACTCTCCTCAGTGAGTTTCTGTCATTGTTCTCTCTCTCTCTCTCTCTCTCTCTCTCAACTCCTGTGTTTTTCATTCTCTTCTGCATCTTTCTTTTCTTTATTTTTTCGGGTTTTGGTTTGTGAATATTTGCCATTTTACCTGTTTCTATTGTACTTGTGTTTTGATTTTAAGTATCTGAATGAAACAAATAGGGATTTGTTCAATTATAGGTTTTAATCAATTATTTAGTTATTAATTTGTTGAAATTAGCTGCCGAATTAGTTCTCAGAGTGAAATTTAGTAGTGAGTGAAACAAACATAGACACATAATCTTGGAAAGCATGTGGACAAGGAATTCAAAACCATAATAAGGACTAGGAATTCAAAATCGTAATACTAACGAGTTTAGCTCAACAAGAATGAGAGCCTTAGATGCATACTGATATGCTTCACATGTCAGCCTTAGAAAATATATCCTGTTTTATATTTCTCTTTACTTAAATGGTTAATTTTGTTTCGGATTGATGGATCTTGTCCGGATATTGTGTCAGGATGTAGAAGTATGGATAGAGTTCTACTCCTTACTATAGGTATGCTTCCTTTTCATTCTTTTTGTGAGGAAGTTCACTATTGTATCTTCTTCGGCACACCATTATTTGGAGTCAATGAAGCAAAGCAAGGAAACAATACCTTATAAAGGCATGTCTTTGATTCTAGTACTACTGGTTAGGAAGTTGTCACAAACAAAGAACATGACAATATTCAATTAATTGTTCACTTTCTTGATGAATTTAGGTTGGAAGAGACATAAGGCCAGTCATGAGGGGAGCATATACATTATTTAAAGATGGGGAGATCCTGAAAAGGTGTGCTCAATATTCAACTAATCGCTGATATGGTTTGCACTACCTGATGCTTGTTTCACGAGTCTTCTGTTCTAGTTTTCTTCTTATTGCCTAGCCTGTTTTAAGCATGTGCAGGGCCTTTGTTATGTGAATTAGGGACATACATTTTCTTTATTATGACTCTATTAGAGAATTACATCATGTTTATTTGGAGAGAGTTACATATAGACTATAGATTAAGCAAAGGAGCATATTAAAATTATCTATAAATGTATTCATGGTTTTACTTTTCTGTGAATTTGCATTTGAATATCTTTTTGACTGCCTTCTTGTAGGTAAATTGCATTGTTTTGAGAAAAATGATACCCTCACTATTGAGAAGATTATGATAGCAAATACAAAACTATTGATCAACTTGCAAGTATTCTTATGTCCAAAGGTTTGATTTTGAATATTATGTACGCATTTCTTATAGCTAGACCAAAAAAATGTAACATGTAAAAGTAGCAAAATGAAGATAATTCATAATTTGTTCTATACAATACATTCTACAAAGATGGTTAATAGTAGCTTTTATAATTTTTTGGCGTCTAAATGAATATTAGTTGACTGTACTGGAATATTTATTAACATGTAGATGCTTATTGAGAATTTTTTTTTGACCTTCACTCTTTGTTCAATCGTAGAAATAAGTTGCACATAATTTTTTACATGATTAATGTTTATTAAGTGTTTAATTAATTATATTAGCATCAAAAACTTTGGTTATTAAGTTTGTATGAAATTATGGTCCACGTACCAACGGAAAAAAATTTTTATTAAAAAATTAACCTTTTAAATCGGTTGTAGTTTAAACCGATTTTATAGGAAAAAATTTCACATTTTTTAGCATCAGTAACTACTGATGCTAATTAGCGTCCGTAACTTATAGCTTCAGTTTTAGCATCCATAACAGTAAACACTAATTAGCGTCAACATGGACGCTAATGTTTAGCATCAAAGCTTTTACTGTCCTCAAATTTTTGGACGCTAAATTGACGCTAAAATGCTTTAGCGTCCATTTTTTGCCCTTTAGCATCCGTTTTGTGTTGCAGCTAAAATGCATTTTTCTTGTAGTGCGTTCAATATCACGAAATTGAACTGACAAACGACTAGGAATCAGAATATTTTCTATCAGAATGAGTATGCATAGGTCGATCGTAATAATTGTATCGTTGGTAAACTAGTTTATATGAAAGAGTATCTTATTTTGACCAAAACTATCGAATTTGATTGGGGAATTCAAATTTTATCAATCAAGCTGTTCAATATCACCAAATTGTTTTATGGATAAAAATTAGAGTATAATATATTAATAAAAAGGTTTAATAACAGGCCCGTCTACCGTGAGAGACATGAATAGGTCTCTCACGGTGCATCACTTACTTTTTGACCTTTGATTCAAAAGTGGTACATAATATTATGGTGCACTATCAGCATCGTATTATTTTTTATTTCTTTCATTTTCTTCATCAATTGTTTATTTTTTATACGGTTATTATATTTTTAATCCATACAAAATGAAGACCTTTTATGTTTAGTCCTTACTTAATTTTAATAGTATTTTTTGTCATACAAAATTTTTCTTAATACATAGCTTAAACTTTGTTAAAATAAAATTTATTTAATTAACCTTAAACTCTTAAATTTTATTAATGATTTTTTACACGCCTGTTTATCACTTTATAAAATGTTCATTAACCAAAACTTATAATTTTTTTAATGTGAGAAGAGTTAAATATCAATTTTACACATGCACATTATGTCTCAAATCGTACGCGAGGACCATTTTTTTTACTTTATGTTTTATGGTTTAGTTTAAACGGAGTACATCATATTATCACTACTTGCAAAAAATTGTTTTGGGATGGAAATTTCTGTCACGTAACAGTTGAAATTTCCGTCCCAATTCATATTTTGGATGGAATCAGGGACGAAATTATTTCGTCGCAATTTTGCTATTACAAATTAATTAGCACGGTAAATTATATCCCATCGTAGTTTAGGGACAGATTCAGGGACAAAAATAATTAATTAGTTAGACAACTTTATTTATTACGTCCCAATTCTGAGACAGAATAATTATATTTTGTCTCAATATAGTGACCGAATATTAATATTTCATCCCCATATTTGTATTTTATTTTTTTCAATAGTGACAAAATATTTACTTTCCGTCCCAATATTTATTTTTTAATTTTATATTTTCACAAAAATGGTGTAATCATATACATAGTGCAAATAAAATTGTGTTGTATGATTAATTTTAAATATAAAAATTCATTTGTAAGCATCAAATGTTAGTATTACCAAATTTCACTACATTCAAAAGGTTAAAGTTCTAATAACTAGTCCAAAGTCATCACTATAGTATCTTGGAGACATACACACATGTTTCCATCCAAATGAAATCCATATACAAGGCATCATAATCTACAGGCTTGGGATAGTACTCCATTATCACCAGACTCATAATGTTGAAGTGTAGACTCATGTTGTGAACATAACTTTACAAAGTTTTCCTGTAAACAAAAAAATAGTAAACATCAAGAACAAAAATTGTAAAGACAAAAAGGAATTGCATTAACATTTGACACCATACCACATAAGAGATTCACAGTATTTAGTATCTACAAGAAACTCATACATAGCCAAACCCCCATACCTGCTGCATAGACAAGACGACCAATACTAAAGAGACATTGCTCCAAAATATAAAATCCAAACAAGACTGAGAATCAAATTCTCAAAACAAACCTTGGCCCCCTATTTGATACAACCTGAACACCTCAACAAAGCAATTTTAATTACCTCTAGGATTGAAACTCATCGCCAAAACACAACACAAAACCTTATAACTATTAGCTCCAAATCTATTGCCATTGAACGACCGACAAAGCAAAAACATTATTTGCATTAGCAATTTGAACGAGAAATCACAAAGAAAAAACCTTTACAAAAATAGATAAAACAGTTCACCCCATCATTACACCATTAGTATGCATACTATGTAGCATGAGGTTGCAATCACATAGTGTGACAGACAGATTAGTATGCATAAATGTGCAAACCATATAAGATTAGGCACCAAGTTCAGTGTAATTACATGAGTAGGAGAGGGATGCTTATTTTCTTTAAAACACTGGTATTCGTACTGTTATTATGTTATTAGACTGCAATTATTGAGTGACTAGGCAGCAGTCATGTATTAGGCAGTTATTGAATAAATGGGGAAATGGAAGGAAAAATAAGTAGGCATTTCGTTGGGACTGGATATTGAAAGGGAGAGACCAAGACTCGCGAATTTCTTGGATAGGAATTGTCTTGTAATGGTAGACCATCTTTTTTTTTTTAGTTTGTGTTATTTCTTAATTTGTTGTATTGTAGAAGTAGTGGTAACTTGCATTCCCATTTTATTTACTTTCATGAAACAGATGACTCTCTGTTTAAATATTTTGTTCACTAATTTATGTTTTCTAGTAGTGTTCGCTGTAATCCATAAATCAAGGAATCCTTATTTAGTGATACTATTAATTCTGGTATGCCAGTTATAACATACTGCCACATGAGATTGAATGGAAGCTAAATATAAACTGTCAGAGCTATGCATGTGAAGCAGAATTGTAAGAGTTTATCACTTACTCGAGAATTTGAAATATTTATTTTCTTATGCTTCAGATTAACTTGGATACCTAAATCTTCTGCAACACTTGAAAAATCCTACACCAATATTTTCCATAAAAAAAGTCAGTAACTCAAATGCAAGTCATCCATTTATTTTAGTAAAGTTCACATGATTATGACAAAGTCACTTACTTCCATAATTTGTTTAATAAAGGCATTTTCTGGAGGTTTAGACACATGAATCCACGGTTCATTTTCCCATGAGCCAATACTATCTAAGCAAATAGCATAGTCAATGCTCTCTCGCAGACGTTGATCAAAGCTCTGAAGCCACTGCAAAATACAAAACTATTAGTTACAAGAATCAAATCACAGACATATGAAGACCATAAGACACTGAAGCACATAAAAACGGTATCTTTAACATCTCGAATCAGCATCTCAACTTGTTCAGTTTTACCTCTTTGCACACTCCAAATGTCATCTTTACCTTTTATCGATGCCAACTTTGCCCTCAAATGAACACATTTTTCATCTTTGCAATTTCTCATGTTTAGTCCTACAAATTTGTCAAATTTTAATCACTAAACATAGGAGCAAAATATATTTTTTTCAAACCAAAAATTTCTCCCGTCCCCTAGTTTGAATCAATCAGACCCAAAATGCAGAAGTAAATTATTGAATTTCTCAATACAATAATTTAAACTTAAACTACATAAATCAAAGGTTGAAAACTCAACACAAATTAATCAACATAGACAAATGGGTTTACCTGATATCTACTCGACCAGATGACTTGTGTGCTTAAACATTCTTTGCAACCCATTATTCAGTAATGTCATTTTGAGTTGTAATGGGAATGAAAAAACTTACTGATTTGCGAAAATGCTTTCAGTGAGTAAAACAGGCAAAAGGGATCTGAGAATGAGAGTTTCACTTACAACTCAAAATGATTCACTGAGTGAGAGCTTCACTCGTTGATGAAAGACACAGACGAAACCCTTAATTGTTTTGAAGATATACATTTTTAAGGAGAGGTGCAAGGTTGAGAAGCTGAGATTCAACGTTATAGTGCGCTGCAATGGGATTTGCGAAATTGGGATTTGGAGGTCTGAGAGGCAGAAAACAAAACTAGGATTAGAAAGAGTGGGTTTTTTAAGGATGTTAGGGTTTGAGATTTGGGTTCTTTCTTTTGTACTTGGCGCCATTTGTTGAAATGAAATGAAAAAAATAAATAAAGGGGGGAATAACCCCGCGCTACCAATTTTTCCCACTAAGGGAATGTGAAATTTGTTTACATGTACTGTATGCATAGGTCTCCGTATGCATATGTCGATCATAATAATTATATCGTTGAAAAATTATTTTATATGAAAGAATCTCTTATTTTGACCAAAATTATCGAATTTGACTAGGAAATTCGAATTTTATCAATCAGATCGTTCAATATCACCTAATTGGACTAAGAAGCGATTGGGAATCATAATTTTTTATAATCGGACCGCGTATGCATAGGTCGTTCGTAATAATTGTATCGTTGGAAAACCAGTTTATATGAATGAGTCCCTTACTTTGACCAAAACTATCGAATTTGACTGGAGAATTCGAATTTTATCAATCAAGTCGTTTAATATCACCAAATTGGACTGACAAACAATTTGAAATCAGAATTTTTACAATCGGACTGCGTATGCATAGGTCGATCATAATAATTGTATCGTTGGAAAACCAGATTATATGAAAGAGTCTCTTACTTTGACCAAAACTATCGAATTTGACTGGAGAATTCGAATTTTATCAACCAAGTCGTTTAATATCACCAAATTGGACTGACAAACAATTTGGAATCAGAATTTTAACAATCGGACTGGGTATGCATAAGTCGATCATAATAATTATATCGTTGGAAAACCAGTTTATATGAAAGAGTCCCTTACTTTCACTAAAACTATCGAATTTGACTGGAGAATTCGAATTTTATCAATAAAGTCGTTTAATATTACCAAATTGGACTGACAAACAATTAGGAATCAGAATTTTTACGATCGGACTGTGTATGCATAGGTCGATCGTAATAATTGTATCGTTGACAAACTAGTTTATATGAAATAGTCTCTTACTTTGACCAAAACTATTGAATTTGACTGAGGAATTCAAATTGTATCAATCAAGCCGTTCAATATCACGAAATTGGACTGACAAACGACTAGGAATCAGAATATTTTCTATCAGAATGAGTATGCATAGGGCGATGGTACTAACTGTATCGTTGGCAAACTAGTTTATATGAAAGAGTCTCTTACTTTGACAAAAACTATCGAATTTGAGTGGGGAATTTGAATTTTATCAATCACACCGTTCAATATCACCTAATTGGATTGAAAAACGATTAGGAATCAGAATTTTCACAATCGGACTCTGTCTGCATAGGTCGATGGTACTAACTGTATCGTTGCAAACTATTTTATATGAAAGAGTCTCTTACTTTGACCAAAACTATCGAATTTGACTGAGGAATCCAAATTTTATCAATCAGACCTTTCAATATCACATAATTGGATTGACAAACGATTAGAAATCAGAATTTTCACGATCGGACTCTGTATGCATAGGTCGATGGTACTAACTATATCGTTGGCAAATTAGTTTATATGAAAGAGTACTTTACTTTGACCAAAAATATTGAATTTGATTGAGGAATTCAAATTTTATCAATCAGACCGTTCAATATCACCTAATTGGACTGACAAACAATTAGGAATTAGAATTTTTACGATCGGACTGTGTATGAAATAGTCCCTTACTTTGACTAAAACTATCGAATTTCACTGAGAAATTCAAATTTTATCAAAGAGACCGTTCAGTATCACTTAATTTGACTAACAAATGATTATAAATCAAAGATTTTTAGGATCGGACTCCGTATGCATAGGTCGATCGTAATAAATGTATAGTTGGCAAATTAGTTTATATGAAATAGTCCCTTACTTTGACCAAAACTATTGAATTTGACCGGGGAATTCGAACTTTATCAATCAGATCGCTCAATATCACCTAATTGGTTTGACAAACGATTAAGAATCAGATTTTTCACTATTGGAGTCCGTATGCATAGGTCTCCGTATGCATAGGTCGATCCTAATAACTGTATCGTTAGAAAACTAGTTTATATGAAAGAGTTACTTTGACCAAAACTATCGAATTTTACCGAGGAATTCGAATTTTATCAATAAGGTCGTTCAATATCACATAATTGGACTGACAAATTATTAGGAATCATAATTTTTACTATTGGACTCCGTATGCATAGGTCGATCGTAATAACTGTATCGATGCAAAACCAGTTCATCCCATACTCTTCATCAACTTCGTCCATTTTCTTCCTCAATCAGCTCATCCTTTCTAATTTGGAGCGGCCACGACATCGGAGATAGAGTTATGGTCATGCTTCAGTCACCTCTCTGGTTGTCGTCGGAATCGTCGTCAGTTTCGTACTTCCATCATCGTCGTCGATTTCGTACTTCCGACATTGTGTATTTGTGTTATTGTGAATCACAAACCTGGTGAATTATAATGGAGGAAGAAGAGATTTCGTACTTCCATCATTGTTTCTATATATAAAAAATAAAAATAAAAGAAGAGATTTGTTTCTCATAATCATAGATATATATAATTAAAAGTCATTCCAAAACCTTTGTAGAATCGTATTTGTGTCGGTGGCAACCTTTACCAACGTGAGTCAGTACATTACCTACGAAACCTTTGTAGAATCGTATTTGCGTCAGCATCAACTTTGGTCAGCAGGTGTCAACACATTTCCTACCAAATTTTCGTAGGTATTGTATTTGATATTTTAAAAAAATAAAAATAGTTATTTTCAGTAAAATATAAATAAAATATTTTAATTGTAAATGACAAAATTAAATTGAATTAAAATTAATTTTTTAAAATTGCGCCAATACGAAAATTCCAAATTTTTAAAAACAATTCAAATTTTGCGCCAAAAATTCAATTTTTTTCCAAAACATTTACGATGAACATTTCATAGAAAATTTAAAAAGAAAATTAAAAAGGAGCTGCATTATAAAAATTAAATGTCAATATATTGATGATCCACTAACCAAGTCATAAGACAAGGGTGGGAGAAGCATTACAAATTTACAAGCAAGAGAAAGGAGCTGGGAATTGAGCTCCACACGAGCCAACCACAAGACCAAACAACACAACAAAGGAGAAAACAAAAAACATCTTAAAAGCAAAACATTGCATCTCCTAGACACCCAAAACAAGACGAAACACAGCCAGCAGGTCAAGGAAACAAAACCGACAAAACAGCACCAAAACATAGCACGCACAATAGAGGCCAGCAACCAAAGAAGAGAACAACACAACAGCAACATTTCAATATTAAAAAATATGATTACTTATATAATTTGCGTTCGTGTCCTCATTATTAGAATTAGTTGAGTCCTCATGAGGATCAGTTTTATCAATTGGAGCATTCCTGGATGAAGAAGCTAACAATTCCCTAATATCCAGATGGCTGAAATGCGAGTGGAGTGGAACCAGGCTCCTGTGCATATGGCTGAAATGTAGCTGGCCGGAATGTGAAACCAGGCTCCTGGATATCAACCGACTGATTTCGACGTTTATACAAGGCCATTGGGTCAAGATAACTGAAGCTTGTTGGACTGTCTTTCCTTTTACCATTATCTCTCCCAGACATCTCTGCACAATATAATTAACAAATAATTAGTTGGTTACATTAAACATGAGTACAGCAGTCTGAGTTTAAACATGGCTGCATTCCTTGTTAATCTTAAATTCATAATATTTAGCTTCCCAGATTCCAATTAACCAAACCAAATAAGGCAACGACAACACAATGAGCTACAATAGTCTGAGTTTGAGCTTAATGGAGAAAGATAAATAAAGAAACAAATAAATCAAACCAAATGGGATTCACATTTAGCACCATGATTCTTTTTTACAAAGAAGTAAAAACAATATTGAAACTAGTTAACCCATCACAAGGAATGCAGCCATAGCAGCATGCAATTAAGCCCACACAAACAAGCATTACACACTAAAATTAATGAACCAGGTATTAATTATGTGAACAGATCCATATGTGACTGATTTATGTGCAAGCAATGACAGTGTGAATATAAAAGCAACAAAAAAGAATAATGGGTTTGTTTTGGATCCAACCATTGAAATCAATTAACAATATAACATTCAAGCTGCTTATTTTCAAACTTCCTAAAAAATGCAGCTTAAGAGAACAAGCAACTCACAATCCAATAACTAATAAATAAATAAAACCAAAAGAATCAAAAGAAGATATAGATACCTCTGAAAGCATGAAATTTTACACATGGCCTTATAATGAAAACAGTTCAGATCTATTACTATACTCAACAAAATGGCCATTCCAATCTATAACCATTCCGAGCTTTTTTGTTTCTCGCGAGGCCGGACAAATACTCGAATAAAGAGGACAAGGTCGCCGGCATAATCACAGTAATCCCCAGCCATCTAAATAACTCCATACAAATACAAGAAGCAAAATCACAATGCAAGAACAGATGTGTCGAGGATTCCGACGAACCCGTACACAACAAGCAGTCTCTAGAATCGTCCCCCTGAATAATTCCGTCGAACCCGTATACAGCAGTCCATTACATGAAGTGATATGAAGAATCTAAACAACTTGGTGTAGCTGTTGTAGCATGCTTCTTTGGATTGTGGTGTATTCAATATCACTGATCAAACTACAAAAAGCAAAAAACATGAACGCCATAAAAAAAATACACTATAGTAATCCATAACATGTGAAACGAAACAACTAAACAATACAATTCCAACCGATAACAATGAAAGATTAAAGCGGCAACTGCAACTCATAATAGTATGTCATCATATACAAACAGCAAGAAAACACATTTTTGTGATAGTGAACTGGAAATATAAAATTACTTTTGATACCTTAGGACAAAATAAAGGAGTACACTCCATTTTGAAAATTCAAGGAAGAACAATTACATAGTAAGCAATAAGAGATATAAATGACTAATTTTGGCTTCACCTTTCCAGCTTTTGGCAATGTCATAAGAGTTAGCGACAATAATTAAATCCAAATATATGCTCACATTCGATACTTTTCCATGTAGCTATGTCAATTAGTTTGTTCATATTGATGTAGTAATTTCTAATGTTTTCATTTCTTATTTCTCAGTGTTGAATTATTTGTACTCCAAAAGCAAAAGATTAAGCTATAATATACTATAAACATCATAAGCTAAACTATGGAGGGAGTATATAACTTCAAACTAAACTACATTTATGCCACTATCAAAATCATACAAATACTTGATTGTCAAAAAAAAATATATACAAATACTATTTAATGAACATGACATCCAATATCATACAAATACTATCAAAAATCTACAAATCATATAAGCATTTCACAACTATCATGATTTCAAAACATGATTAAAAATTTAAAATAAGTGAAAGAAAATTGTTATTTCTTAATGGAAAGCTATTCTATTTCAAAGAGGATGATAAACTTTGAGATACCAATTCTTTCAAAATAATTGCCAAAAAGCATTTAATGTTGTAGAACAGAAATAATTGCTTAACCTTCAGTTACTAAGGAAAGCCTTTATCAAACTAAAATCTCTTTACCATAGGTTGCAAGGCCAAAAATCTGAAACATGTACTTCAAAAATTCGAAAGTAAAAAAAAATCTAAACTATTTAATGAAACAGTATCATGTTGTGTTCCCAACAATTTTGCAATTGACACATCTATTCCATTATTTCAACTATCCTAATTTGATTGTCAATAGGCACAGAAGGTGAGTCGATTATATTGATCAAATACAATTATTCCATTCTTTGGAGACAATTGTGTGGAACAAAGGTATTAACATTTAGTGTAAAAAAAGGGAAAAAGGAAAGATTACCGCTAGCATTAATTGTAGCGTGGGTAGTTAGCAGAGGCGGATTAAATTCTAATCCCACCCTTAAGCAACTATGATTAGGGTTAATCAGTTTTCATAGTAGTAGCTTCTTATTTGTATTAGATATAATATAATAAAGATAAAAAATGTGTTCTACGTAACACTGTTCATCTTCAACCCAGATTTGTTGATCTTCTGTTCATCTTAACCCCAGATTTGTTCATCATCCTAAAATCAATCACTAAACAAAAACCAAAGGAAATATAATTCTTCATCTAATTTAACAAATCTCGGTTAAGATGAACAGAAGATGAACAAATCTGGGTTGAAGATGAACAGTGTATACAAATACTTTGAGAAACGAACCTTGAACTTAACCACATCCTTGCTTCTCTTGATTTTCACTGATCTGGCGTCCTTTCTACGCGCCGTCAGAAGAAAATCCTTGATCTCGTGGATCTGCTTGGCCTGAAAACACCACAACACACAAAATTCAAATTCGGAACAATCAACGACATTCTTGGTGGAAATTATCGAAAGAAAGTAGAATGAAACGAACCATTGATGCGGTTGATTTGCGAGTTGTTGTCACCGCCGAGAGTGTTTCTTCTTCCTCGCCTCGTTGATAGTCGCTTAAAAAATGGTTGCTAGTTCAGTATGAAATTATATATGAACTAGCAATATAAGAGACTATAATTATAAGGATTATTGTAAATATAAAATTACCAATTAAAAAAGAATATATGAAAGGGTAAATATTGACCGTAGATGAATTTCAAAAAGATATGAGGGTTGCATGCACTGCCCACACAATATAATATCACATAATTCTGACGTGGCAACAAAAAGGTCAAAGCTGTGTTCCTATTGGCTGGTCAACTGACTGCAAGCATGCAGTTTGCACCCCAACTGCAGCTTAGAATTTTCCTATTAATTAATGTGACAATTAATATACACTAGACCCAAAGTTGATTAACCATGTCCCCTCTTTATCTATAAATACCTTTCATCAGAAGCATGAGTTTTCCACAAGCTCTTAATATCATATTCCAATTTCATCTCTTTGTTCAATTTCAACACTTAGCTTTATTGTACCTTAATTTGTCCTTCAATATGGCCTCTCAAATTGGAGCAAAAACTAATGGAATTTCACCAAACAGTTTTCAAATAGAGATTCCTATTCATACCAAAAGTGTTGAAAAAGAGAGCAACATTGACTACTTTCAAAGGGCACAGTGGCTTAGAGCAAAATTGGGGTTTCCTAATGGCAAAATCATTTATGCACGTGAATATATATATTTTTAAAAAGTCGTATATTAAGTGATAGAAATATCTCAAAAGGATATTATAAGTTATAACAAGGGACGGGAAGAGTATCATTTTACTGCATACTATAGTCATTCTTTTGATTAGGTAGAAAGATTTATAGTCATTCTTTAAATTCCTTACTTTAATGAGAGTTGGTGTGATACATATCTTGATTGTATTTGAAAACTACTCATTAGATAGATTTAATTTTTTGATTGTGAAAGTGAGCACTCAAAATGTTTGAAAAAATGTCCCTATATGAAAAATTGATGGCTTTGTGTTATTATTTTTGTGCTTTTTTATGAAATCATATATGCAATTTTTTTGGTATTCTTTTTTGGTTATTTTCACTCAAAATGTCAATCCCTATGAAAGCTTACTTTTGTTAACTTTTTTATTTATTTAAATTTAACTACTGTTACTTATTTATGTTGTTTTTGGTACGAGAGATGAAGAATTCTTTACTACATATATGTATATAAGGTAAACATATTTCTTTTGGGTGAATATGTTAGGCTTTGATTTTTGGCTCTGGTTCTGAATATACGAATTGAACTCATATGTTGATTTGTAGTTGATCACTTGGTTTTACTCTTTACTGCTTTCTATGTTGAGTTGTTATTAGTTTTGAGTTTCTTCTTCCATCTCATGGTAGCTTTTTCCTGTAATAAAATTACATTTATCAATATTCTATAGCCTTATGTTCACTTTCAATTTCATTTGTAATATATGGTTAAGAAATTTGTTTAATCATTTACATTACCAATTTTGAATCCCAGTTCAGGCCTTGGACTCGATGAAATGTGTGGCTGTTGTAAAAAGGAAAGTAGTGCAAGAAGAGGATATTTACTTTAAATTTCTTCCTTCCTTTTCATTGATGAAGAAAGAGGTGGTACTCTAATACAGTTCAAAAATGACTTTGCAAATTGTATATTTTTATTTTTTGTTGACATATCCATACAAATGTCAAACAGTGAAGTTTGAATTTTCATAGATAATCAATGTATTAACAGGGATTGTAAGCTTGCCCTCATACTTATTTACTCAGCTCCTGCTTTTTCAACTATTCCTCTCTCCTTATATATGAATAGGCTATTGAATGAATAGACTATAGTTAACATGAGATCGATTTTTTTTTTCTTTAGGAGTTAAAAATATATACAATTTAAGGAAAACTTTATTTATAGATAATTATATAAAATTTAAGGAAAACTAAAATAATATAAGGAAAACTAATAATTTATAATGTTATTGAGGAAAACTAAAGTTAAGGAGAACTACCTTTAAAATTGAAAAAACTTAATAAAAAAGTAAAAATTGCAGCCAGAGGGAGTTGAACCCAGGACATTTCAGAGACGGGATGGAGAAATAAACCACTCGGCCACAGCGGAACTCATGTTAATTAGATACGCTTATACATATATATATGAACCAATACCTATAAAAATGAAAAAAAAAAAAACTGGGGCGGGCCATGGCCCTGTTGAGCCCATTAAGGGCTCCGCCCCTGTTTATATATAAATGATCTTTATGCACTTCACCTTCATATTTTTAACATAGATACATTGAAATTTGATAACTTGCTTTTGGTTGGTTCTTTGGTGATCTTTGATCTTAATATTGAAATTATTAGGGTTCAAAAAGGGCTATGTTACCATCTTTGGTTGGTTCTTTGGTTTTGGTTTTGCATTGGTAAAGTAAAGTAATGGATGGTGGTTATTAAATTTGCTAATGGTACTTTTGGTAACAGGAGCCGGAGAAGAAGAGAAAGGAGTTATTATAACTACATATATGACAAAGAGCATAACACTTGATTACGAGGTATTTTATTTTTGTTTATTTTCTTTATGACTATAACTATAATCATTATTGATATCAATTGAATTTTTGCTTAATTTCAAATCTAGCTTTTGTTGTTATCTAACATGGTTTTATATGCATATTACTACATTTGGTAAATGTATTGTTCTATAAAGTATTCATGCACTTGACTGCCTTGGTATCTATAAGTTGAAATATGTCATAAGTTGAGATCTGATAATTGAATTTGATGTTACAAGTTTATATAATATTTGTGGAGGTGTTATTATTATAGAGCAATACAAACTTGGTTTAACATGAATATTTTTTATTTTTTTATTCAAAGATCCTATGGAGATCCCTTGGGGTGATTTTGGTGCTGATTATGTCATGGAGTCTTCAGGGGTTTTTACACATTAGAAATGGGGTTTTCATTGTTGTTGTGAAGAGAAGTGGGGTTTAAAGGTATGCTTTCATAGCTATAGCTATTTACTATATTTCTACAATTTCTTGAATGTACATGTTCATTTCTAAATTTCATTTTTCTCTTCAATTATTTGTGTTGTTTTCCTTCTTGAATGTACATGTACACTTTCTTGAGTGTTGGCAAGGTAGAACACAGTGTCGCGTCACTTTCAGCTCTGTTTTCATTCTTTTTTTTTCCTTCACATGTTGCTTTCCTTCTTTTCTTTCTCCATCCCATTTTGGTGAAAGATCTAACGCTACTTTGCAATCCTATTCTACAAGCTTTGACCAATGCTTCTCGTCCATTTGCTACATCCCTCTTCATTCAGATTCTCTCTATTCCCCCTTAAGGTTTTGTTTGGGAATTGGGTTTTGAGGGGAAGGAAAGGCTTGGAAGAGATAAACCTTTGTTTGAGAGTTTTAAAAAAATAAAGAAAGGTTTTGGGGGGTTTTGGAGGGCTTATTTTATCCAATTTCAAAGTTCCCCAAATTGGGGGGGTTTTGGAGGGTTAACTATATAAATTGACTATTTTACTCTCACAATAATTCAAAATTTTAATTTTAACTCTAGTCTAATTCCATTTCAAAAAATCAAAAACTTTTTTCCGGAAAAATTGAAGAAAAAAAATTCCGGAAAAAATCCAAAAATTTTTTTCGGAAACTTCTTTCCGGAAAAATCGGGAACATTTTTTCCCGACAAAAATTCGGAACCTTTTTTAGGAAAAAACAGGAAACTTTTTTTTCGGAAAATTCGAGAACTTTTTTCTGGAAAAATCGAAAAAAAATTTCCCGAAAAAATGGGGTACTTATTTATCGGCAAAAAACTGAAACTTTTTTCGGGAAAAAACCGGAAATTTTTTTCCGGAAAATTCGAGAACTTTTTTTTCGGAAAAATCGGAAACCTTTTTCCGAAAAAAATGGGGAACTTTTTTTCTCGGCAAAAAACTTAAACTTTTTTTGGGAAAAAACCGGAAATTTTTTTCCGGAAAAAATCGGAAATTTTTTCAGAAAAAATGGGAAACTTTTTTTCTCGGCAAAAATTGAAACTTTTTTCCGGAAAAAATCGGAAATTTTTTTCCGAAAATTCGAGAACTTTTTTTCCGGAAAAATCGGAAACTTTTTTCCGGCAAAAATGGGGAACTTTTGTTCTCGGCAAAAAACTGAAACTTTTTTCGGGAAAAAACCGGAAACTTTATTCTGGAAAATTCGAAAACTTTTTTTCCGGAAAAATCGGAAACTTTTTTCCGGAAAAAATGGGGAACTTTTTTCTCGGTAAAAAACTGGAACTTTTTTCGAGAAAAAATCGGGAACTTTTTTCTTGAAAAATCGAGAACTTTTTTTCAGGAAAAAATCGGAAACTTTTTTCGAGAAAAAATCAGGAACTTTTTCCGGAAAAATCGGAAACTTTTTTCTGGAAAAATCGGAAACTTTTTTTCCCGGAAAAAATCGAAAACTTTTTTTGCGGAAAAATCAAGAACTTTTTTTTCGGAAAATGTTTTTCCGAAAAAATTGGGAACTTTTTTTCTGGTAAAATCAGAAACTTTTTTTCTTGAAAAATCGAAAACTTTTTCCGGAAAATCGGGAACTTTTTTTCCAACAAAAAATCAGAAACTTTTTTCTGGAAAAAATTAGAAAGTCTTTTTCGAATAAAATATTAGATCTTTTTATTCGGCCAAAATTGTTATTTTTTATCTGAAATCAAAACTTTTTCTCAAAAAGAGCAAAATAGTATAACACAATAGATTGATTTTAAGAGAAAAAAAGGACAAAATAGTAAAATTATCATATAAGCCTTCTATCTCATTCCTTATTGGTTTTTCAACTCCCAAACAAGGGGAAAAATTTCCCTCATTTATCCCTTCCCTCCCCCTCCCCCTCACCCTCCCCTTCCCTCCTTAATCTTTCCTTTCATTTCCTTCCTCTTAAAACTCTCAAACAAAGCCTAAATCTCTCACTCTTTCTTTTTTAGCTTCTTTCTACATGTCTCAAATAAAAAAGTCAATCTCCACCTCTATTCACACTATTTTATATTTTTACTTGATATGTTTTTCAATTTTTATTTCTGATTTTTTGCATTTTTTTCTCATTTTTATGTCTTGAAGGTATTTTCTTCAAACATTAAAAGGGACATTAGCACAAAGAAAAAATTATCATTATATTATGAGTGTCTAACAAATTTAAAGCTTCATAGTAGTCCTGATACGGAACTCTGATGTCACTTTTTATAATTTCATTTGCTTGATCTCATTATATGTGATTAAATCTTCTCATTTCAATAAACCATTAACCTCAAGACATTTAATTCAAGGTTATTAATTTCCCCAAACCTCAAATATTATGTTTTGATATTTCTCATATTTTTGTTTTATTATCACTTTACTAATTGATGAATTTTCTGCCGAGGTTGGATCGGAGTTGGTTTTTGAGCTTATAGCTTGCTAACATAAGACTTGGGAAATTTTTTTTCTACCCCAACAATTATACCTCTACCCCTACAAATTAATTTATTTTCCATTTTTACCCTTTATTTTTTTTTAGAATAATTTGAGAAAAGAATGGGTATAGGTGATAAAGAGATCAAAATTTTTGACTTATAGTGACGGACAAACTGTCACTAAAAGTCAAATTTCCTTTTGAAATAATGAACCGGTTTAGTTTGAGAAAGAAGTATTTCGGTACAAAATAATAAATCGAGTTACTTTGAAAAAGAGTACCGGTATAGGTAGCAATAGGCGAGATTGAGATCCAGATTTTTGACTTATAGTGACAGACAAAACTGTCACTAAAACTCAAATTTCCGGGTTACTTTGAATTTCCGGGTTCAACTAATTATCCAGGTTTTTAGCTTACATATTTGTACCGGGTTGCTTTGAAGCTGTGTAGTGTTTATCAAATGTAATGTTGAAAACAAAAACGAGAATATGTATTTAGTCTTTTAGTATCAAAATTCAAGGTCTAAGTTTTATATTTTACATGTCATAGATTCTCTTTGGTTCAAATCTCTCGGATTAGCTTCATATACTCCGAATTTTTGCAACTTTGTTTATCAACTTTAAAGCTTCTGCTCTTGTCGTGTTCCAATCCTGTTTTAGTCGAGTACATAAAAATAATTAACAGAGGGAACTTAGATGATTCGTGCATTTTGATTTTACAAAAGGTGTACCATGCAATAACCCGGAAATTTGAGTTTTAGTGATAGTTTTGTCTGTCACTATAAGTCAAATATCTGGATCTCAACATCGCCTATTCCTACATATACTGATACTCTTTTTCAAAGTAATCCGGTTTATTATTTTATACCGGAACACTTCTTTCTCAAACTAACCCGGTTCATTATTTCAAAAGGAAATTTGACTTTTAGTGACAGTTTGTCCGTCACTATAAGTCAAAAATCGGGATCTCTTTAACACCTGTCGCGGTGATTTTCGGATATCAAAACTATTGATTAGTTTGACTCGCAAATTATGATTCACCACCGAGCTTTTATTTTTCCAAGGAAAAGGGGAAAAGTTCGAAATAACCCTATTTTTTAGAGATTAAAGGTTCGGGGTTGGTTACGTTAAGGGAAGATATTAGCACCCTAAACGTTTATAGTACTCTATAGGAACCTCTTGTTTTTTATTTATCTTTGTGTTAAAATTACTTGTTTTCTTGTAAATAAAAAGCCAAAATGTAAAAAACTAAAGTGATGATTGAAAAAAGAAAATAGAAAAAAGTTTTTTTGTTATATTGATGATGAAGAGAAGGAAAAAAATGTTTTTGCTATTTTTATTGATTTGGGAAGACGCGAAGTCTTTTGCACTAGTACCCGTGAGGATCAAAATCCCGTAGTTCGGGGTAAAAAGCCGAGTGATTTGTTTGATTGATTTTAGAGTTAGAGAAAAAAAAGGAATTTTTTTTTTAGAAAAGGTAAGAGGCCGAAATGGCATAGAAAAATGAAGTGTGATGTTGTTTGATTTTAAATTGTGAAGAAAAGTCTAAATATGATATAAATTGATTGAAGTTTGATTTGGAAAAAAGGACGGAATCACTTGGTTTGAAATCCAAGGTTCATTAATAAAAAAGTATTTTTGATGAGATTTTTGAATATTTGAAAGTTTTTTGTGATTTTGTTTGTGATAAAAAAAAACTAAGCGCGATAAAAAAAACTAAACGCGAGAAATTTCATAATGATATTGGATCAAGATGAAAGTTCCCTTTTCCTTGGAGTATTTTCATTTTTTGACATAAAGCAAATAAATAAATATGCATGCAATGCAACTTCTCATTTATATTTACATCAACCCTAAATACATTCTAAATCACAATTAAAATAAATGAAAGAACATGTATGATACCGAAAAATAAAGAAAAATTAAACAAAATATAAAGGGTAAATGAGTAAAACAAGGGTGCATTAGCAAAATACAGGGGCTAGGCCCAAATCCAATCTGCAAGAAAAAAAGTTAGTCCACACACAAATAACAAAAAAAGAAATAAATAAAAATAAAAAAGAAAAAGAAATAGAGGGGGGGGGTGCGTCAAGTAACTCAAGGGGGTGCATAAAGTAATTCGCAGCTGGGGGTGCATGGAGTAATTGGGGGGTATGCAGAGTAAGATAGTATATGTTTGTTTTTTTTTTCACAGAGAAACATTATCATTCATTCATTTGTAACAATTTTTCTCTCTCTTTTCTTTCTCTCTCACGATATCTCTCTTCTCTCTCACATCTCTCTCACTCATGTTCATCATTCAAGCCAAGAATACATGAAGTTTCCGGTTCCGTTCAAGATTCCGGTAGTGGTGACGGCGGCGCCACCACCGGTAACAAAAAAACACTTTTTTTTTTTAAAAAGAAAACTTTTTTCTAAGATATTTTTCTACCTAGATTTCGGATTTCAAACTAGTTTTTTAAAAAAGCTTGAGAAATTCTAAATCTAGATTTTAAATTTCGGAAGAAAAAAAAATTTCTACCTTCTTTTCTTCTCTGTTTGACTTTTCTTCTTCTTTATATTTTTTGGTTTTTGTTTTGGTTATGAGTGGTGTTTGTGACTATGTGATTTGGTTAGATGAGAGAAAAAGGGTTTTGAAATTTTCTCTTCCTGAGTTATTTTGCTATCACTGTTGATAAAGAAAAAATTGGCTCCCCTTTGCTTCTGATTTTTGGTCCTAATTTATAGAGAAATTTGCTGCTTTCTTGGACCAATGGATGATTTTTGTGTGATGATGAGAGTTTGGTTTGGGAAGACAAATTGGTTTAAACGTCTGAAAAGTTGTTCACCTTTTGATTGAATGTTAAGAGGAAGGCTTGTGTTGAAGAAAGTTTCTGAAAAGTTACAAAAAGGGACAGAAGCGTGCTATGTTGCAGTGTTGTTGTTCTGTTACTGACTTCTTTTTATGTTTAATAATCTATACTAATATATAAAGGCGATACAAATTTTTGGATGGCTTTTTCGTTATTCCTATTTTACCCTTAAAAAATAACTTCCACATAAAAATAGATTTTCAGTTTTTTTCTTCTTAATAACTAGCTACAAGAAAAAAGGAGGTTACGTAATTATCAATTAACTAAGTCCAATAAAAAAGTAGATTAATTAGTTATTTATATTTGCACAATAGAAAATATCGATAAAAAAAAATCGATCACACAAACGGGCACGTGGCGGCTAATAATAATAATAATAATAATAATAATAATAATAATAATAATAATAATAAACAAATAAAAAAGAGAAAGGGGTGGGGGAAACGGTTGGCATAAGCCACCGTGTTTTTTTTTTTATTTATTAATAATAACAACACCAATAATAAAAGGAAAATGAAAAAGAAGTTGAGAAAAAGAAGGGGAAAGAAAGAGATTCTTGTTTTTTTTTTTTTTTGTTTTTTTTTTAACTTTGTCTCAATAACGATAAAATGAGGAAATAATAAAGGAAAGAAATAATATGATCAAAAAAGTAATAATGATAAAAGAGAAAATTAAATATTAACTTATTTTTTGGGATTCTTTTCAATAATAAAAAAACTTATCTAATTTGACATATTTTTGGATTATTTTTGAATAAAAATAAAAACTTACCTAATTAGACACATTTTGTGATTTTTGTGAATAAAAGAGAGAAGAACAAATAAAAAGAATCAAAGTGGGATTTGAACCTTTGACCATACACTTGTGACTATTTGGACACTCACTCACCACCAAGTGAACTACTTCACATATTTGATAATAAATGCGACAAAAATTAATATGATAATAAATAAAAGTGGACAAAATTCAGGGTATGACAAATGAATATGAAGTGAGATCTTAGGTCAAAAATTGGGGTATGACAGATGCCCCTATTTTAGTTTCTTCATCCGGAAATATGAAAATGAAATTTTTGTCTTGACGGGATGAAGAGACTTAAATATAGAATACACAATTTTGGACCTAAGATGCCTAAAATGTTTATGATGCAAATGTCATTGTAAGAGGTAAACTACTAACACTGGGGAACAAATTGACAACCATTGTCTACCATCAGTGTTCGATAACTTGATTGACTGTAAAACATGAAAACAACATACGTTGGCTACTGTCAATGTGAGAGAGTAAGGCCAAAATATAAAAGGGGTAATATCGTCTGTTGTCAATGTGAGAGAGCAAAGACACATGAAGAAAAGACATTGTCTGCTGTCAGTGTAAGAGAGCAAGACAGGAAATAAAGACATTGTTTGCTGTCAATGTAAGAGAGCAAGACAAACGATAAACATTGTCCGTTGTCGATGTAAGAGAGCAAGGACATGAAGAAAAGACATCATCCGCTGTCAATGTAGGAGAGCAAGGACATAAAAAGAAAAAGACATTGTCCGCTGTCAATGTAGGAGAGCAAGGACGTCAAAAGAAAAGACATTGTCCGCTGTCAATGTAGGAGATCAATACATGAAATAAAGAGAATGACATTGTCCACTGTCAATGTAAGAGAGCAAGGACACCATAGGAAAATGTATTGTCTGCTATCAATGTAGGAGAGCAAGACGGGAAATAAGACATTGTATGTTGTCAATGTAGGAGAGCAAGACATGAAATAAAGAGAATGGCATTATCCGCTGTCAATGTAAGAGAGCAAGGACACCATAGGAAAATATATTGTCTGCTATCAATGTAGGAGAGCAAGACGGGAAATAAGACATTGTCTGCTGTCAATGTAGGAGAGCAAGACATGAAATAAAGAGAATGACATTGTTCGCTGTCAATGTAAGAGAGCAAGGACACCATAGGAAAATATATTGTCTGCTGTCAATGTAGGAGAGCAGGAAACATAAAGAAAAGATATTGTCTGCTGTCAATGTGGGAGAGCAAGATATGAAATAAAAGGTATTGTTTGTTGTCAATGTAGGAGAGCAAGAACGTCAAAAGAAAAGGCATTGTCCGCTGTCAATGTAGGAGAGCAAGGACGTAAAAAGAAAAGATATTTTCTGCTATCATTGTAGGAGAGCAGGACATATCAAGGAAATATATTTGTCTGCTGTCATTGTAGGAGAGCAAGACGTAGCAAGGAAAAATATTTGTCTGCTGTCATTGTAGGAGAGCAAGACACAACAAGAAAATAATGTCTGCTATCATTGTAGGAGAGCAAGACATAACAAGGAAAAATATTTGTCTGCTGTCATTGTAGGAAAGCAAGACACAACAAGAAAATAATGTATGCTATCATTGTAGGAGAGCATGACTTAAAATGGGGGCATTGTCTGCTGTCAATGTGTGAGAGCAAGACACAAAAGAAAAAGTATTGTCTGCTATCATTGTAGGAGAGCATAACGTAACAAGAAAAGATATTTGTCTTTACCAGACATGCAGGAGATGACTATTTGTGAAACATGTTTGATGGAGACATCCCAGAACCAGACACATTGGGGATGACTCTTTTGTGAAATAGTTGAAGCAAGACACAAGATGGTCAATGCTATCATGTATGAATGATTTGATTAACATGTTGTATGTATGTATGTATGAATTCTTATATACATGTAGGTATGAATGTATTATGTATGTATGAATGTATGAAGTATGTATGAATATGTGCATGAAGCTTGTGTTTGTATGACAGTGTGATTGTATAATAACTGGATGAGAAAAGATTGGGCAGGTAAGATAGGAAGTGGACCGACATAACAGTACAACCACTCGGCAGTCTTCATTGGGGATAACATCATGGCAGATGAATCAAGCAAACATCGGGACCATGCTCGACACAATGTATTAGTTGATGGTGAAATAAACACTCCTTGGGGATAAAGCCCATTAATCAGAAGTCTGACAGAAGTTGCCATTTGTAAACTGAATCACAGTGCTTCCTCATAGATGTGCTTCGGCAGTCATGCTTTGTTTTTTTTTTTTTTTGAATCCCTAACTTCTGCCTGGATCGCCCTTTCGGGATTTTAATCCACCGGGAATATATATATATATATATTTTTGCAGGCCCCTAATTTTTGCCTGGATCGCCCTTTCGGGTTTTCAATCCACCGGGACGCTCTTTTTTGCCTAAGCCGCATTTTCAGGTTTTCGACTTACCGACTTGTTCTTTTTTTTTAGACAAAGCATTTCTTGATTGCATTAGCATTAACAGAATGCGGGAGCTCGTAGCCACTGTCTTGAATCTTCGAAGGGTGTTCCACTGGATGTAAGGACTTGCCCCCTGATTGGCAGGATCCTGAGGTAATTTGCCCCAAGTTAAGAGCGTTTTATGTCGGTTCGCCCTCAATTAGACCTTTTGCTCGAATTTCCTTGACGCCAAATATAAATTTGCAAACAAAATTGTTTTCTTTTGAAAAGTGTTTCTGATGCAATGCCCATGCAAGTTTTGGAATCATATGTAGTGTGTGTAAAAGCAGTTACTCAACAAACAGGTGGACTCAGTTTTTTTTAACAAGAATTTTCGCTGATTATGTTTCCATAGTGAACCTAGCTTCAATTAGGTCTTTTGAGGGTTATAACGTGGCCTGGTTCATGGTTTTGAAAAAAAAAAGGATTATTAGGCTCAAAATATTGTTTTAACCCACCCATTCTTCTTTGATGTCCTTCATTTCTTTATTCAATTAATTCGGCTAACCCCTTAGTTGACAAGAGAATTTTGACAATGATGTTTGAGTTTGACGCTTAGGTCGAAACTTTGATGAGATTCTTGAAGTAGCAGTCACTTCTTTTCATTTACAAGCTTGTTTTCAATTTTTTTTCTTGAAGTAGCAGTCACTTTGATGAGATTCTTGAAGTAGCAGTCCCGTATTTTTGCCTGGACCAATTCTTTTGGATTTTGTGGTCCATCGGGATGCCCCAAATTTTCTTAACGGGCTTTTTGATGTATGATAATTGTGACTGCCATGGGTATTAATGAGTTTTGTCCTCTCATGAGCTTCTCCATTTTAGATGGATCGATCCTCTTGTATTGGGATGTATCATTGAATTAACTGAAAGACTACCCTGCCCCGGGTTAAGATTTAAGGGTTTTTTTTATAGCAGAAAGAACACCAACTTCTGGCCCAAAGGGGTTGAATACGGATTATCTCCTTATTTCTTCAGTGTTTGGGAGATGAAAACAATGCCTTACATCATCAACTGGGTCTTACTAATGAAAGCATATATCAACAATTTTAGTCATTTAGTTTACATCATCCTCCCCTCAAATTTGTTAACATGAAAAGTGAAATGGAAAAGTGTTGCCATTTGTGATGGCACAAGAAAAGAGTGAATACGAATGGATAGATTCCAAAAAATGCATGCTTATTATTTTAGAAACATTGATTAAAAGGTGCAATTTTAAAAGCAAACAAATGCCTGGCAAGAAAGAAATTACAATTTGAAAATAAAAGGCCTAGTGATCCTAGGGACACGTTTCCTGATAATCTTGAATCAAGTAAATAGAGGACCCATGGTTGGCAAAGGATTAACCTGGACATCTGAGTTTGAATCTTTAAAAGATAAAAGGTTGGCTCAGACCAAATTCTTTACCTCTTTTTTAAGAGCATAGCAGTGTTCAACATCATGTCCTGGTGCCCCTTGGTGGAAAGCACATGTGAGGTCGGTACGGTACCAAGCAGGAAGTCTTTCTGGTACATGATGAGGTGGTTTGCTTTGGACAAGGTTTTTTGCAAGCAGAGCAGGAAGCAAGTCTGCATATTTCATTGGTATGGGGTCAAAGGGTTGGGTT
This sequence comes from Trifolium repens, assembly GCA_030408175.1. NCBI lineage: Eukaryota > Viridiplantae > Streptophyta > Magnoliopsida > Fabales > Fabaceae > Trifolium > Trifolium repens. Next base: position 49,026,670 of record CP125842.1, on the reverse strand, counting down.
CTTTGAGGCCGATTTGGATGGTTGAAGGGTTGTTGAGGAATGGGTGAGATAGCAGCAACATGTGGGTAAACCGGATATCCTGATCGGGGTCCTCCGTAGGTTACCATGCCAACCTCTGACTCTTTCTTTTTCAGAAAATTATTGTCAAACTTCTTTGCACTATTAGCCGGGGCATTCTCATTCACCAAACATCCTTCCCGAACTCCTTCCTCGAGACGCATTCTCATTCCTACCATCTCAGTGAAATTGTTTTGCACACTGGCGACCATCTTCTTGTAATAAAATGGACTGAGAGTGTTGAGAAACAACTTGGTCAACTCTTTTTCCTCCAAAGGTGGACGGATTTGTGCAGCAAGTTCTCTCCACCGCTGGGCGTACTCTTTGAAAGACTCTTTTTTTCTTTGGGTCAAAGCCCGAAGTTCATCCCTATCTGGGGCCAAGTAAGAATTGTAGTTATATTGTCGAATAAAAGTACTGGCCAAATCATTGAAAGTGTGGATGAGTAGCTTATCATTGTCGGCCTGAGTTGACATTTTTCTTGCATACATCACCAAATGAGATCTAGGGCAAGTGCTCCCCTTATATTTCTCGAAGTCAGGGACTTTGAATTTGTGTGGAATTACAACATTGGGAACCAAACAGAGTTCATGCGCATTTTGACCAAACAATTCTTTTCCGCGGAGAGCCCTCATCTCTCGCTGTATCTCATTGTACTTATATCTTAGGTCATCCACCTTGTCAAATGGTTCTACACTTTCAGTACGAAAGATAGGTCCCTGATCTTGCTGAATGGAGTGGACATGGGGTGATGAATAAGTCATTGTAGCTTGAGGAAAAGATAGGATAGGCGGAGGAACCGGCGCTGCTTGTTGTGGAATAGAGGCTTGAATTTCAGAAACCACGGGACGAAATCCTTCACCGAACACATGTAGCGGCATGTAAACTGAGGAGTGCTAGTTAGCACAGTTGAAGTCGGTTGAAGCAAAGAAGTGTCGGTGAGCTGAGGGACCGATACCTGAGCTTGAGCTTGAGCAGCCAATATACCATTCATCATAGTAGTTAACCTCTCTATGTCATCTTTCATGGATGTCACTTCTTTACGAAGAGCCTGATTCTCTTGTTCAAGATGATCCATTTTTCCTTAAGTTGGATCGAGTGTTGTACATACGGGTAGACTTGTAATGAATACGTCGGGCCACTTTTCCTTTGACTGAGGCAGAGAGAGAACAAGATATGAGACTCGGTTTTGAAACTTATGAATGCAGTTTGATGCATGATATGTTTATGCTAAAATATGCAAGGTTTTATTTTATCGAAGAACTTATAAATCAATTGTAAACATTGTAGAGAACATTCATTATACTTGATAATCAAAAACATTACAAAATAATTCTCTTTTTTTCTTCTTACAAGATCCATGTTCACAAAAATTTGTTTAAGTCCTTCGATATTTAGATGAAAAAAGAAAGTTTATGAATGAGTGCATGCATGCATGATTATGCTAAAATTAAAACATAGTGAAAACATGATGGGTTTAAGTTCATAATGTTGGAGTCGAGGGTAAACACGCTTTTTGTCAGGACTAAGGTTTCACATGTACCTGTATCACGGGTTCTAATAAGTTCCCAAAGTTATAAACCTCTTTCAGAAGTCATTGGTCACAGAATTACTTCTGATTCCAACAACGTCCGTAGGAAAGTCTCGTTTGGGTGTAGTATCGCGTATCAACCAAGTTAAGATTACTCTTAATTAGTCACCGCACTACGTCCTAAAAGCCAAAATGGGTTAAATGTAACTCTAAAGGTCCATAGCTTCGTCGGTTCCTCGAAAATAGAACGCCAATCACAATTACTTATGTTGACATTGTTACTTCCAAGGTTCCTCGGCTAAGTGTGGTTATCACATATGCCAACCCCGAAATTCACTCTCGGATAGGCATTATGAACATTACCACTATCATATCTTATGATTCCCTCAAGTCCGGGTGTAGGACTTATCTCACCACTCACGTTTAGAAAATAAAAATATATGCACATATTTACAAGCAAGAATAAAACACAAAGATAAAGAAAAACAAGTTAGGCACAACTCTCTTAGGGGGAGTCCCCAGTGAAGTTGCCATTTCTGTCGCGGTGATTTTCGGATATCAAAACTATTGATTAGTTTGACTCGCAAATTATGATTCACCACCGAGCTTTTATTTTTCCAAGGAAAAGGGGAAAAGTTCGAAATAACCCTATTTTTTAGAGATTAAAGGTTTGGGGGTTGGTTACGTTAAGGGAAGGTATTAGCACCCTAAACGTCTATAGTACTCTATAGAAACCTCTTGTTTTTTATTTATCTTTGTGCTAAAATTACTTATTTGCTTGTAAATAAAAAGCCAAAATGTAAAAAACTAAAGTGATGATTGAAAAAAGAAAATAGAAAAAAGTTTTTTTGTTATATTGATGATGAAGAGAAGGAAAAAAATGTTTTTGCTATTTTTATTGATTTGGGAAGACGCGAAGTCTTTTGCACTACGTACCCGTAAGGATCAAAATCCCGTAGTTCGGGGTAAAAAGCCGAGTGATTTGTTTGATTGATTTTAGAGTTAGAGAAAAAAAAAGGAAATTTTTTTTTAGAAAAGGTAAGAGGCCGAAATGGCATAGAAAAATGAAGTGTGATGTTGTTTGATTTTAAATTGTGAAGAAAAGTCTAAATATGATATAAATTGATTGAAGTTTGATTTGGAAAAAAGGACGGAATCACTTGGTTTGAAATCCAAGGTTCATTAATAAAAAAATATTTTTGATGAGATTTTTGAATATTTGAATGTTTTTTGTGATTTTGTTTGTCATAAAAAAAAACTAAGCGCGATAAAAAAAAAAAACTAAACGCGAGAAATTTCATAATGATATTGGATCAAGATGAAAGTCCCCTTTTCCTTGGAGTATTTTCGTTTTTTGACATAAAGCAAATAAATAAATATGCATGCAATGCAACTTCTCATTTATATTTACATCAACCCTAAATACATTCTAAATCACAATTAAAATAAATGAAAGAACATGTATGATACCGAAAAATAAAGAAAAAATAGAAATAAAAATTAAACAAAATATAAAGGGTAAATGAGTAAAACAAGGGTGCATTAGCAAAATACAGGGGCTAGGCCCAAATCCAATCTGCAAAAAAAAAAATTAGTCCACACACAAATAACAAAAAAAGAAATAAATAAAAATAAAAAAAAGAAAAAGAAATCAAGGGGAGGTGCGTCAAGTAACTCAGGGGGGTGCATAAAGCAATTCGCAGCTGGGGGTGCATGGAGTAATTGGGGGGTATGCGGAGTAAGATAGTATATGTTTGTTTTTTTTTTCCACAGAGAAACATTATTATTCATTCAGTTGTAACAATTTTTCTCTCTCTTTTCTTTCTCTCTCTCTTTTCTCTCTCTCACGGTATCTCTATTCTCTCTCACATCTCTCTCACTCATGTTCATCATTCAAGCCAAGAATACATGAAGTTTCCGGTTCCGTTCAAGATTCCGGTGGTGGTGACGGCGGCCGGCGCGGCGGCGCCATCACCGGTAACAAAAAAAACATTTTTTTAAAAAAAAAAAAGAAAACCTTTTTCTAAGATGTTTTTCTACCTAGATTTCGGAATTCAAACTAGTTTTTAAAAAAAGCTTGAGAAATTCTAAATCTAGATTTTAAATTTCGGAAGAAAAAAACCAAACTTTCTACCTTTTTTTCTTCTCTGTTTGACTTTTCTTCTTTATATTTTTTCGTTTTTGTTTTGGTTATGGGTGGTGTTTGTGACTATGTGATTTGGTTAGATGAGAGGAAAAGGGTTTTGAAATTTTCTCTTCCTGAGTTATTTTGCTATCGCTGTTGATAAAGAAAAAGTTGGCTCCCTTTGCTTCTGATTTTTGGTCCTAATTTATAGAGAAATTTGCCGCTTTCTTGGACCAATGGATGATTTTTATGTGATGATGAGAGTTTGGTTTGGGAAGACAAATTGGTTTAAAGGTCTGAAAAGTTGTTCACCTTTTGATTGAGTGTAAAGAGGAAGGCTTGTGTTGAAGAAAGTTTTTGAAAAGTTATGTTGTAGTGTTGTTGTTCTGTTACTGACTTCTTTTTTTGTTTAATAATAATAATCTATACTAATATATAAAGGGGATTCAAATTTTTGGATGGCTTTTTTGTTATTCCAATTTTACCCTTAAAAAATAATTTCCACATCAAAATAGATTTTCAGTTTTTTTAGTAAATAATTTTTTTTCTTCTTAATAACTAAGCACAAATTGTAGGTTTTTAGTTTTTTATAGTAAAATTAGAATATATTTTTTCTTCTTAATAACTAACCATAACAAACAAAAAAGAGGTTACATAGTTATCAATTAACAAAGTCTAGTAAAAATTAGATTAAGTAATTATTTATATTTGCACAATACAGAATATCGATCACACACGAAGAAAAAAAAATATTGATTACACAAACAGGCACGGAACGTGCCCGTTTGACGGCTAATAATAATAATAATAAACAAATAAAAAAGAGAAAGGGGTGGGGGAAACGGTTGGCATAAGCCACCGTGTTTTATTTTTTTTTTTATTTGTTTTATTTTTTTTTGTTTTATTAATAATAACAACACCAATAATAAAAGGAAAATGAAAAAGAAGTTGAGAAAAAGAAGGGGAAAGTTTGTTTTTTTTTTTTTTTTTAACTTTGTCTCAATAACGATAAAATGAGGAAATAATAAAGGAAAGAAATAATATGATCAAAAAAGTAATAATGATAAAAGGAAAAATTAAATATTAACTTATTTTTTGGGATTCTTTTCAATAATAAAAAAACTTATCTAATTTGACATATTTTTGGATTATATTTGAATGAAAATAAAAACTTACCTAATTAGACACATTTTTGTGATTTTTGTGAATAATAGAGAGAAGAACAAATAAAAAGAATCAAAGTGGGATTTGAACCCTTGTGACTATTTGGACACTCACTCACCACCAAGTGAGCTACTTCACATATTTGATAATAAATGTGACAAAAATTAATATGATAATAAATAAAAGTGGACAAAATTCAGGGTATGACAAATGAATATGAAGTGGGATCTTAGGTCAAAAATTGGGGTATGACAACACCTATATCCATTTCTTTCTCAAATTATTCTACAAAAAGAATAAAGGGTAAAATGGAAAATATATTAATTTGTAGGGGTAGAGGTATAATTGTTGGGGTAAAAAAAAAATTCCTAAGACTTGATCATGATACTATCAAACAATAATGAGTATTTGCAAGATATATAGAGTAGGTGTAGCTTTCATATTTGTTTTGGTTAATTATTTATATTTGTTACATATAGATGCATCTTTCAATATATCACTATTGACATAAAACACGGGGACAAAAGCAAATCCTTTGGTTGCATTATGTAAATTAGCATTTGTCTAAATTTATTGATGCATCTTTCATTATATCTTTCAATATATCACTATTACTATATAAAGTATTGTAAGCGTTGGCGAGATGAGATTTCGAATAAAGGTTCGAATGATGGTGGATCGGAGATGGCGGCGGTGGTCGGTTTGTCTGACGATGGTAGCGGTGATGGGTGGTCGGATGATGGTAGGGTTCGACTTGGTGAAGGGTGTCGTATGACGGGACAGGGACATGTTGGTAGCAGGAGGGAGGAAGCAGACTTGGGAAGGGATGTGTCAGTTACAAATCCCACTCTTTTGGGAAACTTTTCAAATAAAGTCAACAAAGGGGGATTTGACACGTTGGGTGTTTGTGAAAAGCCTAGGTTTGATGGGGACCTTACTAACAAAGTGCAAGGGAGATGGGATATTGTGCCTGTCCATTCTTTTGTGGCACGTGATCTTGGAGATGGTGTTCAGCAATTGCTGGGGTCAAAGGAAGCTGGCGGTTCGGTGCAAAGTGGGCCTGGGTCGGGTAGGCCCAGTGTTTTAAGAACTAATAAAGGAGATTTTCCTTTAGCGGTGTGTAGGGGAGGGGTGGATAGTAATTCTGTTTTTATGGGCCAAGTGAACAATGCAACTTGTAGTCCAGCAGATTCTATTGAGACCCATTCTGTTTCTTTCTCTTCTAAGGAGGTGGGGGCCACAGTTCATCTTGATGTTGGTATTGCAAATTTGTCTGACAGAGGTGATGTTATTAAAAACAACAGGAAACATCCCAAATTCCATCACTATGGCAGTAAATTCTTGAATTTCCAAAGATACATTCAAAGGAAAGGGGAGCGAATGAAGAAGAAAAAGTTGGCCAGAAAAGATCAGAGAAATGCTAAAGCTCATATTCCGGTAGATTCTGACCCGATTCAGTGTTCTTGCGGAAGAGACGAAGAAGGAGGGAGGAGGACGGAGGAGAATCCGATGGGTATCTCTTTGGAAGTGGTTCTTCCGTGTGGAGGGGCGGCTAATGGTTTTTATCCTTCGACGGTATCTAGCCTTGTGGCGGTGGATGAGGGCTTTGAAGGTGGGGGTGCTCGGAATCATCAGAATGTGGTGGTGAGTAACAGAGCCAGTGTGACTAGTACAGATGGGGGTGAGGAGGATAGGAGAAGAAGTCAAGCACATCATGTCATTGATATTCTTGAGGATGTTGGGATGAATTTCATAGGGGATGTGGAGGCAAATGTGCAGAGATTAATGGAGTTTGAGGTGCGGGACGGTCGTGAGTTGGTAGCTTGGGAACAAGGACAAACTCATCAATGATAATTTGTTCTTTCAACATTAGAGGTTTAGGAAGTAGAGTGAAGAAGAGGAAAATTTGGGAGTTGGTCCGAGTGGAGAAACTTGATTTTTTAGCAATCCAAGAGACGAAGATGGAGACAATTTCTGACACATTTGTTGCTAACTTATGGGGATCTGAGGATTTTAATTGGGCCTTTCTTCCGGCGGAAGGCAATAGTGGTGATATCTTGTCCATTTGGAGTAAGGTAAAAGCTTCGCTTGTTTTTACTTTTATTGGAGTTGGTTTTGTGGGTGTGTGTTTGGATATTGTTAATGAAGATAGAAGATGTTTTGTCGTTAATGTCTATGCCAAATGCAATTTTGGTGCTAAGCGTCAATTATGGAATGATATTCTTATGTCTAAAAGGGGGTTTGGAGATGGGTTGTGGTGTGTGTTGGGTGATTATAATTCGGTTAGAGATAGTAGCGAAAGTAGAGAGGTGGGACAAGTGTGGAGTGGTGGTGTTTCCTCGGAAATGGTGGCTTTCAATTCTTTCATTGAGAATCTTGATTTGGTGGATATGCCGCTTGTGGGAAGAGATTTTACTTGGTTCCATCCTAACGGTATATCGATGAGTAGGTTGGATCGGCTTCTTATTTCAAGTTCTTGGGGGGATGTGTGGGGTGCTCCTACGGTGTGGGTGTTGTCGCGGGATGTGGCGGATCATTGTCCACTCATTCTCAAATATAGTAATTCGAATTGGGGCCCAAAACCTTTTCGTTTCAATAATTTTTGGCTCCAAAATAGCTCCTTTAAAGAGCTAGTTTCGAATGCTTGGGGAGCTCAAGTGATTGAGGGGTGGATGGGTTTTGTTCTTAAAGAGCGTTTAAAAAGGTTGAAAGTGTGGTTATTAAGGAGTGGAATGGGATTACTTATAGAAGAACGGAAGAGGAAAAGCAAAATCTCATTGATGAGATTATGTCCTTGGATAGAAAAAGTGAAACTTTGGGGTTGCTAGATGTAGAGGTGGTAAGGAGGAAAAAACTTTTTGATGACTTGTGGCATATTCTCAAAAGTATAGATGCTATGGCTTTTCAACGGTCGCGTTCAAAGTGGTTGAAAGAAGGTGATTTGAATTCTAAATTTTTTCATAATTGTATTAAATCTAGATTGCGTAGAAATATGTTGGTGGCGTTGAGGACTCAACATGGTTGGGTGGAGGGACCGAGTCAAGTGAGAGAAGAGGTGGTGTCTTATTTTCGCAACCATTTTAGTAATGAAGAGTGGCCCCGGCCAAATCTTGATGGTATTGTTTTTCCCCAAGTGTCACTTGAAAAGATGAGTTTGTTGACGGATATTTTTACCCTTGATGAAATTAGTGAGGTGGTGAGGGGTTGTGATGGGTCGAAGAGTCCGGGCCCGGATGGTTATAATTTTGCTTTTGTGAAACATTTTTGGAACTTAATGAAACATGAAGTTCGGATAATGTTTGATCAATTTCATGGTAATGAATGTCTTCCAAAGTGCTTGTCGTCTTATTTTCTTACCCTCATCCCAAAGGTAAGATCCCCTCAAGCCGTGAGTGATTTTAGACCGATTTCTCTCCTTGGATGTCTTTATAAAATGGTGGCTAAAGTGCTTGCTTTGCGGCTTGCGATTGTTTTGGGGGATTTGATCCCAAAAACGCAATCGGCCTTTTTGAAAGGGAGACAACTTGTCGAGGGTGTAGTGGTGATAAATGAAGCTATTGATTTCGCGAAAAAAAGTGGTAAAGATTGTCTTATTTTTAAAGTGGATTTTGAAAAGGCTTATGACTCGGTAGATTGGGGTTTTTTGGATTATATGCTTCGAAGATTTGGTTTTAATACTAAGTGGAGGGGGTGGATGAAAGCATGTGTGTGTACCGGTTGTATGTCTATTTTGGTTAATGGAAGCCCAACGGAGGAAATTAATATTAAAAAGGGATTGAAACAAGGAGACCCCCTAGCCCCTCTTTTGTTTCTTTTGGTGTCGGATGGTTTGGGTGCACTTATGAGGAAAGCGGTGGAGAGGGGTCGTTTTAAACCTTTTTGTGTCGGTAGAAATAATATGCAAATCTCAATGCTCCAATACGCGGATGACACGCTTTGTATTGGAGAAGCCACGGTGGATAATTTGTGGGCCATTAAATCGGTATTAAGAGGTTTTGAAATGGCGTCGGGATTAAAAGTGAATTTTTGGAAGAGTTGCATTATGGGTGTAAATGTTTCTAATGAGTTTCTCGATATGGCTTCCGGTTTTCTTAATTGTCGTATAGGACAAATTCCGTTTATTTATCTTCGCTTACCGGTGGGTGCAAATCCGCGTTTGGTCTCTACGTGGTCTCCGATGTTGGATGTTATAAGGAAGCGGTTGGGGTCATGGGGAAATAAATATGTGAGCTTGGGTGGGAGAATTGTTCTTATTAATGCCGTGTTAAGTTCGATTCCGATTTTCTTCCTTTCCTATATGAAATTGCCGGTCAAAGTTTGGAGGGAGGTAGTCAAAATTCAACGGAACTTCCTTTGGGGTGGTTTATCTTTGAAGAGGAGGATTAGTTGGGTGAAATGGGAAGATATATGTAGAAGTAAGAAAGAAGGTGGTTTGGGAATAAGAGATTTACGAGTGGTTAATTTGAGTTTATTAGCAAAATGGAGGTGGAAACTTTTAACAAATGAAGATGAGGTTTGGAAGAATGTGATGGTGGCGAAATATGGAGAGCATGTGTTAGGGAATGTTAGGTTGGAAGCTATCTCGGATGGTGTTCCTTGTTCTACTTGGTGGAAGGATTTGTGTTGTTTGGATAGTCATGGGGAGTGGTTTAGGCAAGTGGTGACAAAGAAAGTGGGGCGTGGGAATTTGTGTAGTTTTTGGAAGGACATTTGGGTGGAAAACCAATCTTTGGAGCAACGTTTCCCGCGTCTTTTTAGTATTTCGACTCAAAAGGATGAGGTGATTTCGGAGGTAGGAAGTTGGAGGGATGGGGTGTGGAGATGAGAGCTTCGTTGGCGTAGGCGTTTTTTTGTGTGGGAGGAACATTTGTTGCATCAATTGGAGGCCATAATCAATAATGTTCTTATTGTTGATATCGATGATACATGGGTGTGGAACCCGAATGTGAATGGCGGTTTTTCGGTGAAATCTTTGTATGTCTATCTTGCAAGAGAGCTTTTGCCCCAAAATACTCTCTCACAATCGGCACAATTTGCGTTCAATCACTTATGGAAGACGGCGGTTTCTTCGAAAGTTTGTGCTTTTGTGTGGCAATTGGTGTTGGATAGAATCCCAACTAGGGAGAATTTATGTAGGAGAAGGATTTTGCAGACCGAAGAGATTCGGTGTCCTCTGTGCAATGGCGCTGTGGAGTCGGCCCGACATTTATTTTTACACTGTTCTTTTACTTCAGCTGTTTGGTATGGTGTAAACAGGTGGCTTGGTGTGGTTGTCGTACCTCCGCTCGAGATAAGTATGTCGTACGAGCAGCTGGTGGCGTGCGGCTCGAATAAAAATATCAGACGGGGTTTTTCGACCGTGTGGATGGCGTTTTTGTGGGTTATTTGGAAGACTCGGAATAATTGGGTTTTTAAGAATGTGACCGCAACTGTAGATGAGGTGTTGGATTGTGTGCAAAGGCTTTCATGGCAGTGGTTCTTGAATAAGGGTGCTAGGAATTCGTGCTTGTTGTATGAGTGGATTTGGAATCCTTGCGATTGCATGATAGGATGATTTGCTGCTTTTGGTTGGTTTTTTCGGCCTTTGCTGTGTTGGGGCAGGTTTCTTGCGTTTTCCTGGGGCTGTGTTTTGCTCCTGTTGCTGCTGTTCTGTTTTTTTTGCTTTTTTCTTAGTGTTTTTTGGCTCTGTTTTGCCATTGTTTGCCTCTTTGTTTCTGCTCCTGTATTGCTTCATGTTGTACTCTTGGTTTTCCTTGCCTCTTAGCACTTCTTGTGCTTGGTAGTGCCTTAATAAATTATTTGCAATTCAAAAAAACTATATAAAGTATATTATAATATAGTTGCATTATGTAAATTTTCATTTATCTAAATTTATTAAGTACATTATCTATAATTGAATAATATAAATGAATTGTTCCGGTTGCACCCCGTGCATAAAAACTATTATTCTAACAAATAAAAACTTCAAACTGTGGCCAACAAATCAAATAAACTCCAACCAATAAATTTAGCTCAACACAAAGCTTGCATACTCTATAGTGCATAAGTAAAGTTGCATCAGCAATTAAATTAAGAGATTACGTTTTGAAGCTTAAATAAATACAGATAAAACTTTTTTAAAGTGATTAAGTGAACAATCCTCTATAGTGCACAAATAAAGTTGCATCCACATCAAGTTTAAAATGCCTTATGAATTAAACCACTTAAATGCAATGATAATTATATTCTTTAGCATCACCTGACAAAAATAAATTGCAATACTCCGGATATATGAACTACTTTTGACGTCATTTAATTACGAACAACAAGACTCTGGCATCCAAACTTGAGCACACAGGCATTGGGTTTGTTCTATATATGCTCTAATGGTAAAAGATTAAAAACAAATCAAAATACAAATATTGAAATCAAGCAAATCTACCACTGGGCATGATAACCAGACTAAATGAGATACAGCCTACAAGTTGAAAGGAGCCAAACACATATCATGATAGACGAATAGTGCAGACAATTTTTACGACAGCGAAATCTCAAATCTGATACTAGAGAGCACAACCATGTGGTGGAAGAGAATAGAAATTTAGGACCAAGCTCAGGTTTGACTACAAGAATTCCATGTATTTCCTGCAAAAATATTGGTAGGAATGGAGCCCAATTTCGTAGGAATTGTAGCATTTCCTACCACAGTTCCTATTCCTCGGCATGTGTCAATACAGTTCCTACCAAACTTCGTAGGAAGCGTTTTTTATATTTAAAAAATATGAAAAATAGATTTCAGAATGCAAATGGCGCCTAAAATGAAATTTTAATTTTACCCCCAAAATATTTAAATTTTCATAACAAAATTTGAATTTTCCGCTTAAAAATTCAAAAAATTTGCCAAAACATTTCCTACGAAAATTTTGTAGGAAGGGTACAAAAAATATTAAAAAAAAATTTGGCTCCAAAAATAAAAATTTCTACCAAAATATTATTATTGCACTAAAAATATCAAATTTTTAAAATAAAATTGAAATTTCAACCTAAAATTTTAAATTTTTGCAAAAAATATGAAAAAATTAGCAACAAAGAAAAATTACCCAAAGAAAATTTGAAAGAGAACTAAAAAATTATCTTGTGAGAAACTTATGTTGTGTTAAATGTGATAAATAGAAAATATTTTTGAAGTGGTAGAATTGAAGAATAAGAAATAAAATGTAAGATGAAAGAAAGAAGATAGAAAGATGTGTTGTAGAAGATAATGTGTAGAAAAAGAGGGTTGAATGAATGTTGAAGGAAAAAATATTGAATGTGTCGAAAAAACAATGAAAGTTTTTTAGATGTTTGAAATTGAATGAAAGTGTTGAAAGGATGAAAGTGAAAAAGATGAATGGGTTGAAGAAAAGTGGGAAGATGAATGGATTGAAAATGGGTTGAGGAAAGGATTTCATGAAAGTGTTGAAAGAATTTGTTGAAAACAATTTGAAGTGAGAAGGTGAATAGTGAAAAAATTTGTAGTGTAAAGTGTGTTATATATAGAGTAAAAGGTGACTTTTCATTTCTCACGAAGCTTTTCAAAGTTGGATTTCATTTCCTACGAATATTCCTACTTGTAGGAAACGTATTTTCAAATTTCCCCCAAAATTTTCATTGTGATTCCCAAGGAAATAGTTTCCCACCCAAATTTTCATTTTTGGTATAAAAATGTCTAAATTAATTTATATAATTAAACAAATTCAATATAAAAGTTAAAATAATTACACTTGTAAACAAAATACTTGTACCAAAAAAAAAACATGATGTTGAAATCAAAGTTAAATGGATTCAAATTTAAAATGTGAAGTAAAATTCGTCGATATTCAAAATATTATTATTACAAAACATTCAAAATACGATTACTTGACAATAATATAAATGACTAATTTCAATCGTCGACATCCTCACTATCAGACTCATTTGAGGCCGCATCATCAATAGAGTTAGTTTGGTCATTTGGAGCATTCCTGGACGAAGAAGCCATTTGCCTAAAATACTTATCCATTTATCTTCTCTGCTCATCCATTGCTATTCTAAATTGTTCGTTCATCATAGCTCTTCTTTCTTTAGCTTCTCTATCAAGGCAGTCCAACCTATCTTGCATCCGCGGGCTTGATACCTCGGTGCGTTGCAAAATTCACACTCCTCTAGCGCACCATCATTCAAAAATCCAACATTCTCTAATGAGCTATGACATCTTCTGGACTCTGAATCAACCCACACGAGCATTTAATACAGGGACATATTATCCCTCCCTCACTTTTAACAGTTTCTTGCGACATCGTGTAAATAACAAATTCTTCAACTCCATTCTTAAAATGCGCTTTAATTGTCCTTCCACCTGAATATTTTCTATCATATATCCAACTTCGATGACATAGATATTGATCCATCTACTGCGTATATAATTGATATTAATTGAGATTAGTTAGTTTATATTTTTTATTTGTCACTAACATGTAAATATCTAACACGTCGTTGACATTTATTCAAATTAGTTTATTTTTTTATTTGTTGTACGAATTACGTGTAAAAATCAAACACGTTATATTTTTACTAATAAACTATAATTTTTTTTAAAACCACTAAAAGTTTTTTATTAAGTATATATCTTAAAAAAAATCATTTTTACTAACTAGACTTGACTAGGGCTCAAAAATAAACAGTATAGACCCAATAATAAGATGACACAATCACTCAACCCATATAATTCAAAAAAGAAACTTGGCGGGAAAAATATTGTCAGGCGACGTAGTGTAATAGCGGCGCCCTCGCCATAAAAGGTAACAGTTGGCAAACAACTTTGTACAGCCTCACAACGTGAGAAAAAATAACCACCCCCACCTCCATGATTGACATCGTAATAGGAAGGAAACCACCCATCATCTCCATTGAGAGACAGTGGTGGAAGAGAAAATCGCCACGATCATGGGGTATCCATGACGTGGCCAGTAACAGTCGCTAGAGGGAAAATCTCTATAAATAGAAGCTCACAATTCATCGTAAAGGGTTCACAATTTTTATATCTCAAGAAATATACATTTCACCTATACGGTCCATATAATATAATAACATTTATTTTTACTAACTAATATTTAAGTTTATTTTAATCTAAAACTATAATATAACATATTTATTAATAAATATATCTACTAATTAACATTTTTTTTTGGTCAAGTAGCCTAATGGCTTGAAATTCCACCTTTAAGGTAAATAAATGGGATGACCCGGGTTCGAACCCGGATCCCCCGCATAATAATGCAAATGTCCACCAATTGAGCTAAACTCATGGGACTACTAATTAACATTTCTATTACTAATGATAATATCCTCTTTATCTAACAATTTAATTAATAATATATAATTAAATATATTAACGATTAAAGTTGTGCACTATAAATATGACAGTGGTAAAATAGGTCATTTATTTTGAAACAGAGTGAGTATAGGAACAAACAAACAATGCTTGAAGAAGAAATATATATAGGCGCAGCATATAGGCGACTAGGTGTTGTCACGCACAAAAATTTCTGACAATTACGTTTCCTACCCAAATTTCGTAGGAACTATTTTTTAAATTAAATAAAAAAAAGATCTTCTACCGTTAAAGTTGTGTGTCAGAGATTCAATTTCCTACCAAGTTAAATTTCATAGGAAATGTTTGTAGGAAATAGAAGAAATTCTTATTGCAAGACAAACCAAACAAAACATCGCATAGAGCAGTTACAAGGTTCTATGAGAGCAATCTTCCACCAAATAAGAACAATAACGCGTAAAAACAATGGTTGCAGTTGCTCAACTCATCAAGATCTTCCACCTAATGTGCTACAATCATAGAAAATGGAACCCCCTGGGCTAGACAATAAGGTTTTATTTAAAAAAGAAAGAAGTGAACAGGACGAGTACAAACTTCATTCATTTATTACAAACATTTCTTGTAGGTGGACACAGTTTAGAAACCATCATAAGCAATTTGAAAGGCAAGAGCCACGCCGTCGGGCATTTTGGTGGTATGGAACTTAAGCTCCTCCAGAGATGGTGCTGTCTTACCCCCTCCTCCTAAAATGAGGTCGATCAAGAGACCACTTACCGCAACAAACAACAGACCTGCCACAGTGCCAGCCACGAACCCAGCCAATGATACAAAGAACACACCTAGTTCCACGTTTAACATTGCCTCTGTCACTGCCCCTTCAACTGCCACTTGAACGGCAAAGGCACCAATCTCTGATACCGCCTCGAACGATTTGGTCAGCACAGCCTCAATCTTGTGTTCTACAGTAAATATGTCCCATACCATCAATCCAGCGCTCACCACCAACACTGCAATCCCAAGTCCTGCACTTGCCAATTCAAGTTTTGGGATTGATGCTCTTCCAGATTCCCCGATGATACTATTATACACCTGTGATTAGTTGGATAAATTAAATCCTTGTGTTACTTTATTGTGTAAATCATAATGTTAATATATAAATAGTGCAAAAGTCATATTTTGAGATCGGAAAATATGTAGTACTATTTTATATTGTACACCTATTACTTTGTGAATGTATACCTCGAGCTTTTGTGCTTCTTCCAGGCTCTCAAATTCACCTTCATAACCAAGCTGGTTCTTATGTCTGTAGGCAATCAACAATAAAATTGTTGCTTGTTATCCTTGGTGACCAAAATAATGACAATCATAATCATGTAGCCTTATTGATCCTAAATAAATATTATTTTGAACATAATTTCCCTAGAATTATTGAATATAAATAAGCCAAGAAGAATAGAGCCTTACTTCTTCACAAGGTCGGGAAATTTGATGCCTTCTTGCTTGAGCACCATGGAGTAAGCTTTAGAGAGAGCTCGAGATGAGCCACTCTTACACTTGTTTGTGTACTCCCACATACATTGCTTGTACTTGGACACTTCCTTAGCCAAAAGGCCTTTCTTAGATACGTTTTTAGGGTCGAGCTCCTGAAGTTCAGTAACCAAGGAGTTGAAGTGAGTCTTAATTTTGTCGATACAAGTCACTCGTAAGCTACAGTTCCTAATCGATTGCATACTCATATTGATCCCATATTTAATATAATCGTGGATTTCCTTGGCAATGTCGGCCTTCTTCTCGTCTCCCTCAAACTTCTTATTAAAATTTTCACCATCTTGAAGCAGGCTTACGACTTTATCATAAGCTCCATTGCATTCTTTCAGGTATTTGACACGTTCAGGCTGTGACTTAATTCTTTCCACGAGTGGCTCTTCTTGATTCAATAGTGTTGGACATGCCTTGAAATCTCAGTTACAAGAAGTCGGAAAATTCTGAAGAACATCTGCCAGCAAGCGCGCGGCGCCAGGAGAGGCCTCGCTTGGCCTGTGGGTTCTGTTGTCTGGCGCGGGGCGCGGACGGGCTGGCGCGGGGCGCGGGCTCGTATTGGTTTGCTGATTTTGTGGAAAAATATGTTTTGAAGAATATCTGACTTAGATTGTGTTTGTTTTTAAATATTAGATATATTTAAAAATAATAGGAGATTTGGTTTTATTTTAAAAGATTTGTTTTAAAATAATAGGCATATATTTTTCTATAAATAGAGAGTGCTTTGTTCATAGAAAAAAATAAAGAGAGCAAATAGAAACAAGATGTAGGGAATTAGGGTTTGCCACCACACAAGGCTAGGGTCTTAGGATCCTAGGGGTTTGGGCAAATCATTCTTGGGATCATCTTGTGGGATCACCTTGGGTAGACTAGGTAAAATTGAGTCTCTTGGCCACGTGAAGAGATTCGGGATTTTGGGTAGAATTAGGATTAATTCTTGTAACCCTTATGGGAATCTCTTGTAAAGTGACTTCTTTGATCTAGTGGAACGGAGAGTTGCTCTCTCCCCCAGACGTAGGTTCATTAACACCGAACTGGGTAAACAATATTATTGTGTTCTTCTCTTTTGTTCTTGAATTATTTACTTTCATCATCTCTATCAGCTTTATTTGGTTACTTGGTTAATTTGCTCCACACATCAAATTTCATTGGTGTGATTTATCGTCGAATTCACAACAATTGGCGCCCACCGTGGGGCAATGATCAAATCGATAATCAGGTACCATGGGTTCTAAGTTTGATATTGAGAAATTCACCGGGAATAACGACTATGGGTTGTGGAAGGTGAAGATGAGAGCTGTGTTGATTCAGAACAAGGGTTGAGGCGTTAAAGGGAGAAACACGGTTGGAATAGTTTTGCAAATTGCAAGGTGAAGTTCATAGGGGAAGTATCGGGTTTGAGACTTTGGTGGAGGAATTTCACTTTAAGGTGGAGGAGTTTCATCTTGAGGTGGAGGCTTCCGATAGTGGGACTATAGGAAGAGAAACAACACTAATTCTTGGCTATCTAGTAGGAGATAGGGAGGAGAATGGTAGTGTTGCACCGAAGGGGTACGACTATGTACCTTGTGGGGTTTGTTTCAATTGTGGCTGAAGAAGTGCAAAACTTGGAATAATCTTCAGGGAGGCAATTGAAAGCAACCTTGATCAAACTTGGGAACTTGTAGGACTGCTGGAGGTAGTTGGGTGCAAGGGGAGTTTGATGTTGCAGCTTGTGGAACCGCCTAAAATTCCAAGGTTGGTTCGGAGCCAAGCAATACTTCGAGAGGACGGAGGGCACTCCGGGGGTCGAAGGGTGGTGAGGCTTGTAGGGCTGTCCTAAAAATCCATGGATAGTCGGAGGCAAGCAATTCTTCAGGAGGACGGACAGGTTCAATCCGGGGGCTGAAGAGGGTAAGGTGGAGCTTGTAGGACTATCTAAAATTCCGGTGATAGTTGGATGCAAGCGTTTCTTCGAGAGTACGGAACTGAACACTCCGGGGGTCGAAGAGGTAGCGGTGAATCTTGTGGGTGCTACCAAACATCCTATGGTAGTGGGAGACAAGATCTTCATGAGGGCGGAAGACATTCCGAGGGATGAAGGGGAGGTACATCTTGTGGGAAGCAAGTGGAGGATGGTGCCTCTGTCGAGGTTCAAGTGGGACTTGGCCAGTGATCTTGGATAGAAGATTCAATATGGAGAGAGCAACACGGTGGTTGATTGGATCACCATCGATTTAAAGGCAAGGTGGAGAATTGTTGGATATGCCTTGAAATCTCAGTTACAAGAAGTCGGAAAATTCTGAAGAACATCTGCCAGCTAGCGCGCGGCGCCAGGAGAGGCCTCGCTTGGCCTGTGGGTTCTGTTGTCTGGCGTGGGGAGCGGACGGGCTGGCGCGGGGCGCGGGCTCGTATTGGTTTGCTGATTTTGTGGAAAAATATGTTTTGAAGAATATCTGACTTAGATTGTGTTTGTTTTTAAATATTAGATATATTTAAAAATAATAGGAGATTTGGTTTTATTTTAAAAGATTTGTTTTAAAATAATAGGCATATATTTTTCTATAAATAGAGAGTGCTTTGTTCATAGAAAAAAATAAAGAGAGCAAATAGAAACAAGATGTAGGGAATTAGGGTTTGCCACCACACAAGGCTAGGGTCTTAGGATCCTAGGGGTTTGGGCAAATCATTCTTGGGATCATCTTGTGGGATCACCTTGGGTAGACTAGGTAAAATTGAGTCTCTTGGCCACGGGAAGAGATTCAGGATTTTGGGTAGAATTAGGATTAATTCTTGTAACCCTTATGGGAATCTCTTGTAAAGTGACTTCTTTGATCTAGTGGAACGGAGAGTTGCTCTCTCCCCCAGACGTAGGTTCATTAACACCGAACTGGGTAAACAATATTATTATGTTCTTCTCTTTTGTTCTTGAATTATTTACTTTCATCATCTCTATCAGCTTTATTTGGTTACTTGGTTAATTTGCTCCACACATCAAATTTCATTGGTGTGATTTATCGTCGAATTCACAACAAACAGTAACTTAGCAAGCTTGCTCAGTTGCGCATTGTCCAACAACATCACAACATCATTGTCACTTAAAGCCATTATCGAGCTGAGTTAGCCTGTCTCATTTCAAAATATGTACTTTTCAGTTGTCATTAACATAATTTTTCATAATACTTACATTATTTCCTACCACCACCAAAAGGCTTTACCAACTAAAGTAGATGACATCTATTATAAATACACTTATTTTTAATACGAAAAAGCTCGGATCACTGCTTCCCGAATCGTATTATTTCGAGTCGAATACATCGAATTCATCGATCTTTTAGGCTCATTCACAAACCTAGTTATCAACATATGAAGTACCTCACGGATTATTTACCATTGACTCGATTTTCCCCTTCGTAAAATTAGAAAAAAAAAACTTTTTTTTAAAAAAAAATATACATTGAGATGAATCTAATAACGAAAGCTTCGGAATATAATTATTATTCAGAGCACAAAGTCAATCATGCTATAGGAAACTATCTCGAGACAATACCTTATTCCTAATCTATACTACTATATAAAGGGGATACAAATTTTTGGGATGACTTTTTCATTATTTCTATTGTACCCTTAAAAAATAACTTCCACATAAAAATAGATATTCAGTTTTTTTAGTAAATAATTTTTTTTTCTTCTTAATAACTAAACACACTTTCCACATAAAAGTAGGTTTTCAGTTTTTCTATAGTAAAAAAATATATTTTATTCTTCTTAATAACTAGCCACAAAAAAAAAGAGGTTACATAGTTATCAATTAACTAAGTCCAATAAAAAAGTAGATTAAGTAGTTATTTATATTTGCACAATAGAGAATATTGATCACAAAAAAAATCGTCATATTAATGAAATTCAAATAAATGAAAAAAGTCATTGATAAAGAACTTCAAATAAATGAAATTCATCATATTATCATTGATAAAGAACTTCAAATAAATGAAATTCATCATATTATCATTATTGATTTTATACAAAATAATTGCATTTTTTATCTTTTATGATTCTAACACCTACTTTTACAAAACACAAAATTTTAAACGGCTAGCATCACAGCTTACAGCTACTATCAAACTGCTTACCACTACTCTGACAGCTAACAACTACTCCCACTGGTGTTGCCGAAACTAAAAAAATGAGCAAATGAAACATGGTTTTGATGTATTTGCTTTGTCACTAACTAATCTGTGTTACAATGAATATGCAACAGATTAGGTCGATCTGAAACGGGTTAAATGTTTTCTGTTGGATGCCTGTTGTAAATAGTAATCCACATAGCTTCATTATAATTGATTAAAATAGGGTTAATAGCTTTTACCCCGGCAAAATAGGCGAATTTTGCTTTACCCCCTATAAAAAATTTCTTTAAGATTTTCCCCTTGCAATTTTTTTTTTTTTGTTTTACCCCCTTAGGTGCACTTTTTAAATCGGTTGAACAGAAAAAACAGATTTAAAAAACAACACTTTTTAAATCGGTTGAACAAAATAACCGATTTAAAAAGTGCACCCAATGGGGTAAAATAAAAAAAAAAATTGAAAAGGGGGAAATCTTAAAGAATTTTTTTATAGGAGGTAAAGCAAAATTCGTCTATTTTACAAGGGGTAAAAGCATATTAACCCATGATTAAATTAGGCACTTTGTAGAAAAAATAAACACAGATAAGTTAAGTTCATATAATTTATTATTATAAGTTTCAATGATTTGTATCAACTTGAAAAATAAAAACTAGGGTTAATAGGTTTTTACCTCTCTGCAAAGTAGGCGAGTTTTGCGTTACCCCCTGTAAATCAAAAAAATAAATTTTACAGGGGGTAATCTAAAAAAAAATAATTACAGGGGTAAAGCAAAACTCGCCTATTTTGCAGGGGGTAAAGACCTATTTACCCAAAAAACTAAATTGAAAAAAATTTATAATAAGTTAAGATAAGTTGAAGAGGATAGATTGTTAGTTGAGTTAAGTAATCCATGCTTAAGATAACAAAATACATATACGAGTAACTTACAAGTTATGTCAAGGAAACTGCTATATATGTTTTAAGGACAGGTGGATTGAAATTTGAAATACGAGTAATAAGCTTTGAGGATTACTGATGTTTATATAGGAAAAAAAAATGGAGTAATGGACGGCTCAAAACACAGGATTTTATCACGTGCTTGGAAACTGTATTCGGTTCAATTGGCTTGTTTGATGCGGAATTTCTGCAAATGCACAGATATGTCGTGTAGTTTTAAAAGATTATCGAATTCAAATGACCAATCATCGATCTACCATGATCTAATATCACGTTGTAAATCTAAGGCTTAATATTGAATGAGAAAGTTTTAAATAATAATTTTTTATTTATTTTTATAATAATAATAATAAAACGTATTGCTAGAATGTGATCTTAATTGCGTTTGGGGGGTTCTGTACTTAAATCGTCTATGAAGCCTCCGATATTCTAAAAATGGTGAATTATCGTGTCCGATACGTCCTCGATACTGATACTCGTCCGATACGTCCCGATACTCGTATCGGGAAAGTACGATACTCGTATTGGGAAAGTATCGATTAAATCCTTATTTTTAAATAAAAAAATAATATCTGATACTTCCTGATACTCGTATCGATTAAATCTTTAGTTTTAAATAAAAAAATAATATCCGATACAATCTGTGTTTCCTAGTGAATGTCAAACTATTATGTTGTTACACGGGTAACTAACTATGTCTTTTTTTTGGATAGTGTTGATGATATTTTTTGGGATAGTACTGTTTACCCCGATTTTTAGTAAACAACCGCTAGTCTAATTATTACAAGAAGGATCAACTAGTGAATCCTGGGACATATGGATTGTGCGGAAGATGATGAAAACATATTCATATCTTTGGGTTAAATCGGATAAGTTGATAAAAAATAAACAGCATTTGACGAAGTCAAATGGTTTGGTTTAAAGTAAAATGCTTCAAAGTTAAATTTGCAGAAAACTTGTAAATGAATTGCAAATAAAGTTTAAAGAAAAGACTTTGAAAAGTAAAACATGCAATGAAATAAATTGCAGAATGTTTAAAGTTGCAGAAAAGCTTTAAATTTGCAGAAAGCTTAAATGACAAATTTTAAAGGAAAACAAGTAATCAGTACTTGAAACGTAAATTGCATTTGACAATGTAAAAATGTTTACAAAGATTGGTACACAGATTCGTACATGTTCCTTTCGGCATTCATTTCGCTCGTTGACATGGGTACTCTGAATATTCTAGGAATTTGCATGTATTGCGAATTGTGGACCTGTTTCTCTTATGAAAAACTAATATTTATAGACAAACTAACATAACTGCTATAAACCTACAATACGTCTAACTATGCTCCACGTGTCCTTGACAATTTGAATTCTCTTTGACACCTGGCGAACCCTTCAAACGTTACTCACTTTTGAATATTTTGCTAAGTCCAGAGTACGCTTCTTTCGTTCTGCACAGTACGTTAGACAAACAAACATACACACGTACATATATATACATATATATAGTTTTCGACCATTACCAGTTAGTGTCGAAAATATGCTTTTACACAAATAATATCTTGTCGAACTCGACAAGCTTATTCAGACAACACACGTTCTGTCGAATTCGACAGAACTCTAGGCTTTGACAAGCAACTTTGCATATTAAAAGTCTTTGATGTCAAATGCCTTGATTTTCTCCTGATTTATTGCCAGAATCAGTTTCCAAGAGAATATTTAAAGGCAATAATATACATTAAATGAGATTTCATCATCTCATTCCAATTCATTAATGCCTGTCGAAAATACAGGCTAACAAATTGCCCCCTCAAAAATGCCAATTCGACTGCATGTCGAATATGCAAGGGAGAAATGGCAGTTTTGAAGATTATCACCCTTTCCAATTTCTGAATCTTCATCACCATCATAAATGGTATCTTGACCATTGTCTTGTGGTACATCTGCCCCCACAAGTTTTGGCATTGACAATTCCATAGAAGGAGGTTGATCAACAATGAGTTTATCTTTAATCTCAATCAACTCCTCTAGTTTTTCACTAGAAATTTTATAACCAGAAGCTATTTGAGCCAAATCATTGGCTTCTTGATTTTCTATGCGAGGTACATGTTCAAAAATAACTTGGTCGAAACGTTTTAACAAAGAAATTGCTATGACAAAATATTTCATCAAGTGCTCTTTTATGCACTTATATTCCTTTGTCAATTGTTTCAACACCAATTCTGAATCGCCTCTGATCAAAATATTTCTTGCCCCCAAGTCCAGTAAAATTTCTAAGCCTGTTATCAAAGCCTCATATTCTGCTTCATTATTTGAGCAGAACCCATTAATTTTATATTTGAACTTGGTGGGAATTCTGGAGGGAGAAATGATTAAAATCCCAATTCCAACTCCATGTTTATGTTTAGAACCATCAAAATATAATTTCCAAGGTTCTGAATCTACACAGTTTTGTGGAGTTTCTAGTGCAGAATGATCTGCTATGAAATCAGCCACAATTTGGCCTTTAACTGCTTTTAAAGGTTTATAAGTTAATGAATATTCTGTCAAGGCTAAAGCCCATTTTCCAATTCGACTATGCAGAATAGGTTTGGATAACATATGTTTGATGATATCACAATGAGAATAAACAAAAACATCAACAGGCTTTATATAATGCTTGAGTTTCATACAAGAAAAATACAAACATAAGCATAATTTTTCAATACTACTATATCTAGTTTCAGCATCATTTAAAACCCTACTTAAGTAATAGATGGCTCTTTCTTCGCCATTTTCATCTTCTTGGGCAAGCAATGCTGCCCAACGTCGAATCTGATGCTGAAATATACAACTTCATGAATTTGTTCCTTATTGGAAGCATTAACATTGGTGGCTTTGACAAATAACTCTTGATTTCGTCAAAAGCTTGTTGTTGCTCTTGCCCCCAAGTGAAAACGCTCTCTTTCTTGAGTCGAAGCAGTGGTGAGAATGGTTGAGCTTTACCACTTAAGTTTGAAATAAATCTCCTCAAGAAATTGATTTTCCCAAGTAAGGACTGAAGTTGCTTTTTTGTAGTTGGAGATTTGGTCTCCATAATAGCCTTCGTTTTGTTTTGATTTATTTCAATGCCCTTTTTGTGCACAACAAACCCAAGGAAATCTCCTGCATTAACACAAAAAGCACATTTTAATGGATTCATTTTTAATCCATATTTCCTCATCTTTTCAAAAGATTTTTTCAAATGATCTAAATGATCATCATCTGACGAGGATTTGACAACTATGTCGTCAATATACACTTGCATGAAAGTGTCTATGTATTCATGAAAAATCAAATTCATTGCTCTTTGATAGGTGGCCCCAGCATTTTTCAAACCAAAAGGCATCACTACCCATTCATATGTGCCTAATGCTCCTGGGCATCTAAAGGCAGTTTTGGGTACATCATTTTCAGCAATGAAAATTTGGTTATATCCAGAATAACCATCTAACATACTCAAATATTCAAACTCAGCCGCTGAATCAATTAACATTTCTGCCACAGGCATAGGGTATTCATCTTTTGGTGTAGCATTATTTAAATCTCTAAAGTCTATACATACTCTAAGAGAACCATTTTTCTTAATTACAGGCACTATATTTTCTAACCATTCGACATACCTTGCTGTTCTGATAAATTTGCTCCTCAGCAGCCTTTCAATTTCTTCCTTGATCTTTGACATTATTTCTGGTGCAAATCTTCAAGGTAACTGTTTCACTGGCTTTTTATCTGGTCGAACTGGTAGTTCATGCTCCACCAATTTTCTGCTCAAACCTGGCATTTCATTGTAATCCCAAGCAAAACAATCTTTGAATTCCAACAGGAGTTGCACCACCTTTGCCTTCAGATCTGAAGGAATGTTTGCACTGATGTACGTTGGTCTTTTTGTCAAACCATCTCCAAGGTCAATCTCTTGCAAAGGGTCCTGTGCTTGCATCTTGTGACTTTGACTGATTGGATCTTTTTCAAATCCTAAGGGTTCGTCATCATAAATGCAATCCAGCTTTTGCAATTCTGGCTTATATTTGCCAACTTTTATGTCATTGGCTGCATCAGCCATATTTTCTGACAATGAATTGGCTTCTAAAGCCATTTTGATTCTATTTTCAGCCATGTAGGCCGTAATCTTTGCCCAAGTTTGGGACTCAGACATAGTAGTTTTCTTTGATATCCCACCCAGTTGGGCAGTTGTGGCCTTCATACTCGCCATCTTGACTGTTTCCATCTTCTCTTTCCCACAAGAAACCATGTGTGGGGTCCAGTTTAATTGCATGGTGAACATTTCCTGCTGGACGATGTGCAAAGTCTCTCTCAGTACATGGTGAGATTGTTGCTAATTTCTTGTCGAATGAGTGCTTTGTCAGATGATGGACTTCAGTTTTGAAATAGCTTTGATCTGCTTCAACATTTTCCACTATACCATCATCTCGCCAGATAATAAGGCGCTGGTGCAGGGTAGATGGGACTGCCCCCACTCCATGAATCCACTCTCGACCTAGGAGCAGATTGTAGTTTGCCTTAGAGGCCACAACCAAGAATAAGGTTGGCCTTACAGTACTTCCAACAACCACATCCAACTGGATTGCTCCTAAAGAAAAACCAGTTTCACCCTCATAGTTTGAGAGCACTATGTTGTGAGGATGAAGATCCACCAAAGATTTACCAATCTTTCTCAGCAGAAATTCTGGCATGAGGTTAACAGCAGCACCACCATCAATTAGTACTTTGTTGATTCCTACATATTCACTTTAGCCTGTATGAAGAGAGGCTTCAAGTGACTTTTCATGCCTTCGTCTGGCCTTTCAAATGTAGCCATTTGGTCTTCCAAAGCACCATTGCTCATTACATAGTAACAGACTGGCCTGTGAAGAGCCATTTGCATTCCAGATTCTTCTTCGTCATCTGTTATTTCAGAACAGACGTCGAACTCCCTTGGCAGAATTGACACAACATTTACTATTATGTCGAGATCAGGTTCAGAATCCAGAAAGTCATCTGCTTCCATGTGGTCGTCTTCGACATTATCAGCAACTGAAGACTCGACTTTTGGTTCACCTAACCTTTCTTTCATTGGCCTCTTCGCCAATTCCATAGGCCTCTCTCCATTACCATCAGCAGTAATTAGGGATTTTTGAGCAGCCACTTTCTTCTGGCGTTGATATCTGCGCCATTGAGATCTTGTCATGGGATTTTTCCCTTTGTAATTATTCCTGTAATCATACTTCCTTGATTCAGGATCTTTTTTGGGATTGCTGTTACTGGAATTCCCTTTCTCCATATTCCTTTGACCAAAATCCATGTTTCTTCCATGAACCAATGGTTGACATGTGTCCTGCTTAAGGGGACAAATGATTTTTGTGGTCCCAACCTCTGATGTACAGGCGCCTGTTGGCTATTCAGAACATTAGAATAAGTTGGCTTCTGATTTGGCCAATTGTTTCTACCTTGACTATAAGGCAAAAACTTGTTAAGGCCTGCAGCAGCCTTTTTGTCGAACATGGCACTACAATGAGGACATAATGTAGCTTCGCCATCATTTTCTTTACACCGTTGAAGGAAATCCAATAAAGTTTCCCCTGCTTGTGGATATACCTCTTCCACTTTGTTTTCGTATTCTTCTTCAGGAATAGAAACTAATTGCCCCCCTTCAGTGAGGTTCAATGCCTCTAACATCAGGCACTCAAATGGCTCTGTGTAAGCAGCATCAGCAATCTGCAATGGATCCCCATCCACCTGCTGTTTGGATTTTGGCTTTTCGCCAAATTTGAGTCTTCCCTCCTGCAGGGCTTTCTGGACCAGATCCCTGAAAAGAACACATTGTGAGGTTTTATGACCCAAGAAATTATGGTATTTACGAAAACCTCTTTTCTTACGTTGTTCCAAAGGTGGAACTTTTAAACCCTTTGGTACAATTATTTGGCCATCAGTGACCAGTAAGTCAAAAATTTAATCACATTTAGTAATGTCGAAAGTATATGACTTAGAAACAAATCTATCATTTTTTGGTTCGACAGGATTATTCCCATTTGATGGTTTTAACATTTTACAAGTATAGGGAGGGCCTGGTTTTAACTCAGCAAAATTAACTTCATTATTTTCCATGTAATCCTGACCATCGTCGAACTCATTTTCACTTTCATATGTTTCTATGTACGCCACTTTTTCTTTTTTGTGGAATTTAGAATTTCTGACTTTTTCAGCCCTGAGGCGTTCGACCTGTCGAACACGATCTGCTAATTGGGCCATGTCTCTTAAATGTTGAGTATCTAACTTTTTCCTAATGGAATAGTCAAGGCCACCAGCAGCCATCTCAACCAATTCATGTTCAGGCACTTGGGTAAAGCACCTTGCCTTAAGGAGGCGAAACCTGTTCAGATAGTCATCAATGGCTTCTGAAGTTTTACGTTTCATACTAGCTAATTCTTTGAGGATAATCCTAGATTGTCCCATGTAAAACTGTTCATGAAATAGCCTTTCTAATTGAGTCCAAGTGTGAATTGAATGAGGGGGAAGTGTGGTAAACCACGTAAAAGCATTTTTAGTGAGGGAATTGGGAAAAAACTTCATTCTTAAATCTTCATTATTTGCCAAATTCCCTGCCTCTGCCAAATATCTGGCAATGTGTTCGACAATAGACTCATTAGTATCACCAGCAAATTTTGTGAATTTGGGAATTTTCCATCCCCTTGGCAATTCTGCCTGCAATACATATTCAGACAATGCTGACACAAAATTTGGCCTATGCAATCCTATATTCAAACCATTTTGGGCCAAGATATTTTCTACTAAATTGGCCAAGTTATTATGCCCTGCAACAGTCTCTTGTCGAACATTCCTAAGAACATTATCAGCATCTTGGTTTCTATTAACCAATACCACTCCCTGTTCTGGCTGTTCTCTTTCAATACGCACTGGTTGTTCTGGTTGAGTCTCCGGGTTTGCACGAAGAACCCTTTGGTTATTTGGAGCATCAGGGGCACCAAAAAAGTCTGCCATCCTTCCCATTTGATTGGCTAACAACAAGTAATTATCATTGGCTGTCTGTAACACAGGATTAAAGACTGTGCCAATCTGTTGGGTCAACGCGTTCACCATATCATGGTTACTTTCATCCATTTGTTGCCTAAGTGCATTCATGGAATTATTTGTCAAATCCAGAGAATTTCCCCTATTTCCCATTGCAGAAGACGAGGGAGAATTTTCTATCGAAGGCCAATTATACAGGCTTGCCATCGTTGTTGTTGGCATTCCACATTGTGGGTTTCTAGGCAACCATGGGGGTCTTGACGGTGTTCCACCAACTTGACTACCGTCTGTGTATCCATGTGTGTGTGACACGTTCGTTGGCATGGATGATGCATTCATTTGTGTCATCATTACACCATTTGTGTTTGGAGGAAGAAACCCTCCTGCCATACTTGTGGTGGTGGCAGGCATTGTTGATCCACTGGCGCTTACACCAACGGTTCCGGAACTTATTACAGGGTTCGTACTCCCACCATTAACATTATTGCTTGGGATACTTTCAGAATTTATAGAGTTCAGGGCAGGGCTTGTTGGCCCACCAGTAGGATTGGCGCTAGGATTGCCAGATACTGGTTGATCAGGTTGCCCTGTCACATTCTGGGGACTTACAATAGGATTTGTTTCTGCCCCATTATTATTATTATTATTATTATTATTAGGATTGTTTGGTGGTCTCACCATTCTGGAACGAGGACGAGTTGGTATACTTGAAAATTCTGGGAGAGATTTACCACTCCTCAAATGCATATAAAAATATACACACAATCAAAAGTACAACACCAAACAACGAAATTTTGTAAGAATTTTTTTTTTTTTTTTAAAACACACTAAATAAAATACACAATCCAATGGTCTCACTGGGCATGCCAATTTGTTTACCTCGATTTTTAGTAAACAACCGCTAGTCTAATTATTACAAGAAGGATCAACTAGTGAATCCTGGGACATATGGATTGTGCGGAAGATGATGAAAACATATTCATATCTTTGGGTTAAATCGGATAAGTTGATAAAAAATAAACAGCATTTGACGAAGTCAAATGGTTTGGTTTAAAGTAAAATGCTTCAAAGTTAAATTTGCAGAAAACTTGTAAATGAATTGCAAATAAAGTTTAAAGAAAAGACTTTGAAAAGTAAAACATGCAATGAAATAAATTGCAGAATGTTTAAAGTTGCAGAAAAGCTTTAAATTTGCAGAAAGCTTAAATGACAAATTTTAAAGGAAAACAAGTAATCAGTACTTGAAACGTAAATTGCATTTGACAATGTAAAAATGTTTACAAAGATTGGTACACAGATTCGTACATGTTCCTTTCGGCATTCATTTCGCTCGTTGACATGGGTACTCTGAATATTCTAGGAATTTGCATGTATTGCGAATTGTGGACCTGTTTCTCTTATGAAAAACTAATATTTATAGACAAACTAACATAACTGCTATAAACCTACAATACGTCTAACTATGTTCCACGTGTCCTTGACAATTTGAATTCTCTTTGACACCTGGCGAACCCTTCAAACGTTACTCACTTTTGAATATTTTGCTAAGTCCAGAGTACGCTTCTTTCGTTCTGCACAGTACGTTAGACAAACAAACATACACACGTACATATATATACATATATATAGTTTTCGACCATTACCAGTTAGTGTCGAAAATATGCTTTTACACAAATAATATCTTGTCGAACTCGACAAGCTTATTCAGACAACACACGTTCTGTCGAATTCGACAGAACTCTAGGCTTTGACAAGCAACTTTGCATATTAAAAGTCTTTGATGTCAAATGCCTTGATTTTCTCCTGATTTATTGCCAGAATCAGTTTCCAAGAGAATATTTAAAGGCAATAATATACATTAAATGAGATTTCATCATCTCATTCCAATTCATTAATGCCTGTCGAAAATACAGGCTAACAAGTACTAATGATGTTCTTTTTGTATAATACTTAATTTAAGATGTGTAAATTAAAATGTACTAGTTATCATTATTTTATAGGACAATATTAATGAGATACAAATACTTAACTTAGTATTAATGATGTTAATTTATTATAATTAGTATCTTTTGTCTTAGTCACTGTTCTGATTCACTATGGTGTTCTACTATATAACAGGTTGTTAAATATTTGGGTGTTTATCCCAAAATTTTAGTATAAGAATGGATGTTTAATTTATGTTTTTAATTGGTCAGCTGCAATACCGGCCTATATAATTGTCTGCTATTGCTACAAGATGAGCTTGTTAAAGAGGCTTGATGTTATGACTATTATATGTTTTTTGAGCTATTATATGTCTTTAGTTAGAACTGAGGAGCCCTCGTATGTTGAGTCTCAGACTGTTTTGGTCTTGTGCAAGCTTATTGGTTTGTTTGTACTCCTTGTACAATGAACTATTGGCGTTTATAATAATAATTATAATAATAAATTTTTTGTCTTTCAAAAAACAATTATCATTATTAATATTATTGAGTTTAGTCATATTTATATATTGTACATTTATATATTTAATTTTAAAATTAATTTTTAAATAACGTATCGCGCCAGTATCGGATATGAGTTTTTTAAAATTTTCACACGTATCGATGTATCGGTATCGTATCCGTATCGTGTCGCGTATCGGGACTTCATAGCTTGATACCAAACCAAAAGTGTCATTTTAATTGAGTCATAGCTGATTTTGTATGTTTTACACTTCACATACATAATCCTCCTAATTAGTAATTACTATTTGTTGATTAATTTATGTTATATTAATAGTGCAAACAATTCGCAGTAAATTAGTGAACTTAAAAAACAAAAAAGATTCATACAATTTAGTTGAATAGGACACCAATTCACTATAAATTTTTTGTTTTTGTCATATTTAAAGTGAACAAGTGGAGCATTCAGTGTTCAAATCTCGACTCCTATATATAAAATGTAATATTCTTAATAATTGAGGTAAGTTCATGGAAGGATTTTTTCATATAAAATTAATTAAGGAATTGGCCATATCCTATTATACCATTGCTTGGAAATACACAGCACCCACTCACGAGTGGACAAAGGGGATGTTGTTAAGCTCGTGATAAATTTGTGAATTGCCCAAAACAATATGATTTTTGTATCCCTTATGATTAATGAAAGGACAATTTTATCAAAAAAAAAATCCCTTATGATTAATGAAAGGACAATTTTATCAAAAAAAATTAATGAAAGGGACAAATGACAAAAATGACAGTGGGACCTATCCCCAGTCACGGGTTTACTTCTGCATTGCTCTCGTGAAAAATGTTATTTTTACGCAAATTGTTTTTGCTATTCAAAAAGGATTAGCAGCGCAGCTTGTTGCCCGTTTGCTTTTAATTCATATATAATTACCTATATTTATTAATATATATATAAGGACGAAAGTATATATAGATAAATAGAAAACCACATATATATATATATATATAGAGAGAGAGAGAGAGGGGGGGGAGAGAGAGAGAGAGAGAGAGATATGTTTCTGATCTCTATGAATATTCAAAGTTTTATTTTTAATTCCTCAAAAACAATTCTTCTACTATTAGTTCTTAATTTTTTTCAATTAACACTTTTAGTCCCTACGTTTAAATCAACTCATGTGTAAACTTCATATTTTTTAATGAAATTTTTCAGAAAAGCAACAAAAAATTGTAATTATTAAGAGAAGGAACGCTAAAATAGTAAATGAAGAGAAGCAAAACTATATACATTACTCCATTCGGTTTCATATATAAATTGAAAAGAGAGTAAACCTAATAAAAAAGATTCAAGTTGGCAATTGTTATTACGCAGTAATTTTTTTGAACATAAAATTCTATACTTCTTCATATTTATAATAATGCACGAGTTTAATCGTTAAACTATATTAAATTAGAAAACAAATATAACTATTAACTAATATATCATAAATACACCCTTCCCAAGACCTCCAACTCCTTTAAACCTTTTAGTAAACAAAAAAAAAAAACTTACATTTTTAACATTAAAATCCAGCATAAAACTTGATTTCTTTATTTTAGTCCTTTATGAGTATATACAGAGATTAAACAATAAATGATATATTGTACCAACACAAAAACTAAAAATGATATAAATAATTATATTCTGCTTAATTCTTTTAAATAAATTATTGGCTAGCCATCAAATTAAATAAATTCTTTTAAATAAATTTTGATTTGATTTTTCTTTGCGGAAACGCTCTCTTCTCTCCCTCTTCTCCCAAAAGAAACTCAAACCGCCTTTCCTGTTCATCTCCCGTAAATCCAAAAGCCACCGTTCAATATGTAAGCTTGGATGGTGGTGGTGCGTCGAGGTCCTTCCTCCACACCACCTTTTCACCCCGTTGGGGTTTTCAACTCCAGATCCACTGGTTGTTTGTTCTGTTGCTGTTTTACAATGGCAATCGCGGTGGTGGTTCCAGAGTTTGTGTCTCATACCCATGAGGGTTGATTGTTCTTGGGCTACCCAGATCTGGCCTCACGATCTGTGGTGATTCTTTTCAAATCGCGTTTTGGTTCTGCGAGATTTTCTTTCAAAACTTTGAAACAAGTGCGATGGTGATTTCTGTTTCCGGTGAAGATCTGCAGGTTCCTTCGTTGTTATAGTTGGTTGTTCTGGCCGTCTCTTTTAACGCCGTGAGTTTGCTTCTTTTTTGCCGCCATAGTCTTAAAATCCCTTTCGGGGTTGTTATGTTTACCTGCGCCGCTGGTGACAGGTTATGGTGTTGTTACAAGCTATGTGCGCCGCCTTTTGTTGCCGCTTCAGTGTACTGATCGGCTTAGACATGATTGTCGGGCTTTGGGTTTGTTTGGCTAGCTCGAAAGGGCTGTTTATGCCTGCTATGTTCTGTCATAGGGGGCTGTGGTACTTGAATTCGTCCGTGTTGACGGTCGGTTCATTCGCCGTTTCACACCTTAGCAAATGCTCACTCATCACTTTTTTTGTTATTTGGTTTCGCACCCGTACGCGGGTTCGCTGGATAGTGTCTGATAAGTTTGTGTTTGTTTTGGTTTTTCTTCACCTTTTAAGGTTGGCTCCATAACCACTATGTAGTTGATTTTAATTGTTTTATCTTTGTTTGCTACGTTTTGTGTGGTATACTGGGTCAGGTTGACGTCCCCCCAGTTTTCTTTGTACTATCTTTTCTTTTATGTTTAATATATTTGAGATAGAGCAGAGGGTTTCCTCTACTCTCCTTTTGCTTAAAAAAAAAAAAAAAAAAATGTCCAAAAACAGAAATTTCAGGATGACCCACATCACAATAATTGAGGAATCTTGAAATTTACCAGAAAATAATATTCTAAATTGTGTTCCTTTTCCTTGTTGTCACTGAAAATTTCACCCGTACGTGACTTCTTTTTGGAGCTTTTGGAGCTTTTCACACATTTCAATTATAGTGAAACTGAATTGCATTATCAAAATGTATTTTCAAATCATTATGCAAATTTTTTATTTTTTTTAAATTTAATGAAATCCTTATATTTTTTCTTATAATGCCAATTTGTAAAAATAAGTAATAATAATAATAAAATGAATTATTTTTTGTTGTTTTTTTAATTAATTAATTTTTAATAATTGTAATTATTAAATAAAAAAGAGAAATAAAATTGGATATTTAAATTTTTTATTATAGATTACATTAAGATAACGATAATATCAGGGTAATTGGATATTTAAATTCGATATATTTTTCCACGTTTCACAAATTTTAAGACATTTGTATTTAGTATAATTTGTATTTTGCATAAATGTATCGACATATTTTGTATTTTGTACAAATTTATTGACATATTATTGTACTTTACACAAATTTTATTGATATGGAGTATTTTTATACTTTGTATAAAATTGATGATAGAATTTTTTGGATGGGCAGCTGAAGTACGCATATTAACACAAGAGCAATATTGACTGCTTTCACTTGTTCCTTCAATTCAACGTGAGGAAGATAACAATTATATAGATACTCTTCAAGAGTGCCCAACTATAGATAGATCAATACAAACATATATCCACTGGATAATTATGAATGACTAACAATAAACATCAGCTAGCTGGACTTATTTGACTCGGAATGGACTCGATCTAATTAATATCATGAAACTCCATCATTGAACTTCAAATTAATTCATGTCAACAATACATAATAAAAATAAAGGGATGGATGGAGGGAGTACATCTAATAACAAACAAGTTGCTCAACTATATTATTCATACTGAAGCTAGCTTATACACTTAATAATTGATACAAAAGTCCCAATTCCAAATGGACACGTACGTATGGAAATAAGTGAACTAACAAGTACTGATAATACAAACAAACACGAGAAATTAAAATAACAATTTATTTATTGAGAGTTGAGACTTGTCTTCAATCGTGATATTGATGATCATGGACTAAAAGGGATCTTGATGATTGCCTGAAACACTGGAGAAGTGCCGGAAGCAGTATTAACATCTATCTTGATCCCGTCCCTGTCAACTTTATCGGAATAACTGCCATTATTTATCTTATCATATATATTACCCCAATGCTCTGGAAAACTGCCAACTGCACCCATCTCACAGTAAGCCTACACAAACAAAGAGAGGGGATTTAGTTCATTACTTACTTGTATGAGAAAGCATTTCGTCTAATTATTTAATTACTAAACAGTAGTAAACTGTTTTTTTTACCTTGTTTTTGTACCAAGATGACCAAGGTGTAGACCAAGCAAGCAGAAAGTCACGGTCATTTCCATCCGCATTCTTGCCGCGGTACACGACCGCAGCTTCAGTACCGGAGGCTGCACCGGTGGTATGGACATGCAGAAAGGCTCCCCATTGGCCATTACCGATCTCCGTAGGATACGGAGTTCGGCCAATGAAGCCATACCAGTCATGGTCGGTATCATAAGAGATAGTGTCTCCGGTGGCGTTGTACACTAGGCACAATGTGGAAGCACCGTCACCATAACCCTCCTTCAAAGTATTTACATATTCTGCAGCTTTTGCGTTCTTATCGTCTTCATTAATCAGATTCATAGCTTCTCTTGCTCTATCTTGCTGGGTTTTTGTTTTGTCAATATATCTATCCGTTTGATTCAATTTCTCATTATCGACAACGACACCAAAGGGATTAGCCATTGTTCCTTGTTTTTTGTCAAAGTTTTTGTTTTTCGGTAAGTGAAGAAAATATAAGTGAGAGGCCTAGTATATATATATAGCGGGAGAAGCTCCTCTCAAGTTTTCTTATGTCCAATTCTCTACAGTTAGAGGCCTAGATGTTGCCAACTCACAAATGCTAGATCCAACGGCTCTAATTCAATTTTGCTCCATTTTGGAATTTGAACAGGCCAACTCAGAACCTAATTAGGGAGGAGTACTTTATTCTATCTATCTATCTATCTATATATATATATATACCATTGTAAAGTATATACCATACCATACCATACCATTGTAAAGTAAACTATTTTTTGCTTATGTGTCAATTTAACAAAGTTTCTCACATTTTTCTCTTTTCTAAGCAAAAGTTGGGGCTTATGTGTCATTTATCATTGATGCTCATTGCTCCTATGCTTATGTGTCAACTTTAAATCTTTAACTCATGAAAGGTTTCGTAACAACTGCCTAAAATTGCAACATTTATAGCTAGCTATTTTTCTATGATGGTTGCTCTTCTTATGTATTGGTTACAATATGTGGAAAAATAAACGTTTATAGAAAATAAATTTATTAATTGTTGGATAGGAAAATGCTGTATATCGCGAAAACTATTTCACGAAGCAGTTATATATTTATATGCGTGCATCGATCCTTGATTTTATGGTTCTCATACTTTTTTTATTGACAAAAATGATCTCCTTGCTTTTCAACCGATCACACCTTTACTTTTATTAACATAAATGGATCTGCAACAGCCACGTTTAGCTGCAGTAATAAACCAATTTTTTATTTCAACGTGGCAATTTCTGTTTTTCATGGAGACTATGTGTTGCAAATTGTATCAGCTCAATGAAATATTTGGATTATTTTAATTTTATTTTGTATTATAAGTTGTGGTATGTGAATTTGTATTGTACTTTGTCCATTTTAACTATAAGTAATGAGCTTTACCTAAAGGATTAAGTAACCATGTATAAAATACTCCCTCCGGCCTTAATTATAAGCAAAAGTTACTTTTTAGATACATTGAATAATTAATGTATCTAATCCACTTTTTAGACTAGATACATTAGTTATTCAATGTATCTAAAAAGTGAAATTTGCTTATAATTAAGGCCGAAGGGAGTATAGCTGTTTCGTGAAAATTCGTGAGCAATTGTCTCGCGAGATATAGCATCACTCTTGTTTGATAACATCCTATATAAAATTGCAATATCCCATAGATTTCTCCACATTTTACAATACATGTATTTTTTATGTACTCATTCTCCAATTACCAACCGATCTACATGGTGAAATATATGTATCTGTTGCTCAAACCAGTGTCAATAAGTAATTATACATCAAGAGTTTTGCTTTTATACAAATATTACTTCTCGGTAATATTCTATTGATATTTGGCATTCAAATTTATAGAATAGAATGTGTATTTCGTGATAATATGCAAAGGTTTATTTAGGGATGGCAAAAATATCCATACCCGCGGATATCTGCGGATAAAATCCGCCACGGATACGGAGCGGATAGTTTAATGGATATCCATGGATAAAATAAATGGATATTTCAATTATCCGCATTTAATGGATACAGATGCGGATTTAGTACTATCCGCGCCCGCGGATATCCATACCCGCTAAATAATTAGTAAAATTACTTAAATATCTCTATTTAAATATAAATTCTAGAATTTTTATATAAAAAAATTGTATTTTTATATTTTATCTTTTGTAGTTTGGCTATTTTATATAAATTATACTTTTGTTAGGCTCTTTTGCAATTTTGTGATGTGATTTTTGTTTGTAGATTGAGTGTTTTCATTAAAAATAGAGAGCAAAATTTATGAATATTATGTGTTAATATTTTGTCTTTAAAAAAAATTAATTTTTTTTCAAAAATTAGTTCTTTTTTTAATAAAAAAATATCATCCATGGATATCTGTTAATATCCGTGGATACTTCAATATCCGCGGATTACCCGCTTAGCGGATATCCGCACGGATATGGAGCGGACACGGATATCATATTTGTCTGACGGAGCGGACACGGATATCACACTATCCGCGTCCATGGATATCCATTGACATCCCTAGGTTTATTATGATTTATCAGTATTAAAACTGCTTATTTTTCTTTTCAGTTTTTTCTAATCTCTATTCTGATTTACTTATTTGTTGTCCCACAAGATGATTTGTGCGTATTTCGTGATAGTACGCAAACGCAATTTGCCGCTGCTTATTTATGTGTACTTCATGTTTATGATAATATTTTGCAAAATGTTCAGCTAAGTTTCAAAGGAATTCATTTATCAATTCTAACTTTTAATTTTTTCTTCTTCATATGTATTTTTTGTTTCAGCACCAATAATTATTATCTCCTCAAACACTCTTGCTTGGAACACAGAATTATTTTACCAACCAAAATTATGTCCAATTCTTTTCTTCTTTTTTTTTCTTTTTCTTTTCTATAATAATTATGTCCAATTCTATTTATGTACCAACCAAAATTATGTCCAATTCTATTTATGTACCCATTATTTTTACAACTCCAGTAGAGAGAATTTGAAAGTTGATTGGGACAAAAATTCAGGGGCGTCTCAAAGTTTTTGGAGACTCTGTGCAAAATATAAAAGTGGCCCTTTAATAATAAAAAAAATAAAAATTAAATTATCGATTTAAATTGCATATAATTTTTTAAAAAAAATAACCATTCTTATTCTTGTAAACATATAACTTATCAATATTAAGAGCCCAAAAAAGATTATCAATATTAAACCAATTGCATTAAATTAAATAGGACAAAAAAAATACCTAAAAAAAAAGGACAAAAAATACAAAATAATTATCTTTGTATATAACGTCAAAAAGGAACATCCTAATCTAAGATTAAATTTTATACAAAGATTAAAATGGACTAGACCTATATTTACGAGTATAGATAATTAATCTATTGATACTCATTTGAAATTTTATTATCATTAACAATAAATAACTATTATTTTAGGGCCTAAAAATTAATCTATTAATATACATCTGATATTTTATGAGTATAAATAATATATAAGTAATATTATATGACCTCAAAATTTTGAGTTGAGGCCCTCAAAATTTAGAGGCCTCGTGCCGTCGCACATCCCGCACATGTGTGCGGGACGCCCCTGCAAAAATTATTTATATTGATCAATTTATTATTGAATAAGAGAGAAAAAAAATCTCACCAATAAAAAGGAAAACAAACAAAAAAAGAATGTAAGCCAAACGACTTAAAATTTAGACCAAGTAAACATATGAGATGAAACTCCAAAAGTCAATATAACAAACAAGAATTGCATTTTCATCGCACATGTAGCTACTCTCTATTTGCTACTAAATTTGGAATATATATGATAATACAGGAATTAAGAAAATAAAATAAATTTATTAGTTACAATTTTTTATTAATTAATTACTATTGTCCTATATTTTTTTTAAGAAAAATAATTTTGTCACACCAACCTTTACTATACTGCGTACTCTTTCGTATTCCTTAACTATAAGTATGACTATATGACTATCTATTCTATTGTTCTTTTTTGACAAAATTTATTCTATAGTTCTATTATATTATAATAATATAATAATTTTATCATATAAACCTTTAAACTTCTAATTTTTCTAATTAAAAGTGATAAAAAGAACAAAAACAAAATCATTTGTTTGGTTGATATATTTCGTCTTACAT
Source organism: Trifolium repens (assembly GCA_030408175.1). Lineage (NCBI taxonomy): Eukaryota > Viridiplantae > Streptophyta > Magnoliopsida > Fabales > Fabaceae > Trifolium > Trifolium repens. The sequence goes on along the minus strand of CP125842.1, from coordinate 48,987,974 downwards.
ATTTTATTTTTTACAGATTTCATCATTAGAGCAACTATATTGAGAATTTTGTTAATAATAAAAATTGTCAGTGCACTTAATATTGCAACTTTTAGCATTCTTCTCATCAAGAATAATAATTAAAACAGTTGCATAAATCTATATCTATAATTATATACATGCGCCATGTACAACCCCTTGATACATATGACCATGTGAAATTTTTTCAGTTTTAAATGGACGGGGGTATGTATTGCGAGAAATTATTTTTTCAGACTTCTGGTGGGATATTATGTGTCTTGATTTATTTTAGATTTAGCATGTGAAACTATTGCAATGCATAGTAGTAGTATTTTAAGTTCTAATATAGTAATACCTACCAATTCATGTTTGATTCATGAATCTTGCAATGACTTTAGTATCTTTTATCCTTTACCTATATAGTGTAATTGTGATAAATTCAAAAGAGATTACATATATTGTGTATTATGTATATTGATGTCCATACTTAGAGTATTTAGAGGCACTGTTTAAATGTAAAAAATGAACCTAATAAAAAATTATTTAAAAAAAATATATTCTCTATTTAAATTATAAGTAACATAAAAATTAATTATAATTATAAATTGTTTCAATTCTTTAGTTTTTCAAATTTTTTATCGGTTTTAATGTAACTTGAAATGAGTATAACTAAAATTATTCAAAAAAATTACAATGTCGATATTTGAGGCCTCAAAATTGGTCGTAAATTTTTTAGGCCCTTTGTCGTTGCACATCCAACACATGTATTATAGTCGGGCCTGTGTATATTGCATTGCATAGTTAAATATGCCAACTTTTGGAAGCTCTAAACTTTCTTATAAATGTTTTTATTTTGTTAAGAAAATTAGAGAAGTTCACTTTCTATTGTTAAACCTTTCATTTACACATAAAATTTTAATCACACGCCACTTTTTGTGATGCATTCATATTTTCAATTCACATTATATTATGTTCTATTTATTCACCATTTGTCATTTCCCTTTTCACGCTTATTTGTGTTAACCCAGAGGCCAAACACAAACACATAAATGATAAAGTCCTTCGTATTTTCCAATAGCTTTTGTTCCGGTGGTATGACAACTCTATCATGAAAGTTTAGAGATAACTATTTGTTCTTTTGAAGTATAGATATAATATAAACACAATACTTACACATGCATGTTAAAGTTGTTTTGAAACCTCTTTGAATTTTCAGTCTATTTTGTTATATAAGCCTAGCTAGATCCTTTTTTGGACAATATATAAGCTATGATGTTACGGTCATGTATATGCATATATGTTTATTTATTTGGCCTAGATTAAAAAAATTATTCCTTTAAAATAATTTACTATCTAACATGTCAATTTTGAATAAAATTTTGATAATACCTATTAATCCACTATTTTTGTCCTAAACAAATTAAAATAATACTTTTTGAAGAGATATAAATCAAATCCAGAAAAGAAGATTAATAAAAACAAGTTATTTATAATATTTTATTCAACTCCATTTCTATTGATTTTTATATATAGTTGAACGACACATTATCTATGTTTAAAATGATTTTTTATCTACTGTACCGGACAAAATACCGGGGTACCATTCACCTAAGTCTAACACGCTCAATTGGGTCACTCGCTCAAGTCATAGGGGCCCAAGAAAGACTAGGTCACAACACTAGCCCCACTATTCTATTACTCCACTACTCCACCATCACCCCACTACTCTACATAATTTCTCAACTACTCCCCCCATTATCTCCTATGACACTCCTATAAATAAGGCATCACAAGCATTATGAGAGGAAGGTTCCTTCTTTTACAAAACAGGCTAATATCAGCTCCACACTCTGCATACCCCCTAAAATCCTTGCAAGCAATAACACTATTTTCCACCATTGCATAATCATAGCACTTAGCAAATATACACCCCCTAGTGTTCTATCAGAAACATTTGGCGCCCACCGTGGGGCCGCGGTAAAGATGATTTCCCAGCTACACATCTCCAAGATGCAGACGGTTTTCAGAGGGAGAAGAAATCACGGCGGCGAAACACTCCATCAAGTTGCAAAGTTGTTGATATGTTTTTCAAAACTAATCATGAGAAAAAGAAATTGAAGAGTGAGAATATGATGGTATCGGTAGCTTTATTGGATCTGTGGAAGACACTAACGTAAGTGTTCTTTAAAATTAATAAACCCAAGTAAATCATGCTTTATGATATGGTATATAAAGAGAACAAAGAGCATTCGGCATCTCTTAAGTGTAACAGATTTGTGACGGTAACCGCCCTCTGTTTTTATTTAATTCATTAATCCATCTATTGTTTCTGATTTAATTAACTTGATTTATCATATTCGATTTTTTTTAAATCAGCACCATGGATCCAAATGTGTCGTCTCGCCGACCCATCGTCGCCAACACCACTGTCTGGTTGTCGATCATCATGGAGAGGATGAAGGATTTCCATGAGTTTACTATTTTATAAAAAGATTCTGAAGACGACGGCGAGTAAAGTGTAGCCGCAGTAGTTATCCAAATATGCCAGCACCAAAACGCCGTCATTTGAATCACGTCGCCGAAATGCCATCGCCAACACAACGCTGAAACTCGTCCTTCAACATTGAAGAACGCACCTTCGGCCTCGTCGGATTCGACGCAACGCGGATAGAATCAGAAATTTAGTCGGAACAGACCTTCTGCACGATCCTGGCCACAAGAGGCGAAATGAGCGAAGGTGATACCAACCGCCTGATTTATCAATCCAGATAAACACTTTACATCGGTGCATGAAAGGGAAAGAAAAGGAGGCGAGCAAATCATCATCCTACTAGTACATCATAATTCAGGTTCCGTCATTTCAATATTCTTTGACAAATTTAAGGAGGAAAGTCCATCACGTTATATAAAAATGTTCTTGAATTAAGACTAACAAATTAAATTATTACCTCCTCTTTTTTCCTGTGAAATGATTATTATAGCTTATTTTATCAGTCACTACTTTCACTACTCCATGCAATTTGAACATAATACTGCTTTCTAATAAGGAAAAGACACATAAGTGTCCTAAACTTGAAAGTAGAAATGATACTCAGCTGGTGCATAACTGAAATTATCCTCAGAATTAGAGGGAAATAGCGTACATAAATTTATTTGGACCTTCATTTAAAGAATTGATCTTAAGCTAAGATATCCCACTACAACATTTTCATTCTACAGCAACGCCAAAACACCGTTCTCTAATGTAAAAAAACCGTTGCCATAGGCTAAGAGAACGGTTTTCAGGGCGTTCTGTACTGAGGCATACTCTTAGCCTTTTGCAACGGTTTGTTCTTCAAAGGCAACGCCTAGTAGATAACCGTTCTTTTAGAGTATTCTAACAGAACGGTTTTTAAATTACCTACAACAACGGTTTCTATGTGTTCTTAGATAAAAACCGTTGCCATTGGTTGAATAGAGAGAACGGTTTGTTATGGTTTTTAGCAACGGTTTTCTAGCGTTGCTTAAAAAAATAACCGTTCTCGTAGACTTTGTACTATAAGATTATTCAGCAGAATGAACAACGGTTTTCTGCTATAGAAACGCTTTCCAACTGTTGCCCAATCTGTAACCGTTCTGGTTGAGCCTCTCTTCATTAGCTACCGCAACGGTTTTTTTATACAGCAACTCTTTCTCACTGTTTCCGATTTAAAAACCGTTCTAGTATACCCTTTGCTATATGACCACTTCAGCACCTACGACAACGGTTTCTTAGCTACAAAAACGTTTTCTCACTGTTGCAAAAACTATTTTATTTTAAGGATTTACAAATATTTTCTAATTTGGTGTAAATCAATTTCATTTTATCAACCTTATAATTTATCAATATGATCCTAAATTAAAAAAAAAAAAATCATAACAAATTAAAATTAAATGATTGTGATTCATTCATATATATCAAAATAACATTGATCAACTTAAAGTTGTTGGATCTTTAATGTAAATCATTCACATTACAACTAATATCTTCAAAGTGAAACTAACAACTGTAGTGTATATCCTAATGTGAATCATTCACAATCAAACTAACATCTTCAAATCCTATTACAAAAACTATTTAAACATCTACATCTCTTCATCTTCATAATCCTGTATTTCTTCATTGATACCATCATTATTCGTCATCTGCAAAATAAAAGTAATATAATTAAAGAAAATTGCTTCATTCATACACTTCAATAAATCAATTATTTTTCTGATGTACTATGTACAATTTCACTTGCATCTATTTATGTCTATGAATAATGAAAAATGGAACATACCTTGTTGAAGATACTCTCTCTTAAGCAACAACAAATGTCTTGATCAGAAGAAAGACAGAGTTTGAGTATGAAATATAAACAGCAGCTGTTAATGCATCAAACATATAGTTGTTAAAGACAGTTGAGAATCTAATACTAATTAATAATAACCTCTTCTCAATTAAAAAAGTGGGATTTCACCAATATTACAATTCAAGAGACAGCAGAAAGTTGTGTCAAACAAGAAAAAAGAAATAAAGAGATAGTAAAAAGCTAATTGAAACACTTAATGGTTAGTGGTTGGATCTATGATTTATAAAATTTCAAATGATAGATTGGTTAATTGATATACAAATATAATAAGAAGAAATACATGAGGCCATGTAATCAATCATGAACATTGTGGTAGTATGATGTAGACCACAGATAGAAATACACCAAAAAACAGTATAGAAGGAATAACAAAAAATATGAACTAGTAATTGTTAATGAATAACAAGGAAAATGCAGATCAAAATACATTTCTTGACTACCCCAGAGTTGAGCAATAAAGAGAGTCAATATCTGCCTAACTGAATGCAGAAACAAACTTCTACATAAAAAACTGACACCACTCGTCCTTATAACAGAAAACTCTACTACTCAGATCCCCTCACTCTGACCCATCAATAGTGGTCCTTACCATAAGTAATTTGGTACGCCTTCAAGTTAATGTATCAATAGAAATATGATTGTATTGGTATAAATGATCATTCATTCATAGCCCCATGCACAGTCTTAATTAAAGTGAACTTGAAAGAGTTTTGGTAGTCTGCTAGTGCTAGTCTTAGTTAAAGTGAACATGTGAAGAAATGGAATGGAGATGTGCGCTTACCTTTCACTCCACGCAAAGTTGAGAAGAAGCCAAGTAGGCATAACTATAAGACCTCTCGTTGAGATACAGGACTTATCATCTAATATTGCATTCTAAGTGCTCAGCTCCTAATAAAAAATGTATCCTTGTCTTGAGAAAAAGTTTAGATGTAAAATAAATATACAATCAATACCTTTTTTATTTTACTAAATATGGAATCAATACTTGAGAACAATATAAATTGCACATCAAAATTCAATCATTTTTTCAATAATTCAATAAATTCATTGAATGAAACATAACTTTATGTACCTTCTATTCATTATCTCAACCATATCGTCTCCATCACTTATTCTGTCAGAGGTTTGAATGCTCTTTTAACACCAATTAACCATGAACTACTCCTTTTCTTTCACATGTAAACCTGCAAACACATTTTGAATAATTTCCTGATATTTTAGTCTTAAGCTGCTCAATGCAGTTGCCATCTATAGATTTAATTTTTACATTTTGTTAAGTAGCAAAAAAACAACTTTATTAAAATAACAAGGGCATAAGACATGCCCCAAAACTATACAAGGTAACATAACAGTTCACCGAAATGCAATCTAGAGCCTATCCATGATGCACAAATTCACTACTTGATGCATAAATAAAGCGACAATCACAAAATAAAGACAGCATAGACAAAATGCCAACCAAAAACACCACTACAAAGCACATATACTTCATTCCTACTAATCTATTCTTTTTGGATCTGAATTGTGTCAACTAAGCTCCTTGACAAATGAATCAATGATTTACAAGAAAAAGACTAGTATAAGAAAACTAGTATGCTTACAATACCCAATTCAGCCTTCAACTCTCAAGCAAACAGTTTGAAACTCCTCCCTATTAATTAAGATCTTCATTCTGCGGTGCAGCTGTTCTAGCAATCACAAACAGCAGGGAATGCACTTGATTAAAACAACCAAAGAAATTAGCAGCAGGTCACTCAAAATAACCACTTCACTTGAACTTTAAGCATCACTATAATAATTCGGTAACAAAACAGGTAAGAAAGAATAGATGTGGCGCCTTAGGAACTCGGCACATGCCACCAAGCAAAACATAGGTAATCGAAGAGAGCGAAAAAATACAATCTTTTCACACCCATGCAGTAAGGACATGGATTTTGAGCTACTACCAAAGCACCAAAAGTTATTAAAAAGGCTGCTGAGAACTGATCAACATGCATAGAGCATCTAACAACAAAGGTTAACAACATATGAATTTTCCCTACATTAACTACTAACAATGTACTATAATAACCAAATATACGAACAACCTGCTATAATAATAACCAAATATATGATACAACATATACCAAAAAGGACATATAGCAATTGCTATAATTATTCCAATTGTATTCCTAATAACTAGAGGATGAAACACCTCCTAAGAAGAAAATCAAACAAAACAAAAGTGAAAAGAACTACACAAAGAGGTTGGATGTAATTAACAAAGAAGTGCACAAAGGTTAGATTATTCATGAAATCTAATGAAGTTTAATTCTCATACACAAATCATAACAAAATAAAGATGAAGTGAACCTCTAAAGAACCTTTTGTCTGATGAGGGGATGGTTCAGACTGTGCAGGTGATCCGTCGTCATCTATTTTCAATTCCTAAAATTAAATGGAATTCCCGAACCTTGCTCCAGCCATATCCTATTTGATTTACTATCATACTGAATTATTTTCCAACCTAGAAGGACGTGAATGAGTGCATCTTACATCTGATGCAAATATTTTTGTATAAAATAATCCAAAAGCAAAGTAGAAAATTACTTTGAAAGAGAGCTTAGGAGCCCAATAATTCAATCAATCGATAGGCAATAACATTGCCCTTCTCCATATATAAAGAAGCTATTTAGTAGTATCAAATGAATCAAATGAATAAATGGCAATAAATTATAGATTCATAGCACATAATAAGATTAAGAATTTGAAGGGTAATAGAAAGGACCAAATTCATGTCCAAGATTTTTGGAGAATTGATTTGACTTAGTACTTATTTTACACTACAGAGCCGATTTTACAATAGAATTCATGTACCAAATTTATCTTCAGAGTTGATCTTTGGAGGTCTAACTATTCTATTTTGTTTCATACTAGTTAATCATATGGTAACAGAACCTCATTAAATGTGTATTCCTTTTCAATACCATAAAAGAAAACAGTACCTTATTATAACAGTACCTTTTTGGGTGTAGGTTCAACAAAGCCATCTTTCTAAAATCCTTGCTAAAATCCCCATTGGTAAACTATACATAAATTCCAATATAAATCCTTGCTAAAATTTATCATCTGCACGTAAATTGAATCCGGTAAAATGAAATTGAACTGCAAAACAAAGAAATTAAGGATGACAATGAATGATGTACCTGGAAAAGCAGCATCAGAAAAGGACTTAACAGAATTAGGGACATATTTGCCTTCAACGGTGATTTTGCGGCATAGACGACACTCATTAACCTCGACCTCAGTCTTTGCCCTAACAGAGGGGAATTCATTGTAGAAATTTTTTTCAAGAAGCGGTAACCCATCAATCCTCATCGCAGTCCCTTTGGCTTCCGAACCCTATCCCCGAGTCACTGAGAAGTGGACGATTGGAAGGGATCGATGATATTCGTGAGAGAAGCAATCAAGTGGAAGGTCGTGATGGATTTGAAAAAAGGTAAGATCGAGTGAAGTATTGAATTTCAATGGAAAAGTGAATGAATTGAAGTTGGGAAGAGGTTTTGAAAAATTTAGGGGAAAAAGAATTAGCTTGAAGAATCTGAAACCAAATATGAGAATGAATGGTTTTAAATTTAATTTATTATAATAATAATAATAATAATAATAACAAGGTAAAAGAACGGTTTCATATGAATTTTGTTTTTAAAAAATAATAGAAATTATATCAGAACGGTTTTGAAGTATTGCCAAAAAGAAGGAATAAAAAACCGTTCTCTTTGCCTATACAAGAACAATCTAAAGCCGTTGTAGAAGATTTACAAAATTTTCATACACTACCGCAACAAAATTAGAAAAACGTTGCCTATAGCAGCCTACGAGAACGGGTTTTTTTACTTTCCAAAATTTTGGCGTTGCGGTAGACCTAAAATGTTGTAGTGCTAAACTAGTGTTAATTTGAAAAGTATGAAACCAAACAAACTTTGAGCTTTCACAGTCCAGGGTTTAATCTAACACGAGTTTAGAAATTGTTGTTATATGGAATGTGACCCTTTTTAAAACATTGGATGAACACATTACAAATACTTTGCATTAGTCTCTTTGCTACCTATTTCATAGGAGATATCAATCTATTTTGTTTTATCTCGGTACATTGCAATGTGACACATTATTAGGCTCTAAACAAGTATCGGATTAAATGTATCACAAAATAAAATACTATTACCAATGATACATCGCTATTATTAGGCTCTTTGGTTTTGTTTGAATATCATTCTCCAATATTCATGTTATTTTCTTCTTGACAAATCCTTCGAGAGTATTCTAAATTGTCTTTTCTTATAAGAACACCTGCATTACTTCTCTAGTCGTATGAATTTATACAAGTTTTAAGTCTCTAAGGATATTGAACCCTACACAAAGTTCTATGGATAACCTCATAAACATTCTAAACACTTGCTTCCTGTAACTGGCATGTCTTATACCTCCCATGATTTTAGCAAGAATACATGCATTATAATTAAGTGGTGAAGTGCAAACATATGTTTAATCTATTTAAAATATATAGCTAAAGATGGATGTCATCATGTTTGTGTAAACTTAACTGGGTTCACTCATCGCATGTGTATAATTGTGGTTACTATTTTATTTGATAATTCTGTTATTGCATAACAATATGAACAAGGCGATGAAGTAGCCATGGCGGCATATTTGATAAATCAAGCGGAGTAATTCTTGGAGCAGGCATAAGTAGCCATGACGACGTCAGTTAACAAGATTCAGTTTGAATCACTTGCGTCCAGGTGCATTCAATCCTTTATTTTTGTTTGTAAACAAACTACTTAATTATGACCATAAAGACTGTACTGAGAACTCTTTTTATGCATCACATAGCATAGTCCTCAATAACTTCAATAGTAACAACCAAAATATAAGTATCTTAATGCATAGAGAATGTTGAAGGACAAAAACAAAGTCCTCAAATTTAAATCGATCTTCATCCTAGAGATTGAAGGGCAGAAACAAAGTCCTCTTATATCACTCAGCAAGCGCACATTCGAGAATGGATATCAAAGATATTATTCCGAGTTACAACGTACATCAGGTGCAAGCATTCACTTATTTAATATTTAATTATGTTTCTCCATCTTTTATGATGCAATCGAGAGTCAAGATGTGTTGGATGCTTCAATCTCTGTCAAGGTGGCATATTTGGTTTATATAAAAAAAGGTTAATTTTCTAGATAATATCAAGTTTGTATACTTGTTTTGTCTAATGCTTGTGGAAGCTTTGGTTTCTTTGTCATTCTTATTCATATCTTGGAGAAAAAGTGATATATCTTGATAAATATTATTCACGGCCACACTTCTCATAGATACTTAAAGGGGCAAGCAATTTCCAATTGAAATTTCAAGGATAACAGCTCGCCGAACTTCCGTCATTGTTCAATGCCGCCGTCTCGCAGTAAACCGTTGGCGCCACTTCACTCATCATTTTCTAAAAATGACGGTATCATTAAACAAGAGGCAGCGTGAACTGATTTCATCCAGGTACGAGCTGATAAATGCTAATGGAATGTTGTGGCGACCTAAAAGGTCATAAGCCAATAAGCTAAAGGAACGTAACTGTGAATAGAAAACATCTCAACCGCTACGACGCGCATATAATACATATATAAAACGACTTTGTTCGTCCGAACCGCCTTTGAGCGTGATAAAAATAAAGTGACTTTGTTCGTCCAAACCGCCCTTTGGCGTGCAAAATTATTAAAGCCATCATGTAAGACTACGGCGTTGATGTGCATATCGTCATGGCCACCAAGTTAGACTACGGCGTTGGTGTGCAAATTATCAAGGCCGCCATGTAAGACTACGGCATTGGCGTGCAAAATTATTAAAGCCATCATGTAAGACTACGACGTTGATGTGCATATCGTCATGGCCACCATGTTAGACTACGGCGTTGGTGTGCAAAATTATCAAGGCCGCCATATAAGACTACGACATTGGCGTGCAAAATTGGTAGTGGGAATGGATTGGACATGTACTTATCCCCAGGTACATGGGTTCGATTCCCACGGAAGGCAAAAACTCCAATAGTGAAGGGGGTTGGAGAAGATCGTGAGGTAGTAGTGTCGGGAGCGCTGAAGGCCCAGGTTGTTACATAAAAAGGGTTACAATTAGGCGCGTATTGCCACCTTGGCTAAGGATAATGAGGCGGCCTTAACTGAGTTGGCTACTTTGAAGCAGGAGAAGGAGAATTGGGCGTCTGAGAAGGATCGAAGGGCATGGAGGAAACCATTGGGGCTCAATATGATGAGAGCTTCACCTACGCACTAGACCAGGTGAAAGTTCTCTTTCCTAACATTGATCGAGACCTTCTTGGCAAAGCTGACGTCATGTTGAGGATTGAAGGTGACAAGTTGGTTCCTTATGCTCCTGTAGAGACGACCAATGTTGAGGAGTCGCCAGCAAAAGAATAGTTACCCCTTTCCCCCTTATTCTTGTGATGTCTTTATTTCTTTTGTTGTAATATTTTGATGATCGCCCCTGCGAGGGCTTGATGAATTTTGTAATGAAAATATTTTTGTGCCCTTATGAGGCCTTTGCTCTTTATGAATATTCTCTTTATTTTCATTTCTTCTATCTCGTCTTGACTTAATATTGATAACTGTGTCTTATCTCTTTTACTGTTTGTATTCTTTTCTTGTAATACTGTTGAATGGACGAGACTGGGCGACGTCGTAGTTCTGAGGCATCGCATGGGATCAAGCCCAGATTAGCTGGCGTGAATTCCTATGATTCATATCCTGGTGGCCAATCAGATTTCGATAGCAGTGACTGGGATTGTTGACGTCAGCATTATCGTTATCTTTTTTATTTGTATAAAAAATTACTCCCTCCATTCCTTTTTATTTGTCGTTTTAGAATAAATAATTTGTTTCAAAATATTTGTCGTTTCAAATTATATAATTTTTTTATTGTATTTATTTTTTTTACTAAACTTCTTTATATATTTATTTTATTGTGTGTAAAAAAATAGGAATTGTTTAGTAGATTAAAATAAAATGAACAAGCATTTTATAGAGGTTATACTAGTCCATATCGTGGCCAAAATAAAATGATGATTTCTATTAAATTAATTGGGTGTCATGGTGGCAGCGTGACATGGTTATAAGTTGAGTATGAAGCACACTAATTTTCAATGATTCCAAATTTCTATGATTCCAAGTTTGATTATGTAGCTGATAGATTCTACGAGGGGTTACCATAGACACATAGAGTTGTCCTCTATATTTTTATTTTAACTTTGTATCTATGTAGCTAATGGAATCTACGAGGGGTTACCATATACACATAGGGTTGTCCTCTATATTTTTATTTTAACTTTATATCGGTCAGATACTCAGCTCTCGATATCTCCGGCAGCCAATTAGCATTTAAACATGGATTACGCTGATATTATCGTTATCTTAATGTAATCTATAATAAAAAATTTAAATATCCAATTTAATTTCTCTTTTTTATTTAATAATTACAATTAGTAAAAATTAATTAATTTAAAAAACAACAAAAAATAATTCATTGCATAACGATTTGAAAATACATTTGCTAATGCAATTCAGTTTCACTGTAATTGAAACGTGTGAAAAGCTCCAAAAAGAAGTCACGGGTGAAATTTTCAATGACAACAAGGAAAATGAACACAATTGAGAATACCATTTTCTGGTAAATTTCAAGATTCCTCAATTATTGAGATGTGGGTCATCCTGTAATTTCTGTTTTTTGCCAAATCCTTAATTTATTTTATATGAAAAAATCGTTCCATAAACTTACCTCAATTATTAAGAATATTACATTTTATATATAGGAGTCGAGATTTGAACACTGGATGCTCCACTTATTCACTTTAAATATGACAAAAACAAAAAATTTACAGTAGATTGGTGTCCTATTCAACTAAATTGTATGAATCTTTCTTGTTTTTTAAATTCACTAATTTACTGCGAATTGTTTGCACTATTAATATAACTTAAATTAATCAACAAATAGTAATTACTAATTAGGAGGATTATGTATGTGAAGTGTAAAACATACAATATCAGCTATGACTCAATTAAAATGACACTTTTGGTTTTGCATCAAGCTATAAAGCCCCATACGCGATACGATACGAATATAATACTGATTCGTCGATATGTGAAAATTTTAAAAAACTCATATCTGATACTGGCGCGATACGTTATTTAAAAATTAATTTTAAAATTAAATATATAAATGTACAATATATAAACATGACTAAAATCAATAATATTAATAATGATAATTGTTTTTTGAAAGACAAAAAATTATTATTATTATTATTATTATTATTATAAACATCAATAGTTCATTATATAAGGAGTACAAACAAGCCAATAAGCTTGCACAAGAGCAAAACAGTTTGAGAATCAACATACGAGAGCTCCTCAATTCTAACTAAAGACATATATATAATAGCTCAAAAAACATATAATAGTCATGACATCAAGCCTCTTTAACAAGCTCATCTTGTAGCAATAGCCGACAATTATATAGGTACTGCAGCTGACCAATTAAAAACATAAAGCATCCATTAAGACTAAAATTCTGGGACAAACCCAAATACTTAACAACCTGTTATATTGTAGGACACCATAGTGAATTCAGAACAGTGACAAAGACAAAATATACTAATTATAATAAATTAACATCATTAATACTAAGTTAAGTATTTGTATCTCATTAATATTATCAATGAAAATCTGCCACATGTCATGTGGGGAAGCTGTTGATGTGGACACTTCAGTTGGGCATTTGCCACAAGAGAACTGGTGAGAGCAGCTTTAACATATAGGAGTACATTGTATAAAATTTGATTCATTATCTCTTAATTTTTTTTTAAAAGGCAAAAGAGCAATTTATTAAGAAGGCATAAGTCATGTCATAAAAACATGTCAAGGTAACGTGTTTGTTTTCACAGACCACATACTTTTACTTGGTGCCTCGTCAATCTATCTACCCCTTTACCTATGAATACAAAAAATGACGTGTTTTAACACCAGACAACTCCAAAATAATCCTGCTACCAATCTGTGCATCCTTATGAAGTCCTAATACGCGACACGATACAGATATGATACGATACCGATACGCTAATACGTGAAAATTTTAAAAAATTCATATCCGATATTGGCGCGATACGTTATTTAAAAATTAATTAATTTTAAAATTAAATATATAAATGCACAATAATATTAATAATGATATTTTTTTTTGAAAGACAAAAAATTATTATTATAAACGTCAATAGTTCATTGTACAAAGAGTACACACAAGCCAATTAGTTTGCACAAGAGCAAAACAATTTGAGGCTCAACATACAAGGACTTATCAGTCCTAACTAAAGACATATAATAGCTCAAAAAACATATAATAGTCATGACATCAAGCCTGTTCAACAAGTTCATCTTGTAGCAATATCAGACAATTATATAGGTCCTGCAGCTGACCAATTAAAAGCATAAAGCATTCATTCTTATACTAGAATTTTGGGACAAGCCCAAACACTTAAACAATCTGTTATATAGTAGGACACCATAGTACCTTCAGAACAGTGACAAAGACAAAAAATACTAATTATAATAAATTAAAATCATTAATACTAAGTTAAGTATTTCTGTTTCATTAATATTGTCCTAAAAAATAATGATCACCAGTACATTTTAAGTTATACATCTTAAGTTAAGTATTATACAGCATCATTAGTACTATCCAAAAAAAGAAATTGTTAGTTACCCGTTGTTAGCCCATATTTTTACTAAGTAAAAATATGTTCTAAATGCATGCATAAAATAATTATGTTTAATAATATAATTATTTTGATAATCATTAAATATTAAATATGTTTGGTTTTTAGGGCCAATGAGTTTAATGATTAATCATGCATGAACATGTAATAAATGTTCTGTTATGGAACGTTGCATTTAAATGCGTATTTTCTTTCTTTCAGGATCCTTTCGATTTGGTCGAAGCGTCAGTAGGGTCGAAGCGCCTAGTGAGCAAAAGTAACTTATGGACTTAGCAAAATATTCAAGGAAAAGCGTTGGCACTTCGACTTCGATGGAAACAACGGCTAACTCAGAAGATAAGAAAGGATTCAAATTCAAAATACGTGTCAAGACACGCGTCCTCTCTGTAGTTATTTAGGCGTTAGTAGCAGTTAGGAATTAGTGTCTATAAATAGCCTAGTTATGTGATCGAAAAAGGGGTCACAATCATTATACAGAAATCCTGATAAAACTCAAAGTACCCATGCTAACGAGAGAAACGAGTTCGAAAGGAAAAATGTATGCAATGTGTACCATTTATTTCTCTGTAAACATTTACATTTGAATGCAAATTTACAGTATTTCAATCTTCATCTTGTTTAATATTTATTTCGACTCTTTTCTCCCATTCTGTTTATTCAATTGAATAAACATTCTTTCTTGCATTTCAAGTTATTAAAACATAAAAAGCAACATTTTATCAACATAAGAACAATAATGAATATCATTTACTTTGAAAATATAAACAAAAGCACTATGTCCCGAGATTTACTAGTTGATCTCTCTTGTAATAATCAAACTAGCGTTGTTTACCAAATTTCACAGTAAACAAATTGGCACGCCCAGTGGGACTGTGTGCTTTACGTTTAAATTTCTTCAAAGTTTGTGTAGTTAATTTGTTCTGCATTTTGTGTATTGTTTCCAAAGGTTCTTGTGTAGTGTATGCTTTTGAGGAACGGGAAATTACTCCCTGAAATGGTTAGACCACCACCCAGAAGTAACCCAAGACAAAACATGGAAAATCCAAATGGAAACAATAATAATAACGGTTCGAATGTATCAACCGCTTCGAGTGTTTCTGAGGCCATAATCTCTCCTGTAATCAGTGAGATTGTGCCCAACGCTAGTGGGGCGACAGTTTCCGCCCCAATATCTTCTGTGGTAAGTGCCACAATGACAATGCCAACGTCTACAGTGGTACCTTTGACCACTACAGAACCTATCTTGACCCTTTCCCATGCTATGGAGGTAAATTTCTCTCCAAATAGGACAAATGTTAATGGGGGTGGCGCTAGTTCTTCTACTTTCTCATTACCCTTTTCCCAATATGTGGGTCAGGGCACAAGTAGGAACTACCCATATGGTATGCCTACCAGTATGATGCAGGGTTTGCAAACAAGTGCATCATTGTTCACAGAGTCGGCACCAGGCGTATTTGTGCCTAATAATCAGATAGTTTCTGGTTCTGCTACTCGAAATGGCAATCCATCATTAACCAACAATGCCTTGAATGCTTTAAGGCAACAAATGGATGAGAGTAATCATGACATGGTAAATATGCTAACACAACAAATTGGTACAGTATTTAACCCATTAATTCAAAATACTAACCAAAGTTATCAATTGTTGGCAAATCAAATGGGAAGAATTGCTGATTTCTTTGGGGCTCCTCAAGCCCATAATCAACAAGTTCCCCAAATTCAGAATGTGGTGCCTTTGCAAATTGCACAAGCACCAAATAATGCCATTATGCTTGCCCCAAATAATGTTGTAAATCCCATAAACCAAGTCCAACAACCAGTGCCAGTGGCCGAACCACAGGTGCAAATTCAGGCACAACAACAGGCTTTGCCCCAGGTCAAACAAAATCCTGGAATTGTGTTGGTAAATAGGAACCAAAATGCTGATGATGTAGTTAGAAATGTCCAGAATAATAATTTTGCTGGGCAAAATAACATAGCCAATTTGGTCGAAACTATCCTAGCACAAAATGGTTTAAACATAGGCATGCATAGGCCTCATTTTGTTTCTGCCTTATCAGAATATGTGCTTCAAACAGAATTGCCAAGGGGTTGGAAAATCCCAAAATTTACTAAATTTGCTGGTGATACTAGCGAATCTACTGTTGAACACATAGCAAGATATCTAACTGAGGCAGGAGATCTAGCAAATAATGAGAATTTGAGAATGAAGTATTTTCCAAATTCTCTAACAAAAAATGCTTTTACATGGTTTACTACTCTCCCTCCACATTCAATTTTTAATTGGAATCAATTAGAGAGAGTTTTCCATGAGCAATTCTACATGGGACAGTCTAAGATAAGTCTCAAAGAATTAGCGAGCGTTAGGCGCAAAACCCCTGAGTCTATAGATGATTATTTGAATAGATTTCGTTTACTTAAGGCTAGGTGTTTTACTCAAGTGCCTGAACATGAATTGGTCGAAATGGCTGCTGGTGGCCTAGACTATTCGATCAGAAAGAAGTTAGATACTCAACATCTAAGGGACATGGCCCAATTGGCTGATAGGGTTCGACAGGTCGAACGCTTGAGAGCAGAAAAGGCTAGAAATTCAAAGTATCATAAAAAAGAAAAAGTTGCTTATGTAGAAACACATGATAGCGACCAAGAATATGATGTCTCTTATGAAGATGTTGAACAAGGGGAAATAGACCTAGCAGAATTAAAACCTGGTCCCCCTTACACTTGCAAGCTTTTAAAACCTTCAAATGGAAAAAACCCTGTTGAACCAAAAAATGATAAATATGTTTCAAAGACTTATACTTTTGATATAACAAAATGTGATGAAATCTTTGATCTGTTGGTTACTGATGGCCAAATAGTGGTTCCAAAAGGTGTTAAAATACCACCACTAGATATGAGAAAGAAAAGAGGTTATTGCAAGTATCATAATTTTCTTGGACATAGAACCTCACAATGTGTGCTTTTCAGGGACTTGGTTCAAAAGGCCTTGAATGAAGGAATACTTAAATTTGGTGAAAAACCCAAAGCTGCAAAGGCAGATCCAGAACCTTCACAGAATGCTGATACCCTCTATGCTGAACCACAAGCTATCATGATGGTCGAAGCCATGAAGGTTACAGAGGTGCAAGTGGAAAAAATCCCTGAAGAGGAATACTTCGAAAAAATGAAAGTAGTATATCCTCGTGCTGAAGAGGATTTGATTGACTTTCTGAACAGATGCAAGTTAGAGAACAAAGGAGTAATGCTTTGTGCTCGTTGTAGTGCTGTTTGCGATAAAGAGGCTACTGCAGGCCTCATGAAGTTCCAACCAGTGGCAAATAGGCAGGGGGCAAACTCAAAGCCACCTCGTGACAAAGGAAAGGGCATTTTAACTCGACCAAATAATGTGGTCCAGGTAGATCGAAGGCCCACTTTCCTTCCTTCGGGTTCGATTCCTATAGAACGCTGGATGCACCAAGGAACCATAAAGTTCAACAAGGGTGCAATGGAAGTTGGTGGCTCGAGTGGCACCAAACTAAGCTACTCAGAGGATGCTAACAAGTATTCTTACAAGAATAATTATAAAGGTAAACATCCAATGACAAGAACTCAATGGCGTAGATTCCAACGCCAAAAGAAATTGGCTGCAACTAATCTCCAAACAGGCCAATATAAAGAAGTGGCGAGAAGACCAGCAAAAGAAAGGATCCTTCCTCCTATGGACGAAAACAAGATGGAAGATGATGATCTGCTGGACTCTGAGCCAGATTTCGACGTAATATGCGTGGTTTCCATATTACCATCAGAATATGATGTGCAAACAGAGATAACTGAGCTCGAAACTGATTTCGACCAGTTAGAAATGGCTGATCCTAAGCCAATTTGCTACTATGTCATGAACAATGGCTGCATCGAGGAGCAACAGGCTACATTCGAAAGGCCAGACTTAGGCATGAAAAACCATCTTAAACCCCTCTTCATCAGAGCAAAGGTTGAAGGAGTTGGAGTTAACAAGGTGCTGATAGATGGAGGAGCTGCTGTTAATCTAATGCCTCTATCTATGTTACCCAAGATTGGCAAATATGACTGTGATTTGTCAGCCCATAACATTGTTTTGTCAAATTATGAAGGCAAAACAGGACATTCAAGGGGGGCAATTCAAGTGGATGTTGCTGTGGGCAGCATAGTTCGACCAACTCTATTCCTAGTGGTCGAATCCAAGGCGAACTTCAACTTACTATTGGGGCGAGAGTGGATTCATGGAGTAGGAGCTGTTCCTTCGACCCTTCACCAGAAGTTGATGCTTTGGAGGGAAGATGGCTGCGTGGAAAATATAGAAGCTGATCAGAGTTTCTATATGTCAGAGGTTGATACCATAAATCAACAAACCTTTGACAAAAATTTGGCAAACATAGCGCCATGTTATGATAGAGAGAATGCTTTCACACCTTCTGATAATGTGATACATTCTGTCAAACTCCACCCAACCCAGGGCTTCATATGGGAAAGAGAGGAAATAGATGTCGTGTCCTCGGAAGATGGAGTTATACCACCATCTGGGTGGAATGTTTACGAAGATTATGATGACTGAGTCCAGCGCATGGGCCGGGATTACGGCTTATATGGCCGAAACTAAGTTAAATACGGCTTTGGAAGCTGATGTTCATCAAAATATGGCTACAGAAGCCAAGGTCGAAAGCGATGGCATTTCTATGCCACAAGCACAAAGGCTCGACTGCATCTATGATGAAGAACCTTTAGGGTTCGAAAGAGATCCACTTAATGAAACTCCTAAGATGCAGGCTCAAGACCCTTTGGAGGAAATTAACATTGGAGATGGCTCGGCAAAAAGGCCAACTTACATTAGTGCCAATATTAGTCCTGACTTAAAAAGGAAATTGGTACTACTTCTCAAAGAATTTAGTGATTGTTTTGCTTGGGATTATAATGAAATGCCTGGACTCAGTAGAGAAATGGTCGAGCTCAAGCTACCAATCAAGGCAGGTAAAAAACCAGTAAAACAATTGCCAAGAAGGTTTGCACCAGATATCATATCCAAAATCAAAGAAGAGATCGAAAGGCTGCTGAAGAGTAAATTCATCAGAGCTGCCAGGTATGTAGAATGGTTAGCAAATATAGTTCATGTTATTAAAAAGAATGGTACACTTAGGGTATGTATAGATTTTAGGGACTTAAATAATGCTACACCTAAAGATGAGTATGCCATGCCTGTGGCAGAAATGTTAGTAGACTCAGCAGCAGGCTTCGAGTTTTTGAGCATGTTAGATGGTTATTCTGGTTATAACCAGATATTCATTGCTGAGGAAGATGTATCTAAAACAGCATTTAGATGCCCTGGTGCTTTAGGCACTTATGAGTGGGTTGTTATGTCTTTTGGCTTAAAAAATGCTGGTGCCACTTATCAAAGGGCAATGAATTCCATGTTTCATGATTTTATAGATACACATTCATGCAAGTTTACATTGATGATATCATCATTAAATCCTCTTCTGAAGATAGCCATTTGTTATATCTTAGGCAATCTTTTAAAAGAATGAGGGAACATGGATTAAAAATGAATCCATTAAAATGTGCTTTCTGTGTGCATGCAGGAGATTTCCTTGGTTTTGTGGTGCATAAAAAAGGCATTGAAATAAACCAAAACAAGACAAAGGCTATCTTAGAGACCAAGCCTCCTTCGACCAAAAAACAACTTCAATCTCTGCTAGGAAAAATCAACTTCTTGAGAAGATTCATTTCGAATCTAAGTGGAAAGGCTCAAGCTTTCTCACCACTACTTCGACTCAAGAAAGATGATCCATTCAAATGGAACCAAGAGCATCAAAAGGCTTTTGATGACATCAAAGAATACTTAATAAAGCCTCCAGTTCTAATGCCTCCTAGTAGGAATAAAGCTATGAAGTTGTATATTGCTACGTCTGATAAGACGATAGGAAGCATGTTAGCTCAAGAGGATGATAATGGCATAGAAAATGCAGTTTATTACCTTAGTAGAGTTTTAAATGATGTAGAAGCTAGATATACTGCCATAGAAAAACTTTGTCTTTGTTTGTATTTCTCTTGTACAAAACTTAAGCATTATATAAAGCCTGTTGATGTTTATGTCTATTCCCACTTTGATGTTATTAAGCATATGTTAACTAAACCTATATTGAATAGTAGAATTTGGAAATGGGCATTAGCATTGACTGAATATTCACTGACTTATAAACCTTTAAAGGCTGTCAAGGGCCAAATTGTGGCTGATTTTATAGTAGATCATTCTTTGGTCGAAATGCCACAGGATTATGTGGATATTCAACCATGGATTCTTTATTTTGATGGGTCCAAACATAAATATGGAACAGGAATTGGAATATTGATTATATCTCCTACTCAAGTTCCAAATAAGTTCAAGTACAAAATAAATGGACTTTGCTCTAATAACGAAGCCGAGTATGAAGCTTTAATTACAGGGTTAGAAATTTTAAAAGACTTGGGGGCAAAGAACATTAAAATAAGAGGTGATTCTGAATTAGTATTGAAACAATTAACACAAGAATATAAATGTGTGAAAGAACATTTGGCAAAATATTTTTCTATAGCTAGTTCTTTTTTAGATTGTTTCGATCACGTAGACATTGAACATGTACCTCGATTAGAAAATCAAGAAGCAAATGACTTGGCTCAAATTGCTTCAGGATATAAAATGTCAAAAGAAAAGTTGACACAATTAATCGAAATAAAAGAAAAAATGGTTTTACAAGAACTAATATCTGCACAATTGTCAATACCAAAACTTGTGGGGGCAGACACTACCACAAATAAATGGTGAAATAAAAAATCCCCTAGAAAATTTTCAAATTTTTGCCATTGACAATTGGTCAGATAATGATTGGAGAAAACCTATAGTAGATTACCTTAAGAATCCAACAGGAAATGTGGATCGAAAGGTAAAATATAGGGCTTTAAGCTATATAATTTTTGAAAATGATCTTTTCAAAAAGACTTCTGAAGGAATCTTGTTAAAATGCCTTAATGAAGCAGAAGCATATATAGCAATCTCTGATGTTCATAGTGGTACTTGTGGCTCTCATCAAGCAGGACATAAGATGAAATGGCTCTTGTTTCGACAAGGTTTGTATTGGCCCTCTATGTTGAAAGATTGTATAGAATTTGCTAAGGGTTGTCAAGAATGCCAAAGGCATTCAGGCATCCAGCATGTGCCTGCTAGTGAACTGCACTCGATAGTAAAACCATGGCCCTTTAGGGGTTGGGCTCTAGACCTCATTGGTGAAATTAAGCCTACTTCATCTAAAGATCAACGTTATATCTTAGTTGGAATAGATTATTTCACAAAATGGATAGAGGCAATCCCTTTACCAAATGTTGATCAAGAGGCAGTAATTAATTTCATACAAAATTACATAATCTATAGGTTTGGAATTCCTGAAACAATCACTACTGATCAAGGTTCAGTTTTTACTGGACGAAAGATGCAGGAATTTGCCCAAGAAAGTGGCTTTAGACTGCTAACTTCAACACCATATTATGCACAAGCAAATGGTCAGGTCGAAGCAGCTAATAAAATTATTATTAATTTGATAAAGAAACATATAGCCCAAAAGCCAAGAAATTGGCATAAAACCTTAGACCAAGTGTTATGGGCTTGCAGAAATTCTCCTAAAGAGTCAACTAACACCACCCCATTTCGACTAACTTATGGTCATGATGCAGTATTACCAGTCGAAATACATTTGCAATCAGCAAGGGTACAAAAACAAATGGAAATACCTCTAGACCATTATTACCAAATGATGTCAGATGAGTTAGTTGATTTAGATGAAGAAAGGCTTAGTGCTCTGGAAGTTTTAACAAAACAAAAAGAAAGAGTTGCTAAAGCATATAACAAAAAGGTTAAGTCTAAATCCTTTAACATAGGAGAATTAGTTTGGAAAGTTATTTTGCCTATGGATAAAAAAGATAGAATCTTAGGCAAATGGTCCCCAAATTGGGAAGGACCATTCAAAATTGTTCAAGTTTATTCTAATGGTGCATATGAAATTGAGGAGTTAACTCCTGAAAAACGTACTTTGGGTATTAATGGAAAGTATTTGAAAAAATATAAGCCTACTTTACTCGAAGTAAAAATAAGCACAGAATAATACTTGAACATATAAAGCAAAAATGGTAAATTGTAAATTGCCATAAAACATGGACTTTGTTTAAGGGTTACAAGATCTAAGAAATTGGTCGAAAGGACAATAAAGAAAATAAACTAAGAGAATTATAAATTCTTGGTGCAGTCAGCATAAATCTTATTGAGGGTTGCCATTTCCTTTTCGACTACCAAGTTCGAACTCTCCAAGGATTTAATCTCTTCACCAACCACCTCTGCTGAGCCAAAAGCTTGAAGCCCTTCCCTGCCATGTGCATCAATCTGCTCTTGGGTCGAAGCTTTGGCCTCCTTCTCAATTTGAGCTCTCTTAGTTTCTTCTTCAATGATCTTGCGCCTGTAACTAACAATCTGCTCCTCTAAGAGTTTGATTTGTTCCTTGTAATGGGCAACCTTGTCATCACATTCTTTTAGCTCTGAATTTCCTTCGACCAGTTGAGAGGACAATCTTTCCACTTCAGCTTGAGCTTTCTGGGCCTTCTCAAAGAACATGGTTTGAGCTTGTTGCTGTGTGGCAAGTCTTGTGTTATTATCAATCTTCTTCTGCACTGCCTTGGCATATTGGTCCACAATTGAACTAAGTTGTATGACTTTGCCAAGGGTTTCCTCATCAGTCCTAGGATTGTGAAGCTTCTTCAGGAAAGCCAAGTGGCTATAAGCACATGCTGGTTGTTCTTCAATTTGCTTCAGCACATCCCTTTGGACGAAGGTAGTTGTAAGTTTCAGCAACAGAGAGTCTTGGCGCACCATCGAGTCGATTTCAGAGTTGGAAGGCGCTGAGTCAGTGGTCGTGTGCTCACTCGAGGCGTTTCCTTGATTTTCTTTTCTCGAGAGTAGAAGCTTAAGGGTACCAGCAGGATCAGACTTCTGCATATTGGTAAATTCTTCTTCTTGTACGCCCAAGCTTGCAGAAAGTCTCGAGGTCGAAGAGACAGATATGATCCCTGAACCCCCAACCTCAGCTTCAGGAATTGCATCAGAGTCATGTTGAGATTCTTGGTTCGAGCTTGCCTGGCCTGAGTTTGTAGACATACTAGGCATTGAATATTTGATGCTCGAAGTATTGGTTGGTGCTTGATTGTCAGTTCTCCCCATGCTGGCCTTCAAGGAATCTTGATTGTCATCACTTGCCTTGTTCTCTGTTGGCACCTCCTCACAGATTGGCTGCCTATCTTTTTCAACAAGACCCTCTTTCAATTGATCCTGCAAACATAAAAGAAAAGTTAGTTAAGGTCGAATGTGAATATAAAATCTAAGGTTGAGAGTTAAGTGAGTTTTACCTCTTTTCCTTCGACCTCGGGGCCAGTGTTGGTACTGCTACCCTTCTCAGCATTGGGGGCATCATTGCCTGGTTGTGCATTACCTTCATTACCCCCATCAGTGACTTGTTCATCATTAACCAAAGTCTCTGAATGAGGTATAGGATTACCTTGTGGTTTATCAACCCCTTCTTCTTCAGTGTTGGTAGGATGGTCTTGGTCGACCACATTCTCCTTCCCAGCATCCTTTTGAGGAGATGGATTACCACCACACTCACTTGAGGTGCGGATCTTCAAAACCCTATGGACCTTAGGTTTCCTGGCTGTTGACTTCACTTTCACAGCAAGTGTAGCCTTTTTCTCTTCATGCTTTTTCTTCGCCCTTCTTTCACCCCCTTGATCCTCCGTTGGGGCTTGTTGAGGTTTAGGTTCTTCAACCTTTTTCTGCTTCTTGGCTTGTGCAGCCTCATTTTCTTCGACTTCTGGTACAGTTGTCGTTTTCCCTTCGCTAGGTTGTGAAGTCGAAGTTGATGGTTGTTTTCTCTTCCTAATCAAAGGGACCTTCTGTTCTTCTTCATCCTGAAATGATGGAAGTAAATAATGTCAAGATTTTGTTTCAAAATATATTACTATGACAAAAGTTAAAGTATTTGATGGAAAGTTTGATTTTTACCTCCTCATCTAATACCACTGTGTTCTTAGCTTTCTTCGAGCTAGCAGACACCGTCTCTGTGCTGCTCTTACCTTTTCCCTTCTAAGGACATAAATGGTCAAAGTTAAAACATATGTTTAAACAGGAGGAGAGAAAATAAGTAAAATTTTTAAGGCTAAGTTACCTTTGCCTTAGAGGTTTCGACCTCTGATTTAATCTTCACCCCAGTGGGTTTCTTCACTTCAGTCGAAGTCTTTGAAGACCCACCATCTTTCTTTATGCCTTTGCCTGCAAAATGTTGTATTAATAAATATAAAAAGGTTTGAGGGAATAAATCTTGTAAGATAAATAAAACTATAAGAGTTTAGGTGTTTACCTCGACCTGAGACGTTTATTTCCTTTCCAAGAGATGGCACTATGAAGCCACTCTCGACCATCCCTAGCAATTGATCAGCATTGCCTATTGAATGCTTGGTGTAATGGTCACTCCACCATTTGCTGAAGTCATCAGTGCAGTAGAAAGAAGGCTTGTACTCGAAAGGTTTGAAATTAAATTCATAATTCTCCAGCATCCTCGTATATTTCTTATAAGTCTTTTCAGTCACTCCAGTGCCCAACACCATTCTATCCAGATTTTCAAAAAGGGACTTTGGCCTAATTTGGGACATACCAAATTGCCTAGCCACACAGTTGGGCAGATATCCTACAAGCCCATACTGGTTTGCGTTCGAACCAATCCTACAGGAGAGTACGGTTTGCTCTAAATAGGCTCTCCAAACCTCGTTTACTTCATCTTCATTATCTGGGTTGAACGCAGGGAAATCTTCAATGAACCACGCGGCCCCATACTTGCGCTCCACAAAGGGAGCATGGCGTGGAAGAAACTTGTCAAAATTCAAAAACATCTTCATATGCTTCATGAAGAGTCTGCTAGTATCCTGGTCCAAAGATCTAGGGGCTAATCGAACCAACCTCTGCCCTTCGATCTCCCTTTCATCTACCTCTTGTTGATAGTCAGAAGGCACTATCAACCCCAATTCCGTCTCAAATGTGGCATTCAGCCAAAGTTGTAACAGCCACATAGGTCCAGCAATCGAAACCTTTGATCCATCCTTGGAAGCCTTGATTGCATCACTAGCATTCCCCATTGCTTCATACAGACAGGCTAATAATAAGCGCCCTAAGTTAAAAAGTCTACCCTCATTAATTTGTTGTGCTATGGGAATGTACATACGCGCTACCTGAAGGGATTTCGAGCAAAAGACGAAGTGGGATAACCACAATGTTAAGAAGGCCACATGCTCCTCAGTTGACACTTCCTCTCCTTCTTTACCCATCTGCTCTGCTATGTACTTAGAGAATGTAGCTTCTTGAAAATTAACTTCGACCTTATCCCCAGTTTTGGTTGGATCGAAGTGATCACCAATAGGCCTAAGGCCTGTGATAGCAGCTACATCTAATAAGGTAGGAGTTAACATGCCACACTTAAACTGAAAAGTGTTTGTGGACTTTTCATAGAAGTGTAAGGCAGCCACTAGCAGCTCTGGTTTGTACTTAGGACCGGTTCGACTAAATTGGATAAGCTCGTAAATACCATAGCTTTTCCAAGAATCCTTAAAGTCCTTTTCGACCCTATCTAACCAGGGAATGTAATCCTTGTGCGCAGTATAGGGGGCAGCTCTAAAAATCTTAAGGGCATTCTTCAAATACCCAAAGTTGTAGGGAGTAGAGCTAAAGATTCTAGGGCCACAGGTTACATGCAAAGGGAAGATATCACTTACCTTTTTTGATATAACCTCAGCACGTGTGGGATAAGGTCCACAGAAAGCGTAATCATCCTTCTTGATAGAAAATGGAATCATAAGCTGAGTGTTCCAGATCTTCCTTTCAGCCTCAGTTCCAGAAGGTTCTGGAACTACTTCTTCTCCATCTTCAAGGACGCGAAGATCCTTCCACCAGCAGTGGGTACATCGAAATCCAAGTTGGACGCCATTGATGAACAGTACACTGAAAATCAAGAACTGAAAGGGTTTCGTGAAGAAATTTGTAGAAACTGTTTTGTTTAAGTTGAAACAAAGATGAATCGATGCGGAATTTGAAGATGAATCACTTGTACGGTTTAGAATTGCAAGATGATTGAAGATCAGAGTTTAATTTGCAGAAAAGAAGAAGATGAACAGTGGGTTCGTAAGAAAGCTTTGAAACTTGGAAGTTGGTAAAAGGTGTTCCTTTGTTCGTTTGCTACTATTTATAGGGGAACGTGTTTGTCTCCAGAAAATAAATCAAAAAGAAATTCAAATAATTTCTCTTCAACTTCTGCGTGTGCCACGTCATCCACTATGCTAAAACCTAGGAACAATGATGGATTGTGGGTATCAAGGTGACAGTTACTTCTGGACGTGACATAAGCGCCGTCATTAGTAATAATGTCAAGCACGTGGGTATAAAATGCCTTTTCCTTTCTCGTTCGACCACTCGATCGAAACAGGCATTTGGGGGCAATTTGTTAGCCCATATTTTTACTAAGTAAAAATATGTTCTAAATGCATGCATAAAATAATTATGTTTAATAATATAATTATTTTGATAATCATTAAATATTAAATATGTTTGGTTTTTAGGGCCAATGAGTTTAATGATTAATCATGCATGAACATGTAATAAATGTTCTGTTATGGAACGTTGCATTTAAATGCGTATTTTCTTTCTTTCTTTCAGGATCCTTTCGATTTGGTCGAAGCGTCAGTAGGGTCGAAGCGCCTAGTGAGCAAAAGTAACTTATGGACTTAGCAAAATATTCAAGGAAAAGCGTTGGCACTTCGACTTCGATGGAAACAACGGCTAACTCAGAAGATAAGAAAGGATTCAAATTCAAAATACGTGTCAAGACACGCGTCCTCTCTGTAGTTATTTAGGCGTTAGTAGCAGTTAGGAATTAATGTCTATAAATAGCCTAGTTATGTGATCGAAAAAGGGGTCACAATCATTATACAGAAATCCTGATAAAACTCAAAGTACTCATGCTAACGAGAGAAACGAGTTCGAAAGGAAAAATGTATGCAATGTGTACCATTTATTTCTCTGTAAACATTTACATTTGAATGCAAATTTACAGTATTTCAATCTTCATCTTGTTTAATCTTTATTTCGACTCTTTTCTCCCATTCTGTTTATTCAATTGAATGAACATTCTTTCTTGCATTTCAAGTTATTAAAACATAAAAAGCAACACTTTATCAACATAAGAACAATAATGAATATCATTTACTTTGAAAATATAAACAAAAGCACTATGTCCCGAGATTTACTAGTTGATCTCTCTTGTAATAATCAAACTAGCGTTGTTTACCAAATTTCACAGTAAACACCCGTGTAACAACATAATAGTTTGACATTCATTAGGAAACACGGATTCTATCGGATATTATTTTTTATTTAAAAATAAATATTTAACCGATACTTTTCCGATACGAGTATCGGGAAGTATCGGACGCGTATCAGATATTATTATTTTATTTAAAAATAAAGATTTAACCGATACTCTTCCGATACGAGTATCGGGACGTATCGGAAGAGTATCGGTATCGGGTGCGTATCGGACACGATACTTCACCAATTTTAGAGTATCGGGGCTTCAGAGGTGCATCCACTCCCTCATCCGGTTAAAAATTGAGCTTGAATCTTATGACAACACAGAATTTAAAGCTAGCAACTCGGGAATTTCTTAATACTTTTTTTTTTTGACTAAAAATGAGATATTCATTCATTCCAGTAATTGATCGAGTACATCATCAAATGCAAATACAAATTCGCTAAAAACAAAAAGGATGAATCCGCGAACAAACTCACAGTATCCAAGTTAATAGCATATAACAGCATTTTGCCTACAAATAATATAATAAAAGTAAAGTCACCAGAATATTCATGTTTCTGGATCTGCAACGTTGACGTCCAAATCATTGATTGAATCTGCAAGTGGTTGAAGTTGATCTTTTGATAGAAATAAACGAACACCAAGACGAGAAATCAAAAACGCCGTACCAATCTGACGACGAACAACACACCGCCGCACTTAGACGACGAACAACAAACCGCCGCACTTAGACGATGAAATCACTAAAAAAAAAAAAACTAAAAAACTTGATTATGTGAATAATCACACTTATTTAGATTAAAAGTGAAGAAAATAAGATGCAAAGGGGTGATTTTAGGCCAAAAAATGACCTAAAATCACCCCTCACCAAAGGATGAAGAAGAAGAAAGTTTGATGAAAAGAAAAATAGGGTCGGCGCAAAAAAGAGAGAGAGTACCGGAATTTCTTAATACTTGAATACTTAAAAATTGTCTTATAAAAAGCTAGAGTTCAGTATCGTATCAGTGTGACATTTATTTTAATTAGTTTCAATTAATGTCTTGATCTTATGCTTCTGTTAATCTCTATTATTATTATATATCACACGAAGCTCTCTATTGCATTCTTAAGAAAAAAATCGTACGTAGCATTATTATAAAGATTTTACTTATGCGGAGCTTTTATCACGAGGTATGTGGTTCAAATCTCGTTGACAACAATAATTCAATTTTATTTTTGTTTTTAGAGAAAACTACTTTATTATTAGTATTAGGTCTGTTGTTCGAATCTTATTGACAACAATAATCTAATTTTTATAATATTTTAATGTTATGGAAAGCTACTATCTTTTTTTTTTTTAAAAAAAAGCCATATTGTTTGAAAAAAAAGGTTTGATTTATACAACTAAACTAGAGCTTCTCTCTCTTTTTTTTGTTTTTTGATTCAAGCTTCTCATTTTTTTGTATCTTTTTTTTCACCGAGTTTTTATTATTTTTTGTCATTCAATTAGAGATTCTCTAATATTTATTTATTGTAAAAATTCTAATTTTTTTGTAGAATCTTCGATGTTATATCTTTTTTATGTAGAAATCTTTATTTTGCGGGGATTGCTATTTTTTAGAAATTCTATTTTTTTGTAGAAATTCAGATATTATATTTTAATTATTAAAATATATTATATTTTTAATGACGACAAGTTTATTTAATCTATTAAATATTATATATTTTCTATGTAAAAATTATGTGAACACTTCGACTAAAATTTGATTGGAAATGTATCTATTATCCAATCATTCAATTATATGTTATATTTCTATGTTGATTTGTTTTAAAATAAATTTAAATCATATTTCATATTTTTTTTATGGGATCACTCATTTAAAATTGTATCTAGCACAAAGAAAAGTGATCATGTGATGAAGTGTGTCTGTAGATGATAGTGAGAACTGAACACGATAATTTTAGTGTAAATTGATGAAAGAAAAAATCATATTTCATATACTTATATAATTAGATTGAACACATTTGAGTCATGCAACGAAGATTTTATATATATATATATAAAGAGAGAGAGAGAGAGAGAGAGAGAGAGAGAGAGAGAAGAGAGAGATAAAGATAAATCTCTAAAATAATATAGAATAGGAAATAGAGAGCACTTCACACCACACTATTAAAATTATACATTGACTAAATATCTCTAAATTTTATCTAGCACGACGAAAAGTGATCCTTATAATCAAAAGCATTCATAGATAATAGTGAGAAATAAATACGAGAATTTTATTGATATTCATTCAAAAATAATAAAGAATTATCAACTATTTTTTGTTCATGGAGCGGCTAAAGTTCTGTAACGGACACATAAGACGGGTAGAATGAGAGAGAGAGAGAGAGAGAGAGAGAGAGAGAGGGGGGGGGGGGAAAGAGTATCAGTAGTGTAGAATAAAAAACGGGGAGCATTCCGCACCCCACTATTAAAACAAATATATTGAATAATGAAAATTTGAATTCCAAGTGTGTGGATCCATATTTTTATATTTTATCATGGGGATTACTTATTCAAAATTTTATCTAGCATGATGAAAGTGATTCTCAAGATGAAAAGTTTATGTATATGATAATGAAAACTGAGCATGAAAATTTTATTAATATTCATTAAAAATTAATATATATATATATATATATATATATATATATATATATAGAGAGAGAGAGAGAGAGAGAGAGAGTGAGAGAGAGAAATCTATAAGTGTTGGAGAAATAAGAAACGGAGAAGAACTTCTAACCCTCACTTTTAAAAATACACATTGACGAATTAAAATTTGGATTTCGGCGGTAGGAGTTATCCATATTTTTATATTTTATCATGGTGATTACTTATTCAAAATTTTATCTAGCATGATAAAACATGATCCTCATGATGAAAAGTGAATGTATATGATAGTGAGAACTTGACACGAGAATTTTATTGATATTTATTAAAAAAAATATAGAATTAACAACTTTTTTTCTTGATAGGGCCTTATAGATCTGTAATAGGAGGCGATAGAGAGATAGAAATAGAGAGAGAGAGAGAGAGAGAGAGAGAGAGAGAGAGGGGATCTCTCGGTTGTGTAGAATGGAAAACGGGAAACACTTTTCACTCGACTATTAAAAATACACATTGACTAATTAAAATTTGAATTTTGGCTGCGGGGCTTATCCATATTTTCATATTTTATATTTTATCATAAGGATCCCTTATTTAAATTTTTATTTAGCACGGACCGGAGGTCAACAGATCGAACTGTTTTTAATTAAATATATATATTTTTTATATTTTTAAATACTATATAAAATAATAATAAATAAAATTAGATAATATTTATAATTTCATACTATATAAAACATAAAACATCATAAGTCAATACATAAAAACTAGACTCGATAAGAATTGGTTCGATTGGAAACTATACTTGAGTTTGACATAAACTCTTTTTTCAGCTCGAGTTCGACCCGTTTATAGTTTGCGAGCAGTTCGGTTCAGCCATTAGGTTCAATTCATTTTCAACTTGAAACTAAAATCAAGTCAGCTTGTGAATCAAACAAGTTGAACTATATATAGCTCAAGTTCAGCTCATTTAATTAACGAATTTAATATTTAGTTTAAGTTCGACTCATTTGGTTCATGAACTAAATTCAAAACCAAACAAGTCGAATTATATATAGCTCAAATTCAACTCATTTGTTTCATGAACCAAGTTCAAAACCAAACAAGCTGAACTATATATAGCTCAAATTCAACTCATTTAATTAACGAACTTAATATTTAGCTTAAGTTTGACTCATTTGGTTCATGAACCAAGTTCAAAACCAAACAGACCGAACTATATATAGCTCAAGTTCGGCTCATTTAATTAACGAACTTAATGTTTAGCTTAAGTTTGACTTATTTAGTTTATGAACTAAGTTCAAAACCAAACAAGTCAAACTATATATAGCTCAAGTTCAGCTTATTTAATAAACGAACTTAATATTAACTGAAAATCGACTCATTTGGTTCATGAACCAAGTTAAACAAATTAATTGTCGAACCGATCTCGAACTTTATTCAAGTTGCTTCGGTTCATTGCCAACCATAATAAAGAGAGAATAAAATTTGAAAATGAGTAAGTAAAAATTGATTTGAGTTTAGTTGGGTCAGTGGCCGGTGCAATATAAAAAAATGAGAGGGTTTAATATATAAATTATATAGGGATATATGTGTTTTTTTTTAAGTCCAGGGGGTTCAGTTGAACCCCCTCACTACGCCACTGATCATATGTCGACCAGCTCCACTAATTTTAACAGAAGCATATACTTCCATCAGCAAGAACTGGATCTCTCTTTACTATACACACTACTAGAAAAAGTTGAAATATCGACGGAATTTAGAGACGAAATATATTTCATCTCTAATAGAGATGGAATTAGAGACAGAAAAAGCAGTTAGAGACAGATATATTTATTTTAGAGACAAATATTTTCATTTTAGAGATAGATTTTGTCCATCTCTAATAGTTTAGAGACGAGGAAATTACCAACGACATCAAATCCGTCTCTAGCATGCTTAGTGACAGAAAATTTGCATTTTAGAAACAGATTTTGTCCATCGGTATTTAAGATTTTTCTAGTAGTGATAGATCAAGCTCTAAGTTACTCCACTATCACTAACCACTTCCTAGGTTAGCTTCAAATCTAAACATAGTGCGTGCATGGAAGAGAAAAGTATAAAAATTTATTATCAAGATTTATACAAAGTACAAAAATATATCAATAAATTATTCTGAAGTATAAAAATATGTAGAATTATATGTCAATAGATTTGTTAAAAGTATCTTATGAATTGTACAAAGTACAAAAAAATGTCAAAAGATTTGTTAAAAGTATAAAAATATCTTAATTGACTGAAGGCGGAGAAAGGTCGTCGGAAGTAGATGAACGTGACAAGGTGGAGGTAGAGGAGGATGTGTGAAGACGGAGGCGGAGGGATGATATGTTTGTGGTTTGTATCTACAGATATCAATAGATTAGATATGTTTTGTTTTTCCTTTTATACTAATTGCACCTTAGTCCTTTGAATTGTAAATATTTGCAAACAAACCCCTCACTTCTACTATAAATGTGCTCACATAGAAGCATTTATTTGAGCAACAAAAGGTAGTGCACTTCAAAAAAAAGAGAGGAAAAAAGGAAAGAAAATAAGATCATGAATCCTTTTGGAGTACCAATAACAGATGAAACCTTAAAAGCTATGTCGAGGTATAAAGACAAAACAATAACACAAGAAGATAGAGCAAGAGAAGCAATGAGGTTGATCCATTCAGAAGACAAAAATTTGAATGCTCTCAACCATACATTGACTCTTAAGTCTAAATATGGTGACGGAATTGCCACACTTTGTCTTCTATATAATGCTACTGGGGATACCCTTGAGATCGTGGATGACCAAAAAAAGGATTGGTCGGGTCATGTTTATGAGGAGGAGCCGCCACTGTCCTTCAACAACGGCCAGTGGCTCGCTTTCCTCCACGCACATCCAACCTCGCAAGGTATTGGTTGCGAAGCTGCTCGGGTATACCGTGGAAAGAATATTAAAGGAGATGTGCGTGACTTCATGGTTGCTTGGTCCACCCCATGGAGCACCACACAAAATTCAGTAAGATCAATTAAGACACACTTCTGAGTTTTCTATTTGCCTTTTTTTTAATTGTCTATAATGCACATATTTTACTATCTCCCTCCGATCTAAAAGATTATTACACTTCTACTTTTTACTCATTTCAATGCAAAACTTTGAACATTTTTATCTCTAATTATATCTCTAACAATGTATTTGTAAAATTTATAAAATTGTACTAC
The DNA here is from genome assembly GCA_030408175.1 of Trifolium repens. Lineage (NCBI taxonomy): Eukaryota > Viridiplantae > Streptophyta > Magnoliopsida > Fabales > Fabaceae > Trifolium > Trifolium repens. Next base: position 48,954,492 of record CP125842.1, on the reverse strand, counting down.
ATATCAAGACGACTCTAACAAAATCGACTATATTTTTCTTATGTCAAAGTCAAAAACGATACTCAAAGTGAAATATGTGAATAGAACAAAATGTCAATAATATTTTAGAAACGGAGATAGTCTCTTTTAATTATGTTACGTCAAAAGGAATTGTGGAATATAAAATTCAAAAGAGTTAGATTTGAAAACTGAAAACTGAAGTCTGAAAACTTAATGGCTGAATCTAAATGACTCAAACTGAATTATAACTGAATCTGAATACTGAAAATATTTAGTTGTTTGATAACAGTTTAACTAAAAAGACTTAAATTGAGTAGTATTGACAATTTCACCCCTACTTTATTTCGTTTATTTTATACTAGCCGCCTTGTGTAATCGATATTCTCTTTTCTTTTCTTTTTTTGTGATCAATATTCTCTATTGTGCAAATATAAATAACTACTTAATCTCCTTTTTTATTGGACTTAGTTAATTGATAACTATGTAACATCCTTTTTTGTTGTGCCTAGTTATTAAGAAGAAAAAAAATATTTTTAGTATAAAAATTGAAAACCTATTTTTATGTGGAAGTTGTGCTTAGTTATTAAGAAAAAAAAAATTATTTACTAAGAAAACTAAAAATCTATTTTTATGTGGAGTTATTTTTTAAGGGTAAAATAGGAATAATGAAAAAGTCATCCCAAAAATTTGTATCCTTTTTATATATAGTAATAAATTATCTTAATTATTTTATTTTTATTTTTATTTAATTATAATTATAGGAGGAGAAGTATGTAAAAATAAATATTCAAATATTAAGTTAAAATTTTGATAAGTACTTAAAAAAAAATTCATTAACAAACAAACTTAATAAATTAAGTGCTGAATTATTTAAGTTTAAGTGCTTAATAGATTTAACAAACACCCCTTACTGAAAAGTGAGACAATTTAACAAACACGAGAATCAGGATTTGTTTCACAAAGAATTGAACGTTGTCGCGAGGCTACTAAAATATTCTGTAACTGTGTTCTTAGATCATGTACATCAGCTCCCCTAAAATTTTCCCTAATATTCACTCTAAATCGTCACTTTTCTATTTTGGGGATCAATTTTTTTTATGTGTTCTTTTGCAGCTTCCCTATTATTCACTCCAAAAATTAAAAATAAATATTTTAAATATTTATTAGTAGAGATAAAGACAACAAAATATTTTAAATATTTATTAGGTAGAAGAAATATGGAAAGAAAAAAGATATAGGGAGAGTACAACTTTGTACTCAAAAGAGCCCAGGTGAATAATTTATGGGGGGCCATCCTACTTTAGGGGAGCTGATGTACATGCTCTTAGCTTTCTAACTTCAAAATTACTCCTATTACTCCTTTTTTTTTTTTTTCTTTCTCATAAATTCTTTTAAGAATATATATATATATATAATCAAAACAACTTTTAGGCCCTATTCCTTTCACTTGAATTTTGCGAAGGTGATATTGTTTTTACTTATTAAAAATAGATAAATACTTGATGAAACTGATAGTTTTGTATTTGTTAATTGATTATTTTTAATTGAATAAAAGTTAATTTTATATATTGATCAAAACTCATAGATGATATTTTTCTACATGTTGAAGAAAACATGGTATGGTATCATATATACAATTGTTGAGTTTTTTAAACAAATTAATAGCCATAAAATGATGATACAATTAATGGTTTATTGTAGGCTTACACCGAGGTCCGTGAAAAGAATCACTTTCCACCTTATTGGGATTCACATATAAAGCCAGATCTAGAAAACGCTGGTAAAATCACAAAGGATGAGACAGACAAATACTGTGCCTCAACAGTCAGTATTGGTGGCATCACTTCGCCAGAATTCATTGCAATACTCCAGCACAAATTTAGCCCATTGCCACAAACCAAACCCTGAGTTCGTTGCTCTTTCAATAATTATAATAAAAGTGCACTAATCGTGTTTATGTTATGAGATCTCAATAATTAATTAGTAGTAAATTAGTGCACTAGTCGTGTTTAATTATGTTATGAGATGTATGCTTGTATTTTTCTTTTTCGTTTTTTTTCTTTCTTCAGTGATGTACTCATGCACAAGTATCATTTTAAATTTGTGTTAATAATGCAACGAGCTAATTAATATTCTCAAGAGACTTGACACATAGTATTACTTCCTCTGTTTCTAAATAAGTGGAACATGCCATACCTCAACTGGTAAATGACTTCGACTGTCGCCTCTTCTTACGTGTGGAAATTATGGGACAAACTACTCCACCACGTTGACAAACAGATGCCGGCTATAACATGTTTGGGCCGTTTAAATATTTTATAAAATTATTTATGGGATAATTGTTTTTGTAATCCATAAAATTTCTCCATCAAGTTTAATAATTTTTCTAAGTGCCTCAAGACAATTTTGAGATTTCTGGATTGTTAAATTAATAATTAATTTTTGAAAAATAATTTTAATGAACGGCCAATTGGAGTCGCTCACAAAAATTTTCAAGTTTAATGTAACCAAGATTCACAATTTTTGAAAAATTCTAAAGCCTCCAAAACAATTTTACAAACGAATTAAATTAAATCGAAATAATTGAATTTTATTTCCATAAAATAGGGGTGAACCTTCCCGAAGCCCTAGAGGGCACGTCCGGGGCGGCTGTGGACGGCCGACATACCCGTGGAGGCGTCTCTCGACCACGGAAAAGGTGATTCGGCATTTTAAAAATCTAATCCTAATCCAATTTTTGGTATGATTTTCACTTTCCTAAAATTATGGAAACAATTTATTTTGGTTCCGATTGATTGTTGGTCACTTTAATCATATAATTAATTGTAATTAATTATTTGATGACAACTAGTCATTATACTTTCATATATATCCTTTTAATTGTATGCAGCTATCCTCCATTTTGAGAGGCTCCATTTATTCCTTTTCAGTGCACAGATGATTGACATGTGGCACTTAAATATTCAATGGTTGTGATTAAAAATCTCACAAGAGTGTTACCCTGGTAACAAACAAAAAGAAATAAAACTATCCCTGTTGAACCACCGCTCCCACCACTGTTATGTCCACCGCTATGCCGCAGTACCGCATCCTTTACACAGTCACAATTGTGTTCATGTTCTCTTCCTTCTCTCAAGGAACAGATAAAAAACGACAAGTTTTTCAAGACTACAATTTTTGTTCTTTGTCCTCTTCTTTGTTTTTTATTCAATTCTTTCCCAACCCTTTTTGAAGAACTTTGAAAGTGATTATTTGAAACTTAAGTATTAAACTGTTGAACGACTTCCCAATTTTAGTTATAGTTACCCACACACACAACCATACAACATCAAACAATACACTCTACCCCACAAATCTATTTTGTATGAAAAAGAACAACAAACACCACTTCAATTCACTAATATGTTAAATCCCATGAACAGAGTCTCGTTCAAGAAGACAAAGGAATAAACTTATTTCTGTTTCTTTTATTAAATAAAAAATTATTTTAATTTTAATCACAACCATTGAATATTTAAATGCCACATGTTAATCATCTGAATACTAAAAAGGAATAAATGGAGCTTCTCAAAATGGAGCATAGCTGCGCTCCAGTCTGGCTTTGCTCCATTTTGAAAACCTCCTTTTAGTCCTTTTGATTTAATAGATATATGACATGTGGCAAAAATACATCCAAGGGATAAAATCAAATAGTGTTTCCATCTTTGGTTCACACCTGATACTGTACGCTATCTCTCCTCTTTCCTCTTTCTCTCTTATTGCTGCCGCCTCTCTCCATTCATCTAAGCGGCGGCGCTTTAAAAGTGATATATGATAATAACATTCATGCATGGATATTTTTCTATGATATACTATTTTAAAAATTATTATTAATAAACATGTATAAGCATATTTTAAATATACTAACTATTTTAACATATAAATTGCATAGTTAAAAATTGAGTAATTACAAATACACACGTTTTTCATTATCTCTTAAAATATGTTGTTAAATCCATGATATGTGATTCAATATTTTTGCATATATATTTTGTAACGATGAATGGAATGGAGGTATATAAATATGGCCCAGTATTTATTTATTTATTTTATTTCGGTTTGTGTACTGTATTCAAGGGCGGCCCAACAGGGTGTGCACCATGGGCTGTTACACAGGGCCTCCAAAAATTGAGGGCCTCAAAAAAAATTATATGGTAGTAGTATTAGTAAATAAGGGTGTAAAAATAATTGTTTTGCAACATTCTGTAAGGCGCAGACCCTAAAGCTTTTCAAAATTAAAGTTGTTGAAGTCTTACTTGTGGTCTACCATGTCACAAGAAAGACTTAATGACTTAGCATTGATAACAATCGAGAATAATCTATTGGATGACATACAATATGAAGATTTGATTGAAGAGTTTGCTTCAAAAAAAGCTAGTAGAATGACTCATTTTATGTAGCTAGAAGTTATTTTAATGTTATTATTAGACCATAAATCCCTTTTATGTTAATTACAAGAATGATTATTATTTTTTTATGTTAGTTGCAATTTAAATTGATGATGATTTTTTCTTATAAAAAAATTGTTTTTTTATTATTAAAAGGGCCACTTTTATATTTTGCACAGAACCTCCAAAAACTTCGAGACGTCCCTGACTGTATTGTTGTAAATGACCACCTGAGTCATATTTTCTTGTATTTACTATTTTACCCACAAGCCTATATGCTGTCTAGGATGGGTTATTTTAGACAAATGTAAATTAAGTGAAGCATTGAAGATGGCTAATCACGGACAAGGAGCTTGGTGGATTTGAAGAATACTTGTAATAGATCTTAGGGGTCATATCTTATATCTCTTGAATGTGCATTAATTGTTTTATTTATCATGTTGTTCATATTGCTTGATTATGTGCTACAATTGCATGGTAAAATCAAAACGAAGAAATACTAATGTCACCAATTAAATTTAAGCAAAAGTATCAAGCCAATTTCAAACATTGTGTAATCGTTGCATTACTTCTGACACACTGTGATGGCAGGTGTTGGGATTTTGCAATATATAGGTAACACTACTAGAAATCTGCTGTTTACCTGCAGATTTGGATGAAATTTCTGCAGGAAACTGGTTTCATGCGGATTTTCCCTAGGATTATGGTACCCAGGTAATACCTTTGTGGGTCCTGCGACTTTTGAAATCCTCAGGTAATTGTCCACATCTATTTCCGCAGGAAATATTGCTGCGAACCAATTTGCAGATAGATCCTTTGAAAAATCCTTGGGTAATTCCGCAGGAGACATCAGTTGCAGGTAAATCCGCTGGAAATGTTTTCAGTTTTCTTCTAAATATCCTTAGGTAAATCCGCAGGAAACACATTTTATAGATAAATCCGCAAAAAAATATCCAGTTTAATAAAATTGTAATAATAATTAGATATAGCTTGCTTACAAATTATTTCTTAATCACATGTAAAATTAGAGGTCTCCTTTAAAAACAAAATATAGCAATTTGTAAGAATAAGTAATTTTGTAACTCAATTACACAAAAGAAATCAACAACCTTCCAAATACATTGGGAGAATATTTTGAGTCAAATTATAACAATTACTACAAATATAAACTAAATACAAACAAGCAACGCTAGTTTCCATCTAGCACTTATTGAGCCTTGGTTGCATCTAGAACTTGTAGTTTTCTTGAATGAATGCTCTCATACTCAGCTCTTATCCTCTTTACACCTGTTGCAAGAAAACGAGCTCTCACAAAATTAAAGCTGCAATAAGTGGATTACTATTAATTCCTTATTGACAAAGGTAATAAGGAAGAAATAGAAGTGTAAAATAAGTTCTGAAACAGTTGCAAACCATAACAAACTCAAGTGATGAAAGAGAAAGTACCAGAGCAGAAAAGTCAATTGTCAATTGTCAATCAATACATTATACTAACCAAGAAAGGATGCATTATCCATTGGATCAGTGCCTACAAAAACCAGCAACATAAATAATTGAGTTCATAAATCTAAGTTGTGAATAAAGTGTCAACTTATCAGTACTATAAGCACCACAAGGAAAATAATGGAATTGAAAATAAGACAGCAAGAAATGATTATGCTAACCTTTTCAACATTTATTTCATTCTCACTCAGATAAATTTGAATTGAAAATATGCTTAGAAAGCAAGTCCATCAATCACAAAGTAGAAGTTAACACAAACAAACACAAACAATTCAGAAGTGACTTCTGCCCCTTTCTAAGCATCTAGTAATTGAACCATATTGCACTCCTTCACATTTCAGGTAGAAATAGAATACCTTGATCTAAAACTTAACATAGCAGCACACCTCCACTCCAATGCACAGCAGATTCAGGTAGCTTGAATTCTTGCAACCTCTCCTGCACAATATGTTACAAGAACATTGTATTGTTTCAAGATCCATTGCATTGCACCATAAAAAAGCTTTACCTACTAAACTCAGTAACAAGCAAGAGAACTTACAATTTACTGCCACTATTCAGGACTTTCCTTTTCATATTGAACTACCTACTAAACTCGATATGTGAGAAAGTCCTTTATTTTGGATTGGAGGGAGTACGCAATCTTTGCCATATACTCCATATTCAAACCAAAATCAAACCATCCCAAATCGATTTCGTTACAAAACCAAGATCACTGAATCTTTTGTTTGTCTAGAAGTCCTAGCTCAACTGGCAAATGCCGAAATTGCTAGGCCAGACGTCATGACTCTGGTTCGAACCCAGGACCTCACAGTTGTGTGTGAGTTTAATTTCAGTGGATTACCACTTCTTCTAAGACAAAAATAAAAACAAAAGAGAATTTTTGTTTATAAAAGAGGCTGGAGGTAGTACATAATAATGAACGCGACACGAGGGTCAGGCGAGAATAGATCCAAATAAAAAAAAAAGTCTTTACTTTTCATCCAACGACCCACATCAAAAGATAAGAAATCAACGAACGAAAACCCACCACGTCAAAAGAAAAACACATGTCTTCACATTAGTTGACGCGTCATGTCGGTAGAATAGAAAAGAAAAAGCCCACATTATGTAAACATGTTTATTGTTTTCATTCTGAATAAGTCAATTAAGATACTGTTGTGAATTCGACGATAAACTCACACCAATAATAAACTGATGTGTGGGGCAAGCGAAACAAGCAACCAAATATAAGGACGATAGAGATGATGATGCAATAATTCAAAGTAATAACGGCGAAAGATAAAGAACACAATCAATTTGTTTACCCAGTTCGGTGTTAATTAACCTACGTCTGGGGGAGAGAGCAACTCTCCGTTCCACTAGATCAAAGAAGTCACTTAACAAGAAATTCCCAATTGGGTTACAAGAATTAATCCTAATTCTACCCAAATCCCGAATCTCTTCCCGTGGCCAAGAGACTCAATTTGACCTAGTCTACCCAAGGTGTATCACAAACCCCTTACATGTTTGCTCTCTTTGCTCTCACACCTTTTTCTATGAATAAACAACCTTTATTTATAGAAAAAATATATGCCTATTATTTTAAAAGCAATCTTTTAAAATAAAACCAAATCTCATATTGTTTCTAAATATATCCAATTTAAAACCAAACACAATCCAAGTCAGATATTCTTCAAAATATATTTTTCCACAAAATCTGCAATATTCTGACTTCCAGTCTTGAGATTTCAAGGCATATCTAACAATTCTCCACCTTGCCTTCAAATCGATGGTGATCCACTAAACCACCGTGTGCTCTCTCCATCTTGAACCTTCATCCAAGATCACCGGTCAAGTCCATGACCTAGGCGTTAGCCTCCACTTGCTTCCCGCAAGCATTACCTTCTTCACTTCATCCCTCGGAATGCCTTCCGCTCTCATGAAGGTCTTGTGTCCCACCACCACAGGATTTTAGGTAGCTCACAAGATTCACCACCTCCTCTTCAGACTCCGGACTGGTCAAGTCCGTACCCCCCTTGAAGAAACGCTTGCTCCCCACTATCATCGGATTTTAGATAGCTAACAAGCTTCACCACCCCCTCTTCGACCCCTGGAGTGATCAATTCCGTCCTCTCGAAGAAACGCTTGCTTCCAATTGTCCATGGAATTTTAGGACAACCCTACAAGCTCCACCGTACCCTCTTCAGCCCCCGGATTGTGCCTTTTCCGTCCTCCTGAAGAATTGCTTGCCTCCGACTATCCATGGATTTTTAGGATAGCCCTACAAGCCTCACCACCCTTCGACCCCCGGAATGCCTTCCGTCCTCTCGAAGTATTGCTTGGCTCCAAACCAACCTTGAAATTTTAGGTGGTTCCACAAGCTGCAACATCAAACTCCCCTTGCACCCGACTACCTCCAGCAGTCCTACAAGTTCTCAAGTTTGATCAAGGTTGCTTTCAATTGCCTCCCTAAAGATCTTTTCAAGGTCTTGCACTTCTTCAGCCACAATTGAAACGTTTCCCACAAGGTCTCCATGGTTACACCCCTTTGGTTCAACACAACCACTCTCATCCCTATCTCCGATTAGATACCCGAGAGTCAATGTTGACAGCCTCCCACTCTTAGAAGACTCCACCTCAAACTGATTTTCCACCAAAGTACACCAACCATCCCCTTGTGATAAGCAAGACCTATCAATCGTGTTTTTCCCTTCAACGCCTCAACACTCTTGTTTTGAATTAACACCGCCCTCTTCTTCACCTTGGATAACCAGTAGTTGTTACTCCCGATGAACCTCTCAATGGTACTTGAATCGACTGATCCCCTTGCCCCACGGTGGGCGCCAATTGTTGTGAATTCGACGATAAACTCACACCAATAATAAACTGATGTGTGGGGCAAGCGAAACAAGCAACCAAATATAAGGACGATAGAGATGATGATGCAATAATTCAAAGTAATAACGGCGAAAGATAAAGAACACAATCAATTTGTTTACCCAGTTCGGTGTTAATTAACCTACGTCTGGGGGAGAGAGCAACTCTCCGTTCCACTAGATCAAAGAAGTCACTTAACAAGAAATTCTCAATTGGGTTACAAGAATTAATCCTAATTCTACCCAAATCTCGAATCTCTTCCCGTGGCCAAGAGACTCAATTTGACCTAGTCTACCCAAGGTGTATCACAAACCCCTTACATGTTTGCTCTCTTTGCTCTCACACCTTTTTCTATGAATAAACAACCTTTATTTATAGAAAAAATATATGCCTATTATTTTAAAAGCAATCTTTTAAAATAAAACCAAATCTCATATTGTTTCTAAATATATCCAATTTAAAACCAAACACAATCCAAGTCAGATATTCTTCAAAATATATTTTTCCACAAAATCTGCAATATTCTGACTTCCAGTCTTGAGATTTCAAGGCATATCTAACAGATACAGGGTCATTTCTTCAATAATTTGACACCAATAAATGAGAAAGCGATAAAAAAAAGCATTATATGAACATGCTTATTGTTTCCATTTTGAAGAAGCCAATTAAGATATAGGATCATGTCTTCAATAATTTGCCAATTGCCACACCAATAATTTGTTTCCATTCTGAAGAAGTCAATTAAGATACATGACCATTTCTTCAATAATTTGTTATTATCGATAACTTATTAGTTATCACTTTCAGATGGTCCGGGTAACATAATAAAAAGATATGCGAAAATGAAATAAAGTGGATTGAATAAAAATATTCACTCATTATTTATCTATCAAAAAATGTGTGAATTGATTTTTACATAAATAATATGAAAATAAAAATGTGCGATGGATTTTTAGTGATTCTGAAGTGTGGTGGAAGAGGAAATTCTGAGTGAGAAAACGTGAGTGATTTCGAGTGACATTGAGATGGTTTTGGCGAGAAAACGCGGATGGATTTTGAGGTTATGGAAGAGGTGCTAAGTGTGATTTTACTGATTTACATGAGAATTTTCATGCGGATATTACCTGCGGAATTATCAAAAGATTTTCCTGCGGAATTACCTAAGAATTAAACAAATGATATGGTTATCCAAGTATTTTTCGTGCGGGAACTACCTGCGGAATATTCTCGTATATAAATCTATAAGAAACTAAGGAATATTCTTTTTATACCTTAAATCCGCAGGAAAATCCTCAAATATTCCTGCGGATTATTTTCTGCAGAAAATTCCGCAGGAAAATAGCATATTTCTAATGGTGTAATGGATCATGTTGAAGTGATTTCTACTAACGTTGTGGCCTTTCAGATGATCATTTCAAGTAATAATATGGATTTAATTGGTATGCTTAACCGTTATAATTAGGATATACAATAAGTAGGACTGTTCATTTAAAACCATAAACTGAACTGAACTGCGAACCGAACCTAAAATAACCGAACCAAACCATAAATTTATGAACCGAACCAATAATTCTAGACAGTTCAATAACTGTGAACCGAACCGTTAATAACCAAACCAAACCGTTTGAACCGAACTAATAACTTTATTTCTTTTGAGTTTTGACTTTTAACCATTAAGCCACTATTCATTTTCATGAAATGTTCTTAAGATCAAAACCAAAATCAAACCCTAGTTCCCAAAATTAAAATCAAAACCAAAATCAAACCATCCCAAATCGATTTCGTTATAAAACCAAGATCACCGAATCTTTTGTTTGTTCCCAAAATTGCTAGGTCGAACGTCATGACCCTGGTTCGAACCCGGGACCTCACAGTTGTGTGTGAGTTTAATTTCAGTGGATTACCACTTCTTCTAAGACAAAAAAAAGAAGAGTATTTTTGTTTATAAAAGAGGCTGGAGGTAGTACATAATAATGAACGCAACACGAGGGTCAGGCGAGAATAGATCCAAATAAAATAAAGCATTTACTTTTCATCCAACGACCCACATCAAAAGATAAGAAATCAACGAACGAAAACCCACCACGTCAAAAGAAAAACACATGTCTTCACATTAGTTGACGCGTCATGTCGGTAGAATAGAAAAGAATAAGCCCGCATTATGTAAACATGTTTATTGTTTTCATTCTGAATAAGTCAATTAAGATACAAGACCATTTGTTCAATAATATGCCACCAATAAATTAGAAAGGGATAAAAAAAAGCATTATATGAACATGCTTATTGTTTCCATTTTGAAGAAGCCAATTAAGATATAGAACCATGTCTTCAATAATTTGCCAGTTGTCACACCAATAATTTGTTTCCATTCTGAAGAAGTCAATTAAGATACATGACCATTTCTTCAATAATTTGTTATTATCGATAACTTATTAGTTATCACTTTCAGATGGTCCGGGTAACATAATAAAAAGAATTGCGAAAATAAAATAAAGTGGATTGAATAAAAATATTCAATCATTATTTATCTATCAAAAAATGTGTGAATTGATTTTTACATAAATAATATGAAAATGAAAATGTGCTATGGATTTTGAGTGATTCTGAAGTGTGGTGGAGGAGGAAATTCTGAGTGAGAAAAAGTGTGAGTGATTTCGAGTGACATTGAGATGGTTTTGGTGAGAAAACGCTGATAGATTTTGAGGTGATGGAAGAGGTGCTAAGCGTGATTTTACTGATTTTCTTTCTCTTAATGTATTTTTTAATTTGCAATAAAATAAATAAATTTAACTTTTTTACAAACTATATAATAAAAAAATATATTTAAAATATATTTACATGAGGATTTTCCAGCGGATATTACCTGCGGAATTATCAAAAGATTTTCCTGCGGATATTACTTGCGGAATTACCTAAGGATAAAACAAATGATATGGTTATCAAAGGATTTTCGTGCGGGAACTACCTACGGAATATTCCCGTATGTAAATCCGCATGAAACTAAGGAATATTCTTTTTATACCTTAAATCCGCAGGAAAATCCTCAAATATTCCTGCGGATTATTTTCTAGAGGAAATTCCGCAGGAAAATAGCATATTTCTAGTAGTGTAATGGATCATGTTGAAGTGATTTCTACTAACGTTGTGGCCTTTCAGATGATCATTTCAAGTAATAATATGGATTTAATTGTTATGCTTAACCGTTTTAGTTAGGATATACAATAAGTAAGACTGTTCAGTTAAAACCATAAAATGAACTGTACTGCGAACCGAACCGAACCTAAAATAACCGAACCAAACCATAAATTTATGAACCGAAACAATAATTCTAGACAGTTCAGTAACTGTGAACCGAACCGTTAATAACCAAACCAAACCGTGTGAACCGAACTGATAACTTTATTTCTTTTGAGTTTTGACTTTTAACCATTAAGCCACTTTTCATTTTCACGAATTGTTCTTAAAATCAAAACCAAAATCAAACCCTAGTTCCCAAAATTAAAATCAAAACCAAAATCAAACCATCCCAAATTGATTTCGTTACAAAACCAAGATCACGGAATCTTTTGTTTGTCTAGAAGTCCTAACTCAACTGGCAAATGCCGAAATTGCTAGGTCGGACGTCATGACCCTGGTTCGAACCTGGGACCTCACAGTTGTGTGTGAGTTTAATTTCAGTGGATTACCACTTCTTATAAGACCAAAAAAAAGAGAATTTTTGTTTATAAAAGAGGCTGGAGGTAGTACATAATAATGAACGCGACACGAGGGTCAGGCGAGAATAGATCCAAATCAAAAAAAGCATTTACTTTTCATCCAACGGCCCACATCAAAAGATAAGAAATCAACGAACGAAAACCCACCATGTCAAAAGAAAAACACATGTCTTCACATTAGTTGACGCGTCATGTCGGTAGAATAGAAAAGAATAAGCCCACATTATGTAAACATGTTTATTGTTTTCATTCTGAATAAGTCAATTAAGATACAGGACCATTTCTTCAATAATATGCCACCAATAAATGAGAAAAGGATAAAAAAAAGCATTATATGAACATGCTTATTGTTTCCATTCTGAAGAAGCCAATTAAGATATAGGACCATGTCTTCAATAATTTGCCAGTTGCCACACCAATAATCTGTTTCCATTCTGAAGAAGTCAATTAAGATACAAGACCATTTCTTCAATAATTTGTTATTATTGATAACTTATTAGTTATCACTTTCAGATGGTCCGGGTAACATAATAAAAAGATCTGCGAAAATGAAATAAAGTGGATTGAATAAAAATATTCATTCATTATTTATCTATCAAAAAATGTGTGAAATGAATTTTACATAAATAATATGAAAATAAAAATGTGCGATGGATTTTGAGTGATTCTGAAGTGTGGTGGAAGAGGAAATTCTGAGTGAAAAAACGTGTGAGTGATTTCGAGTGACATTGAGATGGTTTTGGCGAGAAAACTCTGATGGATTTTGAGGTGATGGAAGAGGTGCTAAGCGTGATTTTACTGATTTTCTTTCTCTGAATGTATTTTTTAATTTGCAATAAAATAAATAAATTTAACTTCTTTACAAAATATATAAAAATATATATAAAATATATTTACATGAGGATTTTCATGCGGATATTACCTGCGGAATTATCAAAAGATTTTCCTGCGGATATTACTTACGGAATTACCTAAGGATTAAACAAATAATATGGTTATCCAAGGATTTTCGTGCGGGAACTACCTGCGGAATATTCCCGTATATAAATCCGCAGGAAACTAAGGAATATTCTTTTTATACCTTAAATCCGCAGGAAAATCCTCAAATATTCCTACGGATTATGTTCTCCAGGAAATTCCGCAGGAAAATAGCATATTTCTAGTAGTGTAATGGATCATGTTGAAGTGATTTCTACTAACGTTGTGGCCTTTCAGATGATCATTTCAAGTAATAATATGGATTTAATTGGGATGCTTAACCGTTATAGTTAGGATATACAATAAGTAGGACTGTTCATTTAAAACCATAAATTGAACTGAACTGCGAACCGAACCAAACCTAAAATAACCGAATCAAACCATAAATTTATGAACCGAACCAATAATTCTAGACAGTGCAGTAACTGTGAAACGAACCGTTAATAACCAAACCAAACCGTGTGAACCGAACTGGTAACTTTATTTCTTTTGAGTTTTGACTTTTAACCATTAAGCCACTTATCATTTTCACGAACTGTTCTTAAAATCAAAACCAAAATCAAACCCTAGTTCCCAAAATTAAAATCAAAACCAAAATCAAACCATCCCAAATCGATTTCGTTACAAAACCAAGATCACGGAATCTTTTGTTTGTCTAGAAGTCCTAGCTCAACTGGCAAATGCCGAAATTGCTAGGCCGGACGTCATGACCCTAGTTCGAACCCGGGACCTCATAGTTGTGTGTGAGTTTAATTTCAGTGGATTACCACTTCTTCTAAGACCAAAAATAAAAGAAGAGAATTTTTGTTTATAAAAGAGGTTGGAGGTAGTACATAATAATGAACGTGACACGAGGGTCAGGCGAGAATAGATCCAAATAAAAAAAAAGCATTTACTTTTCATCCAACGGCCCACATCAAAAGATAAGAAATCAACGAACGAAAACCCACCACGTCAAAAGAAAAACACATGTCTTCACATTAGTTGACGCGTCATGTCGGTAGAATAGAAAAGAATAAGCCCGCATTATGTAAACATGTTTATTGTTTTCATTCTGAATAAGTCAATTAAGATACAAGACCATTTCTTCAATAATTTGCCACCAATAAATTAGAAAGGGATAAAAAAAAAGCATTATATGAACATGCTTATTGTTTCCATTCTGAAGAAGCCAATTAAAATATAGGACCATGTCTTCAATAATTTGCCAGTTGCCACACCAATAATTTGTTTCCATTCTGAAGAAGTCAATTAAGATACAGGACCATTTCTTCAATTATTTGTTATTATCGATAACTTATTAGTTATCACTTTCAGATGGTCCGGGTAACATAATAAAAAGATCTGCGAAAATGAAATAAAGTGGATTGAATAAAAATATTTGTAACGCTCCTAATCGATTCGCATGCAACAATTAATTTAAATCATTCAACATACAAATCATGAAGACATTACTCAACACAAAATAACTAATAGCATGCATTTAATTCACTTAAGCCAACAGAAGCATCAAAACTACTATACTAATAAGTTATAGCAATTAAATCCAAGCATGCAAGTCATAACTCATATTACAACTCAAACTAGGTACTTCCACAATGAAGACCCATCACATAATCCAAAATAATCGAACAAGTAATTAAAGATAAGATAATATAAGTAGCAAGGTCATACATAAAATCTCAAACAAGCGAAGAACCGAACACTAGTCTAAGCAAGGTTACAAGTATCAGAGCACATCCTAAACCTCTAAGTTTCGAGGATCCTCCTACTCTTCATCTTACCAAGTTATGCTAGTTCTCACGAGCTAAACTCCAAAGCCACAGAATCACCCCTCAAGTGAAGAATCTGGACCCAAACCATACACATACACAAAAATAGAGAGTTAGCTACGATTCAAGTCTATAATAATAAGCATAGTATACACTTACATTATATAAACAAATATAATAAATTAACTCATGCATATACCACATTGTATTAGCAATCTTCAACATCATAGCAATATCATACTTATTAACGAGAATTAAATCATCTAATCAAATCCACATAATCCAAACATTCATAAGATCATAATGGAATGCAATCACAATTACCAATTATCAATTAGAGTGCATAATTCCCTAATGCAAACTAGTGCAAATACACAATGTATGCCACCCTAGACATATCTAATGCATGTGGTACCATCGTCTTTATTAGAGTATCTCACCTCTAATATCATTCTTTATCAAATATTATCATTTGATATCCTCTTTATTAGAATCCACATGATTCTAATATCCAACTCAAAAGATGAATGCATGAATGTACACATACCAAATAATGATGATAATACTATACTCTACTCATGAATAATAGGCCACTCATCCCTATTATTCCTTCTTTAAGTTCTTATCAACTTATCTCAACACATCATCATATCATCATTAAGGTATACATTCAAGCATTACATAATAACACATGTTATCTTAGCTAATCATAGCTCCTCATTTTTAATCTCAATCAAAATACACATATAAGCATATCATCATCATACCAACTCAAGGTTCAATCAATCCAAACATATAACATATTATAAGACCAAATCTAAACATGTTATAAACTCACTCTCATCATACAACATGAAGAAATTTCTCAAAATCAGGTCTTGGTCGCTGGGCGACAGCTAGCGAAGAAACAAGCGAGAAAAGGCAGCAAGGTTATCGCCCAGAGCGAAGCCTGGCGACGGCTGGTCGCTGGTGGTCGCTGGGCGACCAACTCAAAATTCTGAGTTCAACGAAGAACACATGAATTCTCGCTCTAGCGACGGATTGGTAGCTGGGCGAGCAAACCCAGAAATTCATGCTCTGCTCACGGGTTTCACATAGAATCACATAAAAATCACGAATTTCATGTTATAAACTCTTAAAGCTATCACATTTAAGCATTTATATCATGTATAGACCCAGAAGTACAAGTTTTAACATCATCAAACATCATTTCAAGTAGAACGTAAGGATTTTTCCTCATTTTGTTCAAAACTCATTTTCAAATATCAACAACAACAAATCATTCATAAATCACGAAATTGATGATAGAAATAGAAGATAGAATCATATAATGACATATTAACATCATACAACAACACATAAAATCATTAACACATTCCCTTGATTCCCATTCCCCACCAAAAGAGATGAGAGGGTTTGGGTATGGAGAATATGCATCTCCCCCTTTTTGATCATCTCACAAGAATTGTAAACTACTCTCTAACCTTAGAAATGATGAATTCTTGATTCCTCTTCCTCTTGAGCTTTCTCTATTCGTCCCCTCTACTTCCTTCTGTTCAAACTTTCTCTTTCTACCTCCTTCTATTTTCTAAATTATGAGCATTCTCTTTCTATTCTCATAACTCTATCTAAACCTAGTTTAATTAAAGACCATAATGTCCCTCCTATTAACTTAGGCCCAATAACACTCAAGCCCAACTCTTATTACTCTAATAAAACTTATCCTACTCAAAGCACTACTCTTTCCCAAAATAGCCACAACTCCTAATAAATCACTATCTCATCATAAAATACCATAAAAGGGTTAATTAACTCTAATTAAAAATAAAATAAATAAATACGGGTGTTACAATATTCACTCATTATTTATCTATCAAAAAATGTGTGAATTGATTTTTACATAAATAATATGAAAATAAAAATGTCAGATGGAATTTGAGTGATTCTGAAGTGTGGTGGAAGAGGAAATTCTGAGTGAGAAAACGTGTGAGTGATTTCGAGTGACATTGAGATGGTTTTGGCGAGAAAACGCTGATGGATTTTAAGGTTATGGAAGAGGTGCTAAGTGTGATTTTACTGATTTACATGAGAATTTTCATGCGGATATTACCTGCGGAATTATCAAAAGATTTTCCTGCGGAATTACCTAAGGATTAAACAAATGATATGGTTATCCAAGGATTTTCGTGCGGGAACTACCTGCGGAATATTCTCGTATATAAATCTATAAGAAACTAAGGAATATTCTTTTTATACCTTAAATCCGCAGGAAAATCCTCAAATATTCCTGCGGATTATGTTCTGCAGGAAATTCCGCAGGAAAATAACATATTTCTAGTAGTGTAATAGATCATGTTTAAGTGATTTCTACTAACGTTGTGGCCTTTCAGATGATCATTTGAAGTAATAATATGGATTTAATTGGTATGCTTAACCGTTATAGTTAGGATATACAATAAGTAGGATTGTTCATTTAAAACCATAAATTGAACTGAACTGCGAACCGAACCAAACCTAAAAAAACCGAACCAAACCATAAATTTATGAACCGAACCATTAATTATAGACAATGCAGTAACTATGAACCGAACCGTTAATAACCAAACCAAACCGTGTGAACCAAACTGATAACTTTATTTCTTTTAAGTTTTGACTTTTAACCATTAAGCCACTTTTCATTTTCACGAACTGTTCTTAAAATCAAAACCAAAATCAAACCCTAGTTCCCAAAATTAAAATCAAAACCAAAATCAAACCATCCCAAATCGATTTCGTTACAAAACCAAGATCACGGAATCTTTTGTTTGTCTAAAAGTCCTAGCTCAACTGGCAAATGCCGAAATTGCTAGGCCGGACGTCATGACCCTAGTTCGAACCCGGGACCTCACAGTTATGTGTGAGTTTAATTTCAGTGGATTACCACTTCTTCTAAGACCAAAAACAAAGAAGAGAATTTTTGTTTATAAAAGAGGCTGGAGGTAGTACATAATAATGAACGCGACACGAGGGTCAGGCGAGAATAGATCCAAATAAAAAAAAAGCATTTACTTTTCATCCAACGGCCCACATCAAAAGATAAGAAATCAACTAACGAAAACCCACCACATCAAAAGAAAAACACATGTCTTCACATTAGTTGATGCGTCATGTCGGTAGAATAGAAAAGAATAAGCCCACATTATGTAAACATGTTTATTGTTTTCATTCTGAATAAGTCAATTAAGATACAAGACCATTTCTTCAATAATTTGCCACCAATAAATTAGAAAGGGATAAAAAAAAGCATTATATGAACATGTGTTGAGTCTTTGGTGTTGGCTGCATTTTTGGTAAAATAAACTTAGTGCAGGATGTGCGATCCGATGTCTCAAGCATTGCGTAGAGCATTGTAGTGTCTCACGAGGGGCGCTCATGACAAGTTCTATTTTTGGAATGTTTGTTTCTCTCTCATGAATCTTGCATGGCACGTTTTAATCAGGCTCTATATAAGGATTGTTATTTATTACGCAAGATCTCCTTCAGAAATGTTTTTATGAAGAATCTCCTTGTTGAGTATTTTTGTAGAGGATCTACTATAATTAATATGGAGTTATTGCTTGGGTCAAACCAAGCCCATGTGTTTCTGAACCATGACTGATCTGCCTGAAGTATTTAAAGAAGGAGCAAAACCCTAATTCAGTGGTTGTTCACGCCGTATTGTGTTTTGTCTAGAATTCTAGGTTTTGCGTGTGTGTTATTTTTGTGAGCCTTTCTTGTGTCACTTTGATGCAAGCTTAGGACGTGTTGTTATGTGTTGTATTGTGTGATCCTTCTCCTAAGATTTGAAGCACGGAGTTAGGACTTTTGGTGTGTTTAACACTCTAAGCCTTTCGGTACGAGTGTGTAGTTTTAGGAGTGTGTCTCCAAATCTTTGTGTAATTGAGTTATTGAAATCCTTGCTGTTTGTAAGGTTGTAAGGGAGTGAGATGGGATCTAATATCTAGGAGTTCCTAGGTAGAAGAGTCATTGATAGTGCCTAGGTTATAAGTTGTAAACGGGGCGTTTGCTGGTAACTTAGAACTAGGACTGTTATAGTGATATTCCTTCCTGGATTGGTATCCCCCAGACGTAGGTTGCTGTTTGCGCCGAACTGGGTTAACAAATAACTTGTCTCTTTTATTTGTTTTCTTTTATGTGCTTTGAATAATTACGCGTAAGGCCAGACACAGTGTTAGAGCATCGTGCATAGCGTTGCAGGAATTTCAATTGGTATCAGAGCAGGCACCCTGCCTGTTTTTAGGGTGAGATTCAGGACCTGAATTCTCTGGCATCATGGAAAAAGACGGAGGTTACATGAACAGACCACCTTTGCTCAATGGATCCAGCAACTATGATCATTGGAAATCCAAAATGACAGCATTTTTGAGATCAATTGATAGCAAAGTTTGGAAAGCTGTGCTAACTGGATGGGAACGTCCCACCTATGCTAGCAAGGAAGGTACCTCAACGGGGGTGATGAAACCTGAAGTAGAATGGACTCCAGAAGAGGAAACTGCAGCCCATTACAATCACAAGGCCATTTATGCTATGTTTAATGGAGTAGATACTAGTGTTTTTAAACTCATCAAAAATTGTGTTTCAGCCAAAGAAGCATGGGATATATTGGAGAAATGCTATGAAGGGACTACCAAAGTGAAACAGTCAAAGATTCAACATCTCACATCTAAGTTTGAATCCTTGAGAATGAAAGATGATGAGAGCATCCAAGATTTCCACTTGAGTCTTCTAGACATTGCAAACTCTTTTAAAGCCTTAGGAGAAAGAATATCTGATGAGAAATTGTCAAGGAAACTTCTCAGATCTCTTCCCAAAAGGTTCGACATGAAGGTAACGACAATTGAGGAAGCACATGACATCTCTACTATGAAGATGGATGAGCTTGTTGGATCCCTCCAAACTTTTGAAATTGTTTTGAATGAACGTGGTGACAAGAAGAACAAAAGCATTGCTTTTGTTTCAAATACGGAGGATGGTAATGAGCAGAGTGAGGATGAGGAGGAAGATAGCATAGCTGATGCTATTGCCATGCTTGGTAGACAATTCAACAAAGTGTTTAAAAGAGTTGATCGTAGGAATAGACAGAATGGGCAGAGCATCCGGTTCGACATCAACAAGCAACAGAATAGTCTGAAGAAAACCAAGCCTGAAGAAAAAGGGAGTCAAGGCAAGGGGGTTCAGTGTGTGTGAAGGATATGGACACATAAGGTCAGAATATGGAACATATCAGAAAAGACAAAAGAAAGGGCTAACTGTCTCGTGGTCAGATGAAGATAATGATGAAGAAAATGAATCAGCAAGACATGTGACTGCCCTCACTGGAACATGTGTTAATGTTGAGGATTGGGAATCTGATGAAGATGAGGATGTGTCCTATGATGAACTTGCCAGTACCTATAAAGATTTGCTCACTAGATATGAAGAGATGTGTAGAATTCTTGAGAAACAAAAGAAGACCATCAACAAACTTCAAGCTGAAGTAAACATCCAGGTTCAAAAAGTTACTTAAGCAGAAGAAAAGGTCATCCAAGTTAATGTTCAAATGGATGATCTAAGGAAACGTGTTAGTTAGCTGAACTCAGGAGCAGATCTTCTTGAAGAAATTCTGGATAATGTGCCAAGTGGGAAGCTTAGGTCTGTTGGATACAACTACTCAAGTCTGAATCAGTAC
The DNA here is from genome assembly GCA_030408175.1 of Trifolium repens. Classification (NCBI taxonomy): domain Eukaryota; kingdom Viridiplantae; phylum Streptophyta; class Magnoliopsida; order Fabales; family Fabaceae; genus Trifolium; species Trifolium repens. Next base: position 48,933,530 of record CP125842.1, on the reverse strand, counting down.
CAACAGGACCCTGAAACCAAGTTCACATCAGGAGGAAGTGTTTTTGATCCCTGTACTGGAAAGGTAATGCTGGAGCATCAGACTCGACATTCTAAAGCCTACCCTGTCCCTAAGTTCGCTCTTGATCCCAAATCTTTAGTTCATCAAAGACCAAGGCCTTTTGTTCATCAAAAGCCTAAAAACCAAAGGAGATATCATAGGTGGGTGTGTCACCATTGTGGAAAAAGAGGACACATTAGACCTTTTTGCTACAAGTTGTATGGATACCCCAACCAGGAGCCTAAACCAAATGTGGTACAGGAAGAGAATGTTATTAAGAAAGAATGGAGACCTAAAGAAGAAAATTTTGGGTTAATTGCTCACACATCCCTAAGAGCTTCTTCTAGAGAAGATTGGTATTTTGATAGCGGGTGTTCTAGACATATGACTGGTGAAGAGAAGTATCTCATAAATGTAAGATCTTACAAGGCTAGTTTTGTAACTTTTGGAGATGGTGCAAAAGGAGAAATAGTAGGAATTGGAGATCTGATCAGCCATGGATTGCCCAACCTTGAGAATGTGTTTTTGGTTAAAGGCCTTACAGCAAATCTGATTAGCATTAGCCAGCTGTGTGATCAAGGCATGAAAGTTAACTTCACCAAATCTGAATGTCTTGTGAACAATGAAGAAGGACAACTGATGCTGAGAGGTACTAGATCCAAAGACAATTGCTATTTGTGGATGCCTCAGGAAGAAGCCCTCACATCCACCTGCCTAGTCACTACAGAAGATGAAGTTCAACTATGGCACCAGAAATTGGGACATCTCAATTTGAAAGGGATGAAGAAAGCTATGTCAGCTGAAGCCATTAGAGGTCTTCCCAAACTCAGTATCATTGAGGGAAAGGTGTGTGGTGAATGTCAAATTGGAAAGCAAATCAGAACGTCGCATCCAATGCTGGAGCATCAGACAACTTCCAAGGTTCTTGAATTATTACATATGGGTCTCATGGGACCCATGCAGGTTGAAAGCTTGGGAGGAAAGAGGTATGCTCTTGTAGTGGTAGATGACTACTCTAGATACACATGGGTGAGTTTCATTAGAGAAAAATCAGATGCGTTTGATGTCTTCAAGGAGCTGTGCATCCAGATTCAAAGAGAAAAGGGAAGCATTGTTGTGAGGATAAGAAGTGACCATGGCAGAGAGTTTGAGAACTCCAAGTTCAATGAGTTATGTTCTACTGAAGGAATTAAGCATGAATATTCATCTCCTATAACCCCTCAACAGAATGGAGTGGTAGAAAGGAAGAATAGAATCATCCAAGAGTCAGCTAGAGTCATGCTTCATGCCAAAAATATCCCATACCACTTTTGGGCTGAAGCCATAAACACTGCGTGCTACATACACAACAGAGTCACCCTAAGAAAAGGTACAACTTCTACTATGTATGAACTATGGAAAGATAGAAAGCCAACTGTCAAACACTTTCATATATTTGGTAGTAAATGCTACATTCTAGCCGATAGAGAACCAAGAAGGAAACTAGACCCTAAGAGTGATGAGGGAATCTTCGTTGGGTACTCTACAAACAGTAGGGCCTACAGGGTCTATAACTCAAAGACTCATATTGTGATGGAGTCTGTAAATGTTGTTGTACAGGACTCTCCCCTGAGAGAAAATGAAGGAATAAATCAAGGAACCCCTGTTAGTGACAATGCTGAACAGAATGCTGCAACATCCGATCAACCCAGAAATGAAAAATCTGATGAAGAGACTCTTGAAGAGGAAAGTGAAACAAGTGCAAGACCTCAAACTCAAGGTAGAGGTCCCTCTGTACGTGTCCAGAAAAATCATCCAATAGACCTGATTATAGGGAATCCTGAACAAGGAATAACCACTAGAAGGACAAATGATGTAGTTGTAAATTCTTGTTTTGTGTCCTTGTTTGAGCCAAAGAATGTCAAAGAAGCTTTAACTGATGAAGCCTGGATTGAGGCTATGCAAGAAGAGCTTAACCAATTTGAGAGAAGTGAAGTGTGGGGTTTAGTTCCAAGGCCTGAAGATGTGAATTTGGAACAAAATGGGTGTATAAAAACAAGTCAGATGAGAATGGTACGGTTACCAGAAATAAAGCAAGGCTTGTAGCACAAGGATATACCCAGATTGAAGGGCTTGACTTTGATGAAACTTTTGCACCTGTGGCCAGACTAGAGTCCATCAGATTGCTTCTAGGAGTGGCTTGCATTCTCAAGTTCAAATTATATCAGATGGACGTAAAGAGTGCATTTTTAAATGGATACCTACAGGAAGAGGTGTATTTTGAGCAACCTAAAGGGTTTGTGGATCCATAACATCCCAACTATGTCTACAAATTGAAGAAAGCCTTGTACGGTCTAAAACAGGCACCTAGGGCATGGTATGAAAGGTTGACTCAATTCTTGGAAGAGCAAGGTTACAGAAAGGGAGGATCAGACAAAAATCTGTTTGTCAAAGAAGAAAGAGGAAAATTTATAATAGCCTAAATCTATGTTGATGACATTGTGTTTGGTGGAATGTCGAACACGATGGTCCAGCATTTTGTCAAACAAATGCAGTCAGAGTTTGAAATGAGTCTTGTTGGGGAATTGACTTACTTTCTTGGTCTTCAGATTAAACAAATGGAAGACACCATCTTTATATCTCAAAGCAAGTATGCCAGAAACATCGTCAAAAAATTTGGGATGGACAATGCTACACACAAGAGAACACCAGCACCTACTCATTTGAAACTTACCAAAGATGAGAAGGGAATAAGTGTTGATCAAAGTCTTTATAGAAGCATGATTGGGAGCTTGTTGTACTTAACTTCAAGTAGACCTGACATAACTTATGCTGTTGGAGTGTGTGCTAGATATCAATCAGATCCTAAGGTAAGTCACTTGACTCAAGTTAAGAGAATATTAAAGTATGTGAATGGAACTAGTGATTATGGAATAATGTATTCCCATTGTGAAAATTCAACCTTATATGGATATTGTGATGCTGATTGGGCTGGAAGTGCAGATGATAGAAAAAGCACTTCAAGAGGGTGTTTCTTCTTAGGCACTAATCTGATATCTTGGTTCAGTAAGAAGCAGAATTGTGTGGCCTTATCTACAGCTGAGGCTGAGTATGTGGCAGCTGGGAGTAGTTGTTTTCAACTTGTGTGGATGAAACAAATGCTGAAAGAATATGATGTCGAACAGGATGCTCTAACAATGTATTGTGACAACATGAGTGCCATAAACATCTCAAAGAACCCAGCTCAGCATAGCAAGACTAAACATATTGACATTCGTCACCACTATATAAGGGATCTTGTTGAGAACAAAATAGTAACTCTGGAACATGTAGGTACAAAGGAACAACTGGCAGATATTTTCACTAAGGCTCTTGATGCTGTGCAATTTGAGAAGCTAAGGTGCAAGTTAGGAATTTGCCTCTATGAAGAATTGTAGCAATTACCGTTAGTGGTGATGTGGAGTGCATCAGTTATTTTTATCTCTCCTCATCAAGTGTTGCACGTTGATCAAGGCAATCATGGCCTTAACCACCATACAAACACGCCACTTTCTATGGTTGGTTATTTTTATTTCAAATCTTTCTCAAATAACTTCTTTCCAAATATATTCACTTACTCTTTCAACTTCCCAACTTACTTCACAAACCTTTCTACTAATCCTAATATTCTTCTGTCTCTCCAAACCTACTTTCTTCAAACCTTCATCACAACAATGTCACAATCATCTCATCAAACTTCATCAAACACCTCTCCTAACAAACCCTCACCGTCGAAAACCACCACCACCACTCCAAACACTGACGATCAACCCCAACCCTCCGACGTCATCACCAACGCCATCCCACTCACCATGATTCACCCATCCTTTGCCTCCATCCTCAACCCTCCTAAAGACACAACATCTAATCCTTCTCCGTCACCCAAACCAAAATCCAAAAAGAAACTCAAAACCAACGCAACTAAGAAACCCAAATCTCAGAAATCGAAATCCAGATACTCCTCCAACTTCAACATGCAAGAACTATATCTTGACAATCAAGTATCTGTGAGTGAGAATGTCGCATCTGATGCTGCACCAACTACATCAAATGTCGAAATCAAGGCTGCTGAGGAAATCTCTCCAAAAACCCTAAATTGTGAAAAGGGGGAAATTGTTGTAAACTCTGAAGAGATGAAGAATGTTGTTCCAGAGTCCCCAGGTAGTAATGGTGATGATGAAGACCATGAAAAATTAAAGGAGGCTGAAGACACTTTGAAATCTTTGGCTAATGCTGATCCCAAGGCTAATGTCGTGCCGGATGTTCCAACATCCTTGGCACAAGATCAACCACAAGATGATGTGATGGATGATCTTCATGTGCAGCAAGACAAGGATATGACTGATGATGTGGTTGCCGATTCACTTGTGCAACAAGAGAGAGATGTGACTGTTAATGAGAACACTGACAATGTTGTGTCAGTTGAAGAAGATATTGACCAAGTGACTGCTGATGAAATTGTGGAAGAAGATGATAATGTGGATGAAGACACTGAAGATGATGTGACAATTATGAAGATTGTTGGTGACTCTAAGAAAAGGGGTGGAAAGACTGGTGTGGGTAACAAACTGAGAACAAGAAAAGAAAAAGTGACTGAGGTTGTGGCTGAAGAACCAAAGTCAACAAAGAAGCAGAATGTTGCAGCTAAAGCAACAAAGTCTCCTAAGAAAAAGAAGTTAGCAGCTGAGGCTACCACATCTACAAAGAAAAAGATGTATGGCCCTGTTAGGAGGTCAAACAGAGTAGGGATACATGCTAAACAAAATAAGCAAACTTCAAAGAGAAAGACTATTGATCTAAGTGACTCAGAGTTTGATGCTGAGGATGATGCTCCAACTATCCCTACATCCTCAAAGCAAAAGACTCCAAAGAAGAGAAAGATTGTTGCTGATGCATCTGTTGATGATGCTGAAGAGAATGCTCCAAGCATTTTGTCTGCAAAGAAGAAGGTAGCTGGGAGAACAATTCCACCAAATGTCCCTGATGTACCAATGGATAATGTCTCATTCCACTTTGGTGCAAGTGCTGCTAAATGGAAGTATGTTTACCATAGGAGATTGGCTCTAGAAAGGGAACTGTCTGATGAAGCTCTAGAGTGTAAGGATGTGATGGATCTGATACAACAAGCTGGTTTAATGAAGACTGTGAGTGGGATAGGAAATTGTTATGAAAAGCTGGTGAAGGAGTGTACTGTCAACATTGGCGAAGACTGTGACAATCGTCTCAGCAAAGAATTTCATCAAGTCTTTGTCAGAGGTAAATGTGTAGAATTCTCACCTGTTGTGATAAATAGTTTTCTTGGAAGAAGGGAGGATGGCTACTCTGAGTTGGAACCAACAAATAATCAAGTATGCAAGACTATCACTGCAAACCAGGTCAAAGTGTGGCCTCTCAAAGGTAAGGTTCCCTCTGTGATATTATCTGTGAAGTATGCTATTTTAAATAGAATAGGTGCAGTAAATTCGGTTCCCACTACTCACACTTCTACTATAGCAACTAGTTTGGCTAAGTTTATTTATGCTATTGGAACTGGGGCTGATGCTGATTTTGGATCCCTAATATTTGACCAAATTGTTGAACGTGGAAAATCTTGGGCTGTCAAACTTGTCATTGCCTTCCCATCCCTTATCTGTGGTATTATTTTGTCTCAACACCCTAACATTTTGCTTCCTGAGGATAAGCCTTGTAAGAGGGAATCACCCATGACTTTCTCCTATAAGCTATTTGAGGGTAAACATGCTGTTGACATCACTGTGCCCACTAAGAAAGTAATCTCTGCTGGGAAAGTGGCTTCTTCTTCCATGAACAAAAAAGCAATGATTATATCCATGGAAGTTGCTGTTAAGGCCTTGGATGAGCAGAAGATAGAGCTTGAAAAGGTCATCTCTGCCTTGAAGCAAGAGGAAGCTAAGGAAGAGGGGTTGGTAGCTGAAGATGCAGGTGTTAATGAAGATGGTGGTGGTGTTGATGCTGCTGATGGTCATGCAGCTGGAGATGAAGTTGGTGAAGATGGACGTGACACAGAGGAGCTGGAAGTGTCTGGTTCCAGCAATTCTTTTTAGTTTGATGTAATGTTATGTTGCCCTGTTTTGTTTGTTGCTTGTTAAGCTGTTTCTGGGCATAGACTATGTTATTTATGCTGGTGTGTATTATGGTTCTGTACTTATTAACTCTCTGTACTGCTACTTTGTCAAATTTGTGGCAAAAAGGGGGATTAAAATTTGGTTGGTAATTTGGTTGGTTTGTTTTGAATTATGATCTACTCTGGTTGGTATAATCTGCACATGCTCTGGTTATGATGTGTCTGTAGTGTAGCTAGTAGTGTAGCCTGAATGAAGTATGTGGTTGTGGCTGTGATCTGATATATGCAGGAGCTGGTTTGTATTATGCAGGGGGAGATGTTGGATACGATGCTCCAACATCCCATGCATATGTGCAGGGGGAGATATGGTATGAAATGTTGGATACAATGTTGAAGCATTCTAATCCCCATCCTATCAAGTTTATTTTCCTGACCATTTAAGGCGAAGTAGTTTTTTTTGTGTTCCGTTGTTGCATGCCTCTCTGATAATCTTAAAAGATACATCTTATTCTTTTCTACTGTTCTCCATGAAGGAGTAGTATGGTAACTGTTTTGAAGAATAGCCTCTACTGATCTTTATGCTTGTGTGTTTGTGTTGAGAAAAAGAAATGTAGTTGAAGTATCTCTTTAAGTAATATCTCACTACAAGAAAATTGTCACTTTGTGACACTTGCCTTGCGACAGTTTAACTAGAACCGTTGCAATGTGCTAAATTTTGGAATTTTACGACGGTTGATGCGACAGTTCAATAAACCGTTGCAATATTTTGGGTTAATTTTTAAATTTTGCAACAGTTAAGCGAACCGTCCCAATGTTTTGGCTTTGCCGCGCAGTGAAAATTTTGCATCTGTCTCTAATAAATAAATAATTCACTCACAAAACCCTAAACTCACATTCGATGGAACTCTACATCTCGTCACTTCCCCTGCATCTCTTCGATTACGCTTCCTCCTCACACGACGATACCGGTCCAAAATCCCAACGCCATTCACTGCAAGCTAAAATATGAGGTTTGCAAGACCACTCCCTTTCTCTCTTCACTCCCTGATTCGTCTTCCAATTTCATTAACCTTTTTTCTATTTTGTGCTTTTTGCAGTCGATTTCAGTGAAGTTGGCGACGGCAGCGACATAGCTTCTTTCTCATTTTTTCTTCTGCTTCGATCTGTTGCTTTCTTTAAATCTGTATGGTCATAATTTGTTTTTAGCCAAAAATTTGCCAAAGGGGGAGTTTGTTGAGTCTTTGGTGTTGGCTGCATTTTTGGTAAAATAAACTTAGTGCAGGATGTGCGATCCGATGTCTCAAGCATTGCGTAGAGCATTGTAGTGTCTCACGAGGAACGCTCATGACAAGTTCTATTTTTGGAATATTTGTTTCTCTCTCATGAATCTTGCATGGCACGTTTTAATCAGGCTCTATATAAGGATTGTTATTTATTACGCAAGATCTCCTTCAGAAATGTTTTTATGAAGAATCTCCTTGTTGAGTATTTTTGTAGAGGATCTACTATAATTAATATGGAGTTATTGCTTGGGTCAAATAAACCAAGCCCATGTGTTTCTGAACCATGACTGATCTACCTGAAGTATTTAAAGAAGGAGCAAAACCCTAATTCAGTGGTTGTTCACGCCGTATTGTGTTTTGTCTAGAATTCTAGGTTTTGCGTGTGTGTTATTTTTGTGAGCCTTTCTTGTGTCACTTTGATGCAAGCTTAGGACGTGTTGTTCTGTGTTGTATTGTGTGATCCTTCTCCTAAGCTTTGAAGCACGGAGTTAAGACTTTTGGTGTTTTTAACACTCTAAGCCTTTAGGTACGAGTGTGTAGTTTTAGGAGTGTGTCTCCAAATCTTTGTGTAATTGAGTTATTGAAATCCTTGCTGTTTGTAAGGTTGTAAGGGAATGAGATTGGATCTCATTGATAGTTCCTAGGTTATAAGTTGTAAACGGGGCGTTTGCTGGTAACTTAGAACTAGGACTGTTATAGTGATATTCCTTCGTGGATTGGTATCCCCCAGACGTAGGTTGCTGTTTGCGCCGAACTGGGTTAACAAATAACTTGTCTCTTTTATTTGTTTTCTTTTATGTGTTTTGAATAATTACGCGTAAGGCCAGACACAGTGTTAGAGCATCGTGTAGAGCATCGTGCATAGCGTGCCAGGAATTTCAACATGCGTATTGTTTCCATTCTGAAGAAGCCAATTAAGATATAGGACCATGTCTTCAATAATTTGCCAGTTGCCACACCAATAATTTGTTTCCATTCTTAAGAAGTCAATTAAGATACTTTACCATTTCTTCAATAATTTGTTATTATCGATAACTTATTAGTTATCACTTTCAGATGGTCCGGGTAACATAATAAAAAGATATGCGAAAATGAAATAAAGTGGATGAATACAAATATTCACTCATTATTTATCTATCAAAAAATGTGTGAATTGATTTTTACATAAATAATATGAAAATAAAAATGTCAGATGGATTTTGAGTGATTTTGAAGTGTGGTGGAAGAGGAAATTCTGAGTGAGAAAACGTGTGAGTGATTTCGAGTGACATTAAGATGGTTTTGGCGAGAAAACGCTGATGGATTTTGAGGTGATGGAAGAGGTGCTAAGCGTGATTTTACTGATTTTCTTTCTCTGAATGTATTTTTTAATTTACAATAAAATAAATAAATTTAAATTTTTTACAAAATATATAAAAAAAAAATATAAAATATATTTACATGAGGATTTTCCTGCGGATATTACCTGCGGAATTATCAAAAGATTTTCATGCGGAATTACCTAAGGATTAAACAAATGATATGGTTATCCAAGGATTTTCGTGCGGGAACTACCTGCGGAATATTCCCGTATATAAATCCGTAGGAAACTAAGGAATATTCTTTTTATACCTTAAATCCGCAGGAAAATCCTCAAATATTCCTGCGGATTATGTTCTGCAGGAAATTCCGCAGGAAAATAACATATTTCTAGTAGTGTAATGGATCATGTTGAAGTGATTTCTACTAACGTTGTGGCCTTTCAGATGATCATTTCAAGTAATAATATGGATTTAATTGGTATGCTTAACCGTTTTAGTTAGGATATACAATAAGTAAGACTGTTCAGTTAAAACCATAAACTGAACTGTACTGCGAACCGAACCTAAAATAACCGAACCAAACCATAAATTTATGAACCGAAACCATAATTCTAGACAGTTCAGTAACTGTGAACCGAACCGTTAATAACCAAACCAAACCGTGTGAACCGAACTGATAACTTTATTTCTTTTGAGTTTTGACTTTTAACCATTAAGCCACTTTTCATTTTCACGAACTGTTCTTAAAATCAAAACCAAAATCAAACCCTAGTTCCCAAAATTAAAATCAAAACAAACATCAAACCATCCCAAATCGATTTCGTTACAAAACCAAGATCACAGAATCTTTTGTTTGTCTAGAAGTCCTAGCTCAACTGGCAAATGCCGAAATTGTTAGGTCGGACGTCATGACCCTAGTTCGAACCCGGGACCTCACAGTTGTGTGTGAGTTTAATTTCAGTGGATTACCACTTCTTCTAAGACCAAAAAAAAAGAAGAGAATTTTTGTTTATAAAAGAGGCTGGAGGTAGTACATAATAATGAACGCGACACGAGGGTCAGGCGAGAATAGATCCAAATCAAAAAAAGCCTTTACATTTCATCCAAAGGCCCACATCAAAAGATAAGAAATCTGAAGGTGTGAAAAACACAAGAAGGGGGGGTTGAATTGTGTTTTGGGTAGTTTGAAAATTTCTTCTTAGTTATAAAATCTTATCAGAGTTTGCAGCGGTTTAGAAAACAAAACACAATCAAACAGCAACTTAAAAGGTATGAGAGTAAGAGAGAAAGATAGAGACAGAGTTTTATACTGGTTCCTCTCACAAACCGAGAGTACGTCCAGTCCCCTTGCACTTCCAAGGGAGTTCACTATAATCAAACAAGATTACAATTGCTCAAGCACGCGAGCAAGAGACTTCCAATGCTCAAGTAACACTTACAAGAGACTTCCTTTGCTCAAGCACACAAGCAAGAGACTTCAAACAACTTTACAAGAAAAACAGAGTATGTGAACACTGATATACAAATCAATGTTCAAAAGAATAAGTAAAATACAACTCAATGACAAGACTAATCTTAGAGTCCTAATAAAAGAAATCTAAGGTTCAACAACTGTATGAATCAGAAGCTGAAGCTTGAGTCTTGGATTTTCAAATGAGTTCAAGTTGTATTCAAGTTGTTTTGTGCACAGGATGATTTTTGCAGAGTAACAGCTCTTTCAAAATTGTTCAATATTGTTGTACACAAAACTTCACTACCACTCCTATTTATAGTAGAGGGTGGAGCGTCTTGAATTTGAATTCGTTGCAGGAGATTGCGCCAGCTGGTAGTAGTACGATCTTTGAACCATATCAGGTAACCTTTGTGTACGACCAAACTTGGGAATAAAGATTCGTCCAATTCTGGTAAAAGGTTCATACAATAGTACTAACGTTACTATTCTGTGGATAAGGTTGATTCTCCAGCTTTTGAGTTGTCAGAGGATGATGAAATTTAATCATTGTAGCAGAGAATGTTCTTCTGACAAAACGGCCTTCACTGCATGTATCAGAGCATGATGTATTCAAAACATAGCTTCTGATGACGTAGCCTCTGATATGCAGCTTCTGACGAGACTTGACATTGCATCTTCTGATGAGCATGTTCTGGTCAGAATTTGCTTCCCATTTCAGAGCTTCAAATGTACTCATAGTGAATATAAAATTTTAGCTTGTATATCTGCACACTAGAGTAAATAATTAGTATACCCTATTGTATATTAATACCTTTGTTATCATCAAAACTTAATTGGGTCATGTCAGAACCTCTTTTGTTCCAACAATCTTCCCCTTTTTGATTGATGACAAACCAAGTATTAATTTACAATGGTTGTTGATTAATTACATCATGCTTCTCTCAGGTTTATGAGTTTCGTAAGCTCCCCCTGAGTTCAACAATGATTAATTAAATCAGTTTAAAAATTTTATTTGAATTTTGAACTAGGCTTATACACTTGACTCTCAGAGGCTACGTTTGCAAGCTCTCCCCCTAAGTCTGATACTTATAAAAGAAAATTGTACTCTTCTCTTATATGTACCATGTATAATAAGTTCAGATTTCAAATAGAAATTTTCCTTAAAAATAATTAGAACAAGAAATAAATTTTATAAATAAAAATTTTGGCATATTGGCTTCAGGTATAGCGTTCCACAAATTAATATACTCTTACTCCCCCTTTTGTCATTAAACAAAGAGATTAAACTGAAAAAAAAATTAAATGACAAGTTTGAAAAAGAATGGTCAAAGGAGAGTTTCAAGACAGTCAATGTTTGAGAAAACGGTTACAACCAAATCAATTAAATGACTTGTCGTAAAAACATAAACTTGTCTGTTTTGAAATCCTATATAAAGACCATCAACCTTTGTCATTTCACTCAACCCTTCCATTGCATGTTGAAAAACAACGATGGATAAGGATAGAAGAGTGATCAAAAGTAAGAAGTCACAGGAGAAGAAGAAGAAGAAAGTGAAGATTCATCAAGACTCAGAGTCTAAGAAGAAACCTCAGAAGATGAAAACATCAACTTCTGCTTCTGTCAGAGTCAATTATCAAACAAGATCCAAGACCAAACAGCAAGAGTCTTCATCCGAGTCAGAGTCTGAATGGGATTCTGACTGGAAAGAATTCTTGAGTACATATGTTCCTCCTAGGGAAGAATACCCGTCCTCACCTTCTGGTTCTCATCAGCTAGATTTAGAACTAGCTGTTTCTGATGTAGAATCCAAGTGAAAAGGTGGATAAGAACTTATGTAATCAACAATTATTTGTGGAATAAAAACTCTTTATTTAGTTTTGGAATCTCTGTTTTGATATTTGTCTCAAAAACATTTGTGAATGCATAAATAACATAAAATAATTAAACAGGATAAATAACCACACAAAATAAGTACTTAATAAATTGAAAGGTAACATGTTCCATAAACATAACAAAACATATTCTGAACAATCAAATACATAACAAAAATTATCAGAAAAAAAAGTGCTTAGAGTCCTAGGGTTGAGGTTGAGGATGAGGGGGTAATTTTTCATTAATGCTCTTCAGAGTATCAAGAATGGTAGTTAGAATGCCAGAATGTTCATCAACCTTTTGCTTCAGTCTATCTTGATCTTCTCTCATAAGAAGGGCAAACTCTGGTGCATTACTTGCTAAACGTTCAAGCCTTGCCTGTTCAGCAGCAACTCTTGCTTCTTCTGCTAACCTAGCTTGTTCTCTAACCAGAGCCTCTAACCTTTCTTTCTCAAGCCTTTCAGCTTCCAACCTCTTCCTTTCACGCTCTTCAGCTTCTTTCTTTTCTTGTTCAGCCTTGATTCTAGCCAATTCATTTTGAAATTCCAAATCTCTCTTATAGGAAACTTTGATTGCCCTTAACATATTTTGCAGTCCAACTTCCATGAGCTCACATTCCTTGTCAATCTCTGCAGACTCAATAGTCCTATTAGGAATAGCATTTTGGATCCTCCTAATGTTCTTGTCAACAGCTTTCAGCATTTTAGAAATGTCCTCTTAGGTTTCATCCATGGGTTCATTTAAGATCCTAGAGGGTAAGGAAGGAGGGACATAGATGCAATCATCAGAAAGAGTTTGCATCAGAGTATTAGGATTGGTGGTGTGATCTGGAGGTGGTTGTTGGTTGGTTGGTAACACTACAGTAAAAGTGTTGTCCACCGCCACATTTTGTGGGGATTTTTCAACATTAATTACTGGAGAGTGAGGTTTGTGAGAGACCTCAGAGTCTGGGTTGATATTTTCATTTGGTTCAGGTGTTTTGAGAGAGTCTGAGGTGGGAATTGTTTGTTCAGCAACAGGTGGTGACAATGGAGGATTGTTTTGGTCATTTTCTGGGGGTGGTGTATGTGGTTCATTTTGGTCATCATTTTGTTGGTTTTCTTCAGGTTCTGGAGAAGGTTCCAGAGTTGAGAGATCTTTGTTTATGAGTGATTCAAACTTTTGAGGAGGTGGGGAGGGTGTGCGATCAGAATCTTCATCTTCATCCACATTGTGAATGACTGGTGCATTAGCTTGAGATTCTGATGGGTTAGTTTGAAGTGTGTTAAACGGCTCAGATGATGGTTGATTCTCAGAAAGAGCAAGATCTTTCTTAGAATAAACTCCTTTGAAAATTTTATCAAAAGCACGTTTAACTGGGATCTCTAGAGGATATTGGAATCTTTTAAAAACATTTCTAAAAGCTGATTTATTACCAAGATACGTAGGATTCTTACCATCTGCTGGTCCATATAGGGTCTATTGAGCAAGCAGATTGTCAGGATCATTCCTTTGAGGAAGTTTGGAATACATCTCATCAAACTCTTTTGCCTCTATTCCACATTCATATCCATCCTTCAGTAGCTCTTCCTTTTCCTTCAGAGCCTCAACTTTTGCAACAGCTGCATCCCTTTCAGCTTGTTCCTTTTCTTCTTCAGTAGCTTCTAACAACACTTTCCTTGGCTTTCTTGTAGCCCTTGGTCCAGTACTCTTCTTAGTTTTAGCAACCTTTTTGCTTTCAGAGGCTGCAGGACTCTTAACAGCTTTTCTTTTTGATAAGATTTTGGTTGGTTGAGCCAAAATCCTTGCCTGCCTCACAGTCAGATCCTTAGATTCTCCACTTCCAACCTCAGCTCCTAAACTCTTCAAAAATCCGGCATGAGCTTCTGCTATGCTTCTAGCACCTCTATCACTCACATGGATTAGCCTACATTCATCAATGTTTTCTTCAGTTTCTCTGAGTAACAGAGGATGTGTTGGATGAACAACCTTTTTACCCTTTAGCAATTGTAAATACCTCAGAGTAGTACTATTTATGATTTTAGAACTAATCAAATAAGTACCATACCCAGGGAAGAAAGGTCTGATAGCATCCAACAGTCCACACTGAGCAAACATGTGACTTAGTAGTCTCCCATGACGAATGATAGGTTTGCTAGCAGTTATAGAGTCAGCAAGATGGATGAATATGAGTTTACCAATATCAACAAAGTTTCCTCTTCCCACATGGAATGTAAACAGCTTCTGAACAGTAGAAATTTGATCAGTTCCTCCCAGCTTGGAAATTATATTGTTGATGAGGATTCTATAGATAACTTTGCTTAGGTCTGTCATCTCAGGCTTGTCTTTAGGGTTTTCCCTAGGCTTGAAGATGGATTCATCAACATCTGGTCCAACAGAGTCTGTAGTTTTGATGAATAACCCACCATCTGATAACTTCAGAGCCTCATAAATATGATCTACTCTGAAGGCGATTCTGAATCCAGCCACAAACGATTCAATTTCTGTAGATACAAACGGTTTCAAACCCATCTCAGCAGGAGTTTTCCCATACAACTCAGGTTTTTCTTTAACCAACTCCTTCAGTCTTTCTTGGTACTTAGGTTTTGTAATAACAGACGCTTTCATCCAAAATTCCTTGACAACCTCATTGTATGTTGGTCCATTCAACATATCAAAATAGTACATCATTCCTTGCCTTTCAAAGCGATCTTTCACTTCTGGAAACCCATTTACCCTTAAACTCTCGAAGTCTACAGGATTTTCTATAGCGAACTGTAGGTCATCAAACTTGTATGGCCTTTGATCCTTTGCAAACTTATTTGGGATTGATTTCTCAATGTCGATTATACATCTAGTACTGAGTGAAGCCATTTTTGATGAAGTTTGGGGGTTAGGGTTTGCTAGTTTGAGAGAGAGAAAGAAATAATGCTTGAGTTTTAGAAGAATGAAAGTGTGAGTTGTGAGAGTGCAAAAGTGTGAATGTGAACAGATATGTGTTTAAATAGAAAGTTTCGCGCAAAAACAAAGTACAGACATATAGGGGCAGCAGAGTCTTTTACCTATTACAAATAGGGATTAAAACGCTAATCATCATAAACCAACTTCTCTGTCCACTTGCAACAGGACACGCGTATTAGAAGTTTATTAAATTACTGACACGTAAGTTAAGAGAAAACGAACCGTTTTTACAAAAAGTTTTTACTTACGCGCCAGAGCCATCTCTTTTATAGAGTCTGATAGTACATCAGAAGATGATCTCATCACAACTTCTGATACAAAAGGTTCTGATAGTCTCAGCTTCTGATAACTATTAGATCCTTACAAAAAACCAATCTTTCATCAGAGTTTCAGCTATTCAGGGATTTCCATCATATTCAAATTCTTTTTGATAAAATCAAAACGTTCAACAGCCAAGGGTTTCGTAAAGATATCAGCCCATTGATTCTCTGTTTCAATGAACTTAAGATCAATTACACCTTTTTGAACATAGTCTCTTATGAAATGATGTTTAATCTCAATATGCTTAGCTCTTGAATGTAAAATGGGGTTTTTGGAAAGATGAATGGCTGCAGTATTATCACAATATAAAGGAATATTGTTACTGCTAATTTGATAATCTTCTAATTGATATTTCATCCAAAGTAGTTGTGTACAACATTTTGCTGCTGATATGTATTCTGCTTCTACTGTAGACATAGCTATGGTGGTTTGCCTTTTACTGGCCCAAGAAATCAAATTCTCACCAATGAATTGACAATTTCCACTTGTGGATTTTCTTTCAATTTTATCACCAGCATAGTCAGCATCACAGAATCCAATCAGTTTGTAGTCATTGGATTTCTGATACAGTAATCCAATGTTACAAGTAGCTTTCCAATATCTAAAGATTCTCTTCACAGCAGTGAAATGAGATTCTCTAGGTTCTGATTGAAATCTTGCACACAAACATACACTGAATAAAATATCAGGTCTTGATGCAGTTAGATAGAGAAGAGATCCAATCATACCTCGATAGAGCTTCTGATCAACTTTGCCTTCAGATTCTTCTTTGCTTAAGCTTGATGTAGGATGCATTGGAGTGTTCATGGGTTTGCAATCTTCCAAATTGAATTTCTTCAGAAGATCTTTTATATATTTTGATTGATGAATGAATGTTCCTTTCTTTGTTTGATTTATCTGAATTCCAAGAAAGAACTTCAATTCTCCCATCATGCTCATCTCAAATTCATCCTGCATAAGCTTCGAAAAATTCTTGCACAAAGTGGCATTAGTTGATCCAAAGATGATATCATCAACATAAATTTGAATGATCAAAATGTCTTTCTTTAGTGTTTTTCTAAATAGTGTATTGTCAACTTGACCTTTTTCAAAACCATTGTTAACTAAGAAAGTACTCAGTCTCTCATACCAAGCTCTGGGAGCTTGTTTGAGTCCATAGAGTGATTTCTTTAGTCTGAACACATGGTCTGGATTTGCTAAATCTTCAAATCCAGGAGGTTGTTTGACATATACTTCTTTAGAAATAACACCATTAAGAAATGCACTTTTAACATCCATTTGATATAGTGTGATATCATTGTTAACTGCATAAGATAAAAGTAACCTGATTGCTTCCAGTCTAGCTACTGGAGCATATGTCTCAGTGAAGTCAATTCCTTCTTGTTGACTGTATCCTTGTGCAACAAGTCTTGCTTTGTTTCTTGTCACTTCACCTTGTTCATTCAATTTGTTTCTGTATACCCATTTTGTTCCAATAATGTTCTTGTGCTTGGGTTTGGGTACCAGATCTCATACATCATTTCTCTTGAATTTATTTAACTCTTCTTCCATAGCAACTATCCAAGCATCATCTGAGAGTGCTTCATTTGTTGTTTTTGGTTCAATCAATGATACTAATCCAAACAATGATTCTTCATCTCTGAAGTTTGACCTTGTTTTTCTTGGACTATTCTTATTTCCAAGGATGAGCTCTTCAGGATGTGATGATTTGTATTTGAATGTGTTTCTTGGAATATCAGTTGCTTCAGAGTTATCATCATTAGTTTGATGCTTTTGAGCAGCATCAGAAGGTGCACCTTCTTGAGTTTCAGAGTCTTCTACAGGTTCTATGTAGTTGTCATACTCTGGAGCTTCATCTTCTGATTCATCAGAACCTGACAAATCTTTAACAGGCTCTACCTTTTTATCATCAGGCTCTTTATCATCAAACTTTACGTGCATTGATTCTTCCACTGTCTTAGTTTCAGAATTATACACTCTGTATGACTTAGAGCGTTCAGAGTATCCAATGAAGATACCCTTACAGGCTTTAGAGTCAAATTTCTTAAGATGGACTTTATTATTTAGAATGTAACATGTATAGCCAAATTGATGAAAATAAGAAATATTGGGTTTTCTTCCTTTAAAGAGTTCATATGTTGTTTTGTTCAAAATAGGTCTTATATAGATTCTATTTTGAATATAACAAGCAGTGTTAACAGCTTCTGCCCAAAAGAATTTTGCTAAATTATTTTCATGCATCATGGTGCGTGCCATTTCTTGTAAAGATCTATTCTTTCTTTCTACAACTCCATTTTGTTGAGGAGTTCTAGGAGAAGAGAATTCATGGAGAATTCCATGTTCTTCACAAAAATTTTCAAAAGGTTCATTTTCAAATTCACCACCATGATCACTTCTCACTTTCAAAATCTTGGAATCCTTTTCATTTTGAATTTGGGTACAGAAGATGCTAAACACCTCATATGTGTCATCTTTAGTTCTCAGAAATTTAACCCAAGTCCATCTACTATAATCATCCACTATGACTAATCCATACTTCTTACCATTGATTGAAGCAGTGCTAACTGGTCCAAAGAGATCAATATGTAAGAGTTCTAAGGGTCTGGTAGAAGAGACAATGTTCTTGTTCTTAAAGGAACTTTTGACAATTTTCCCTTTTTGACAAGAACCACAAAGTGAGTCTGAGTGATATTTAATTTTTGGAAGACCTCTGACAAGATTGTCCTTACTAAGCTTAGAGATTAACCTCCAGTTAGCATGACCTAATCTTTTGTGTCAGATCCATTTTTCATCACTCAGTGTCAAAAGACAAAGCACTTGTTGTTCCTTTAAATCAGAAAAGTTGACTTTATAAACATTGCCTTTTCTATTACCCTTAAAAACAATAGATTGGTCAGAGCTTCTGATTACAGTACATGAATCCTTATTAAACATGACATCATAATTACTATCACACAATTGACTTATGCTAAGTAAATTATGATGTAGTCCATCTACTAACCAAACATCAGAAATTGACAAAGAAGAATTACCAACTGTACCTATACCAATGATCTCTCCCTTCTGGTTGCCACCAAACTTTTACTGTTCCTCCCTCTTGCTGATTCAGGGTGTGGAATAAGAGCTTGTCTCCTGTCATGTGACGTGAGCAACCACTGTCTAGATACCATGAGCTTTCTTTTCTTCTTTGGGTGCATACCTGCAGCATACACTATTTCAGATTTTGGTACCCATACTCTGATGGGTCCATTTTGGTTAGTTTTGAGAATCTTATTCTTCTTGTTAGAGTATTCAGAAGATCTGGAGTCAACAGAGCCTTTAGAAAATGATTTAGGCTTATGTTGTCTCTGAGACTTTCCTCTTGAGTGTGTCAGAGAACCAGTTACCAAGTTTGCTTTAGAAGTACTAGTGCCCTGCTTATCAACAGGCTTTGGTACTCTGATAGCTTTAACTTGAGTCGACATGGGTACTGATGTGAGGGGAACCTGGGTTTTAGAAGACTTAGGTTCAGAGGATGAGTTATCTTCTGATACCTTATCTTGTGGTTCCAAGGTCAAAAGAGTACCAGACACAATCAGAGGTTCTGAGATACCCATAGTAAAGTTTGAATAAGATTCAGAGGGTGACTTGCTTAACAAGACAGGGTTGTTTGATTTCCCCACATCAGAAGATGTAAGGGAACCAAGTCCTTGTCTTTTATAATAATTGCTAAGCCCGCCATGAATTATGGAAGTTATCCTAGTTTTGTCTATGTTATGGTGAACAAACTCTTGAAGAGAAATTTCATACTCATCATAGGGTTTGTGACATGTTCTACATCCAGTCTCAAGCACTTTAATTGTTTTAAAAGATTTTTGATAGTTTGCTTGAGTCTGCTGAGATTTTCATTGAGCAGCTTCAATTTTTGTTTACAAAAATCTAGCTCACTCAACTTTTCCATGTACTTCACCATTACATCTTTCAAATCTTTGGTCATTTGAGTACTAGACATTTTAGAGATTACCTCATCAATATTGTCTGTGTCAGACTCTGAATCATTTTCATCGTCTGACTCACCAGTGGCCATAAGTGCTAGGTTTGCTTCCTCAGAGTCTTCATCCACTGATAGTTCATTGATATCTTCCCATGTTGCCATCAGACTCTTCTTGGCTTTGTTCTTGGTAGTACTTTTTCTTCCTTTACCCTTGGAGTTGAGTTCAGGACAATCAGCCATAAAGTGTCCAGGCTTATGACAATTGAAACAATTTTTTGTGTCATCCTTCTTCTCTTTGCTAGTGTTGTTCCTTGATCCAAATCCTCTGCTTGGGAAATTTTTGCCTTTCCTTACTGACCACTTTTGAAACTTCTTGGACAAGAGTGCAAAGACATCATCATCTGATCCATCTTCTTGGTCATCTATGAAAGATTCCTCTACTTCAGATTCTACAACTTTGGCTTTCAGAGCCTTAGATGAAACAGAAATAGATGGCAAGGCCACAGATTTTAGTTTCTTCTGAGGCTCATCAGAAGATAGTTCAATCTCATGACTCATGAGTGAACTTATCAATTCCTCCAAACCAAGTGTGTCCAAATCTTTAGCTTCCTGAATAGCTGTTACCTTAGGCCTCCACCTTGAAGGTAAGCTTCTCAGAATCTTTCTTACATGATCAGAAGTTGTATAGCTTCTCTTCAGAACTTGGAGACCAGCCACTAGAATTTTGAACCTAGAATACATAGATTCAATATTCTCATCATCCTTCATTCTAAAGAGTTCATACTGTTGGATCAAAAGAGTAGCCTTTGCCTCTTGAACCTGTTTGTTCCCTTCATATGTGGAACACAAGGAGTCATAAATACTTTTGGCAGTGGATTTGTCTGTGATCTTGAGATATTCATCATGAGTTATACAACCAATAAGGAGATCCTTGACCTTGTGGTGTTTCTTGTAAGCCTTCTTGTCTGTAGGAGTGAACTTCTTTCTTTCTTCAACAGATAACTTTCCCTTTTCATCAAGTCCTTGAAAAGTTACCCCTTCTTCAACCAAGTCCCAAAGCTCATCATCTAAACCAATAAGATGACTGTAGATTCTATCTTTCCACCAGGAAAAGGTAGAAGCATCTCAATTGAACTTTGGTGCTTTGTTGTTTGTCTTATCTTCAACATCATATTCATGAGAAACTGCTTTCATGTTCACACTTGCAGATGCGTCAGTCATAGTGTTTTTCAACAAGAAACTGTCTCACTGTTAGGTGATTAAAAATAGAACCGGGCTCTTGATGCCAATTGAAGGTGTCAAAAACACAAGAATGGGGGGTTGAATTGTGTTTTGGGTAGTTTGAAAATTTCTTCTAAGTTATAAAAACTTATCAGAGTTTGCAGCGGTTTAGAAAACAAAACACAATCAAACAGCAACTTAAAAGGTATGAGAGTAAGAGAGAAAGATAGAGACAGAGTTTTATACTGGTTCCTCTCACAAACCGAGAGTACGTCCAGTCCCCTTGCACTTCCAAGGGAGTTCACTATAATCAAACAAGATTACAATTGTTCAAGCACGCAGGCAAGAGACTTCCAATGCTCAAGTAACACTTACAAGAGACTTCCTTTGCTCAAGCACACAAGCAAGAGACTTCAAACAACTTTACAAGAAAAACAGAGTATGTGAACACTGATATACAAATCAATGTTCAAAAGAATAAGTAAAATACAACTCAATGACAAGACTAATCTTAGAGTCCTAATAAAAGAAATCTAAGGTTCAACAACTGTATGAATCAGAAGCTGAAGCTTGAGTCTTGGATTTTCAAATGAGTTCAAGTTGTATTCAAGTTGTTTTGTGCACAGGATGATTTTTGCAGAGTAACAGCTCTTTCAAAATTGTTCAATATTGTTGTACACAAAACTTCACTACCACTCCTATTTATAGTAGAGGGTGGAGCGTCTTGAATTTGAATTCGTTGCAGGAGATTGCGCCAGCTGGTAGTAGTACGATCTTTGAACCATATCAGATAACCTTTGTGTACGACCAAACTTGGGAATAAAGATTCGTCCAATTCTGGTAAAAGGTTCGTACAATAGTACTAACGTTACTATTCTGTGGATAAGGTTGATTCTCCAGCTTTTGAGTTGTCAGAGGATGATGAAATTTAATCATTGTAGCAGAGAATGTTCTTCTAACAAAACGGCCTTCACTGCATGTATCAGAGCATGATGTATTCAAAACATAGCTTCTGATGACGTAGCCTCTGATATGCAGCTTCTGACGAGACTTGACATTGCATCTTCTGATGAGCATGTTCTGGTCAGAATTTGCTTCCCATTTCAGAGCTTCAAATGTACTCATAGTGAATATAAAATTTTAGCTTGTATATCTGCACACTAGAGTAAATAATTAGTATACCCTATTGTATATTAATACCTTTGTTATCATCAAAACTTAATTGGGTCATGTCAGAACCTCTTTTGTTCCAACAAAATCAACGAACGAAAACCCACCACATCAAAAAAAAAACACATGTCTTCACATTAGTTGACGCGTCATGTCGGTAGAATTGAAAAGAATAAGCCCACATTATGTAAACATGTTTATTGTTTTCATTCTGAATAAGTCAATTAAGATACAGGACCATTTCTTCAATAATTTGCCACCAATAAATGAGAAAGGGATAAAAAAAGCATTATATGAACATGCTTATTGTTTCCATTCTGAAGAAGCCAATTAAGATATAGGACCATGTCTTCAATAATTTGCCAGTTGCCACACCAATAATTTGTTTCTATTCTGAAGAAGTCAATTAAGATACAGGACCATTTCTTCAATAATTTGTTATTATCGATAACTTATTTGTTATCACTTTCAGATGGTCCGGGTAACATAAAAAAAAGATCTGCGAAAATGAAATAAAGTGGATTGAATAAAAATATTCACTCATTATTTATCTATCAAAAAATGTGTGAATTGATTTTTACATAAATAATATGAAAATAAAAATGTCAGATGGATTTTGAGTGATTCTGAATTGTGGTGGAAGAGGAAATTCTGAGTGAGAAAATGTGTGAGTGATTTCGAGTGACATTGAGATGGTTTTGGCGAGAAAACAATGATGGATTTTGAGATGATGGAAGAGGTGCTAAGCGTGATTTTACTGATTTTCTTTCTCTGAATGTATTTTTTAATTTACAATAAAATAAATAAATTTAACTTTTTTACAAAATATATAAAAAAAATATAAAATATATTTACATGAGGATTTTCCTGCGGATATTACCTACGGAATTATTAAAAGATTTTCCTGCGGATATTACCTGCGGAATTACCTAAGGATTAAACAAATGATATGGTTATCCAAGGATTTTCGTGCGGGAACTACCTGCGGAATATTCCCGTATATAAATCCGCAGGAAAATAAGGAATATTCTTTTTATACCTTAAATCCGCAGGAAAATCCTCAAATATTCCTGCTGATTATTTTCTGCAGGAAATTCCGCAGGAAAATAGCATATTTCTAGTAGTGTAATGGATCATGTTGAAGTGATTTCTACTAACGTTGTGGCCTTTCAGATGATCATTTCAAGTAATAATATGGATTTAATTGGTATGCTTAACCGTTATAGTTAGGATATACAATAAGTAGGACTGTTCATTTAAAACCATAAATTGAACTGAACTGCGAACCGAACCGAACCTAAAATAACCGAACCAAACCATAAATTTATGAACCGAACCAATAATTCTAGACAGTTCAGTAACTGTGAACCGAACCGTTAATAACCAAACCAAACCAAACCGTGTGAACCAAACTGATAACTTTATTTCTTTTGAGTTTTGACTTTTAACCATTAAGCCACTTTTCATTTTCACGAACTGTTCTTAAAATCAAAACCAAAATCAAAACCAAAATCAAACCCTAGTTCCCAAAATTAAAATCAAAACCAAAATCAAACCATCCCAAATCGATTTCGTTACAAAACCAAGATCACGGAATCTTGTGTTTGTCTAGAAGTCCTAGCTCAACTGGCAAATGCCGAAATTGCTAGGCCGGACGTCATGACCCTAATTTGAACCCGGGACCTCACAGTTGTGTGTGAGTTTAATTTCAGTGGATTACCACTTCTTCTAAGACAAAAAAAAGAGAATTTTTGTTTATAAAAGAGGCTGGAGGTAGTACATAATAATGAACGCGACACGAGGGTTAGGCGAGAATAGATCCAAATCAAAAAAAGCCTTTACTTTTCATCCAACGGCCCACATCAAAAGATAAGAAATCAACGAACGAAAACCCATCACGTCAAAAGAAAAACACATGCCTTCACTTTCCACCATTCCAAACACACCATTAGTATACATGCAAATATTAATACATGTTAAAACACACACACTTGGCTTCATCGCCAATATTTCTAAATTGCATAAATATAACAATTCCTAACTACTGATTTAGAATACTCTGCAGGTAAGAATACAATTCCAAACTAAGAGATATATTATAGCTACAAATCATTAGAAGCATGAGTTTTCCACAAGCTCTTAATATCTTATTCCAATTTCCTCTCTTTGTTCAATTTCAACACTTAGCTTTATTGTACCTTAATTTGTCCTTCAATATGGCCTCCCAAATTGGAGCAAACACTAATGATGGACTAATCACTGTTGCCTCATTGATGATCGGTATTGGAGCTATAAAAGAAGATATCAGTGTAATGCTCCTTGCTGGTTTCGCCGGTTTAGTAGCCGGTGCTTGTAGCATGGCGATTGGTGAGTTTGTTTCTGTTTATACTCAATATGACATTGAGATAGCTCAAATTAAAAGAGAAAAAGAAATAGCAAATAATAATAATGATGAAGAGAGTAATGAAAAGGAGAAATTGCCAAATCCATTTCAAGCAGCATTAGCATCAGCACTTGCATTTTCTATTGGTGCTCTAATGCCATTGTTAGCAGCTGCATTTATAAAGAATCATAAGATTAGAATGGGTGTTGTTGCTGCTGTGGTGAGTTTTGCATTGTTGGTGTTTGGATCAGTGGGAGCATTGATTGGTAAAACTCCAGTTATGAGGTATTGTGTTAGAGTTCTTATTGGTGGTTGGATGGCTATGGCTATTACTTTTGGTTTCACCAAATTGATTGGCACCACTGGACTTTGACTTGAAAATTAGTTGTAACATTAAAATTGTCAAAAATGTATTACTTTCTTTTTTATATAATCATTCTTAAAATGATATCTTGAGAGAAAAAAATAATGATAATTGATGTTTCCTCATGGTAAAATCATTTATGCAATCGAAATTTAAAAAAAAAAAAAAAAAAGTCCTATAGTGAGTGATAGAAATATCTCAAAAGGGATCTTAGAAGTTATAAGGGACAGGAAGAGTATCATTTTAATGTTTACTATTTTTTGTTTTAACTACAAAGTTTACACTCCAACCTCTATGTTAATATCTAAAACCACTAAGAAACAATAAGAAACAAAATACATCAAAGAATAGAGTAGTCCAATATTAACACTATAGAGGACCGCGGTTCGATCCCCTGCAACTACGATCGGGAGGGGACTGTAACAACTTGATGTTAGAACTGATATCCGAACCAAATTAAACTGGTGGTGAAATCAAAAACAAAAGTGACTATTTGTTCGAGTCTCGATGAATTCTATCATGATGTATCCATCCACTCTTTCTAGTTTATCAAAAAGCCGCCAAAGCTCCTTCTAGCAATTAACTATCATACCATCTTATCACTCCTTATAGATAGATTATGTTTCTGTCACCATTACAATGACACTAATCAATTGGGTAAACTCCTTCAAACCATTTTGCAGGAAGATACTTAAGTGCATGTCAACAATCGACCACTTATTAAAACAGTCTACAAAAAGGGTCTACGGTAGAATTTTCCACTCTACTAATATTAACGTAAGAGATGCATAAAGGTGGGAATAGGCTAGGCCGAGCTAGGCTTTTCCAAACCTGAGTCTGACCTGTCATAAAAATCGAAGGCCTAAGCCTGGCCTGTGGCCTATCATCGGCTCATCTTTTAGGCCTGAGTCTGGCCTTTTGAAAGCCTATTGTGGCCTATTAGCCTGTTTAAAAGCCTATTTTTCATGAACATATTTAAATAAAAAATTATATTTATTTTTAAAATTACTTATAAACTATTAAACCAACGTCATTTTGTTATTTAACATGATATTTTACAAAATTTGATTATATATGTCATTATATTTCAATTCTAATTTATAATAATACATTTATATATGTGAAAAACTAATGTAGATTAATAAACTTAAATTAATGAAAAAGTTAATAAATATATAATTTAATCAAAGTACAAATTTTAATATATAAATAATAATAGTATTAAAAATATTATTCATATTAATTTAAATAGGCCGGTATAGTAGGCTAAAAGGCTTTTTTAATAGCCTGCAGCCTGACCTATTTAACTAAATAGGCTTATGAAAAAGCCTAGGCATGCCCTATTTAAAGAAATAGGCTGGCCTGACCTAAGCCTATATAGGCTAGGCCTTAAAGCCTCGTAGGCCGGCCTGACCTATTCCCACCTCTATGCATGATACAAAAATAAAACAAATGTACCAAATAGTGCACTAAAAGTTTCATAGAAAGCAGATTATTAAAAAAAAAAATTAAAATCAAACCAACATTATTGAAGACAATCTTAACAAATAAACTTCAAACTGTGGCCAACAAATCAAATAAACTCAACACAAAGCTTGCACACTCTATAGTGCATAAGTAAAGTTGCATCAACAATTAAACTGAGATATCACATTTTGAAGCTTAAATACAGATAAAGCTTTTTAAAGTGATTAAGTGAACAATCCTCTATAGTGCACAAATAAAGTTGCATCCACATCAAGTTTAAAATGCCTTATGAATTAAACCACTTAAATGCAATGAAAAATATAATCTTTAGCATCACCTGACAAAAATAAATTGCAATACTCCGGATGTATGAACTACTTTTGACGTCATTTAATTACGAAAAACAAGACTATGGATTGCATGAGTTCATGCATATTTATGAAGGGGATACTAGTGTGAATTTTCCTGCAAGCTCTGGCATCCAAACTTGAGCCCACAGGCATTGGGTTTGTTCTATGCTCTAATGGTAAAAGATTAAAAACAAATCAAAATACAAATATTGATTTGTCAAAGAAAATACAAATATTGAAATCGAGCAAATCTACAACTGGGCATGATAAACAGACTAAATGAAATACAGCCTACAGGTTGAAAGGAGCCGAACACATATCATGATTCAGGATGCTAACAGATACAGAAAAGTAGTAACGCAGACCATGATAGACGAATAGTGCAGACAATTTTTACGACAGAAAAATCTCAAATCTGATACTAGAGAGCACAACCATTTGGTACTAGGGAGCACAACCATGTGGTGGAAGAGAATAGAAGTTTAGGACCAAGCTCAGGTTTGACTACCATCTTATTGCAAGACAAACCAAACAAAACATCACATAGAGCAGTTACAAGGTTCTATGAGAGCAATCTTCCACCAAATAGAACAATAACGCGTAAAAACAATGGTTGCAGTTGCTCAACTCATCAAGACCTTCCAAATAATGTGCCACAATCATAGTAAATGGAACCCCCTTCATACATTCCCCGCAAAGAAAACAAGAGTGGTATGCATATTGAGTGCAATTGCAGATTGCCTGTTGCAGCTGAAAAGATTTTATTTTGTTTTAGTTTAAAAAACCATGCATGTCCAGTTAGCAACAAAGGAACCCAATGGTGAATCCAAAAAGATCACATTTAGCCAAGAATCCTGCCAAAAGGTCAATAACATTAATAAACCAAAGACTAAAGCCGAAATCTATGATGATGAAGTATGCATGTATTACGAATAGTTAATAATTTACCCGCTTGACTACTTTCCCAAAGATCCAGAAACAAGATAGCCAAATTGGCATTCTACTTTTAAAATCTCTTCTTCCAATGAGAAGAAGCAAAACTCTGCATTTGGACCTCTTCATCTTGGTCCATGAAAAAAACCCAACCATCCAAAGCCACAAAACATTCCAAAACCTCTTTAAACAGAATCAGGTAATCCCACGGAAAACATGCATGAAAGTCACAAATCACAAGATACCAGCAGCAATTATTGATAGCATAGAGGACAACATTGAATTCAACGGTATGTCATTTGATCACAGACCAAAAGATCAGCATATAGGAACATTAATTAGTCTAACAAAGGTGCCAAGTATCGCATATCAAAACACTGGTATCATTGGTCCATTCAAACAACAATCCCAGAACATTGTAAACGAAAAATAAAGTTGAAGCATCAGCAGCCCCCTTTGATTTCAAAGCTGCAAAAAAACACAATTACAATTTTATTAGAATCAAGAAAACAAAGTTCAAAATGTAGAGATCAATACACATTACATACCTCAATAGAAAGACCAAAGTATATCAGCGATAGCCTCCAGATCCACGTCGTTCTCGTTCATACGGTCCAGCACGATCACGATCACGGTAGTATCGATCATTTCCAGAATCTCCACGACTGCCAGCATCCCTGCTGCGACCACCAGAAGAACGATCTCCGTTTCTATCAGGACCATAGTGACCACCACCGCCACCGCTTCCACCATATCTACTTTCTCTGCCACCATACCTTCCCCCTCTCCCCCCTTCACTAGGGCACTCCCTAGCAAAATGACCAGGCTTGCCACAATTAAAGCATCCTCCATCACTAGATCCTCGACCACCTCCACCTCGATAATCTCGATCACGGTCACGATCACGACCACGTTCTCGGTAGCGATCACCATCATCCCTATTTGATCCTTGTTGAGGCTGAGCTTTATCAACAGTAATAGTTCGGCCATCTAAATCTATCCCATTCATAGCATCAATAGCATCTTCCATTGCTTTCTTTTCATCAAATGTAACAAATCCAAAACCGCGAGAGCGTCCAGAAAATTTATCAACAACCACCTATTTACAAAATAAAATGAAAGATAACATTAACAATCTCCATTCTCCAAATAAAAAATGCTTAGAAAATAGTTCTCAATTTTTTATCATATTACAATGATTTCGTTTTATCTTATTTACTTGATTGACTAGTGAAAAGGTTCAAAATATATTGCAAATTTCCTCCTAAAGCAAAAAAGAGCAGAAGATAAAGTTTATTGCCTAGATATAAACCAAAAGTGCAGCATAAAGCAATTTATAGTTATAAACATGAAATAAGATAACAACAATATTAATTTCATATTGATCACCTTGGCCTCAGTAAGCTTGCCAAATTTTTCAAATGTATCCTTTAACTTTCTATCAGATGTTGACCATGCAAGGCCGCCAACAAAACAACGATACTCATCCTCATCCGACATTTTAACCTGCATATATACAGGAAGACAGGCATTAATGCATGGTGTTGAATTAGCTCTACAGGATTAGTCATCCCAAGATCTATATAGTATATAAATGAGCGAAAGAAACCAGTCCACATTAATTAACCCGATTAACCTTGAGCAAGAAGCTAAGAAAATTGGATTCCTTGTAAACAAAAAGGCAGCACGATATTCTGATAGAACGAAAAAATAGCAATATTGAACAAACAAAAATTGTCGAAGACAACCAACCATTCAAGCCATACATGTATATAGCAACAACATAAAAAAGTAAACAAGTCTATACATATTTTGGAACATATAGATGCTAATGTGGACCTATTTCCAGACAAATCAGTCAAGCTCGATCGTAATTCACAAGAGATTTTGAGAAGTTTATAACAGTTTATAAAACTATGTGAATATTTTATTTATTGACATATTCAACATATTTGTTTTGATGGACATGTAAACCAAAAAGAAGAAAAGAAAACTATTTGGTTGCGACCTAACAGGTATCATGCTGAAAATAAAAACTTACCAGACTAAAAGCTTTCCAAAATCTCTACAAAAAAATAATACAAATTAGAAGTATGAACCTACGACATTAACAAATGAAATTCCCACATAATACATATTGACAAAGATAACAAAATCCAAGGTATTAAAAAAACGGTCGGTTACTGAGAAAACAGCCGCGGCAAAACAATATCGGCAGCGCAACCATTACTCGTTTTTACAAGTGAAGAAAAAAAATACACCAAAACACTGTTACAGCCGCGGCGAAATGCAAATAAAAATCACATTTTTAGTACAAATATGAACATAAATTACATAACATTATCTTCTTTTAGTTCTTTCGCTAGTTCAAAACTTCATATCAATCTCTTTTTGTCTTGAAGCAGACTTCATATCTATCTCTAATTTAAGTTATTATAAATAATTTTAACAGGATTTGTGTGATGGTATGATTAATTCACATTTCACAACCCAAATTTGCAACGCAACATCCGTAACAGCCGAAATCGCAAAATCCTTATTGCGACAGCGACCTTGACCGGTAGCTATGTGAAACCTTACAAAATCTATCATTTCAATTGCACATTGGGTAAACACGAATCAGATTTTCACATTCAATAGTATGAAATAGAACAAGTATCAGCTTTTAATACCTAACACTTTTAATCATACCCAGAGAAAAATGATCCGTAATTAATAAAAATTGAATAATAACATATATCTATGATGATCCGAAATTGAAGAAAACCTAATAACCCAATGATTTTCCCAAACACGAATTACACAAAATCCTACTCATAATCTATAATTATGATCGAATTGTGACAATTAGAAACGAATTTAGATCGGGAATAGGTTAATTATAAATTAGAAACGATAGAATATATGAAGAAATTGAAATGGAGAAGAGGAATTGGAACAGTACCGTGCGTGAGTTAGGGCGTAAGGATAACCACCTATGCTCTTTCCAGTTCAATTGTGAAGAAAAACAAAAATAAGCCTTTTATTCTTTTTTTTATTAGGTCTCGCTATCAATTCCACGTGTCAATATACCTTAAACTTTTTTCTTAACCTTTTATTTTAATTTTACTTTTTTTTTTTCAATTCTGGAGCAGACATAATTGATTATGGACGTGTAGAATTGATTCTGATTTATTTGCCTTCTCAAAAAGTAAAATTGATTCTGACTCCATAATTGATTCTACTTGAAGCTATAAATCGTAGCTTCTGATTCTAGAATTGATTTTTACACTCAAATCTTTTATTCAACTCATTTTCGCATGAATATATCTAAATGTAAACCATTTTAACTTAAAATCAATTTTGGTCAGCATCAATCTTACATAATCAATTTTGTCAAAATCAATTTTTCTCACCGCAAAACCAAACATATACTTAACCTTTTAATTTTATTAGATTATATTAAATTTAACATTCTTTCTAAAAATAATTATTTTAATTAAATTTTTGCCTTTTCACAAACTATTAATTTAATAGATCATAGATCTAAATAAATTTACTTTTTTTGTTTTTTGTATTCTAAATAAATTTACTTTTAAATAATGTAATTCAAGTAAATGACTTGAAGCGAGTGAGTTAAAATAAGATGTTCATTAATTTGAAATGAATTAAGTTGAAGCTAGAAAAAATGTTTCTACCAAACTTGAGTTGAATTTCGAGTTAAATCAATTTTATTAAATTTAATTTTGAGTTTAGATGAGTTCGATTCGACTGATTTCCAACACTAGTAATAAATTGATCATTAAAAATTATCAAAATTGACTTCTAAGATGGAAATTGTTCACCACATATATATATATATATATATATATATATATATATATATATATATATATATATATATATAACCTATGAAGCACGGACACCTCTAAGAGGTGGCGTGTCGCGGTGTCCGACACGCGTCGGTTTCCGACCGACACTTGTATGACACCCGTACGACACCTGTCGGAATAGTCAAACAAGTTTCACCAAAAAAATAATTTCTTTCCTTTGCTTTGACACTCTAAAAAAGATAAACAAGTATTGAAACAATGTTGTCAATGAAGAATTTAAAGATATTAATATTGATTATAATATTTTTAACCTTTTTTTAATAATAAATCGATAAATAAAATCAAATTTTATCACATATATTGCGGTGTTAGTGTCCTATTTTTTTTACATTATCAGTGTCGGAATGTCGGTGTCATGTCGTGTCGCGGTGTCCGTGTCAGAGTCCATGCTTCTTACTATATAACACATTTATATTTTATCTCATTGCTATTCACAAGATCTATAAATGATGGTTTAGTTTATCACAACTCTCATCCACAACAATTTCACATCTTATTTGTCAAATAATTAATGTTTATGTTATTGGAAAAATGATCTACTCAATTGCTTTTTTTTTTTTCTCACACTCTCCTTAACTAATTTCAATTTGTCTTTATATATCTCTCTTTTATATTTTCTTACTCTTCTTTTTATTATATTTTATTTTATTAAATTAATGTTTATTATATATCTCTCTTCTTTTATATTTGAAGGAGGGAGAAGAATAAAAATCCAACCTCCCTAAAACTTTCACCATCCTTGTTGAGCGTTTGTTATTTAATTTTTTTTACCCTCCCTCTTGTCTTTTCTTTTTCGTGAGTACAAGAACCGAAGTCCAGCAAGAAAAAAAACTAAGATAGAATATCAGCTTGAAAACAAGATCTAATTTGAGCTGGATATTGCTCATTTGCTCATACACCATCAAATCACCACCAATTTCATACGCCAAGTTCGTCAAAGCATCTGCACAATAACTTGTTTCACGATATGTGTGACAAATGATGCTCTCCCTTTTTTTTCTCAATATATGAAACACATTTCATTTGATGGTTCTACCGAATAAAATCTATTTTGTTATTAGATTTAGCCTTAGTTTCATTTGATTATTATCATTTTTTTACAGTACATAGATCATATGTAAGGCATCCTTTATTTTTTCTTTACGGCACACAAGGTCATACTTTTTATGTAACGTATCCTTTATAAGAAAGGACCTCCTAAAAAAAATTCTTCAAATTTTCTCAATTGTTATATCTTAATCATTGTCATTGACCAATTTTTTTTCTGTTAATTAAAATACTATCACATTTTTTTTATTAAATAATTTATATACAAATATTATTTTATCAAATTTTTTCCAATGGAGAGAATTTATACTTGTTATAGTGTAAAAAATATATGCAAAGAAGAATAGTTAAGATTTCTTTGTAATAGAACTTTTCATACACAACGCTTGGGCTTTGACCCCTTTATGTACCAAAAAAACAGAAGAACTTTTCGTACACAACTAAAATATTAGTAACTTTTTAATCAAGTGAATAATTAATAATTTTTCTTTTTTGATTTATAAATTCTTTAAAATTCGAGTTAATTAAAAAGAAGAAACTAAATCTGAAAGCCTAGTCTAGCCAAAATCCCAATTTCTTACACATAAATCTAACGGCTAGAGGTTAATTTGAAGAGTTAATTAATTAATTAATAAAAAAAATTAATCAATGGAAAATAAAAGCTTAGTCCAGTTCAGAGGCGAGGGTTTTGAATAGGGTTTAGCAATTAGGAACACCGCCAAAATCATTTTCTTCTAAGCTCCTCAATTTCAAACTTGTTCGTTCGATTCCCAAAGAGACAAAACCATGTGGTATCTCTGCGTTTTCTTTCATAGATATTTGGATTACAGAAAACCCGAAGTTGAATCTTTAGCACAACTATTTGGAGCTTTCAAAGACAACCAAAACGACGTCGTTCATCCCCAATTGCAATGGAAACTCCCTCTCCATCACCATCCAGATTCTCCTTTCCATTTAGTTAATCTCCCTTCTGAAGAAATCGCTCGCAACATTGCAAATCGAAGTCAGTTTTCATTTTCACGGTTTCATTCTTTCTTCATTTTGATTATTGCTACAGTTAATTTTAGCTTAGCCCTTGAATTATTTTTCATTTTTATTTTGTGGGTTTGCTTAAATTTTTAATTTTTTATAGTGGGTTTGTATAAATTTTGAATTTTTTAGGTGGGTTTGTTCAAATTTTTAATTTTGTTGTTATATAGGTATACTTGTGAAGGGAATGTATGAGCTATGGGGTGAAGGGGGTAGCTATGAGGAATTGAAGGAATCTATATTGAGTTATCCAGATGAGAGAAAATTGCCATACTTGGATTCTAACAGCACTTTCAGGATTACTGTTGATACCTTTGGGAAGGTTATTAGTCTACAGGTGCAAAAGGAACTCATTCAAGGATTTACATATATCCCTTTCAAGGTTGTGTGTCCTTTAATCTTATTTATTGAATTGGTGCTATCAGCGTGAAAAATTGTGACCGTGAGGAGATTCTCATTTTAGTTATGTAGAACTTGATATGTTGTGAAAATGTTGTGAAATTTGAGATTTTTACTTGAATGAAGAACCATTGAATTTATGCTTAAGAAACCTTCTTTTTTGTGTTTTGTAGATTTGTAGATTAAGTATAGTTATTTAAAATGCAGTTTGAGTATATTGTCTGATTTGGGCTTGGCATTAAAACTACATTATAACTTCTGTGAAGAGTTGCCGAATTATGTGTTTTCTATCCCTTTGTTTGATTTGATTTATGTTTTTTAGTATCCGGGATTTTGCATTTTAATTTTCATAAAGCTTTTTGATGTTTCTAGTTTATCGAGCACTATTTTACTACATTGTTTTTCCTGTGTGCATCTTGCCGTTCCCATTTGTTTTCATTTGAGATCACAGGAGTGCCTTTTTGATCTTTTGAGAAGTCCAATGCTTTACAATAAATGAAATTTCTCATTATTTATTATGCTGCTTCTCTGAAAAACTCGTACTATGGCAAGAATGTAAGTCTCATCCATCGTAGTTTGGTGACCTCGTTTGCAGGGAAAAGTAAATTTGAGAAATCCGGATCACAACTTCTGGCTAATAGAAGTTGATAATTGTGAAGGTAATAACGGTCTTCCTCCAGTTGTCCAAAAGACAATGTTCTTTGGTCGTGAAGTTGGTGGTTCTGATAGGAAGCTTATACCGACATACGAGTTGAAAAGCCGTAATTATCTCGGGCCAACAGCCATGGATGCCGAGATAGCTTTTCTAATGGCCAACCAAGCACTGGCTACACCTGGTAAACTAGTTTATGACCCTTTTGTTGGAACTGGAAGTATTCTTGTTGCAGCAGCTCATTTTGGAGCAATGACCATGGTCTGCTTCTCATTTTTTCTTCTATTTTTTTCTCCAACTTATCCTTTTGATTTCATTTAGGAAAATTCATGTTAATATCCATGCCGATGATGTTATTTAACAAGAACTCATCTAAATTGTTCAGGGTGCTGACATTGACATTAGGGTAGTACGTGATGGACGTGGTCCTGACCGTAATGTTTGGAGTAATTTTAAGCAGGTAATTCTGCCAAACACTCTTACACTTGTTTTATGGCTAGTAAAAACAACTGTGTTTGTATAGTAAATAAAATTGGAATTTAGCATCACTTAGTTATAATGTTACAGACTGAATTTGCTTGAATAAAGCATACATTATGATATGCATCTCATTCCGATAAACTTATTAGACTGTACATTTTGCAGTATGGATTGGAAATGCCAGTTGGTCTTTTAAGGGCTGATAACAACCTTCCTCCCTGGCGTCCTGGGCTGAAAGAGGTAATTTTTTTGAAAAAACAATTCCTGTCCTTGTACTTTAGTTTGTAATTTTTCTTCCAATCCATAAGGAGAGCATCTATCTTGTTGCATGTCTCAACACACAAGTTAATAATTTTCCAATATTAGTAATTGTCTTGTATATCTTGACTGTTTAACAACAATAACCAAGCCTTATTCCCGAGGAATGTTTTCTTTTAGTTTTCCTTTCCCCGGGCTTTAGCCCTCTTTGTAATAAAAAAAATAACCAAGCCTTATTCCCTTATCCACTAGTTGGAATTGGAGATTGGAATACACATTATTAGAATTTGGGAGGCCTATACTCAACCACAAAAGCTAGCTTGAGAGTTGAGGTTTGCACTATCCTTATAAAGGCTATCTATGCCATATCTCTAGCCAATGTGGGACTTGTAACACACCCCCTCACGTCCAGGACTGAACAAGTTGGAACGTGCAATCAACAACAACGGGTGGCCCAAATATGGGAGGTCTCCACAACAAACAACAAATGGATCTAGGATAAGGCTCTGATATCATATTTGAATTTGGGATTGGGAGGCCTATACTCAACCATAAAAACTAGCTTGAGAGTTGAGGTTTGCACTATCCTTATAAAGGCTATCTATGCCATATCTCTAGCCAATGTGGGACTTCTAATACACATAAGGTCCAATGGGCCATAAAATCAGTATGCGTTGTACCAAATCCTATTGTTTCTAATTTTCTATTGCTCAATACTGATTATATAGATATTGGATTTAATGACAGATCCTCTTTCCAAAATTTGAATGTAGAAAAGGACATTAGTATGAGGTGAATATGACTATTATCTGGAAAAGACACAACTTAGTGTTATTAGATATAATGAGGAGGGATTAAGTTATTCAAAGAGTAACTTTAAGCAAAGTTACTTCGCTTGATAACTCGTTATATTACTGAATTTTACTGATCCAACCATTAAATTGAAAGTTCTTATTGAGTAGACCATCTCCATAATTTTTTTAAATTATTTGATGCTTAATCAAATAACTTCAAATAGACGGATAATAAGCTTTTCAAAAATATCATTTGTTAGACTTCACCAACAGTTAATGGTTAATGGTTAATACTTAATATAGTATGACAATAATCAACAAATGGATTGGTAAATTCAATATTTATAATCAATTATTAAGCTGAGTAACTTCGCTCAAAGTTACTCCGAGAGTAACTTGATCCATATAGAAATTTTGGTTGCTGGCAAATTTTGCTACCAGTTGTTATGTACTTGATTTAGGAAGATAACTAGGGGCATATTCTATAAGCGTGTTTATCCCTAAAATTCATGTATGAACTGTGAAATACAAAAATAAAATAAAATTGAATGGATGCAAGTTTTGTTCATAATATTTGAAAACTTTAATGTTTATAAAGGTATTTGATGCAATCATATGTGACCCTCCCTACGGAGTGCGAGCAGGGGGACGCAAATCTGGTGGCAGGAAGCTACTTAAGGGGGCGGTGGAACCTTACATAGTTCCCGACGACAAAAGAACAGATCACATACCATCAACTGCACCTTACAGCTTAGTTGAGTGTGTACACGATTTGCTTGATCTTGCTGCCAAGATGCTAGTAATGGGTGGCAGACTCGTGTTTTTCTATCCCATATTGAGAGAAGAAGACTCCCCACATAATCATTTCCCAGTGCATCCATGTTTTAAACTGATTTCTTCTTCTGAGCAGATCCTCAGTTCACGATATTGCAGGGTATTACTGACAATGGTTAAGATAAGTCCTTACACGGAGGAAATACATTTGGCAGCTAGATTACAACACCTTGAGTTTAAGGAGAACCATGTAAAGTGGTTAGAAGAAGGTAATCTTCATTCTGCAGTTTTCAGTCCTGCGGATGCTCAGTTAAAGGAGGCTGGCGATTACAAGAGTAAGGATTCAAAACTTAAATATAGAGGAAAATACGTTTAGACTTCACGGATTAGATGCTTATGTCCCTTAACCATTACTGTAGCCAGACGGTGTACGTTTCTATGTCCAAGAGGGTAATTTTTCACTATACAGAGTGGGGGCCAGTGTACCCATATGCCTCTCTTTTTTCAATTTAGTGATTTTTTTTTTTTTCTAATTTGGTAGATGTATCTTTTTATTCTCTTGTATTTAGTTTGATGGGGTTGATACATTCCTATTTCCCATCTCAAAGTTATGCTAGCTTTTACCTCACTAGTATAATTTGACTATCTTATTTTGATAAGCTATGCCTCTCAAACATTAATTTGATGACTCTTGTCATTTCTCTCACCTTATTACACTTGGGTTTTGTTTGTATTTCTGCCACCTGAAACAACGTTAATTTGAGGGAAATGGTTCAACAACTATTTAGTAACTTTGATGACTTTAGTGTATTTAGAAGATAGATGAATAATTAAAATACATTATTTAGATGTGAGAGAATGATTGATTAAGAGAATTGGAATATAAGAATATTTGACCATACACCCTATATTATTATTAAACAACAACCCTTATGAGTTGGTCGGGTGGTGAAGATTTGACTCTAGAGTATGTTTCACTTAAGGTCTTAGACTCTCAAGTTTGAATTCTCTCGGTACCACTTCTTGTATTGGGCCAATCCATACAAAGTGAAGCTTTGGACTTTAAATAGGCCCCTTGCTAGTGTACAATTGGATTGGTGTCCTTTAAATTAGTTGTTCCTTGAGTCTGAATGATACTTTCCTCTCTTGATGGCACATATGAAAGTGGTATAAATGGGGTCATGACTAAGGTGGGATTTGAGAGAGTAGCTCACGCGAGTCTTTTAATTTGAGTTGATTCATGAACAAATAAGTTGAACTATACATAGTTTAAGTTTAGCTCATGTATTTAACAAGCTTAATTTTAATTCAAGTTTAACTCATTTAGTTCACTATTCAACCCCCCCTTCAGAGTTTACAATCTCAGCTTTTAGAACCTTGGAGGAACTTCTTAAATTCGAATATAAAGACTTGGACTTCTTCACAGGTTCATTATCCATAAGTTCCATTTCATGGCTTCTGAGAGAACTGATTAGACTCTCTGAAGTAACTTCATCTAAATTCTTTGCTTTTTGAAAGGCAGTAACCTTAGGTGTCCATTTGGCAGGAAGGCTTCTCAAGATCTTCTTAACATGGTCAGGAACAATGTATCTTTTCTTCATAACCTGAAAACCAGATATAAGAGTCTGAAACCTAGCAAACATGGTTTCAATATCTTCACCATCCTTCATTCTAAAGAGCTCATATTGTTGAACCAAGAGATCTGTCTTAGCTTCCTTTACTTGCTTATTTCTTTCTTAAATAGAAAATAGAGAATCCCAAATAGACTTTGCTGAAGATTTATCCACTATCTCTAAGAACTCAAAATGTGTTATAGCACTTGTTAGGATTCCCTTAACCTTGTAATGTTTCCTACTTCTTCTGCTCATTGGAGAAGAGCTTCCTAGTAGTGTTGTTTACCATACCTTCTTCATCCATTTCACTAAAAGTAACACCATCCTCAACTAAGTCCCATAGCTCATCATCAATCTCAATAATGTGACTATACATCTTAGTTTTTAAGAAGGGGAAACTTGTAGAATCACCATTGAAGAAAGGAGGTCTATTTGTTGATTTTTCAGATTTTTAATTGATGTAGTTATGACTAACATTGGAATAAGCACAATTACCAGCACCAATATTGCTTGATTCTTCGCCAGACATGTTTTTCCACTGAATTTTTTTACTGTTTCACTGTTATAGGTGATAAGCATATAATCATACCTTGCTCTGATATCAATTGAAAGTGTAAAAACACAATAAAGGGGAGTTGAATTGTGTTTTAAGGTTTTCTAAAAACTTTTTCAAAATACTAAGAGTATGCAGCGGATAAAACACAATCAAAGAGGTACAGAGAGAGAGAGAGAGCAAACACAATAGATTTTTATACTGGTTCCCCTCACAAATTGAGAGTACTTTAGTTCCCTTGCACTTCCAAGGGAGTTCACTATAATCACTAAAGATTACAACTTGCTTAAACACAATAGCAAGAGACTTCCAATGCCCAAGTTCACTAAGAAGAGACTTCCCATGCTCAAGCACAAAGCAAGAGACTTCATGAACTTAAACGAGTTTAAGAAAGTAGGATTAAACACTTGATATACTATCAGAGGTGTTCACAAAATACAATACTTACACGACTTTAACTCTTAATTCTAAGTTACAACGAAATTGGAATTAAAAGTGTTTGACATATTTTTTAAAGAGTCAGAACTTCAAAGTCTTGTATTCGCGTATAGAACTGTAGTAATTTCTTCAAATGATGAGGTCGTCTATTTATATAGAGAGATTTGAAGATGACCGTTGTAGAGAAGATAAGGTGTCAGCTGAAAATGATCAATCCTTGTATTGGAAGTTTGATTTTTTGCCAAATAAAGAAATGTAATTCCACTACATTGTCTGTTAGAATATTGCTCTACCATTTAGAGTAATAATAGTACAATACTACAATACACTCTGAAGGTGGAAAAACACAAGAAGGGGGGGTTGAATTGTGTTTTAAAAATTAAAACTTTTTGCCTAATAGCGACTAAGTATGCAGCGGATAAAAACACAAATTAATGAGAGGGTGCAGAGAGAGAGAAAGAAAGACACAGAATTTATCCTGGTTCCCCTCACAAATCGAGAGTACTCCAGTCCCCTTGTTACTAACAAGAGATTTTCACTATAATCTACTAAAGATTACAAATTGCTCAAGCACACTTGCAAGAGACTTCTCAGGTGCTCAAGTTTCACTAAACAAGAGACTTCTCAAATGCTCAAGTTAAACTTAACAAGAGACTTCTCAAACAAACTTAAGAATAAGAATGAATGTTTAAGGAACACTTGATATACTATCAGAGGTGTTTACAAAATACAACTCAATTTGTTCTAAGACTTAGAATGACAGATTTAAAATATGATGTCAGAATGCTTCTTAGTCTTTGAACGCAGTAATAGAACAGTAGTAGGAACAGTAGTCATTTCTTCCATTTGAGTCTTCTATTTATACTTGGAGGAAGATGATGACCGTTGCAGAGAGAGAGGTGCCAGCTGGAATTTACTCGTACAATTGATAGCTGTATATTGCCTTCTTTGGTAAGGAATTCCAATTCCACTACCTAGCTATTCAATTTATCACTCATCCATTTTGAGTAATAATAGTACGATAGTACTATCCTCAAATGCGCTCCACTTATGGATAAGGTTAACGTTGTACCAACGAATATTCCTTCCTGTGGATGTGACAGAGTCTTGAAGAGGATTGTTCTTCAATCATTGGTTCTGTATAGGTCAGCTCTTGAGTGACGTAAATTCCTTTTGCTTCTGATGTTCTTGTCATAGCTTCTTAAGATCTTCAGCTTCTGAACTTCATCAGAGCCTAGCTTTTGGTCTTCAGAGGTGCTATCTTCAGCACGCAAAAATTAAGCTTCTGATGAACAGTGGTACTCTTTCAGAGCTTGTCTTGACTGGCTTCTCTGCTACTATTCATAGTGCTTCTGCATGAATTTTAACTTGTAATTCTGCACACTAGAATAATCATTAGTAATACCAATTGCAATTTTAATACTTTGTTATCATCAAAACCACTTAAAACATTAGAGGTTCATGTCAGACCCACTTTGTTCCAACAATCTCCCCCTTTTTGATGATGACAAACCAAAACATTAAAATTCAATTGTTGTTGATTTAATTTAATTATGATGACTTCAGGTTTCAAAGGTTTGCAATCTCCCCCTGAGTCTGATAATCCATAAGGGTAGGTTTGTAAGCTCCCCCTAAATTTTATCCATAATTAATTAAAACAGTTTAAGAGTTGATTTATTAACTTAAAATAAATTTTCATATTTAACTCTCAGAAGCATAGTTTTGCAAGCTTTGCTTCTTAGAGTTTGATAATGCTCAGAAGCGGTTTGCAAGCTCTTCTGACATTGTCTATGAATTTTATTTTAGGTTCTTAAATTTTCTCCCCTTTCAATAATCGTTCAGAATGAGAAAGAATCATAAGAGATAAATATCGATTCATAATGCTTTTAACATTACAGTTTCAGATTGAGCAGTATATGAATGAGTCAACATTAATTTTAACGCTACTCTTACTCCCCCTTTTGGCATCAGTCAAAAAAGACACAGAAAACCAAGCAGTCAAATGCGTCATAACAAGGCAGTCAAGTCAAAAAGTTATGACAACTAAATTCATTTAATGAATTATGTTGAAAACCGTCCTGACAAGAGAGCTTGATGGCACTATAAAAAGGGATGATTCCTCTCATTTTACTCATCCAGAGTAATCAAGTAACATCAAAAGAAAAAACATACAATGGAAAGGCAGGTTACCAAGGATGCTTCAGGCTCAAAAGAAGAGAGCAAGAAGGGAGCAGAGCCCT
This sequence comes from Trifolium repens, assembly GCA_030408175.1. Taxonomy (NCBI): domain Eukaryota; kingdom Viridiplantae; phylum Streptophyta; class Magnoliopsida; order Fabales; family Fabaceae; genus Trifolium; species Trifolium repens. The sequence goes on along the minus strand of CP125842.1, from coordinate 48,892,210 downwards.
GGCGCTGCGAAGAAAACAAGCTTCGCTACGAAAGGAACAAGCAAGAACTGATTTTGACAGAGTCAGAGGAGGAGGAATTGGGTTCTGATCTGGAAGAATTTTTATGGACATACAATGATGACACTCCATACGAAGAGTACGAGGCTGCTGTTCAGAAGAATACTGAAGAACTAGTGCAAGAGGCTACTGCCAACTTGCTTTCTTACATTAAGGAGAAACATAAGAAGCTAGATGCAGAGTCTTCTGAAGTGAAGCCTAGCTCTAAGTAGAGTCTTATCATTCTATGTAATAGAAATTCTTCAACCATATTAATAAAGAAGTTTATGCTATTAATTCCCTTTGTTTTGAGCAAGTTTCTTATATATATATATATATACTCTTGTCAAACGTCAGACAACCAGTTACCAGACACGCCTCATACGGTATTGTTGCCCCGCTTATAAACAGGCTATAATACTAAGAAGCTATTTCATGAGTAAACAGGAATACTGATGTGGGGGAATCTTAGGTTTTCAAAATCCTATATAAGTTTAAAAACAAGATGTTCTCCAACATCTTACACTAGATTCAGAATCCACAAGAGTATCAGACATTATCAGAGTATATAGAAAAGTTAAATTTTGAAAAACAAATATAAAACAAACATAGAAGCAAATAACAAACACACAAATATGGATAATATAGATATGAATTAAAAGAAAAAAATATCCAAAAATTACAAAAAAAACATGATTACAAATAAGTGCTCAGACATGAGGGTTAAGGTTTGGGTTGCTGTTGAGTAAGCTTCAGAAGAAGTTCCATCATTGCATCTATCTTCTTGTTAGTAGCTTCACCAGATCTGTTCATGTCTTCTCTTATATCGGCCCTGAATTCATCCATTTCATTTCTTAGTTCCTCTCTTATGTCATGCTTGATTACATCCAGAGCTTCTTGCATAACAGAGGGTATAGCAGATGAAGAAGAGCCTTGGACAAGTACTGGTGGAGATCTTGGAGGAGATGAAGCAACAATGGGAGCTTTTCCTTTATCAGAATCTGGTTTACTAAGGTTCTGATCATTCATAACAGTATCTTCTGTAGCTCCTTGATTCTCAAGAATCTTATTAGTCTCAATGACAGCAATGTGAACAGCTCTATCAACCAATAAGTTTAAGGCTTCTTGTTCAGCAAGCTTCTGACGTTCCATTTCAGCAGCTATCCTAGCCTGCTCTTCATCCAAAGATCTTCTCATACTTTCATCAACAGCAGCTAAAAAGGCTAACCTCTGACATTCTTCTTCATGGTTGAAGAATGTGAGCCTTGGAGCACATGTCCTCTCAGCAATCTCAAATAGTTCCCGTACAGTGTTTGCTCCTCTACCCTTAATCTTATCCTTCAGATGAGTACTGAGAATCCTTAAAGATTCACCAAATAAGTACTCTAATTCCCTGACATCAGCATCCAAATCAGAGGGAAAGATAAGAGCTTCTTCCTCTCTTTGTTTGAACCTCTTAAGTCTAATACCTATAGCATTATTAAGCAGCTCAAGATTTGGTTCAGAGTCAGAATTGAAAAAGGGTAAGGATGAGTCAAAGGGAATGGTTGGTTCAGGTTTCTTTCTTGTGAGTTCAATAATTTTGATTCTGCTGAGATTTGGAGGTATGATATCATCATCAAGATTGATGGAATCCTTGAATATTTGATGTTCAGCTTTAGTTAGGTGTTGGTAAAGCTCAAGAACCTCTTCTAAAACTAGAGGTCTGTTGAGTGGGTCAGGGACAGGTTGTGGTGATTGATGTTGTTGTTCAGTCATGACATTGATTGGTGATGAGTGAGGTGTTTTTTGTTGTTCTTCAGAATGAGCAATTGGCTCATTCTGAACAGGGGTGAATGTAGGTGGATTTACTCGTGAGATGTGATCAAGTGAGGGAGGGGGTGTGTGAATGACCTGTGTGTTTTGTGTTTTATGGACGGGTGAATCATTTGTGAGATTCATGGATGGAAATTGATGTGGTGAATTTGGATTTGAGTTGGTAAATGCAACACCACACATGTGTTGTTCAAGATGTTCTATGACAGAACCTTGATTTGTGGATTGATGGAGAATGGTGGTGTCTACATTAATAGTAGGTTCTTCATCAGAAGAAAGATGAATGGGCTTTATGGTGATTTTCTTTGTGGTTTTCTTGAAAGAGGTTCTCTTTGGTGTAAGAGTTTTCTTTTGTTTTGGGTTGGATTCTCTGATGAGTGTAGCAATTAACTCATCCGAGGCAGTGCTGGTATCTGATGAAGATGATGATGATATAGCTTTATGATCAGGTAAGACTACACTAATAGGTACAGTGAAGTCTATGGGTTGAGGTTGATTAGTAGATAATGGAGGTTGAGAAATAGATGGTTTAGCAATAGAGGGTTGAGGTTCAGAACCAATAACCTGAGCTACAGGAATGCTAGAAGTATTAGATTCAGAGATCTTACCTTTTGGTTTAGAAGCTCTGGTCTTTAATCTCTTTGCAGGTTTAGCAGGGTTCTGATCTTCCTCAGAAGCTGAAGGCCTATCATGCCTTTTCTTTGTCTGTTTCTCCTTCTGAACAGCTTCAGTCATCATACTTTCAGCACCTTCCTCAATCTCATCAGCACTAGCATGTCCTTGATCATCAGAGCCTTCATCAATCATTTCTTGCTCAGTAGTTCTTGGCTTTCTTCTGCTCCTTGTAATATCTCTTGGTCCCTTGAAGATATCCCAATTAGGAACACTTACAACCATTTTCCTGGGCACACTGACCCCAGTTTCTCTTCTTACTGATTCAAGAAAGTTCTTGATGACCTCATCATTATCATGTTCTGATATGGTGGGAAACCCATCACACCAGAAGTACTTTTCGTACACTTGCTGTAGAGGTGTTTTCACTTGAATGATTTCTTCCTTGGTTTTTCTCTTCATGTTGACCAGAACTGATGCATCATACTTAGCAGTTTGGAAAACTCTAAGTTTTTCTTTGGCACTCACAATGTCTGTGAGTTTGGTTTGCCTTATCAGTTCTGAGATTAACCTAGGGTGATGAATGACTGATGGTATTTTGGTTCTACCCTCATTGATGGTAAGGCACATGTGATCAAAAAGAATCTTAGCCAAATTAACCTTTACCCTCTTGTATAAGAACCAGATGAGATGTTTGTGTGGAATGGAGATGGTATCCAATCCACCTTTTCTGGTGAAGATAGTGGACAAACACATTCTGAAAGCAAATTCAAATGTGTTCTTCATGTGCATTACTTTTCCAAAATCCTTTTGTGTGCAACCAGATTTAAAGAGGTCATGATGAATTGAATCCAAATGCTTGCTTCTCTTATCATACACTTCTATATCTTCTCCTTTGTTGTCTAAACCAAGAATCTTAGCAATGTGTGCCTGAGTTATCACAACATTGATTCCCAAAATATTTGACCTAATTTCCCTTTCTCTATAAGGTTTAAGACCAAGTTCCTTTCTTGTTTTCCCTCGTAATTCCTTGTTCTTCTCAACCATATCCTTGTATTCTTTATCAGCACTTGCTCTATCGTACACTTTAGCCTTCTGCCAGAAATACTTCACTATGTCGTAGTATACGAAGCCATTGAGCATCTCAAAGTAATTTTGCCATTGTTGGTTGTAGAATAAGTATTGAATGTCAATCCCATTCGCTTTCAAACTTTCAAAATCCACGAACTTCTCAGTGAAGAAATCATAAGCATCTGGTCCAGCGTCAGTTTGATGATGTTCGTAGACTAGGTTATCTTTTGAATTAAGATCGATGATGGGTGGTAACGTAGGGTTAAAGGATTCTTGAATGATTTCGTTTGATGAACGAGCAGCCATTGTTTCAGAAAATTGAGAAGATGAAGATTGGGAATTTTCTGTAAAGCCTAGGGTTGTGTAGGTAGTGATTTCGTGTAAAAAGTTGTGCAAGTGAGTGAAGTGACTTATAAATAGTAACTAGCACACATACACAGAGAAAGTAAACATTGGGAGGGAGCGCGAGCAGTTTTAAAAATTAAATAATATACTTAACTGCCATAATCATCATTAACTGTTCTCTGCCCGTCAGGATCTAGACACGTGTTGAAAAAGTTTAAACATAGCTGACGCGTGTATAGACAACTGTTGTACACTTACACGTACTGAACGTTTTATTTCTAAAAGGTTCAGAGCCTCACTCATTTGTATCTGACACCTCATCAGAACCTGTTACTCTTCAGAGCCTAAATTATTCAGAGCTTCCCAAGGGATACTCTAAATTATAAGAGGTTCTGAAAGAGCTTCAGATGCTAATTTTATTCTACTTCTCAGAGCTAATTTTCTTCAGAGATATAGTGCATGTTCAAATTCTTTTTGATAAAATCAAATCTTTCAATAGCTAAAGGTTTAGTAAATATGTCAGCCCATTGATGTTCAGTATCAATGAATTGAATATCTATTGTACCTTTCTGAACATGATCCCTTATAAAGTGATGTTTTATTTCAATATGTTTAGCTCTTGAGTGTAGAATAGGGTTCTTAGACAAATGAATAGCAGCAGTATTGTCACAATATAGTGGAATACTCCTTTCAGCTATGTTATAATCTTCCAACTGATACTTCATCCAGAGAAGCTGTGTGCAGCATTTAGCAGCTGAGATGTATTCTGCTTCTGCTGTAGACAAAGCAATAGTTGTTTGTCTCTTACTGGCCCAAGATATGAGATTCTCACCAATGAATTGGCAATTTCCACTAGTGGATTTCCTCTCAATCTTATCACCAGCATAGTCAGCATCACAGAATCCAACTAGCTTACTATCTAGGGATTTTTTATAAAGAAGTCCTAGATTAGTAGTTCCTTTCAGATATCTAAAGATCCTCTTAACAGCAGTTAAGTGAGGTTCTCTAGGATCTGACTGGAATCTTGCACACAAGCATACACTATATAGAATATCAGGTCTAGATGCTGTAAGGTAGAGTAAAGAACCAATTATACCTCGATACAGCTTCTGATCTACTTTGCTTCCTATCTCTTCTTTGCTTAAGCTGCTGGTAGGATGCATGGGTGTAGACATTATCTTGCAGTCATCAAGGTTGAACTTCTTCAGAAGCTCTTTTGTATACTTGCTTTGATGAATGTAAGTGCCATCTTTTCCTTGATTAATTTGGATTCCAAGGAAGAACTTCAATTCACCCATCATACTCATTTCAAATTCATCCTGCATAAGCTTAGAGAAATTCTTGCAAAGAGAAGCATTAGTTGAACCAAAAATTATATCATCTACATAAATTTGAATGATTAAGATATCTTTCTTAGATGTCTTTCTGAATAATGTATTGTCAATTTGACCTTTTTGAAAACCATTTTCTAAAAGGAAATTACTCAATCTTTCATACCAAGCTCTTGGAGCTTGTTTGAGACCATAGAGTGATTTCTTAAGTTTATAAACATAATTAGGATTTTTCAAATCCTCAAAACCTGGGGGTTGTTTGACATAGACTTCTTCAGAAATAACACCATTAAGAAAGGCGCTCTTAACATCCATTTGGTACAATGTGATTCCATTGTTAACAGCATATGAAAGAAGTAACCTGATTGCTTCCAGTCTTGCTACTGGAGCAAATGTTTCAGTGAAGTCTATACCTTCTTGCTGACTGTAGCCTTGTGCTACCAGTCTAGCTTTATTTCTTACCACTTCACCTTGTTCATTCATCTTGTTTCTAAATACCCACTTAGTTCCAATGATGTTCTTATGTGCTGGACTTGGCACTAAGTCCCATACATCATTTCTTTGAAACTGATTGAGCTCATCCTGCATAGCTACAATCCATCCATCGTCCGTAAGTGCTTCATCAACATTCTTTGGTTCTATCATTGAGATTAATCCCAGAAGAGAATCAAGTTGTTGATAGTCTGATCTTGTCTTTCTTGGACTTTCTTTGTTTCCAAGAATTAAGTCTTCTGGATGTGATGATCTATATTTGAACTTCCTTCTTGGAGCTTCATCAACATCAGCACTTGATTGAGTGTCTTCTTCTAAAGTGTCATCATGTTCTTGTGATGCTTCTAATTGAGATGCTTCTTCAGCATCTTCTTCCAATACAGCTTCTGAAGCTTCAACAGCTTCTGATGCTTTTTCAGGTTCTGAATCGATGTATTGGTATGGAACACCTGCATAACTATTATCTTGCTCTGACATTTTACTGTCAGGCTCTTTATCATCAAATCTAACATGTATAGATTCTTCCACTGTGTTGGTTTCAGAATTATACACTCTGTATGCCTTTGAGCGTTCAGAGTAACCTATAAAGATTCCCTTACAAGCTTTGGCATCAAATTTTCTTTTGTAGGCCTTGTTGTTTAGAATGTAACATGTACATCCAAACTGATGAAAGTAAGAGATGTTGGGCTTTCTTCCTTTGAAGAGTTCATATGTTGTTAGATTCAATAGAGGTCTTATGTAGATCCTATTTTGAATGTAACAAGCTGTGTTTACAGCTTCTGCCCAGAAGTGCTTAGCAAGTTTTGTCTCATGCATCATGGTTCTTGCCATTTCTTGTAAAGACCTGTTCTTTCTCTCTACAACACCATTTTGTTGTGGTGTTCTAGGAGCAGAGAACTCATGAACAATGCCATGATCTTCACAAAAAGTTGCAAATGGTTCATTTTCAAATTCACCACCATGATCACTTCTAACCTTTAAGATTTTGAGACCTTTCTCATTTTGCACTTGAGTACAGAAGATGCTGAACACATCATATGCATCATCTTTCACTCTTAGAAACTTTACCCAAGTCCATCTACTGTAATCATCAACAATGACTAATCCATATTTTTTCCCATTGATTGAGGCAGTACTTACTGGACCAAACAAATCAATGTGAAGTAGTTCTAAGGGTCTTGAGGTAGAGACAATGTTTTTAGGTTTAAAAGAAGTTTTTGAAATTTTGCCAATCTGACAAGGACCACACAGAGCATCTGAATGATATTTAAGATTTGGCAGGCCTTTAACCAACTTTAGTTTGCTAAGCTTAGAGATTAATCTCCAGTTAGCATGACCTAAGCGTTGGTGCCAGACCCACTTTTCATCATTCAGAGATAGAAGGCAAACTATCTTCTGCTCAGTGAGTTCTGACAGATTCACCTTATAAACATTACCTCTTCTTAATCCTTTAAACAAAATGGATTTGTCAGAATCATTGATTACTGTACATGCCTCTTTATTAAATTTAACAATAAATCCGCTATCACAAAATTGACTAATGCTAAGCAGATTATGTTTGAGGCCATCAACTAACCAAACATTTTTAATTGAAAGAGAAGAGTTACCAACTATACTTGTACCAATGATCTTCCCTTTTTGGTTTCCTCCAAACCCCACAGTACCTCCCTCTTTCAGAGTCAGGGTTTGGAACATATGCCTTTCTCCCGTCATATGTCGTGAGCAGCCACTGTCCAGGTACCAGCATTGCTGCTTTGGCCTTCTTAGTGTGCAAACCTGAAGCAAATATTATTTGAGATTTTGGTACCCATATCTTTATGGGTCCTTTTGTGTTAGTCTTTACAGGTCCAGGTGGTCTTTGTTTGAAGGACCTATCAGAGCTTCTAGAGTTAACCACCCTTGTTGAAAAGTTTTTGGGTTTAGTATAGCTCTTGAGCTTTGTTCTTGAATGTGTCAGAGCTTCTTTAGATTTAACATTAGCTTGAGGCTTAACAATCTTAGGTTCTGAGGTTTTATCCTTCAGAGTCTTTGACTTTTGAGCCTCTGACTTTGATGTTCTATTAGAAGCCGACTCATTTAGAACTTCTGATTGACTTTTTACAAAGACGACCTTAGGTTTTGATTTATCTATATTGGAGGACTTTGAAGATAATGGATTATCTTTAAAACGTGAGAATCCAAGACCTTCTCCTCTATTTCTACTTACATGATAAATTAAAGAGGCTATTTTACTTCTTTTCATTCCATTGATAAGGAATTCCTGAAGAGCAAATTCATGTTCTGGAGGAACCTTATCATCAAGAACATAATGAGTTTCCATAAATTCATTTCTTGATTTTAGGGACTCATTTTGTTCAATTATTTCATTTGCCTTTTCGGTCAGGTTGTTATAAGCCTTTTTAAGGACCTTACACTCACCTGCCTTTTTGGTTAAAAGTTTTAAGGCATCTTTTAATGAATCTATTAATTCAGAACGAGAAAGTTTAGCAAGTACCTCATCTTCATCTTCTGAATCTGAGTCATCTTCGTGCTCAGAGTTCTCTTGGTCAGAAGCGGTTGCCATCAAGGCTAGGTTTGCTTCTTCTTCCCCATCAGAATCTGATTCCTGATCCAAATCATCCCAAGTGGCAAGGAACCCCTTTTTGAGCTTACTTTTGTATCTTTCTTTGTTAGAGGTTCTCTTGGATGATTTACTCAGGTTCTCTGGGCAGTCAGCAATGAAGTGTCCTGGTTTGTTGCACTTAAAGCATTTGTTTTGTTCTTCCTTTTTATCCTTAGAAGTACCAACCTTCTTGGAAGAACCTCCAAACTTACCAGCATACTTCTTGCTTCTCTTAGCCCATTGCGATACTCTTGCAGCCATCAGAACCATTTCTTCTTCTTCATCAGAGTCCATCTCGTGACCTTCTTCAGAAGCTTCTTCATCAGATACTATAACCTTTGCCTTCAGAGCCTTAGAGGAACTCTTGGTGCTTAGTGCTATCCCTTTTAGCTTCTTAGTCGATTCATCAGTCATGAGTTCCATCTCATGACTCTTTAGAGAACTAACCAAGCTTTCAAGAGACACAGTATCTAAATCCTTAGATTCCTGAAACGCTGTCACTTTTGGTCTCCACTTTGGCGGCAAGCTTCTGAGTACTTTCCTTACATGATCAGCCTCAGTATAGCTCTTATCTAAAACTTGAAGTCCAGAAACAAGAATTTGAAACCTAGAGAACATTGTCTCAATGTCCTCTCCGTCCTTCATTTTAAATAATTCATACTGATGTACTAACAAGTTGGCCTTAGCCTCCTTAACTTGTTTATTTCCTTCATACTTGGATTTAAGAGAATCCCAGATAGACTTAGCCGTTCTCTTATCTCCAATTTTCAAGTACTCATCATGAGAGATGGCATTTGTCATCATCCCTTTTACACTGTGGTGCTTCTTATATTCCAGCTTTTGAGTGGGTGTAAAAGTCTTACTGTCTTTAGAGCTAACAACGCCTTCTAAGTCCATATTTTCAAAGTTCACTCCATCTTCTACCAAATCCCACAGATCACAATCAATCGCCATGATGTGACTGTACATCTTGGTTTTCCAGAATGGATAACCAGTCTCAGTTCCATTGAAAAAGGGAATTTTGTCAGAAGACCTTCTGTCTTTAGAATTAGAATCATAGTCAAATGGAACTTCATTGAGATTCTTCTCAGCAGACATGTTTTTCCTCCCTGAATCTTAACTGTTTCACTGATAGGTGAGAGTTAGGCAACAGCCCAGGCTCTGATACCAATTGAAGGTGGAAAAACACAAGAAGGGGGGGTTGAATTGTGTTTTAAAAATTAAAACTTTTTGCCTAATAGCGACTAAGTATGCAGCGGATAAAAACACAAATTAATGAGAGGGTGCAGAGAGAGAGAAAGAAAGACACAGAATTTATCCTGGTTCCCCTCACAAATCGAGAGTACTCCAGTCCCCTTGTTACTAACAAGAGATTTTCACTATAATCTACTAAAGATTACAAATTGCTCAAGCACACTTGCAAGAGACTTCTCAGGTGCTCAAGTTTCACTAAACAAGAGACTTCTCAAATGCTCAAGTTAAACTTAACAAGAGACTTCTCAAACAAACTTAAGAATAAGAATGAATGTTTAAGGAACACTTGATATACTATCAGAGGTGTTTACAAAATACAACTCAATTTGTTCTAAGACTTAGAATGACAGATTTAAAATATGATGTCAGAATGCTTCTTAGTCTTTGAACGCAGTAATAGAACAGTAGTAGGAACAGTAGTCATTTCTTCCATTTGAGTCTTCTATTTATACTTGGAGGAAGATGATGACCGTTGCAGAGAGAGAGGTGCCAGCTGGAATTTACTCGTACAATTGATAGCTGTATATTGCCTTCTTTGGTAAGGAATTCCAATTCCACTACCTAGCTATTCAATTTATCACTCATCCATTTTGAGTAATAATAGTACGATAGTACTATCCTCAAATGCGCTCCACTTATGGATAAGGTTAACGTTGTACCAACGAATATTCCTTCCTGTGGATGTGACAGAGTCTTGAAGAGGATTGTTCTTCAATCATTGGTTCTGTATAGGTCAGCTCTTGAGTGACGTAAATTCCTTTTGCTTCTGATGTTCTTGTCATAGCTTCTTAAGATCTTCAGCTTCTGAACTTCATCAGAGCCTAGCTTTTGGTCTTCAGAGGTGCTATCTTCAGCACGCAAAAATTAAGCTTCTGATGAACAGTGGTACTCTTTCAGAGCTTGTCTTGACTGGCTTCTCTGCTACTATTCATAGTGCTTCTGCATGAATTTTAACTTGTAATTCTGCACACTAGAATAATCATTAGTAATACCAATTGCAATTTTAATACTTTGTTATCATCAAAACCACTTAAAACATTAGAGGTTCATGTCAGACTCACTTTGTTCCAACACACTCCACTAAAAGATAAAGAAAGGTTCTATGATTATTCCCCAATCATTTGAATACAAGATACCTTTTTTATTATTCTTCAATCATTTGGACACAAATGATGTCTTATGAAAAGTACCAGATTCTACTGATTTTGATTCAGAGAAGGCAAGTTCTGAGAGTCTTCTGCTTCTGATATCAAACAAATTATGATTTGTCTTCAGAGTCTGATGAGAGTTGCTTATGGGAGCCTTTCAAAGCTTGATTCTTTGGTAGCTTTTGATGGTCTTCGGAGCTTCTTTCTTCTCTACTTCATTATTCATAGTGATCATGAAAAATTTATCTTGTGATCCTACACACTAGAACAATTTTCAGTAACACCAATTGTACTTTTAATACTTTGTTATCATCAAAACCTTAAATCCACAAGGAAAGTTTTGTCAGACCCACTTTGTTCCAACATCGTGCACCCGTCTTCAGACGCAATGATAAGCTGAAGTTATGATAACTCATGCTCGTGCGAATTTTGGGATATTCATAGGAACCGTTAGCTGAAGGAAAACATTTGAAGGACTACCACGAGCAAAGACTTGGGGGGAGGGGGGCAACTGTTATGGATCGGCTAAATGCCAAACATACATCAAGGCCCATGGCAATAGGATAAGGATAATCGTGTGGCACAATGACCACGGAAACAACCTACTAGCATGGGTAGAGGCCAAATGCTTCCAATACCCAAATGTGCTCCCAAAGCAAATGACAACCCAAATATTATATGTGGTTGATCATCTGCACATGGTAGGGAGGACCATAGTTCAGTGTTTTGTTTAATCTATTTAACTAAACAAATAATTAATCATTAGTTGGTCCAATAATGATTGACGCTAGATTTGATAGGAAGGACCATGGTTCAATACCTTGTAGGTGTGATCAGAAGGGACCGGAATTCTTAGATAATTTTTAGAGATAAGATGTTTGAAACAACTTTAGCTACTCATAATTTCAAATATTAAACCAAACTTGGTTGTCTACTACATCCAAAACCTATAACTTGTGATATGTAACATCAAATTAATAAAATGGCTTGTGGCATACGTAAGTAACAAATAAATTTCATACGAAATGAAAGTCCCTTAATTTACAAGTACATATATTACAAAGTTACAATAACCTTTTCTTTTTTTATCAATCCTATAGTACTTCGATATTATGCATAATACTCCATATTATATATATGTAAAAACTATTTATCTAAAAATATATTATTAACATCCATAAAAAAATGAAGAACGGATAGAATGTCTGAAATGTTGGTATGGAAGTTGTTCGGCCACATATAAGTAGAAAAGTCCCATTACTCCAGTGTGCTCCTTGGTATTGTTGTAGATAGATTCTATAGTTAGAATTTCACCATCAATTATTTTGACAGAACCTGGTTTAGGATAACAAGTCGACATGCCGATAAGGTACCCAACTTCATTTCCTGCTTCATTTCCATTTCCATAACTTGGTATAGAAGAACATATAACCCTCCCATCCTAAAACATAAAACATAAATTTCACAAAACAAAAGAGAACACCACAAAATTCAATCACTGAATTATAATTTGCAGCTACGGTTCAATTTTAACCTCTTTTTTTTCGACAAAGGTTCACTTTAACTTATTAATTATATATAACTTAAAGCTAAATACTTCATTCAAGTTTACAAGATTATCCCTATATAACTTATTAATTATTTTATTAATTATATATAACTTAAATCTAAATATTAATTATATATAACTTAAATCTAAATACTCGTGTCATTAAAGACAATAAAAAGAAACATTGATAGTCCTCAATATACTCGTGTCATTAGGGACCTTTTTGAAATATTTGTAAAGTCGGGGACTTATTTGAGATTGTTTTACAGAGTCAGTGACTAATTTGGCGGTTTACTCATTAATATATCTAGTAACATCCATTTGAAAACTATCACATGGAGAGAGTAAGGGAAGAAATAGGTGATATATAATTGATTATACCCTTATAAAATATATTTTGAATAAATTCATGTCTCAAGAAAGTGATATCCATATTTTACAATTGTCTATGAGGGAAATTGAAATTGAATGTCAAAATCTTATCACTAACTAACACCAAGTATTTAAAAATGATTATAATCTGTAACTTTTGTAAATTACCTGTCCATATAGAGTAGATTCTATTGCACCTAAATGTTGGTGAGCAACACCATAAATCACATAGCCACCGGTTTTTAGTGGGAGACTTGTTCTCTTCACATGGACACAGCCATTTGCCTCCTTATTGTCTGTATTGCAAGCTTCAACGTGATACTCAACCTAAAACAATGAAATATATATTGCTCACAATAGTACCCAACAACTAGCGTTATTATGCTTTATAGTCAAATTGAGAACGAAACAAACAAACTACAAATATATATATATATATGGGGTTTGCTAATTTAGACCCACTTAAAAACATGTGAGTCTAAATTAGCAATGCGCACCTTTTCACTTTGGACAAAGAATACCCTTGATATTTACTTATTTAATACTAGCAATTGAGGGTTAGTTAGGTAAATTTAATTAAATAAAGTGCACCCACTTTGCTAATTTAGACCCACTTAATTATAAATATATGCAACCTAAATAAACAACCTAGGAAATCAAAAAAGGAAGAACTTGATAAAACATATATAATCCAAACTTGATAACTCATCAATTATAATTATATTATAACTAAATTGCCAAAATTAGTGATAAATAAGTAAAAGTAGAACTTTTCATTGCACTGCAGGCAAGGCATCAGGTAAAACAACATATGAAAATTCTTTTAAAGCAAAACTGAAATTAAGGAATAATAATATATCAACGTCGATAATTAATCTTAACAACATGATATGACAAAAACTAATTCATCCTTCTAATCGATTATAATTATACACACATCATTATTATAATAATAAAAAAAGCCAACAATATGTACAACATGATTGATAAATAGATTGAAATATTAAGGAAAAAAAAAATCAAACAACAAAAGACAAACAGTTCCAATAAAAGAAACAAAACAAAAGACAAACAGTTATGTTTACATGAACATCTACAAAAAAAATTCAAAATGACTTGATTGCCCTTTATTTGTAAGTTAATTAAAGAAGAATGAGTGAGGGTATATATTGTCCAAAGTGAAAAGGTGCACATTGCTAATTTAGACCCACATGTTTTTAAGTGGGTCTAAATTAACAAACCCCTATATATATATATTCTCAATTGAAAGACTATATTTTCATCTATTTTCCGTTTATGTGTAATTATCTTAAATGTTTTTTCATAATACATATTTCTAGATGAATTATTCATTTACCTCGCAACTATGATCAGAGTTCATTCCTTTAGAATCATCTGATAGTTTCAAACTATCGGTCACATCAATTATATATATCTTCACCGGAACTACAAAATCATCCCAATCAATCCATTTCACTGTGTATCTTAAGTATAGGTTTCTCTTTGGTCCCTCAAAATCATCTTTCAATTTGCATTGTGTATAATCATAACAACATAACAAACCTCCTTTATATTCTGGCCTTATAGCTTTTCCATATTCATCTACCGTAACATTATAAAGGTCACATTTACACTCAATACACCCTACCTTATCCTCAGCGCCACGAGTATCAATTGCATGGATATTAACCAACCATTTCTCCTCAAACCCTTCTGGAATCTTTGCAGGATTACCTATCTCTATACCGAAAGGATCCGGAATATCTGTCATTGTTCCTCGTGTTTCTGAACCAAGGCCAAAGTACTGTAAAAGAGTATTTTCTTGGCATATGCCACTATTCCGCACATCAATAACATTATCAGATTCTTCATGCATCTTGCGGCTTTCATATCTTGTTTGTGTCGCATTTTTACTTTGATAATATCTTACAATACCCCAGTGATGGAGATAAGTTTCATGGAGAGGTATAGGATTTCCAACTTCATCAACTACTTTGCCATTGAAACTCTTGAGTGCTATATGACCTCTTGGAAAATCAATATCATGATAAACTCTATTGATAACTGATCCAGGTCCTAGCTCAAATTTAGAAGACAAAAAAACAGCTGATTTGATTTTAGGTTTAATTTGAACAGAATAGCTTGAGCAAGGTGTGCTCGATAGTAGCAGAAATATTGACATTGGAAATATAAAATCTCCATATAGAAACCACATGTTTATCTGTTAGAAAAAAATATTTTTTAGTAATCAACAAATATTTGATTATTTCTATTTGTTAGATACTTATTTTTAAAAAAATTTGTAGCAAACATATACAATATTTTTAAAAATAATTTTTCTTAAAAAAATATCTATAAAAGTTGTAACAAACGACATCAAAGAAAGCATATGATGGGATCCACTCATCATAAAACTATATAAATATGCATAAAAACATAGTTCAAATTTAATTTGTGCATAGTGTAAACTGTTTTATGTTTTTTTTTTTTTATTGCGGAAGCCAATAAAGTTATAGTTCTTTAGTACGATTGATTTTTTTTTGGTATAATATTGTGGGATTTTGGAAGATATATTTTTAACAGAGAGAAATATTTGTATATGTGGAGGATACTCTTGTTGTTCTCATTTATTATCATTGTTATGTGGCTCTATATATAGAGCTACCAAAAAACCAAACTTTAAATAACAAACAAATCTTAAAAATTTAAACATAAATATAAATCGATTTAGTGCTTCTAGGGTGAGGTATCAAGTAAGTCTCTCACTGTGAACCATATTTAGCAACCATTAGATTAAATAAACTATTATGCACCACATCACGCTAGATCTTTTTTCTTTCTTCTCTCTTCTCCTTCCCCATTTCAAGTGCGCTACCTCTTTTCTTATGGCAACACACACTTTTACTTCGCCTTTGGGTGCGTTTGTTGGTTTTTTTTAAGAAAAAGTCTATTTTTTTCTTAAAAGAATCTATTTTATAATTTTGATAGTGTTTTGTTATAGATTTTTTAAAAATCATTTTTAACCCCAAATGAAAATCTATTTCTAATAGCTTTTTAAGAATATATTTCTTTTAAAACTAAGCAACCTAATTGTAGGAACTTCCTATTTAAAAGATAAATAAATTTTTATAATTGTAAACAAACATAAAATAGCTTTAGACTATTTTAAAAGTCTCTAACAAAAATCAATTAAGGAATATCACCATTTTCCAGCCATCAACTGTTGAAGGAATACAACCACTTTCCCATTTTCTTTTTTGGTAAGATAAAATTTAGGGTGAGGGGATTTCCCATTTTCTTAATTTCACTATGTTGAAGTAGGTCATATAATTAAAACAATTAATTGAACTTTTTATTTTCATTGAATAAGTTAACAAATAAATAAAAGAACAATTTTTCCTTCTCAATGTAGTCGTTTAGTGGAAAGTGCACTAATTTGTGTGTTTCTCTGTCCATTTCATTTATGTTTGGAATGGGGATAGTGATGATGGAGAAGAGGAAGAAGTGAAATAATACGATCCAATGTGGTAATGACGATTAAAAATCATGTAGACTTTCTTAATTTAATAGTCAATTTAAGTGGTACATTGGTGAATGACTTAATAGAGTCATCACCATCATCTTAGTATTCACCTTAAATATAATATAAATTTAAATTTTTTTAAAAAAATTAAACATTATTCTCAACATTGAATATCTTTTATGCATTCAATCCGAGATTTGAATTAAAAATCCTTTTTGCTTTTGCTGTTCTTCATCCATATCATTCACAAATGAGTATGTTTCTTGTAACATTAGTCTATCAGCCACAAATGTTATTATTCACTATTTTTTCATGTATAATATAATTTTGTGGTCGAGGTTGTTGTTCATCTACATCTTCATATGATACATAAGCATATAAAGTTGTATTCTTGTGCTCTGTTTTGATGGATATACTTTTATATTTAGATGATCCTCCAATTCTATTGTTCTTATTCTCATTTACTATTTTTTATTTCTATATGATTCTATATAAGTATATATAAATCTACAAAAAAAAACTTCTCATTTACACTGTTAGCTCATAAAAGTTAAACTCTCAAACAATTCACCTATAAAATACTATAGATATTAATTATATGCTCGATAATTATTCTTGTTTTTTATTTATTTATTTGTTTATTTATTATAATATGAAATATTTAAGTTTAGAAAAGATAAATACTTACTAAAAAATCATATACTATATGTTGAAGTTATTTGTGCTTAATTAATTGGGCACCTAGGTACACCCTTGGAGTTAGTTTTTTTTTATTATAAGATTTAAGCCCATTTAATATGGTATTAAAGGGTCCATTTGGATTAACTTATTTTTGAGCTTATGTAAGCAACTTATGCAATATAAATTAGGTTTTATGCTATTTTATAAATTCACACTAATGAAAATTTTATTTTTATAAGTTATTTTATCATAAACTACATTAACAAACTTATAATCATACATAAAAATTGCATAAGTTCAAAAATAAGCTAATCCAAACGGGCCATAAAACTGAGTTAAAAATTGCAAAGAATTTGACCCAAAATTCACACTAGGCACAAAGGGGGTGTTAAAGTCATTTGTAGTTTCTTTGAAGTTTCATACTATTCAAGTTCATGGACTTTTGTTTAAATCAACATTTCTGTTTCAAAAAAATATTATTCTTTAAACTAACTTTTGGGATGAGATTCAAATTCATTTAACAATATATAATTAGCACTTGATCACACCAAATTAAAATTTGAATTTGGGTCATCTGAAACAAACGCAGGAGAAAATTTTCAAGAACAAAAGTAATAGGCATGAACAATTTATAGATGGAATGGCTTAAGTTACGTACCTCAGAGGTAGAGAGACTGGAAACCACAGAGTTGGGCTTTTTTGGTGAGAAAATAGAGTGTGTCAATATAAAGTAGATGGATTCACTATTTATAGATGAATCAATGGTTGAATTGAATGAATCAAATTGAAGTCAACGCACATGACCGGCCACATCGGTTAAAATTTTATGGTTCTTTATCTTTTCCAAAAATGTTTGTGTCAAATGATTGCTTTATGCACTCTTTCTCTAATTTGGATTGTCTCTTCATTTATTTTCTACATTTCTTTATTAATTTTTTATTTCTCTTTTAATTTTACTCTCTCTTATATCTCTTTTGATTGTTTTATTAATTTTTAATGAAGAGAGAGAAAATAATTTATGAGAGAGATAGAGAGTTATGAGAGACATAGAGAGTTAATGAATGAGAGGATCCAAATCCATATTTTTGGGTTAAATATGTGTGTTTATAAATAGGAAATTTTTTTTTCTACCCCAACATATTTTAAAAAATTCTCATTTTACCCTTATTTAACTTTAATATATTTTATTATTATTTTTTTTGTCTTATTATTTCACCCACCCAAAATACTATTCCGGTAAGTATGTAAGTGTACCGGTACACTTTTAAACAAGTGCACTGGTATTGAAATTTGGAATGAAAAAAAATTTACTTCACCGGTACACTTTTCACAAGTATACCGGTATAGAAATATATCCTGACACGCTGGATGTTCAGACACTTGCCATCTCTTCTGCATACATACCATCCCCCACCCCAAGTAAAAACAAAATCTAATTTTTCTGACAAACATCTCTGCATGTTTATCTTGCTACGTGGGATGCTTACATCACCTGTAAATCTATAATGTGAAAGTTGAATCCCTTAATTCACAAGCAGCTACAAGCATATGGAATGTTGAATCCCATTTATAATGATCATCTATCAAAAGGTTCACCAAACTAGGTACTTGTAGTTGTTGCTTAAGCTCAATAGACTTGAGCCAGCTACTTCAAATTACTTGTGCCAGCTACTATTGAATCAGTCATATAAGTGTTAGCCTGTATTTTCGACAGGCATTAATGAATTGGAATAAGATGTTGAAATCTCATTTAATGAGTATTATTGCCTTTTAATATTTTCTTGGAAAATGATTCTGGCAATAAATCAAGAGAAAATCAAGGCATTTGACATCAAAGTCTTTTAATGTGCAAAGTTAATTGTCAAAGCCTAGAGTTCTGTCGAATTCGACAGAACGATTGTTGTCTGAATAAGCTTGTCGAGTTCGACAGAACCATGTTTATCTAAATAAACATGCTGGTTCGACATTACTCTAATTGTCGAAAATATTATATATATATATGTGTGAATATATGTATTTGTTTGGTTGTCTAACGTACTATGCAGAACGAAAGAAGCGTACTCTGGACTTAGCAAAATATTCAAAATTGAGTAACGTTGAAGGGTTCGCCAGGTGTCAAAGGGAATTCAAATTGTCAAGACACGTGGAGCATAGTTAGACGTATTGTAGGTTTATAGCAGTTATGTTAGTTTGTCTATAAATACAAGTTTCTGATAGAAGAAACGGGTCCACAATTCAATACACATGCAAATTCCTAAAATATTCAGAGTACCCATGTCAACGAGCGAAATGAATGACAGGAACATGTACGAATCTGTGTACCATCCTTTGTAAACATTTTACATTTGTCAAATGCAATTTACATTCTGCAAGTCTTGATTACTTGTTTGTCATTTAAGTTTCATGCAATTTAAAGCTTTCTGCAACTTTATCATTCTGCAATTTATTTTCATTGCATTGCCTTTACATTTCAAAGTTTTTCTTTAAACTTTATTTGCAATTCATTTACAAGTTTTCTGCAAATTTAACTTTGAAGCATTTTACTTTAAACAAACCATTTGACTGCGTCGAATGCTTTTACTGTTTTTATCAAATTATCCGATTTAACCCAAAGATATGAATATGTTTTCATCATCTTCCACACAATCCATATGTCCCGAGATTTACTAGTTGATCTCTCTTGTAATAATTAAACTAGCGGTTGTTTACTAAAAATCGGGGTAAACAAATTGGCACGCCCGGTGGGACCTCTGGATTGTGTAATTTTTACTTAGTGAATTTTTGAAAATTTTTCATACAAAATTTGTTGTTTGGTGTTTGTACTTTGATTGTGTGTATATTTGTATATGCATTTGAGGAGTGGTAAGTCCCTTCCAGTTTTTTCAAATATACCAAAGCGTCCTCGTTCCAGAATGGTGAGACCACCAAACAATCCTAACCCCAACAATAATAATAATAATAACAATAATGGGACAGAAACCAATCCTGTTCCAAATTCGACAGGGCAACCAAATCAACCAGTATCTGGCAATCCTGGCGCCAATCCTACTGGTGGGTCAACAAATCCTGCCCTGAATTCTACAACTTTTGAAAGTATCCCAAGCAATAATCCTAATGGTGGGGGTACAAATCCTGTGATAAGTTCTGGAACCATTGGCGCAAGTGCCAGTGGATCAACAATGTCTGCCAATACTTCAAGTATGGCAGGAGGGTTTGTTCCTCCAAATACGAATGGTGCAATGATGACACAAATGAATGTATCATCCATGCCAACGAATGTATCACACATGTATGGGTACACAGACGGTAGTCAAGTTGGTGGAACACCGTCAAGACCCCCATGGTTGCCCAGAAACCCACAATTTGGAATGCCAACAACGACGATGGCAAGCCTGTATAATTGGCCTTCGATAGAAAATTCTCCCTCGTCTTCTGCGATGGGAAATAGAGGAAATTCTCTGAACTTGACTAATAATTCTATGAATGTACTTAGGCAACAAATGGACGAAAGTAACCATGACATGGTGAACGCGTTGACCCAACAGATTGGCACAATCTTCAATCCTGTGTTACAAACAGCCAATGACAATTATTTATTGTTAGCCAATCAAATGGGAAGGATGGCAGACTTTTTTGGTGCCCCTGATGCTCCAAATAATCAAAGAATTCCCCGTGTAAACCCGGAGATTCAAACAGGAGTCCAAGCCCAACCAGTGCGCATCGAGAGAGAACAACAAGAACCAGAAGTAGTTTTGGTTAATAGAAACCAAGATGCTGATAATGTTCTTAGGCAAGTTCGACAAGAAAATGTTGCAGGGCAAAATAACTTGGCCAATCTAGTAGAAAATATTTTGGCCCAAAATGGTTTGAATACAGGGTTGCATAGACCAAATTTTGTGTCACCCTTGTCTGAATATGTATTACAGGCAGAATTGCCAAGGGGATGGAAGATTCCCAAATTCACAAAATTTGCTGGTGATACTAATGAATCTACTGTCGAACATATTGCCAGATATTTGGCAGAAGCAGGGAATTTGGCAAATAATGAAGATTTAAAAATGAAATTTTTTCCCAATTCCCTCACTAAAAATGCCTTTACGTGGTTTACCACACTTCCCCCTCATTCAATTCATACCTGGACTCAATTAGAAAGGCTATTTCATGAACAATTTTACATGGGACAATCTAGGATTAGTCTCAAAGAATTAGCCAGTATGAAGCGCAAAACCTCAGAAGCCATTGATGACTATCTGAACAGGTTTCGCCTCCTTAAGGCAAGGTGCTTTACCCAAGTGCCTGAACATGAATTGGTTGAGATGGCTGCTGGTGGCCTCGACTATTCCATTAGGAAAAAGTTAGATACTCAACATTTGAGAGACATGGCCCAATTAGCAGATCGTGTTCGACAGGTCGAACGCCTCAGGGCTGAAAAAGTCAGAAATTCTAAGTTCCACAAAAAAGAAAAAGTGGCATACATAGACACTTATGAAAGTGAAAATGAGTTCGACGATGATCAAGAGTACATGGAAAACAAGGAGGTTAACGTGGCTGAGTTAAAACCAGGCCCTCCCTATACTTGTAAAATGTTAAGACCATCAAATGGGAAAAATCCCGTCGAACCAAAAAATGATAGATTTGTTTCTAAGACATATACTTTTGACATTACTAAGTGTGATGAAATTTTTGACTTATTGGTTGCTGATGGCCAAATAATTGTACCAAAGGGTCTGAAAATTCCACCTTTGGAACAACGTAATAAAAGAGGTTTTTGTAAATACCATAATTTTTTGGGTCATAAAACCTCACAATGTGTTCTTTTCAGGGATCTGGTCCAGAAAGCCCTACAGGAGGGAAGACTCAAATTTGGCGAAAAGCCAAAATCCAAACAGCAGGTGGACGAGAATCCATTGCAGATTGCTGATGCTGCTTACACAGAGCCTTTTGAGTGCCTGATGATAGAAGCATTGAACCTCACTGAAGGGGGGCAATTAATTTCCATCCCTGAGGAGGAGTACGAAAACAAAGTGGAAGAGGTGTATCCACAAGCAGGGGAGACTTTATTGGATTTCCTTCAACGCTGCAAAGAAAATGATGGCGAAGCTACATTATGTCCTCATTGTAGTGCCATGTTCGACAAGAAGGCTGCTGCAGGCCTCAACAAGTTTCTGCCTCATAGTCAAAACAGAAACAATTGGCCAAATCAAAAGCCAACTTATTCCAATATTCTGAATAGCCAGCAGGCACCTGTACACCAGAGGTTGGGACCACAAAAATCATTTGTCCCCTCAAACAGGACACCTGTCAACCAATGGGTTCATGGAAGAAGCATGGACTATGGTCAAAGGAATATGGAGAGAGGGAACTCCAGTAACAGCAATCCCAAAAAGGATCCTGAGTCAAGGAAATATGATTACAGGAATAATTACAAAGGGAAAAATCCCATGACAAGGTCCCAATGGCGTAGATACCAACGCCAGAAAAAAGTGGCTGCTCAACAATCCCCATTAACTACTGATGGTAATGGAAGAAGGCCTTTGGAATTGGCAAAGAGGCCAATGAAAGAAAGGTTAGGCGAATCGAAAATAGAGTCTTCAGTTGCTGATAATGTCGAAGATGACCACATGGAAGCAGATGACTTTTTGGATTCTGAGCCTGATCTCGACATAATCGTCAATGTTGTGTCAATCTTACCAAGGGAATTCGACGTTTGCTCTGAAGTGACAGATGACGAAGAGGAATCTGGAATGCAAATGGCCCTTCATAGGCCAGTATGTTACTATGTGACGAGCAATGGTGCTCTAGAAGATCAAATGGCTACATTTGAAAGGCCAGATGAAGGCATGAAGAGTCACTTGAAGCCTCTCTTCATACAGGCTAAAGTGAACAATGTGGGGATCAACAAAGTGCTAATTGATGGTGGTGCTGCTGTTAATCTCATGCCAGAATTTTTGCTCAGAAAGATTGGCAAATCTTTGGTGGATCTTCATCCTCACAACATAGTTCTTTCAAACTATGAGGGTGAAACTGGTTTCTCTTTGGGAGCAATCCAGTTAGAAGTGGTTGTTGGAAGCACTGTAAGGCCAACCTTGTTCTTGGTTGTGGCCTCTAAGGCAAATTACAATCTACTTCTAGGTCGAGAGTGGATTCATGGAGTAGGGGCAGTCCCTTCTACCCTGCACCAACGCCTCATTATCTGGCGAGAGGATGGAATAGTGGAAAATATTGAAGCAGATCAAAGCTACTTCAAAACTGAAGTCCATCATTTGACAAAGCACTCCTTCGACAAGAAATTGGCAACAATTTCACCATGCACTGAGAAAGACTTTGCATATCGTCTAGCAAGAAATGGTCACCATGCAATCAAACTGGATCCCACACATGGTTTCTTGTGGGAGAGAGAAGATGGAAACAGCGAGGATGGCGAGTACGAAAGCCACAAATGCCCAACTGGTTGGGATGTCAAAGAAAACTACTATGTCTGAGTCCCAAACTTGGGCAAGGATTACGGCCTACATGGCTGAAAACAGAATCAAGATGGCTTTGGAAGCCAATTCATTTTCAGAAAATATGGCTGATATAGCCAATGGTGAAAAGATTGGCAAACAAGAGCCAGAATTGCAAAAACTGGACTGCATCTATGACGACGAACCCTTAGGATTTGAAAAAGATCCAATTAGTCAAAGTCATAAGATGCAAGCACAGGATCCTTTGCAAGAAATTGACCTTGGAGATGGTCTGATGAAGAGACCAACATATATTAGTGCAAACATTCCTCCAGATCTGAAGGCGAAAGTAGTGCAACTTCTAGTGGAATACAAAGATTGTTTTGCTTGGGATTACAATGAAATGCCAGGTTTGAGCAGAAAATTGGTGGAACATGAACTTCCAGTTCGACCAGACAAAAAACCAGTAAAACAATTGCCTAGAAGGTTTGCACCAGAAATTATGTCAAAGATCAAGGAAGAAATTGAGAGGCTGCTGAGGAGCAAATTCATCAGAACAGCAAGGTATGTCGAATGGTTAGCAAATATAGTGCCTGTGATTAAGAAAAATGGTTCTCTTAGAGTATGTATAGACTTTAGAGATTTGAATAATGCTACACCAAAAGACGAATATCCTATGCCTGTAGCAGAAATGCTAATTGATTCAGCAGCAGGATTTGAATATTTAAGTATGCTAGATGGTTATTCTGGCTACAACCAAATTTTCATTGCTGAAAATGATGTACCCAAAACTGCTTTTAGATGCCCAGGGGCATTAGGCACGTATGAATGGGTAGTGATGCCCTTCGGTTTGAAAAATGCTGGGGCCACTTATCAAAGAGCAATGAATCTAATTTTCCATGAGTACATAGACACTTTTATGCAAGTGTATATTGACGACATAGTTGTCAAATCCTCGTCAAAGGTTGATCATTTAGATCATTTGAAAAAGTCTTTTGAAAAGATGAGGAAATATGGATTAAAAATGAATCCATTAAAGTGTGCTTTTTGTGTTAATGCAGGAGATTTCCTTGGGTTTGTTGTGCACAAAAAGGGCATTGAAATAAATCAAAACAAAACGAAGGCTATCATGGAGACAAAATCTCCAACTACTAAAAAGCAACTTCAGTCCCTACTTGGGAAGATCAATTTCTTGAGGAGATTCATCTCAAATTTAAGTGGTAAAGCTCAGCCTTTCTCGCCACTACTTCGTCTCAAGAAAGAAGATATTTTCACTTGGGGGCAAGATCAACAACGAGCTTTTGACGAAATCAAGAGTTATTTGTCGAAGCCACCAATGTTGATGCCTCCAATAAGGAACAAGTTCATGAAGTTGTATATATCAGCATCAGATTCGACACTGGGTAGTATGCTTGCCCAGGAAGATGAAAATGGTGAAGAAAAAGCCATCTATTACTTAAGTAGGGTATTAAATGATGCTGAAACTAGATATAGTAGTATTGAAAAACTATGCTTATGTTTGTATTTCTCTTGTATAAAACTCAAGCATTATATAAAGCCTGTTGATGTTTTTGTTTATTCTCACTGTGATATCATTAAGCATATGTTGTCTAAACCAATTTTGCATAGTCGAATTGGAAAATGGGCCTTAGCCTTAACAGAGTATTCATTAACATATAAACCTCTAAAGGCAGTCAAAGGCCAAATTGTAGCTGATTTTATAGCAGATCATTCTGTAATAGAAACTCCACAAAATTATGTAGAATCACGACCCTGGAAATTGTATTTTGATGGTTCTAAACATAAACATGGAGTTGGAATTGGGATTCTAATTATTTCCCCCTCCAAAATACCCACTAAGTTCAAATATAAAATTAATGGATTCTGCTCAAATAATGAAGCAGAGTATGAAGCTTTAATAGCAGGCTTAGAAATTTTATTGGACTTGGGGGCAAAAAATATCCTGATCAGAGGTGATTCAGAACTGGTTTTGAAACAATTGACAAAAGAATACAAGTGTATAAAAGAACACTTGATGAAATATTTTGTCATAGCAATTTCTTTGTTAAAACGTTTCGACCAAGTCACCATTGAACATGTGCCTCGTATAGAAAATCAAGAAGCCAATGATTTGGCTCAAATAGCTTCTGGTTACAAAATTTCCAATGAGAAATTGGTGGAGTTGATTGAAATCAAAGATAAAATCATTATTGATCAACCTGCTACTTTGGAATTGTCAATGCCAAAACTTGTGGGGGCAGATGTACCACAAGACAATGGTCAATATGACGACCTTGACGAAAATTCAGAAATTTTTGAAATTTTTGCCATTGACAATTTAGCTGATACTGATTGGAGAAAACCACTTGTCGAGTATCTGCGAGATCCAAACGGAACGACAAATAGAAAGATAAAATACAGAGCCTTAAGTTATGTCATCATTGGGAATGAACTAATGAAAAAGACACCTGAGGGAGTTTTGCTAAAATGTTTAAGTGAAATTGAAGCCTATTTGGCTATATCTGATGTGCATAGTGGCACATGTGGATCCCATCAGGCAGGCCATAAAATGAAATGGTTACTGTTTCGACAAGGTGTGTACTGGCCAACAATGCTAAAAGATTGTATAGAGTTTGCTAAGGGTTGTCAAGAGTGCCAAAAACATTCAGGCATACAACACGTACCTGCAAGTGAACTTCATTCAATAGTAAAACCTTGGCCTTTTAGAGGATGGGCTTTAGATTTAATTGGTGAAATTAAACCAAGTTCGTCCAAAAACCAACGCTATATTCTAGTTGGTATAGATTATTTTACCAAATGGATAGAAGCAATTCCATTACCAAATGTTGACCAAGAAGCAGTGATTAGTTTTATACAAAGTCACATTATTTATAGATTTGGTATACCTGAGTCTATTACTACAGATCAAGGTTCAGTTTTCACTGGACGAAAAATGGTCGAGTTTGCTCAACAAACTGGTTTTAAATTGTTAACTTCTACACCATATTATGCGCAAGCAAATGGTCAAGTGGAAGCTGCTAATAAGATCATTATTGGTCTGATTAAAAAGCATATTGCCCAAAAGCCTAGAAATTGGAACAAGACTCTAGATCAAGTCTTATGGGCGTGTAGGAATTCGCCAAAGGAATCAACTAATACCACACCTTTTCGTCTAACATATGGACATGATGCTGTCTTGCCAGTCGAAATACACTTACAATCAGTTAGAGTTCAAAGACAGGCAGAAATTCCAAGAAATCATTATTGGGATATGATGTTGGATGAATTAGTTGATTTAGATGAAGAGAGAGTCAAAGCTTTAGAGATGTTGATTCGACAGAAAGAAAGAGTCACTAAAGCTTATAATAAAAAGGTTAAGTCCAAAACCTTTAGTGTTGGAAACCTGGTTTGGAAAGTCATTTTGCCAATGGATAAAAAAGACAGAGTCTTAGGAAAGTGGTCACCACATTGGGAAGGACCATTCAAAGTTGTTCAAGTTTATTCTAATGGTGCGTATGAAATTGAGGAGTTAACTCCTGAGAAACGTACTTTGGGTATAAATGGGAAATATTTGAAAAAATATAAACCTGCTCTACTTGAAGTAAAAATAAGCGCAGAATAAGAATCAAACAGAAAAAACAAAATGGCAAATAACAAGAATTGGCCATAACTCGAAAGTAGAAGAATAATATTGTTTTATTGCAATGGGAGAATTCTTAGTACATCATGAGAAAAACAACATTATTTAGGCTGAGCCTTAGGCTTAGAAACCTCTGACTCCACCTTCTTCATGGTACCCCTATAAAGGGCTATTGCTATATCAGCAAGTCCCTGAACTACTGGTGGGTATTCATCCAATCTTTCCTCATGTGTCCATAGAAACTCCTCCAGGTCGGAGCCTAGTTCCTCTTCTTCTGATTCTGTCAAAATGAGTTCCTCTTTGTTCCTCTCATAGCGTAGCCTATTTTCCTCGCAACGCCATGGTTCTGCACCCTTTTTGTTCTTCTCTTTGGAGCATGAGGCATCTTTAGTGTTGGGTTTTTCCATGGTTCGATTCTTTGTTAAGGATTACTCAATCACTCTTGATGAGTAAAAATGAGGAAAACACCGCCTTTTATAGTGCTATCAAGTCTCATGGGTCAACCTAACCATTAATGCAATTCATTTAACAAAGTTTCGCTGTTGCCACCCTTTGACTTGACTGCCTCGTTTTGGCGTTCTTTGACTGCTCAGGTTTTCGTGTTGTTAAAAATACCAAAAGAATTCAAAGGTTCAAAACATTACCATTGAATGACGTTGGTGAAAAATAAATGGTCAATACGTGAAAAGTATAAACCAGCGTTGCAAGAAATAAAAAATCAACAAAGAATAAAGCATGACAAAATATTGGTGATCACAAGGTTGTTCGCCACAAAACGGGCATTGTCGAGTTACAAACCAAAAACTTGATAAAATTGTTCAAAAGTGAAATGAAACTAAGAAGAAAAATCAAATTATTACAAGTCTAAAACTTTGTTTTCAAATCTTCATACAAGCTCTTGAATGAAGCAACTTCCTTGTCGAGAACTTTACTCGACTCCATCAAGTTCTGAATTTCTTCTTCGACTGCTGCTGAAGCACTAAAGGCTTTGATGCCCTCATTAGCCTCTTTGTCAATCCAGGCTTTAACAGCAATAGTAAGATTGGCTTTTGCTTCGTCACGTTTGATTTTCTCTGCATCGATCTTAGCATTGAGACTCTGAATCTTCAAGTGCAATTCTGCAATCTCACCTTCCCAAGCAGCAATGTTCTGGTTGTATTGAGTGAGCTCCGCATTCGACTCGATGTCCTTCTCCAAACGTTCGACATTGGCTTGGGCAGTGTTAGCCTTCTCGACTAATGCAGCGTGAGCATGGGTTTGAGCCTCCAGCTTCATGGCATTCGTTTTTCTCCTTTGTATGGCCTGAGTAAAACCATCAATGAGGTTTTCAAGCTGGATGACTTTGCTTAAGGTATTACCATCCGTCAAAGGATTGTGAAGCCTTTTCAGGAAGCCCAAGTGAGAAAACGCACTACTAGGGTTTGCCTCAATCAGAGTAAAAACATCTTGGTTAATATAGTCTGTGTGCAACTTGAGAAGCAAAGAGTCCTGCCTCACCGTCGAACTGATATCAGTATCAGAAGCAGTCGAGCTGCTGTGTTGAGAGGCGCCTTTACTTCGTTCTTTGCTTCCTTTGCTTGACAAAAGCATTTTGAGTGCTGCAGCAGGATCAGTTTCTTTCATAGCAATAAACTGCATTTCTGAGATTCCAATATCAGCAGATAACTTTGATGTCGAGGAAACAGGAAGAATGTCAGAGCCTCCTTCAGTGGCTTCAGGCATAATGTCGTCGTCAGCGTCAGTCTCCATCTCGACATCATTGTTTTCTGATGAGTGGGTAGATTCAGTAAGTGATGCAGTTATGGTTTTCTCAGGATCAGGATCAGTGGTGCGAGTGTCTTCGTTCTCTTGGCTTTGACTTGTTCCGGTTAAATCGACCTCGACGCGATTGGTGCCAACGTCTTGGGTCGAACCTTCATCATTGTTAAATGGTGCAGTAGGTTGTTCTTCATTATCACCCTGTTAGTAATAAAATGAGTTAGGGTCAAGAAACCATAAAAGATTGCGTATATGTCGAAGTCTGAAAGATAAAGACTTTACCTGAGCGCCAGGGTCTTGCAAATTTGGGTCTATTTTCTCAAGAATAGGACCCTCAGTCGAAGGAGTTTCGACATGGGTGCTTGGTTGATCTTCGACAGGAGGATCAGAGACTGAGTTTTCAGTCTCCTTCTCTATCTCTGCAGAAGGATTGGATTTGCTTATAACTTTCTTCTTCTTCTTCTTTTCAGTCTTTTTCTTGGGATTTGGGGGCATGCTTGCCTCGCTAGTTTCGACACCAGCCTTTCTTTTATCTCTTTGGCTCTCTCCACTAGGGGTAGCAATGGTTGGATTAACATTACCGGCAGACTGAAAAGGAAATAGATATTTGTTAAGACAAGATTGTAGTTGGAACTAAGCAAAACTTAAGAAAGTTGTCGAAACACTTACTGATGGTTCTTGAATGGTGAGAGCTCTCTGTTTCTTTTGCTTAGTAGGCCCTTCAGCCTCACTTGACGCCATCAAGTTCCTTTTGCGAACCTACAATTAAAAGTCGAAACAATTAGAAATATGGTTTGGAAAACTAAAGAGAAAAGTAATGCTAAGTTAGGAAACCAGTGTCAGGACTTAATACCTTGGCCCCAGTGTTGGGAAGTGTTTTCTTCTGAGTTGCACCAGGAGTAGTGGTGTCTGTCGAATTGGTAGCGCCCTTGGCTTTGGAAGCACCTAATGTCGAAACATGAAAATGACATACATCAGTAAAAAGGGTCAAAAGGAACAAACACTTTGAGAAATCACATTCATTTTTAGTGATTCAAAATTACCTTTGCCTTTGGGAGTCCTTTGCTGGAGTGCTGCGAACCCCGTTTCTATTGCTTGCAGGAGCACTTCATCGCTGTTCTTAGCACACCTCTCATAGTGCAAACTCCACCAGGTGGCAAACTCAAAAGTACATAAATGGTGGATGGCGAAGGCAATAGGTGTCAGCCTGTAGGGTTTTCTTGCTTCAATAACCTTCAAGCGCCGTTCAAAGAACTCGACAGACATCCCAGAGTTGCCCAAAACAATATCATCTTTGTTTTTGAACAAACTCTTTGGCCTGAACTGACTTAGACCAAACTGGCGAGCAACTAGGTTAGGCTGATATCCGACCAGACCTACGAATCTTCTTTCTACTCCTAACCTGGAAGATAGGATTGTAGGACTCAAAAACCAGGACCAAACCTTGTTTGTATCCTCTTCTTCATCTGGGTTGGTTGCAGGAAATGGCCTCTTAAACCAAGCAGGCCCAACAGTCCTTTTCACAAAGGGAGTATTTTGGTGCTTAAACTCGTCGAACTCCAGGAGTGTCTTGAAGTAATGGAGGAAGAGGTCTTTGGTCGACAAGTTTGTTTCCCTATACCTCAGCAAGGCCAACCTAGTGCCTTCTATTTGTCGAGCTTCGACCGAAGGTTCCAGGTAAGAAGGGAGGAAAAGTTTGAAGTTTGATTCAAATGTGGCATTCAGCCACAACTGCAAGAGCCAAATAGGTCCAGAGAAAGTAAGTGGTGATCCTTTTTCCACTTTCTTAAGCATATCATTAGCTTGCCCCAAAGAGTCATAGAGACAAGCTAAGATGAGCCTTCCTAAAGCTACATCCTGTCCTTGATGAAGCATAATGGCGAGAGGAACGAGCCTCTTCACCACTTGAAGTGAACCGGTGCAGAAGACAAAGTGTGATAGCCAGTACGTCAGAAAAGCAATGTGTTCCTCATGAGAAACCTCGACACTGCTAAGATCATGAAAAGTTTCAATATACTTTGAGTAGGAAAGTGTTTTGAAATCAAATTGATGGTTTGGAGTGGTGTATTTGGGGTCATAAGTGGGTCCTGTTGGTCGAAGACCAGTGATGGCAGCTACGTCGAAAAGGGTTGGGGTCATCATTCCTGCCTTTAAGTGGAAAGTGTTAGTAGAATTTTCCCAAAAGTGAAGGGCAGCTATTAACATCTCTGCATTGTATTTGGGTCCTTCTCTCGACAACTGGATCAGGTCGAATATACCACGCTCTTTCCATGAAGTGGCATATTCCTTCTCAACCTTGTTAAGCCATGGTAAATAACTATCACTGACTACAGGTGCAGATCTAAAGGCTCTATAGCCTGTCTCAAAAAAGGTCATGTCAAAGACAGTGTTGACAAATATTTTGGGCTCGCAAGTAACATTGAGAGGGAAAATGCTACTTACATCCTCATTAAAGTTGTCGGATGAAGGAAGAGGTCCTGCAAAGGCAAGAGTTCGACCTCTGAGCTTGTGAGGAATCATCAACTCCTCTCCCCATATAGTGTCTTCGACAGAAGTCATATCTGGCTCCGACACAAAGGTTGAACCATCAACGATGATGGGTTCTGCATCATCAACAGCGTAGATTGTCACGTTTCTGGAGGAAGAAGATGAAGCAGCCATTGTTGTTCTTGGTGTTCTTGATTTGGTGATGAAGATGGACAGTTCACAGTGAACAAAAGCTAAAACCACCAGATTTGACTCGTTTCTTACTCAAATCCCAGAAAAGAAACGGTGATGATGAACGAAATCACTGGACGATCTTAACTGCTGGTTTAGATTTCTCAGAAACGCAAGAACAATGCACGATTTGAGGATCGATTGATGTTGTTTCAAAGGAATGCGTATGGTTCTGTTTCTAGAGAGAAAGTGAAGAGTTTGGGTTTTCAGAAAAATGAAAGTGGTGGAATACGTTTTCTATTTATAGGCACTGCATCTTGCATGTATCTAGTAACTGAAACATCACCACTCTTCCATCTTAGCCACTTATATTCTGCCACGTGTCCCACTACAAAGCTTTAAAGTTGGTAATCATGGTTTGTGGGGATTGAGGTGACAGTTATAAATTTTGTCATGATTGACAATATTTTGATTTGACGTTTACGCCGTCTTTGGTAAACGTGCAGAATTGAAAAGGTGAATATCTTCAAAAATGCCCTTTCTTCCCTTTTGTCTCTGACGTGTAGTCGAATTGGCATTTTTGAGGGGGCAATTTGTTAGCCTGTATTTTCGACAGGCATTAATGAATTGGAATAAGATGTTGAAATCTCATTTAATGAGTATTATTGCCTTTTAATATTTTCTTGGAAAATGATTCTGGCAATAAATCAAGAGAAAATCAAGGCATTTGACATCAAAGTCTTTTAATGTGCAAAGTTAATTGTCAAAGCCTAGAGTTCTGTCGAATTCGACAGAACGATTGTTGTCTGAATAAGCTTGTCGAGTTCGACAGAACCATGTTTATCTAAATAAACATGCTGGTTCGACATTACTCTAATTGTCGAAAATATTATATATATATATGTGTGAATATATGTATTTGTTTGGTTGTCTAACGTACTATGCAGAACGAAAGAAGCGTACTCTGGACTTAGCAAAATATTCAAAATTGAGTAACGTTGAAGGGTTCGCCAGGTGTCAAAGGGAATTCAAATTGTCAAGACACGTGGAGCATAGTTAGACGTATTGTAGGTTTATAGCAGTTATGTTAGTTTGTCTATAAATACAAGTTTCTGATAGAAGAAACGGGTCCACAATTCAATACACATGCAAATTCCTAAAATATTCAGAGTACCCATGTCAACGAGCGAAATGAATGACAGGAACATGTACGAATCTGTGTACCATCCTTTGTAAACATTTTACATTTGTCAAATGCAATTTACATTCTGCAAGTCTTGATTACTTGTTTGTCATTTAAGTTTCATGCAATTTAAAGCTTTCTGCAACTTTATCATTCTGCAATTTATTTTCATTGCATTGCCTTTACATTTCAAAGTTTTTCTTTAAACTTTATTTGCAATTCATTTACAAGTTTTCTGCAAATTTAACTTTGAAGCATTTTACTTTAAACAAACCATTTGACTGCGTCGAATGCTTTTACTGTTTTTATCAAATTATCCGATTTAACCCAAAGATATGAATATGTTTTCATCATCTTCCACACAATCCATATGTCCCGAGATTTACTAGTTGATCTCTCTTGTAATAATTAAACTAGCGGTTGTTTACTAAAAATCGGGGTAAACAATAAGAAAATGATTTTTTGCACTGTTTACAGTAAGCTTTGGCACATCCAGCTCCAACAGTTTCCATATTGCTGTACCGGTACACTTCTGAAAAGTGTACCGGTATTGTCTGGAAATATTTCTATATCGGTACACTTATGAAAAGTGTACCGGTGAAGTAAAAATTTTTTCATTCTAGATTTCAATACTGGTGCACTTGTTTAAAAGTATATTGGTACAATTAACATACCGGTACACTTACATACTTACCGGAACAGTTTTTTGGATGGGTGAACAGTGTATTGGAGAAGTTATAATAAGACAAAAAAAATAATAATAAAATATATTAAAGTTAAATAAGGGTAAAATGAGAATTTTTTAAAATATGTTAGGGTAAAATGACAAATGTTGGGGTAGAAAAAAAAATTTCCTTATAAATATGGAGGTTTGAGGTTCAAATCCTGACAAGAAGAATAATATAAGTTTATGATTTAGTATAAAAGTTTTATCTAATATAAAATAGTGGTTCAAGTAGTGTATGATGCGCAAGTCATAAATAACATTATAACAAATATAAATTTTATAAAATTTTCTATTAGATTGAAATTTTATATCACATAGAATATCCATAAGTTACTTCCTTTAACTAGTACTTGAAGGAACTAATTAGAATTTTCTATACAAGTATAGACTCTAATCATATAATGTTGTTGAGAAGTTAGTGCGCACAAAATTGTTCTCGCATGACAATGAAGAGCAAAAGGTGTAAAGAGGACAAAAGTTGAAATATATAACAGGTTTGGCTAAATAGTGCCCCCCAAAATACTCTTTAAGTATTTTATTTAAAGAAATGATTTATTTAAAAAGTAAAATATTTCAATTCTTAATATGTTGACTTCATACATTTTCATAAAAATTTTACAAAAACTTCCTATTTTAAGTGTTTAAAATGTGTCACAGGACACTCGTTAGCAAAAATTTTCTCCTTATTTCTTTAACTAGTGTCTGGGGCACTAGTTAACATATCCCTTTATTTTATACTATTTTGTTTGAAATTAATTGAATATAAAACAATCACGAAACGAAACTAGCATTTGTAATCCAAACTCCTAATCGCAGATCTAGTCAATATTTTGGAAAAGAAGGACGACAAAGGGGGCATCGTGACACTATATAATGTATTGTGTCACGTCTCTGGTTGAAGAAGACACTATATAATATATTATATATTGGATTTTTATTTTTTACTAAATTATATATATTGGATTGGATTTATATAAATGAATAAGCAACTATTTTGACCCACTTAATAATGTTAATGTATAAGAGACCGTCATCATTATGATAAAATTAAGAGAATGGTACTCCAAGTCTTCAACACATGACATCACGACATTAGCCAAATCAACTAAAGGAACTTGGCTCAATTAAAAGGATTTTTTTTTTGGGTATTCTGTTTAAAAGGATATTTAATATAGGAAAAGTTGATGTTCATAAAATATAAAAAGAAATGTTTTTTTAAACGTAAAAGTTGCATTTTTTTGTATTCTTAATTAGTGTTATGAGATTCTAGTTAACATGACTATTAAAAAAAGGTCAAATGCATTCATTAATTATTAAATTTCGCATTTGTAACAGTTATGACTAGCTAACTTTTAAGTTTTTTAATTAATAAATAAATCTTTTAAATTTTTTAGTTAACAAATCGCGTTTGAAGCTTGGCATGTTATGGGATTGGTCCATATTTTTCATTCTCGGCTGAACATGTTTGATAATATTAGAGACTTAATTTTTTATATTTGCATGAATGAAAATGATTCAGATGTGAGCAAAGCAGCTGTTCTCATGTGGTTTATATGGCAAAATCAGAATAATTATGTGTGGAATGATAATAACGGTGCAAGAGTGATTTCGAAGGAAAGAAAGTCGATAGAAATTAGGTAGAAAATGAGATAATTTTGAAGTTGTTTAATTTGAGTGAAAGTGAAAAGAAAATGAAAGCAAAACTTTTTTCTTTTCAGCAGTGCTATTTCTAGCGAATTTTTATTTCGAAAAACATCACGACCTCCTTGCTTAAACTTTATATGAACCGCATAACCATACATAGTTGGGGTAAGTTTGAAAAGTCAAGCCAATGAAATGATAACAAGTATATTTCGTGAAGATTTCGGGATAACTTCCTTCGCGGTAAATATCATTTTCCTCTTCTTTTTTACTAAAAAAGCAAAGAAAGATATATAATAATTAAATGACATAAATGCCCCTTTATTAAAATGAGATATTATATATATATATATATATATATATATATATATATATGTATTATAATTTGGTTCTGGAGTCATTTCTGGCATCAAGTTGTTTCAGCCGTATTCCGACCGCAGTTGCATGGGATCGAATTATGATTCTTCCTATCAAGTTCAGCGTCAATCAATATTAAACCAACTAACGGTTAATTTTATATTTTAGGTTTACATAATATTACTGAATGAATGAATTAATTAATAAGTGATGTAATAAAGTTAAAATTAAAATATAAAATATAAAATACCATATAAATGCATCATGTGAGAATTCTAAGAATGAGAGACAGTTCTGTCATGTTTGCATATTGCAAGGTTCCATGAAGCTTTCTTCGCATAGTTGAGTGGAAAGCTTTTTACACATGGGCTCCACCTAAACAAATCTTTCCTTCCTATTTGACAAGTGATCCAAATAGTGGAAAGATCCCCGTTTCCGTACTTTCTCTTCTTCAACCATCAATCCTCCCACCTTTCTTGAACCAAAATACTCGGAGTATATGATCACTCACTTTATCCGAGGTATTAAATTTTTTATTACTTGGATTTTTTTTTTTTGGGTACAGTATTACTTGGATTGTTACCTATTAATATAATGATAATTTCCTATATTGAGTCATTTTAGTTAGATTTTATAATTATTTAGTCAAGCACACTATGTGTTATATTTAGTGGATTTCACGTTATTTTAATGTGCAGAGTTTAGCTTGGTGATATCTAATATCTAATGTTATGACAAATCTAGAGAGCTTAAATGCAAAGATCAATTGGTTTATGTCAAAGGCAAGACAAAAGAATAAACTTTATTCTTTGCGCTATTTTTTGAAGACAAGGAGGATTAGTTCAATCCATATGAACTACTATATAATGAGACATAAAATATAAAACTCAGTGGTTCTAAAGGTTGGAAACCCTAAGAGAGAATTTGATAGCCTCCATCTCCTTCACAATTTCAATCTTCCACCATTGTTGTTCAGTGAAGCTGTCAACAGGAGTCACGACGGTGAAGATCATTAACTATTTTTGGTTGTAATATCCTAGGTTTATCATTTCTATTTCTCTTTTGGTGTTAGTTATGTGTAAACTTAGATCTATGTTTGTATGTTTTACAAAGCTAACCATGAGTTAAAACTCTTGTTAGAATTATGTGATATTCAACAAGAGTCTAGTATTATTCATGTGAATGATTGAGGTCTTTATTGAATTTTTAGTTCTTCTAATTTTATGATATATGTTTGATTCAAGGTCTGACCAACTTAGGATTAAATGCAAGTTTATTATTATGAGAGATCTAGTAATAAATGGAGCTTAAGAATTAGTATATATGGTTAAGTAGAGGATGAGCACACACTTCTTACTTAAGGACTTAGACATAAGCCTTAAAGTCATAGTGAGAATACAATTAACATCTAATTAAATTAAATCTTATTTATTTAATTGTTCGTTTCGTTGTCAGTATTCTATGCGTGTGACTCTGTAGGTTCTTATTTAATATTATAAGCAATGTGCGGTATCTAGCACATCACTGCTACCCAAGTGACGAGGATGTCAGTGATTTGACGTAACCTTTCTTTAATAATGATCATGTGTATAATTACTCATTTGCCCTTATATCTATATATATTGAATAAGAGAGCCCAAACACAAGTTGACATAGTAACAACAAATAATCTCAATTTCTCATATTGACTTATTTAAGTATGGTCATGCATTTTTACAGTTACACTCTATCAAGGGACCCAAGATATATTACTCCTATTATGTAGGAGGGACAAATCTCATCTAAGTCACTCGAGTCCTTCAACATGATTCATGGAGTAAATTAATGGACAAGAGATATCATGATAACCCAAAAAAATGTAAATTAATGGAAAAGTTACTAATTAACTATTCTAAGATTTATAGTAAAAAAAAAAACTATTCTAATTCTAAGAATTAAAATATGATCAATATTCAATTCTTTAAGAGTGGGGAAAATGGAAATTAAATGATTTTGGCGCCACATGAAACATCTCTATTATATACATTACGAAATTCCTACAGAGCTCTTTTGTGCATTCTCAAGAAAAAAATCATACGCGTTATTATTATAGAGCTTCTACTTATGCGGAGTAGCACGAGGTCTGTGGTTCGAATCCCATTGACAACAATAATTCAATTTTTTATAATATTATTTGAAATTCTACTTTTTTTTTTATTTTTAGAAAAAACTACTTTATTATTAG
The DNA here is from genome assembly GCA_030408175.1 of Trifolium repens. NCBI lineage: Eukaryota > Viridiplantae > Streptophyta > Magnoliopsida > Fabales > Fabaceae > Trifolium > Trifolium repens. The sequence continues at coordinate 48,854,748 of CP125842.1, read as the reverse complement.
TATAAGGTCTGTTGTTCGAATCTCATTGACAACAATAATCTAATTTTTATAATATTTTAATTTTATGGAAAACTACTAGTTTTTTTTTTATAGAAAAAACAACCTTATTTTTTTATAATAAAAAAAACTACCTTATTATTACTTCAATCAACAATCAAATATATTTTTATTAACCAAAAGAGTTTTTTTTTGTCAATTTTTTTTGAAGAAACACTCAATTAGAGCTTCTTTAATATTATAGTTTTTTGTAGAAACTCTAATATTATATAAATTGATAATATGAAATCTTTCAGTGGTGTAGAATGAGAAATGGAAAACACTTCCCACCACCCACAATTAAAAATACAATTTGACTAATTAAAATTTGAATTCCGAGTGTGAAAGTAGTCATATTTTGTGTTCATCATGTTTTCATTATTGTAATTACCTCCAATTGACGAAATCTATGGAAACTATAAAATAAATTAATATAATTTTTTATTTATATAATCTATGAATTTTTTTTTAATAATTTAAACTTTCTATAAATCTTCGTTCAAAATATGTTAATATTCATTCGAAAAGTAGTATAGAGTTTACAATTTTTTTTGTTGATGGAGTCGCTACAAAGTATTGGGAGACAGAGACTGTAACACTCAAACCCGTTATTTAATAAAATTATAACTCTTAAAATATAATGCAAAGTACGCAACGGAAATGATTATTTATTATAAAAATAGTGGTTCGAGCATTACAAATACTTCTTACAAAACACCTACTAATAACTTAATTAGTGGGTATACTATTTATTACAAAAATATTTCTGAAATAGTACATCCTTAAATGAATTTGAAAATAGGAACAAAACTCTACACATAGGAAACCAATTGTCCGTGTCGTGATCAGAGCGAAGCTTCACCGAGACATACCAACTGAAGAATCTGGACCCAAACCAGTACATATACACAAAATAAGAGAGTTAGTTTCAATTCAAGTTCATAATAGTAAGTATAAGGTACACTTACATTATGGAAAACATTCATAATAAAACTAGATCGCATACTTATCAAATAACATGCAATCAATATCCGTAATGGCAATAAACTATACTCATTACCATGCAATTAAACCTATAACCAAGTTCTCATTATTCAATCAATCTCAATTATAATGATAATGGGAAAACACAATCACAATTATCAATTAATATTACACATCTCATAGTACGCTCAATCATAAGTATCACATTATTCAATCATTCACAAATCATGATAGAAACAATGACAATTACCAAATACCAATTAGAGTGCACAATTATCCTAATGCAAACTAATGTCACAATCTCATGTCATGTCACCCTAGACATAACTAAATGCATGTGGTACCCGCATCAAAATAATGAACACCCCCCAAGTAACCGCAGCCCTTAGAGTCACAATGTTCTGGATAAACATATATCCCTCGCATCAAGTCAGTTTTAAGTCATGGGGGACTCGCATCAAGTCAGTTTTAAGTCATGGGGGACTCGTATCAAGTTGACTCATGAATGCATGAATGTACACATACCATATAATGATGATAACACCAAACATCTACTCATGAATAATAGGCCGCTCAACCCTATTACCCCTTCTCAATTCGCATCAAATTCACATCATCATATCATCATTAAGGTATACATTCAAGCACACATTTCATAAAGTAATTCATTCACCTCAATTCAATTAAGCATCCAATTATTATTATTATCAATCTCTAAATAATAATATTCACCATAATCAATCATCATCATAAGACATGAATATCATAATTCATCATCATTAATTAACTTCTAATCATCACACATCATTACTAATTATCTATCATAATCATTTATCAATTTCAATCGAACATACACATATAAGCATATTATTATCATACTAACTCAAGATTCAATCAATCCAAACATGTAACATATTATAAGACCAAATCTAAACATGTTATACACTCATAATCATCATACAACATGAAGAAATCTCTCAAAATCAGGTCTTGGTCGCTGGGCGACTACTAGCGAAGAAAAAGCGAGAAGAGGCAGAGCGTTCATCGCTCAGAGCGAGACCTGGCGACGAAAATCAGGTCTTGGTCGCTGGTGGTCGCTGGTGGTCGCTCAGCGAGCACCTAAAATTCTGGGTTCATGAAGAACACATGAATCCTCGCTTGCAGCGACGAATTGGTGGCTTAGCGACCAAACCCAGATTTTCATGCTCTGCTCTCGGGTTCACATAAAAATCTCATAAAAGTCACGAATTTCATGTTATAAACTCTTAAAGCTATCACATTTAAGCATACATATCATATATAGACCTAGAAGTACAAGTTCTAACATCATCAAACATCATTTTAAGTAAAAAGTAGAGATTTTTCCTCATTTTGCATAAAACCCATTTTCAAATATCAACAACAACAAATCATTCATAAATCACGAAATTGATGATAGAAATGGAAGATAGAATCATATACTGACATATTAACATCATACAACAACACATAAAATCATTAAATCACATTCCCTTTATTTCCCTTTCCCACCAAAAGAGATGAGAGAGTTTGGGTATGGAGATTAGACATCTCCCCTCTCTTTAACCATCTCTATGAATTGAAAAACTACTCTCTTACCTTCTATAAAGATGAACACTTGAGTCCTTCTCTTCCCATCTACTTCCTCCTTCTTCTTCTTCTATCTTCTAAGCTTCTCTCTCTACCTCTTTCTCTATTTTTTTCTCTTATGAGCTCTTACTCACTCTAACCCTCAAAACCCTGTTTAAAACCTAATGTTTTACAAAGACCAAACTATCCTTCCTCTTTGTCTAAGCCCAATTAACTTAAGCCCAACTATTCTATTCTTTCACAACACTACTCATTCACTTAATAAAATAATTACTCTACTCTTTCCTAAAATTGACATTATCTCACTTAATAATAATTAGCCCAATAAAATACTATAAAAAGGTTATTAATTCTAATAAATCTATTAAAATAAAAATACGGGTGTTACAACTCTCCCCCACTTAAAAGATTTTCGTCCTCGAAAATTACACGACTCAACAACTCCGGATAAAACTCCTTTATTCCATTTTCCAATAAAAATTCAAACTCCACGCATCATCAAATTTGACAAAACTAGTTTATCCCATCAACATAATTTCGTTTACCATCAACAAGAGATTAAGGTTGATCAATTCCTTAATTTGTCAATAAGTATCCGATAACCATGATGGTGACATAAACTATCTTTACCAAATTTCAAATATGTTTTCTTAACGAGAACTTTCCATCATAATATCCTTCAATAGCTCTCAATCTTCAGGGGACATTCACCACTTCATAATTCTCCATAAATCCTTATTTTCAACTTCGATCGCTCGATTTTCCTTAATCCGCATATTCCATGTCTAATTCTTATCCAATCACGGTCTTAACTTATCATCTCCTATCCATTTGCCATCAAGGTTCTCCAATTCCTCGTAATAACCAATGAAACTACATCCTTAATGACACAACTATTCCCTTCGCACTAGTTCTCATACTTATGCCGAACTCCCAACACAACCTCTAATCTCTATATCATCGCTTCACGCTCACCTGTCACCAAGGTTTCATCATTACCACTATACAGGAATAACCAACCAACTTCATTCCGGAAAATTCACCCTTTTTAAACTTAATAACTTCTCGGTTTTCCATAAGTCCTTAATCCTCTTTAATTTCTTAGCTTCGCCCAATCGCATAATCATAGATGAATCTCATTCCAACTTACTCATTCGATGATACAATCTCAACGCCCGATACCAAAATTCTTTGCCTCAAATTTCCAACATAACTATGTCAGTTCTGATTTATCCCTTATCCAACTCTTGTGCTGCTTACATAAAATGTTCACCTTTTAAACTACTACTGTCGATATATATATTCATTTATCATCTCTTTTATTACTCCTTAGTTGTCCGACATCAATTCTCATATTGAGATGCTTAGATCCAAATATATATCTCAAGTCATTCATCAAGTCTTACACTAATGTTATGTCTATCTCCCTTACACCATGCACAAGTTTTAATTCTTCTATTTCTCATCATCTTTTCTATACTCAATCCCTTTTGATAGACAACCACTTAGCTATTCTCAACACGTCCTTCCAATGGTCAACTTGTTTATCCCATGCTTTTCATTAATAACACTTTACACTCATCTTCATCCCGACTTCCAAAATCTCATGGGAACATTTCCAACATGCTCTTCTACTTAACGATCTCGTCGTTTTGATTCCAATGGCTACCTTATCTTAAGTCTCCTTTTGAACTTGATAAACCTAACTCGCAAATTCTACCCTAGAATTTCATTCAACTTCGACACTAGTTGTCCGGTCATTATCCAAATTGAATTACTATATCTTTGACAAGCCTCTTTCAAAATTCTTGAAATACCAGTCCACTCACAGATTTTATCTTAGAATCTCATAATTGTATTCTCATCCATTTGAAGTCCGCTTATCCCACTTTTACTGATTCGCACTAGTCGGTCCATTAAATCTAAATCCACCTTTTGACTTTCTCAAATCTTTTCAAGAATACGGTTCACCCACTTCATCATGCTCGACTCCACACTTCTAAGTATTATCTCTTATATCAATCTCACACCTCCAAACTGTTCGCTTAACTCCAACTCTTGTGTCACAAATGCCAACATCTGAAAAACTTACTTCTCTAAGTATCCGTTATCACATTAACTCAACTCTGATGGTAGCTCAATCCAATTATCCATTCTCCGAAATTCTAACTACTTCCCTTTGCCACTTATTCATCTCTATTCGGTCAATCATTACTTCAAACTCTTGTGATCACCGAATACCTCCATTTTCAGATCATACAAGTAACACTTCCAAAACATAAACGCACTTGCGACCGTTACTTCAAAGTTCCACTGGTCATACCAACTAACTTAGGGATCTCTCACTAAAACACAATATCTACTTCTGACGGATCAACGATCATTCCTCCTCGCGACCGAGATCCACATTTTTGTCAACTTGTTCCTTCTCCTCAATCAACTCGGAAACAAACTTTACCAACGCGCAAACGTTCTTCTCTGGGTATCTCTATCTATCTTATTCCCCTATACTCAAACGTCTCAGAGAGGTATAACCTCCTCCCCCACTTATTTCAGACCTGCCTACAATCATCTATTGAACTTCCCGATTCTCCATCTAACTGTAGGTTTCTATGGTTCTAACTTATTCTTTCCAAAAGAAACTAGTATCTACAGTGTTCACACACATGCCGCATACAAGGGTAAGCTATAAACATGACATCTATCTAAGATTGCACAAAGCTTAAATAAAACATTTCATATAGAGATTCAAGTAACATATATATTCTATAAATTTAAAACTAAGAATCAAATCAAGACAACAAAAGAAGAATATTGCATAATGACAATTCCAAACAGTCTAATAGTTCGCATGCATCAAATCCTCTCATGCAACAATTAATTAATTTAGCATGATAGTTAACATGGTAAAACAATCAAATATGTGCATCATATTTATCAAATCTATCATAAGGAATGACATACTTGCTTACTATAACTTATAGATAACAAAAGAAATAAATCAAGTTTCATTTACTCAAAGGAATAATTAATTTCAACAAGATCCACAATATTTGGAATCAACACTACTTATAAGATTTATCACATGTCATAAAGAACTACACATCAATTATACATATGAACATACATGAAGATTCATATAAACTTTACTTCAAATAGTTACATTAAACTATCAATTCAATTATCATACTTAAACAACTAGAGTAAAACATCATATATCCAAGTTCGTTAAAACATGAGGTCATAATTTTAAACACACGAAGTTATAACAAACATATAAGCATAATAATCGACACGAATTAATTTGCAAACATGTGAAATTACATAATCATCGCATTATTCTCATAAGACATATAACAACTCAAGTATTAGCAAATTAGAACTTAAACTATCATCATTTAAATGCTAAAGTCAATGTCATTTAGAAACGCATGTTAACAAAGAACTAATCATCAACATTCATGAAATTCATCTCATACATAATTATAAGTTATTGCAATACATATTATCATCATCACTAATCATTCACAAGTAAGATATACATACATGATTCAATCACACATACGTAAGCATATCATCATCATAATCCGATCACAATTCAACAACATACTTGTCATTACATCCTAATCATTATCTATCAACTCATATATACATATACATAATCATATTATCATTTAACTAATTCAATCATTCTACACAAGCAATCATCATAAATAAATTATCATAACATTCATTTATGACATATGCATAAACATAAAACATTATTTTATATAACAAAGATTTTCATCAACAAAGAATCTATACTCATATATGAACATAATCATTTTAAATAACGTAATAACAAGAAGACATTATCTTGAAATCAAAACAACAATGATGAATGCATATTCATGCACAATTATATCATGTTATCATCACTCACTTATCATGGGATCATAAATAAATAAGATATGTCATAATTACACAAAGATTATAGTTTTAAGCACATACAACTATTATAATCATAAGAGTATAACATTCATCATGAACCAACATAAAACAAACCACCTACTCATTACTTGACTTGATAACTTATAACTTAGATACTTATCAATCTCACCAATTTCTCACCAAAAAGAATGAGTAGCATAATTCAATTCATATCACTCATAGTTCATGAATAAACAATCACCAATAAATTCGTGAAATGAAGACATCACAACTTATCAACATTTACGAAGCAATAGATTCATAAGTTAACACGAATTAAAACACAAGTCTCAAGAATTAAGTAAACCAACACATCAAAAATCAATCGATACCATAAACACGATTGATTCAACACTCACTTGGTTTGACTGCTCTACTTGCTCTGATCAACACATGACACACACTAAGCTCGTTATGTCTGAGGACAACCGGAGCTCTGATACCAAATTGTAACACTCAAACCCGTTATTTAATAAAATTATAACTCTTAAAATATAATGCAAAGTACGCAACGGAAATGATTATTTATTATAAAAATAGTGGTTCGAGCATTACAAATACTTCTTACAAAACACCTACTAATAACTTAATTAGTGGGTATACCATTTATTACAAAAATGTTTCTAAAATAGTACATCCTTAAATGAATTTGAAAATAGGAACAAAACTCTACACATAGGAAACCAATTGTCCGTGTCGTGATCAGAGCGAAGCTTCACCGAGACATACCAACTGAAGAATCTGGACCCAAACCAGTACATATACACAAAATAAGAGAGTTAGTTTCAATTCAAGTTCATAATAGTAAGTATAAGGTACACTTACATCTTCTTATCTTCTTATCTTCTTATCTTCTTATAATCTAATGGAAGTAATTTGCAGCCACTTAAACCCTACTTTTAGTCCTAATTTGGCGCCATTTTGCTAACCTTACTGTAGTTACTTTAATTATTATTTACTGTGTAACTTATTAAAAACGGTGGTTAATTATATTATACTACCAATGCCACTTAAACTACTTTGGTTGCTGCAAAAGAATAAATTTGGAGGCTGCAATTAATTGCTTCATCACTTACCAATGCTATGTATGCATCAAGATTTATGGTCCATCACCAATATTTAAGAAAGTGAATCAAACTATTGGAAAGCCCATACAGCAGCGTAAGAAATTACAAAAGCACGTTTTGCACCAAAGTTTAAGTTCCAACAAGTTTGATTCAATGGCTAATCTTGCACCCTTTACTACTCTTGCTCTTAATCTACTCAGAGGTTTTGGAGTTTCTTCATACCTTCTTTTTTCATTTCTTTTCATTTTTTCAATGGCTAAGACTGACATTATTTTTGTGCATAATTCATGTTGAAACAGGTCGTATCAATCCTAATCCCATTACTGATCGAGAAAAGTTTATAACCCAGCTACAAGTTAAATTTCGCACATATTATCTTGAATATGAAATCAACTCGGTTACTATTTCAGTGTAACTATTGTTGTTGTTCTGTTTTAGGTTGCAGTTATGATGTCTAACTATTATTTTTGTAGGTACTTCCATATGAAGACTCTGGTGAGAAAGTTTTTGATAAGAAAGCATCAAGTATTTTGTTAGTAGATGATTGTGGTAATAAATGAAACTATGTGCTGATCTTTGTTTCGTTTCCATATAAACATTACAAGCTTGGTGGCGAATGGAAAAGAATCGTGGGAGCGTGAAGAATTGCTGTGGGAGATATTATTAAACTAGGTTGAGACAATGATAGAAAGAATGAGTCTCTGTACTTATTTCTTTTTTTTTGGTAGAAATCTGTACTTACTGTTTTTGGATGAATGTTGTTGATGAAATGTCTATTGTTCAAATTGGAAGGTCATTGTTATGAAATCTTTTATGCGTTGTATCAGTGATCTTTTTTCAGTTTGAAACAAATCATTCTGTTTTTTGTTTTATTGACAGTAAAAATCATTCTGTTGTTATTCATGTTATGTTGATTCATAATCAACAAAAAAAATCATATAATGAGAAAAATAGGGGGCGCAAGATTTTAGGGGAAGATAGTATCACATTGAAGAACTTTTTTTAACTTCTTTTACTAAAAAATAGCAAAATATTAATTGACGTATATTGTAATAGCTAGCAGTAAATGTTATTCATTTTTTCCACGCAACATTTATTCCTTTGTTCCCTATCTGTTTCCTTGAAAATAGCTAGCAGTTAGTAAAATGCTATTCACAGTGCTCTATAAGCACTATTTTTATTGTGCTCATCTACCAATCCATCACTCAACTTATTTCCCTAAAGCTTTGCAATCCATCTCTCTCTATATCAGTAAACTGATGCAAAACTTAAAAAGATTATGCCTCTCTCTTCATCATTCACTTTCTCTCTGTTCTGATATTTCTTTTCTTCCTTTCTCTCCATTTATTCTCTTAACCTCCTTTTCCTTTCTCATATATATTTCTTTGTTTATTCATTGCATCCTTTCTCATATTTAAATTTCAGTTTATCCAATGAACCATTTGCTCTCAATAGTATTCATGTCAAGTCAAGGTGAAACGTACTAGATTTCATATGGAAATGTGACATGTGGTGTAAACTAGATTTATCATTGGCAATTGATTAAAATTAATTTTAATAATAGCTATCAAATAAATTATGCAGGCTATTGAAGGCACTAATTCAAACATTAAAGATGAGGAGGTTGTGCTTATTCATTAGATTTCTCTTGCAAGGCCACAATTGGGGAGGGGAGTATGAATCATTTACTCTTAAGTTTTTGCCTTTGAATTAAGAAGTGAACATAGTGAACCTCTTACAAGTTGCTATTCCATCTTTGTTGTTTATGTGTTTAGCTATTCACATATGCATGGATGGCCATAAGGGCTTTTGATCACATCTTTCAAGACATGCAACCTTCTCTCTAATATATGGTGGCTTATATGATTCCCATTTGATGCATTTAGTTGTACATGTATGTTTATAAGTTATTGGAGTAAATGTCATGAGACAAAGTTCAATTTGTATGAGCATTTAGGAATCTAAAAATCAAATTACTTAAAAATTATATGTTGATTTCTATCTATCAAATCAATTGTTAACTATTATTTGGTAACTATTCCTAAAACCACACAAATTTGCAACATAAACACAAGAGTCCTATAACCTGACAAATCAATCACTATCAATCACATGAGAGAATTTGAGATGAATTTGATGGTTTTGTACGTTCTATATCTAAGTCTTACAACTTTTGTTAATAACTTTTGTAGTCCTCATTTCCTTAGGGGTGAGATTTTGGTTTACCGTGAGTAATGATTAGCTCTTTGCATCATGTTGTTCTTTGTGCAGGCGAGCTTTTTTTAATTTGAACGTGGTTTGATCAAAGAATTTTGTCAAAATAGTAACAGCTATTTTTTCTTAACATGTATTTTCATACAATGCTTTGAAATTTATATAAAGTTTGTTTGATTAGTTTCTTTGTTTCTTTATTTTAATTCCAAATGTATTGGTCTTATATATTTTCCCATGTAATTGTTTTTCAAAACACTTATTGCTATTGCCAATTTAAGTAAGCAATATGATGAACTTCATGCTTTTCAAAGAGGTAATCTATAATAATACTAATATTAGAAATTATCAAAAATACTATAATAGTTTTAATTACTTGATTGGCATAAAAACAATATATTTGTATGCTTTAAATAAATTTATAATTAATTGAGACAAAATATATGACCCGTGCGACGCACGGGCAAAGTGTCTAGTTATGGAAAACATTCATAATAAAACTAGATCGCATACTTATCAAATAACATGCAATCAATATCCGTAATGGCAATAAACTATACTCATTACCATGCAATTAAACCTATAACCAAGTTCTCATTATTCAATCAATCTCAATTATAATGATAATGGGAAAACACAATCACAATTATCAATTAATATTACACATCTCATAGTACGCTCAATCATAAGTATCACATTATTCAATCATTCACAAAGCATGATAGAAACAATGACAATTACCAAATACCAATTAGAGTGCACAATTATCCTAATGCAAACTAATGTCACAATCTCATGTCATGTCACCCTAGATATAACTAAATGCATGTGGTACCCGCATCAAAATAATGAACACCCCCAAGTAACCGCAGCCCTTAGAGTCACAATGTTCTGGATAAACATATATCCCTCGCATCAAGTCAGTTTTAAGTCATGGGGGACTCGCATCAAGTCAGTTTTAAGTCATGGGGGACTCGCATCAAGTTGACTCATGAATGCATGAATGTACACATACCATATAATGATGATAACACCAAACATCTACTCATGAATAATAGGCCGCTCAACCCTATTACCCCTTCTCAATTCGCATCAAATTCACATCATCATATCATCATTAAGGTATACATTCAAGCACACATTTCATAAAGTAATTCATTCACCTCAATTCAATTAAGCATCCATTTATTATTATCAATCTCTAAATAATAATATTCACCATAATCAATCATCATCATAAGACATGAATATCATAATTCATCATCATTAATTAACTTCTAATCATCACACATTATTACTAATTATCTATCATAATCATTTATCAATTTCAATCGAACATACACATATAAGCATATTATTATCATACTAACTCAAGATTCAATCAATCCAAACATATAACATATTATAAGACCAAATCTAAACATGTTATACACTCATAATCATCATACAACATGAAGAAATCTCTCAAAATCAGGTCTTGGTCGCTGGGCGACTACTAGCGAAGAAAAAGCGAGAAGAGGCAGAGCGTTCATCGCTCAGAGCGAGACCTGGCGACGAAAATCAGGTCTTGGTCGCTGGTGGTCGCTCAGCGAGCACCTAAAATTCTGGGTTCATGAAGAACACATGAATCCTCGCTTGCAGCGACGAATTGGTGGCTTAGCGACCAAACCCAGATTTTCATGCTCTGCTCTCGGGTTCACATAAAAATCTCATAAAAGTCACGAATTTCATGTTATAAACTCTTAAAGCTATCACATTTAAGCATACATATCATATATAGACCTAGAAGTACAAGTTCTAACATCATCAAACATCATTTCAAGTAAAAAGTAGAGATTTTTCCTCATTTTGCATAAAACCCATTTTCAAATATCAACAACAACAAATCATTCATAAATCACGAAATTGATGATAGAAATGGAAGATAGAATCATATAATGACATATTAACATCATACAACAACACATAAAATCATTAAATCACATTCCCTTTATTTCCCTTTCCCACCAAAAGAGATGAGAGAGTTTGGGTATGGAGATTAGACATCTCCCCTCTCTTTAACCATCTCTATGAATTGAAAAACTACTCTCTTACCTTCTATAAAGATGAACACTTGAGTCCTTCTCTTCCCATCTACTTCCTCCTTCTTCTTCTTCTTCTATCTTCTAAGCTTCTCTCTCTACCTCTTTCTCTATTTTTTTCTCTTATGAGCTCTTACTCACTCTAACCCTCAAAACCCTATTTAAAACCTAATGTTTTACAAAGACCAAACTATCCTTCCTCTTTGTCTAAGCCCAATTAACTTAAGCCCAACTATTCTATTCTTTCACAACACTACTCACTCACTTAATAAAATAATTACTCTACTCTTTCCTAAAATGGACATTATCTCACTTAATAATAATTAGCCCAATAAAATACTATAAAAAGGTTATTAATTCTAATAAATCTATTAAAATAAAAATACGGGTGTTACAGAGACGGAGAGAGAGAGAGAGAGAATCTCTTAGTGTTTTTGAACGAGAAATAGGAAATGGGGATGTACTTAAACATATATCATATTTTCAAACTCAAGTAAATTAAATAAAATCAATCTCATGAACAATTGAAAGAAAAACATAGACAACATTCAAAATAGTATAAAATGACATAGACAACCTTTCAAAGAAAAAGAAACATAAGCAAATAAATATCATTTAAAAATGAAAAATATCATGTGGGAGAGATAGAAAGAGAGAGAGAGAGAGAGAGAGAGAGAGAGAGAGAGAGATAGAGAAAGAGAATTTATGATTGATGTAGAATTAAAAATGCGTAGCACTTTTCACCCCCATTATTAAAAATGCACCTTGAATAATTAAATTGGAATTTTGATTGCGGAAATTATCCATATTTTGTGTCAGTCACACTTTCATTAGAATTACTTTCAGCTGATGAATCTATGGAAAAACTAAAATAATTTAATATAATTTTAGTTTTTTATAATCTTTGAATTTTTTTTATAATTCCAATTTTAAAATTTCCATAAACTTTCGTTCACGCCTTTCAGGGATGTTAATTTATCAATGTGAATGGAGATTTACATATAGATTTTTTTTCATTTGACGTTCACGCGTGAATATTACTTCTTTGCGTTACTGTGACAAGAAAAGTCTAAGAATATGACCAGAGTCAAAGTATGTTAATATTCATTTAAAAAATAATATATAATTTACAATTATTTTATGTTGATGGAGCCATACATAGTCTTGGGAGTTGGAGAGAGAGAGAGAGAGAGAGAGAGAGAGAGAGAGAGAGAGAATCTACCAAGATTGTTGAACGAGGAACCATGGAGTACTTCACATTTCACTATGCTCATTTAACATTCTGAAACATATAAAATAAACTAAATAAAATTAATCTCATAGACATTTGCAAAAAAATATAGACAACCTTCTAGATAATATAAAATGAAAAGGGACATAGACAACCTTTAAAAGAAAAAAGAGTCGGTTGGAGATGATTTAACAGACAACCATCCTTGAGGGAATTTATCGCAATCAAAGAATCTTAGTATATTTTAATTTTATAGAAAACTATTCTGCCAAAAAATCTTAAGGCCATGAAGTTTATAATTATTTTATATTTATGGAATCCCTATAATATAGTCTCTGGGATGAAGATGAGAACAGGAAGCGAATGAATAATTTTCATCTTCCTCTTTCATGTAACATCCTTAAACCTATATAATTCAAACACTATCTCAATTTTATTATAAATTTTTAAACAAATTACTCAAATAGTATTTCAAAACAAACACATAAATAATATTAAAAAAGAAACATACTAATTATATTGGACAACAAGTTTTTACATGATAAAGGAAAGTTGCTATTTATTGTCTGGGTGGCATGTTGTTCTATTTCAACAATATTTCCTCTGTCCATGTTTTTCTTGGAAAATTCTAAGATAGGCACAAACACAAATATTTTATGTTAGGCACACTCACACCAAAGGTAAATAATTAAAGAAAAATAATTAAAATGATGTTGATTGATGTGACAATTTTATTTTTCTTTTAATTTTATAAATTTATGTGTGTGTGCCTAAATTTGTGTCTATATCCTTTGTGCCTAGGTAAGAATTCCTCGTTCTTCTTACATCATAGTATACTGTTACCCATCCTTTTGAGTTTCACTCAATATTCTAAATTTGTAACTAGATAGTACAAAATCTATATATAGAACTAAATTGTACTCCCTCCATTTCTTTTTAAGTGTCCAAAAATGTCGAATTTAGCGTTTCTATTTAACTGTGAATTTGATGTTTTAAGGGTACGATTTGTCCATTATACCCTTTGTCAATTACTCATATATTTTTCAATAAAACTAATTAATGTTATATATTTGGAAAACTAAATCTTTTTTTTTATATACATATTTGGAGTAACATATTAATTTTTTTTTGTGCATAATATATTAAATTTATTGGAAAGAGAAGGTGTGTGCAAAAAAATAGGAGTTTATTGGTGAATTAAAATTATAGTATAATAGGAAAATAAGATGCAAAAATAAACTTTCTTAATTTACTGTTACTATTCAAAATTGACACTTAAAAAGAAACGGAGGGCGTAATATAAAACATAATTATATATTATATCTTTAAATAAGTAACATATCTTATAATTATTTATAAAAAAAAAAGACAAATTTTAAACTCAAATGATATCTTATTATTATAAATCTAAAATATATTTAAACCTTAATCTAACAAAAACAATGACAAAAATGATGTGGTGCTTTGCTCCCTCTAATTTTGCACTCGCCTCCTTTTTCACAACTACCTAAACAAATCTGATTGCAATGGTCGTCATCTGGAGTATTTGGATTGCAACTTCCTATATGATTGTCGAAACAACACTTCACTCCATTTGAATCCATAAATGCACCAATATCTTCACCATTTGTTTTGTTACATCCTGATTCAACTTTGGTTAGATTCACTTCTACGTGACTAATTAATTTATAATATATATATATATATATATATATATATATAAGGAAATAAATTAAAATAATAACATAAAAATCTTCTACAAAACCAAATAATATTAATAATAATAATAATAGAGTAACGTGATTATTAATATTAAAGTTTTTTTTGACAAAACAAAAACTTATTAATTTCATTGAAAAAAAACTTTAATATTAATATTAAAGTTTTTTTTTTATGGAAATATTAATATTAAAGTTAAGAACATAAAAATCTGTTAAGTTATCTTTTAATAAAGAAATTTCATTCTGAACATGTAAATTCAATATCTTAAAAATGAAAAAAAGTTATCTTTTAAATATTAATTTTTTCTTTAATTTCATTTTCTTATGTTTAATAAGTACTTTAGAAAAACTATTTAGCATTACCATTTTTTAGTGTGCTACGCGATTTTTTTTTTTTTTTCTAATGTAAGTAATAAAAAATGGAACATGGCATATGGTTGATTTTGTCATTCAAAGTGAATTTGTATCTTGAAGGTATAAACGTTGGTATTATTGTATAGTGATGGTGTAAGAAATTTAAGTTTTCTCTCATCATCACGGAATAAAAATTTTACGAACAGATAAGAAAACAATAATTATTTAAGAATTTTCATTATGTAAACAATTATAGTTAAACATAAAATACACACACAGTGATCTTTGGCCTCAAAGACATATTGAAAGAAAATTTAATATTTTAATTGATAGTGAAAAAGAAATTACCAAAGAGCACAATTATAAAGACAATGCATGTAAGAGGTAAAAGTCTTGCCATCTATCTCAATTAGTTAATTAGTTTAGCAGGTGTTGTGGATTTATTTTTTATTTTTTTGAAGCAAGCAAGGTGTTGTGGATTTGTCAAAACATAGCTTGAACCATTTTTTATACACAACTCGATAGGTGAGTTTCCTTAGAGTATAGAGAGTACGTTATTATGCATTAAAATGAGTGTAACACCATATATCAAATAAATAAAGAGTTACGCTAGTTAATACCACTTTTAACTCTTATTTGAAATATTTAACTCTTTTTTTTTTCTAAGAAAACCAAAAGTATCTTTTGCGCGTAAGCACATAGACTAATCCCCTCGAGGACCTCTCCCAACAAATGTTTCTCAATACGCACCGGCCGGGAATCGAACGCAGGTCCAAATGGTTAAGAGACCTAAATATCTAACACTTCTGCCACACTATGTTGGTAAATATTTAACTCCTTTACTAATTTTTTTATCTACGGATATATGATTTGCATCCAATTATAAAGAACTAAATGTTAAAATATTTTATATATAATAAATTTTTATAGGTTTTTATATTAATCTATTTATCCATATACTCTTCTCGTCGACTCAAAATGTAAATAAAAATGGATTAAAGAAAATTAATGTATTTAATCCAAATTTTACTCCAAATACATCAATTCTCTTTAGTTATTTTTGCTTACATGAATATGGGTACATCTAAGTTTTAAACAAGGTAGGGCAGTTGGACGCCCTCAATAGTGATTGTATTTTTGTGACAACTACTTCTTGGCTGTCTATCTACAAGGAATTAATAATTTGGCATATAGAAGTATATATGGTTCATCAAGAAATCGATTCTTTGTGCATTTGGTGTATGGAAGATGGAGAGTCGGAAAATCATCATTTGTGTGTTTCCGGTTTGTTGGGGCTGTTTGGAGTGAAATAAATTGTTTTTTAAGTCGTCGGCATTGTCGAGAAAAATGTTGTCGCACTTTGCAGCCTTCCTTTCTCCGCTTAGCTTTGGTCGGAAGGTTAGCAAGGGAATTATGATAATCTAACATGCCGTGATTTGGGCACTTTAGTGAGCTATAATTGATAAAATTTTCTCCAATAAAGCATCAAGCTTGGAAGATGTGGCGGAGGGTATTAAACTAGTTTTCCGAAAGTGACTATTAGGAAGAAAGAGTCACTCTTTATGTCTTTTTTATGAATGATAGGTAAACCCCGATAAATTATTTATAATCTAAAAAGTAATTATTACACCATAAATCCATCTAAGTTGCATCCAGGTAATAATTTCAAATTTTCAATCTCTAGTCCATCAAGACAACATCATATTTAACATGAAACTGAAACTTATTATCAATTTTATCTAATCTTAAGACAGCTTTGCTATTTACTTGGCTCTAGCTAACAATGTTCTCTTACTACTTTGAACAATCAAAAGTTTAAATGCAAATTGTATATAGAACTTCTTGTTTCATTATTTTTTTTAACGGCAAATATATTATTAATAATAATCAGGTTTCTGCACAAGACGAACAGAAATCCGTAAACGAGAAGATACAAAACAAAGACGCCGTATATAAGCGGAATACCAATGAAATAACCAAAAACAGTCAACACCTAAAAGAAGTATACTTCTAATCTCATTCTTAGAAGGACACTTCTTAGCTACCAGACCATTGAAGAAAACATCAACTCAACCCGTTGAGATGTCACTAGACACTAACTCCCGAACTCGAATCAAAAGTGTTCGGCCCATCAGAATCCCAAGGCAGCTCCGTGAGTCAAAAGTTGATGGAACAACGGTAGAATGAGAACCTAGGCAGATGAGTCTCGGCTAGCAGACAACCCCAAACAGTAAACACCGGCGCGGTAGAGGTCAATAAGATATACGAGAAATCTGCAAATCTCAATAGATTTGGACACCAACGGAGACTCAAAATGAATCCTGCAAATTTCAACAAATTTGGATAACGGCAAGAGAATCACGACATCAACCAAACACCGACGACGCTAGATCCAAACGCCAGCACATCAGCACCTCACCACCACTACACCACTTCATCACCTCCAAACTGCCACGCTCGCTGCAACACCTACTACAACCACCAAATCCACCACAAAACACCACCGTCGAACCAGATCAGGAAAACAACCACCCACTGTGACCACCCCAACACCAATGCCACATCACCTCACCACCTCTACTATGTCAAAACCACAACAGAAGCGGCGCTGCCATTCTCATAACCACCTAACAGTCCTCCGGCGAGGAGGAAACAACCACGAAAAACGTGAACCAGATCTGGAGGATTCAAGACAAACTCCGGGCGATTTGGACAAGGTGGTGCAGAGGGCCGCCACTGTCGCTCATTGCACCACCGGAAGTTTAAGCTACATCGGAAAAAAAGAAGTTTGGACGTGGGGGAGAAAGATCTGTGTTGAAAGCTTAGTTAAAGAAACAAGAGAGATGGACAAGGGAAGGTTGGAGAAGGAGTGGAGGGAGGCGACTGTTGTGAGGTTAGAGAGAAGCAAGAGAGAAAAAGTTAGAGAGAGACGCAATATTATTTTTTTTATTTTTAAAATTTGGACAATTTTTCGATTTGTGCGTGTCATCCTTGCGCAGGGGCCATGCTAATCTTCTCTGTATCGTTTCAATTTTATCGAATGTCCCCGAAAGTTGAAGCTTATTACTTCCATTCCCCTTCTGATTGCCAATAATCAAACAAAACCCACTATTGATATATCTTCCTTTGCAATTCCAAATAAAATCAAATAAAATATGATCAATATAACAATATTAATTAACAACCAATCTAGCTCGAACCAGCTCCTGATAAAACAGATAACAGAACATGCATCCTTGAAACAAAGAGGAAAGAAAATTTAGTGGAGATTTCAGCCATACGATTCTGATCGGAAGGTCTGTCGCTATTGCAGCGTCCTGCTATAACAGCAGAAAACCGTATCTCTATTTTAACACTCATTATTCTACCATTTAAAATGTTTTCCATTTCATCTTGATTCTCTACTTTGGAAGTATTTTTCCTCCAACCATATCCCCGGGATCCCACAATTTTTTCGCGAAGATTTACCAAGCTTAAAAAAAATATCAAACTAGTTAGGTAACAAAAAAAAATCAAATAGTTATAAAAATAAATAGTAAAAGTTAATTTAAAAACAAAAAAAAAATTAAAATATTATTGATAGTAATAAACATCATAGATAAAGCTTAACTCAATTGATTATACATTGCATTATATATGAAGGGGATGTGAGATTTTCTCATTCATCCCCACGAGAAAAAACTCTCCATCTCCGGCTCCCCAAACAAAACAATTCTCGCATGATCCCCATTTACGGATGAAATTGACATTCGTATTTAGTACTCCCTTGTTTAGCCTGTTAATTGAACAGATATGTGACATGTGTCCGAAAAACAATCTAATGGCTGAGATCAAACGTTTAAAAAATTAGTTTTTGTTTAATAAACGGTATCCAGAAACCTCGCCCCTTCCGCCCACTAATTGCTCCGGCAAGGAAGAGTTCCGATCGCTGACTTCCGGCAACAACTGGTGCGTGACCTAACTGTTCTATTTTCATCAATATTTCGTGCATGAATTAGGTCCGTGTTAATTCTTTTTTTGCTTAATCTAAATCTAATAGTTTGTATCGCCATTTTCTTTTACTTCATTATTATGTGCCCTTATTTACATGCACGATCGAATTAGCTATTATAATTGATTAATTGAATTCACCTAATATGCACTGATAATGTCTCTACCGTCACCATCGTGAAGCAGTGAGAAGAAGCGCAGAGCCTCTGCCATAGAATGTTTTGCTTTTTCTTCTTATTTTGTTTAGGGTGTTTACAAATATTGTTCATTTTATAATTATTATTTTATTTTACGAGATGATTTTGATGTTTTTGTTTTTGTTGGGTTGAGATTGCTGTTAATCAATTACTTTTTTAGTAACTATGGCTATTGCTCGAGTGAAAATTGGACCCTGATTGGATAGACAGCTTATAGAACAAGCGCTTAACATGATAAATGCTTATGTATAAGCTTACATAAGCTATTGTTATAGCATCACGTAAAATTAAATTAAATTATTTTTGTATATGCTATAAGATTTTTCCGTAAGATATATTTGAGAACTTATAAAAATAAGCTGAAAAAAGCTTATGAAAAATGTCATAAGCTGTTTTTATAAGTTCTGTGAAACAGTCTCAAAAAACTTATATTAGTAGATAAGCTCAAATAAGTTAATCTAAATAGGCCCCCGGTCAATTTTCAGGATGTGAATCTACACCTTTCCTTTTAACAAATTGCTGGAAGAAGTGATAGCACAACACTAATGAATAGCACTGGAACACTTAAGTCTTCAAGTTCTGAGTTGGATCTTGATCGACCCAACATTGAGGATTACCTCCCTTCAGGAGCCGCCATTCAACAAGAGCCTTGTGGCAAGCTTCGCCTGTATGTCTTTTCTCTTCTATATTCTGTTTGTATTGCTATTTGGATGAAGAACATAAGTGGGAAATGAAGTAGTATTTTCCTCACTTTACCTTTTTGAAGTATGGAATTTGAGTTGTGACTTTGGAGTAAACACGGAATCAATCCCCGACTTTGGAATAAGTTGATAAACTTGGCAACCTAATTGATAGTAAGCTGTAAAATGTAGGGACTTAATTGATAGTAAGTGGTTAAATATAACGACCTACTTGACAATTTAATAGAGACAGAGACCTTTTTGAAATATTCAGGAAGTTAGGGACCTATTTGAGAGTGTCCTACAGAATCAGGGACTAATTTGATAGTCTACTTTGTGATTTTGATATTAATAGTTTTCTACTTTCTTCTGGATATTTATTTCAGGCATGACTTGCTCGATATTTCTCCTACTTTATCTGAGGCAGCTGGTGCTATTGTAGATGTAAGCTTTTGCCTCCATTTTTAATTCACTGTTCTACTGTTTTTGTGGTTTTTATGTATCAGCAATTATCTTTTAGAGAGCCAATTGTAATGACAATATTGTAGAGAGAACTTTATGTTAAACATAATGAATTCTCCATCCTTTAAAATTGTACACTTTTGCTATATCTCGGTCATTTTGTTTCATTCTCATGTTTTTTTAGGTTATTCATGATAATAAGCAAACTTAGACCCGTTTACTTTGTGAAAACATTTTCTACTTTTATTTCTTAAAATTTGTGTTAATTTTACTTTTTAACAAAGAGATACTTGATTCTTGAAGTGAACAATGAAAATGCCAAAAAATTGTTTATATTATTTTCAAAAATGCATAATCTCTAAGTGACATTTTATCTTCTATTTCAAGTCTCGGAACTTATTAACAAGATAAAATGAACACACGTTTTAGAAAATGAAAATAGAAAATGTTTTCACAAAGTAAACGAGACTTTATATTTTAAAATCACAATTTCAACAATATATGTGTCTGTGTGTATATATGTAAATGGAATCCAGTAGAGTTACTGTCTTGTTTTGTTATAAACTAAAGCCTCTTTTTCCGTCTTGGCTAAGCTTTGATGGTTACTCTTACTCACACATTCAGAACTTTTATGATGGACCAGGACTCGTTCACAAGATGTTTCAAGTCAAATCCTCCAGAACCATGGAATTGGAATATTTATTTGTTTCCTTTGTGGTGTTTCGGAGTTTTACTTCGATATTTGATAATATTCCCTACAAGGTTAGCTTATTCCTGACACTGTGCATCTTACTGCTACTATTTTGTTTGGCTTAGGCTATTACAGGGTCTGCTTAGCTGATTTCAGCTTATCTTATTAAGCATTAAGATTGACAGTATATTAGGAAAATATTACTTTTAGGATGTAATTTGGACTTTCACTTTTTGACTATCTAATTCACCTGTTGTATTTTGCCCTATTTTTCTTACTTTGCTGCTTTTCATGTTAATGAGTTCCTTTATTGTCATCTGTTCTGGCAAAATGATGCTCTCCTAATTGATCCTTCAGGGCTCTTGTGTTAACAATAGGATGGATTATATTTCTTTCCGCCTTCATTCCAGTGCACCTCCTATTGAAAGGACATGACAAGCTGAGGAGGAATATTGAGGTGCATATTCAACTTATTCTTTGATTCATTCCATTTTTTTTCCTCCCTATTTTATGTTTTTGATCAATAATTATTTAGTTGTCTCTTTTCTTACACACTACTACCGAAACTACTGCTAATGACCGTTCTAACAGCATAAAATATAAATGACCTCTTAGGATTTAATTGTTTTTATTCAACTTATATCTATCAGCTGATTATCTGATATGATACGCTAATATTGTTTTTTTTTTTACGCAACTAATATTGTTTCTTAAGAAAAAGGTGTATATACTTCAGGTTTATGACCATATTTTGGTATATCCTTGTGTACTTCTATTTACGTACTGTCACGACTCACAACTTTAAAGTTTTAGCTTCATTTGGTTTTAAGTATCTGTTATCCGGTTTCAATTCATTTTGCCTCACCTTCTTGGGGAAAATATAGCATTCACCATACATTTTGTTTTTATTTTACCACAAAAAATGAAGTATTTTCTCTTGCAATAAGAATATCAATATCCAATTAAAAGCCAGGTTAGTTGTGGAAAGAGAACATTATTTAATGGCTGCATTAAAAATCAAATGGTCAATTAGACTACAGAATAGTTGGTAGAATCTTGAATGATGAAAACCACCCGTGGAGGTGTTTTTTTATGTTGAAGTTCTATGAAACTAGATTTTGCCTAAAATTTGGTGGACATCATTTAAACTTGTCCTCTATGTAGTAATTTACTTGATTAATGGATGCTGTATGGAGTGTAGTACAAAATACAAGTTATTTTCATATTTCTTGTTAGTCGTGCATTGTATTGTGATATTCTATGAATGCTCTCTCTTTTTATCCCTTTGCTGGGTATTGATCTTTTTTTCATCAAATTAAATGTATTTGAAAACTCTTAATTTCTTTCAGAGGACTTTGGTAGAGATGATGTGCGGTTTCTTTGTTGCATCTTGGACTGGGGTTGTCAAGTACCATGGGCCAAGGCCTAGCAGGCGACCAAAACAGGTTTGTCCAACATGTATTAATGTTGTCATATTTTCCTTATTCAGCTAAGATAAATGTAATTATTCACAAATCACAAGTTAATCTTCCCCTTCATTTTCTTAACAGGTTTTTGTGGCCAACCACACTTCCATGATTGATTTCATTATCTTAGAACAGATGACCGCTTTTGCTGTTATTATGCAGAAGCATCCTGGATGGGTTGGTAAGCATATAGAGTACGATTTGAATACACAGAACATGTGTCTTCATCATGGATGAGAAGCTTTATGATCAGCATTTGTTGGTGTTATTGAAGTTAAAAGGTTTTAGATAAACATAGATAGGGATAAGTACTTCAATGATATGCTGTTAGGTGGTCTAAATGGATGATTTGAAAAATAGCTTCATGATGTTGGTTGTTGTCATAATTTAACTCCGCTAAACTTATTTATGATTTATTTAAATTATATCTATTTTGCAGGATTGTTGCAAAGCACCATTCTGGAGAGTGTAGGATGTATCTGGTTCAATCGATCAGAGGCTAAGGATCGAGAAATTGTGGCAAGAAAGTTAGTATAAGTAAAGATACTAGAAAATATATCTCTTTTTCAAAATTCCTCTTTACTTATATGATTCTGCATATTCTAGATTGAGGGACCATGTCCAGGGAACTGACAACAATCCTCTTCTCATATTTCCTGAGGGAACATGTGTAAATAATCACTATACAGTCATGTTCAAGAAGGTATGTGAATCATTTGCAATTGCAGTCGATGTAAAATGCAGCAGTTATGTTATCATGTTTATGGAATAGCTTTTTCTTTTTTGTTCTGTTATCATTTGCAATCATTTACATTTGCACACATTGATTTCTCTTATATTCCTATTCTTATTCTCTTTGCTGAATCCTTGTAACTTTTAATGGCGTTTAGGGTGCATTTGAACTTGGCTGCACAGTTTGCCCAATTGCAATCAAGTACAACAAAATTTTTGTCGATGCTTTTTGGAATAGTCGAAAGTAAGATATTTCTCATGTTAATTACTATTTATTTCCAGTGTTTTCATATATTGGCCATCACTATGGATGGTTTAAGGCAGTGCTATGCTATGACACTCTATGGAGGGTGTTTGGCTTTCCGAATTGACAACACTGATTACTTATTCCACGTACATTGTTTATTGATGTAATAGAGATTCTGCATTTCATGCATTTGCAGGCAATCTTTCACTACACATTTGTTACAGCTAATGACATCTTGGGCTGTTGTTTGTGATGTTTGGTACTTGGAGCCACAAAATCTGAAGCCAGGAGAGACACCCATTGAGTTTGCAGAAAGGTAAATAATCTTGATCCCTAATATATACAGAGGGTTATGTTTTCGTGTTGTCTAAGTGTTGAAATTGTGTCTATATTATTTTAATTATGCAGGGTTAGAGACATAATCTCAACTCGTGCTGGCCTTAAGATGGTTCCTTGGGATGGATATCTGAAATATTCTCGTCCTAGCCCAAAGCATAGAGAAAGAAAGTAAGTTCAAGTTCCTAATTTTTCTGAGTGTCCACTGTGCTGTCATATATTGCCTGCAACATAAATCTTATCATTGAGATAATAATTTTTATGTTGTTTTGGTTTCTTAAAATGTTTTGGGCTCTACTCAGTAGTATGGTGGCTAATATTATATGCACTTGAGCATTGTTTGCTGATGATTGCAGTATTTGATCACAGTTGTTTGCATGAATATAATTATTTGTTAGTTGTATTAAATGTGTTTAACTATGGGTTAACCCGATCAATCCGATATTCTAATTCAACACAAATGTTTGGTTCTATTTTTTTTATTTTATTTTTATAATTTGGGTCGAACTAAAATCAACTCAGGCATGAAGCCTGCCATTGAAAAATTAGATATTTTGTTCATCAGTTCATGTAGTTTAAGACTTTTATGTATTGAATTTAGAAATGTTTCACTTTAATTCATGTGCTTAATTTTAAAATTATAGATAGAATTTAGTCCATTACTGATTACTCTAAGTAATATAATTTTCATGAAATAGAATGTAAATTAATTAGATTAATATTTTGGAATTTTCAAAATATTAATGTCTTGTAACCCAAACCAACCCAACACATTCATCAATGGGTTGGGTTAATTCGAGTTTGACAGAAAACTGATTTTGACTCAATTCAAACCGGTGAATTTTGATTGGATTGGATAATGAGTTTGACCTAGACCGACTCAACCCTACAAGTGTACACCCTTAACTTGAACCTTTCTGTTTATGTCAAAATATAATGTTAGTGTTTAACAATATTCAATGTCCCTACATTACAAATAGGATTGGTTAAATACTATAGTAACATATTCAATAAATAAATGTTTATGCTGCAATATGCAACTAATGCTGTTTGTTAGAAATTTACATTCTACTGTCATGTGTTTGTTTTCTTAGTTAATTCTTATGTGTCGTGTTGAAATATTGGCTATAACTAATTTGTAGGCAACAGAACTTTGCTGAGTCGGTGCTGCGGCGCTTGGAAGAAAAATGACTTGCACCTTCTGTATAGTATTCTTATTTATGCCATTCTCCAACCCTCTTTTTTCTTTCTTTAAATCCTATGCCACATTTATATTCAGGTTCATTTTGCATACATCCAAAAAAAATTGCCGAATAAAATTCTGCAAGGATGGTCATTTTCTTGTACAAATAAACGAATAGTTATGTCAAAACTAAACTTAGGAGCTAGACTTTTCATGGATGATTAATTTTGATAGGGCTCTGGATCTGAACCTTCATTCAAACATATTGGCAGTAATTTGTTTTTTTTTGGTACATAAGTTAAGGCAGGAAAAGAAATTTGGAAGTAATCTGTTCCTTTTCCATATCTTTTTCGTGAATTATTTATTCCATTTCTATATCGCTTTTAGTCTTTCACCTATATTATACTACTGCATTAACGTAGTAATTGTTGTCGACCATTCAATTAAAAACAGAGTTGAAATTAAAAGACACTGTAAAAGACTCCCACCTAACATTTTAATATTTTTTTTCTTATTTCATTGTTCCAAATTTTCAATGGAAGATCCCATAACTAAAAAGAAAGATGCATGAACATTTTCCTTGTTCTTGAATCTTGAGAGAGCATTATGAAAGGGACATCTAGGTCTAGAATCCTCTTCAAAGATACATTGATAAAGTATACATTGAACATGGGCAAGAAATATACTAATGTAGTATCAAAAGTAAGTATATTTTTATCGTCTCCTCAAGGACTAGTGCTGTATATCAAATGCCGTTCAACAATTTAAATGATTTTAAGTAAAGTAATGTTTGAAAGTGATTAATTGCGAACTCTAAAATATAAATGCGGTAAAAGATGGTTAAGATAACAGAGAGATGAAATTGTTGGGATTAGATTTCATTAACTCATTCATACATATTTCTCCGATCGGTTATATAGATTCTAGCAATTTATCAATATTATCACACGTGACTCATCATTCGTTTTCGTCCCTAGATAAGGACGAGAGATCTATTGTACATATCAACCCCCGATTCCTCGGGTGATTAATCAAATACTATGGCATTAAAATCCGACACTTTGAGTGAATGTTAAACCTAAATCTATACCTAGAGTTTAGTATTTAACAAATGATTATCCTAATTCTAGATTCAAAAAGTATATTCCTACATTATTTCAAATCATAGATGAAAACATTGGAAGCAAGGATGACATCAATATTGACTAATAACCAAAATCATATATACCATGATCAAAAGAAATACATGTTAATAAAGTAAATTACATCTAATCCCAACAAAAGCGATATTAGTTGCCCATAGTCATGGTAACTTTACAAAGATGAAGAGCAAAGAGATGAACAAACGTCATAGGTGATTCCTCAACAATTGATGTGTATCTACCTTCAAATTTCTATTGAATCTGGTCTCTTGAGGTATCTCTATGTGTTTTCAGTGTAGGAAAATGATAAAATCCCTTTTGCTATGTTTTTGGGGCTATTTGTACCCATCATAAAAACATAAGCTCGCTTAAGAAGAACTTGCGAAACAAATTAATAAGCGACTTAATTATATATGTAATTTTACTATACTTTTAGGCACTTATCATATAGTTAATTGGATTTGAATTAACATGGGCCTCGAAAACTATGTTGTAAGAGAAATTTTTTTGCCACCTCCTAACATTCTTGTGCATTATTGGAATTTTTAAAATATCATGTTCAAGTTCTAGAATTTTAATTGTATTTTACACATTCAAGTTTTAGAATACGAATAGGTTGCTCAAGTTATAGTTTGCTCAAGTTTTAGAACTTTAGCAACCTATTTTGGATTTTAGAAAACTTTTGGTTTCTTAAGTTGTTTATGTTGTTTTGTATATTGTTGTTCCTTGTAATTCTCCAACAAATCAAAACCAAACATTGCACATAAAGTTGTAAATGCTCCTGTTGATATGAAGTCAAACATTGCAGCTAAAATTGTGGATCTTTATGTTGATGTGAAGGCAACTATAGCAGCAATCGCATCATTGAGATGATCCACAATTTTAGGTGCAAAGTCTACCTTCACATCAAAGAAAAAATCACGACGAGCATCAATATCTGAAACAATGTAAATAACTTTAAAAACCGGATTATTATTAAGTTCTAGAATTCAAAACAGATTGTTCTAAGTACTAGAATTTCAATAAGCTGCTCAATTTCTAGACCTTGAAATATAAAATTCTAAAATTTTATATATGCATTGGGATAGAACTCTAACGTGTAAAATACAGTTCGAGTTCTAAAACTCGAGCAGATAATTTTTGAAAATTCAGAGAGAGCGCAAGAAGGTTAGGGAGTGGCAAAAAAAAATTTGTTTTGCAACATAGGATACGAGGCCCATTTTAATTTAGGTCCAATAAGATATATTTTTCGACTTTTACTTTTCCCACCCTAAGGATTACTCGCGCGCCCTACAGAATGACAAAAATACCTTATGTGGCTTAAGTCACGGATGTATAAAAAAGGAGCAATAATTGAGTAATGTTCACCGCACGTCCGTGGCTTAAGTCACGGATTCGTCGGTGGTCAGTGACTTCTGTTTCAGTCAATGGCTGCCACGTGGCTAATTTTAATTGGCCACATGGACAGTCAAATTTCCTATAAATGGAAGGCATCACAATTTTTCATCACTCACACCTCTCTTTCTATTCCTCTGCTTCATTTTTTCTTTTTATAGTAATGTTAGTTTGTTTAATTTTTGCCATTTCGTGTGTAATTGGGCGCATAGTCGTTGTCGGTTAGTTATATTGCACCCTTCGGTGTGTTTATTCGCAATGGTTGGGTGCGATATGTTTATCGACGAGGGACTTTTTGTGTCATAATTATTCGGTACGCTATGACTAACTGAAGGATTAAATTATGATTACTTGAAAGATGGTAGTAGATCCAATGCTGCCAGTAGGTTTGAAGCCAACATTTGTAGGCATGCGTGGCTTTTGCGTACATGTTGAAAGTTTCGACTACTGACCTACAATTTCCACATCCGGCGACAAAATTTCAAAAGAGTAGGCCGTATAGTTTATTTAAAAACCTGTTGAGATTTTAGATGTAATATTTAAATCAATGTAATTTTTGTGTCTGATGTTTCAATAAAAAAATTATGGATACACCACGTTTTACCTTTTGTTACTGATTATGTTGTTTTTGAGCTTTCTGTCACTTAGTCATCCATTACCCAAGTCACAGAACACCCTGAGCAATTTTCATTGAATACATGATTCAAGTAATGTATATAGGGTGTGGGGTGTATGTGTCTTAAGCCATGGATGGCTCTGTGACAGGAAACTTAGAAACCTACAACAGAGCTAGTCCTTTTGGACTTGTTTTCGTCGCCGACATTTTTATTGGTATTAATGCGCTTAATTATCCAAACAAAATGCAGTCGATTGAATTTTTATCAACGTTAATACGCGTAATTATCCAAACATAATGAAAATTTAATAATTAAATAAACCAAAAGTGAACAAAATACTTTGTACAAGACATAAAATTATCCAAACTACAAAAAATTATTCGAACATTCAACAAGAAACATAAACCATAAATACAAAGAAAGGCTACTGCGCAGCCGGTCCACCACCCCTCCTCTGATAACTCTCCGCGTAATACGTGGACAATCATATAATTTTCTTCACCTCCGCCAACACATGCGAGGCCTCCGCTAAGTCCGCACCCACTAATAGTCTTGGCGATCTTGTCGTGAAACCAATCTTCATCCGGGAGCTGTTTATTGAACAACCTCAACTTTCTCCCATGGTTGATGGGGGTGAGCGGTAGACGATGCTGCAAGCAAAGAAAAAATATACAAATAAAATTAAGTTAATTACAATTACACAAACATAGAATCAAGTGATATAAATAAATTAAATAAAATAAATTAGATACTTATGTAGCCCTCGTACACATATCTGGCGATGTGGGATCCGTATGAGGACAACACATCCAGCTCCTTCGGCCCTCCAGGAAACTCGTCAGACACTCCATCTCCAAAATCACAATCACTCCAAAGTGGACCTTCCACATCCTTCTTCTTTCTCTTGGGAACGGTAGCCTTCCACACCCCCACCACCACCTCATCCTCAACAAACTCAGACTCACTGAGCTCCTTACCTTCATAATCCAGCTCCAGCTCAGATGACGCACCCTCAAGCTCAGGCACAACATGTAATGATGCAGCTCAACAGCAGCTGCCGCAGCGTCAGCCTCAGCATGTGATGCCTGTGCATGTGCCCGAGCCTCCTTTACCTGTTTGCGGGCCACCTTCCATTGTTGCCGAGCAGGACCCCCAGCCTCTTGCACGACCTTTGATTTTTCTCGCCGTACAGAAGCGGTCTGACTTTTGGGCCGCTTTGAAGGTTCAGGTAGTTGTTGATCCTTTCCTGTTAAAATCAGACAATCATCAAGGTTCAGAACAAACAAGAACAATACAAACCAAATTTATCATTCAAATATGTGACATATGCCACAGATGGCTTCAGTTACAGGAAAAAAAAACAAAAACGCAAACCGTAACAAGTTTTATCCTAATTTCACAGCCAAATCAACATAAATCAACAACAATAACAACACGAAATCAAATTTAATTCAAACAATAACAATATGCAAACTAAATCTGTACCCTAAGTCACAGATTCTAACAGTTAAGAACACCAAAATATTTCACGAAAAAGAACAAATAAACCGATTAAATGAAATAACCTTGTCATTTTCTTGGGGCCATTATGTTTGCGACTTGATTTCAAGTATATTGGTGAAGAAATGAGTGAATTTGGACTTGAAATGCGAATTTAGAGTTTTCGGATGGTTTGGAGTGTTTTTATCGTGTTTTAAACTGTCAGAAAGAGATGGAAGAAGGTGGGTTGCTATATATACGTTACAATCATCAATGACTTATGACACATATTGGGTTTAAGTGTCCGTGGCAGAAGTCACGGATGCATAGTTTGCAAGTAGGGTGCATATGGGTGGGGGGTGGGTGGGTGGGGTCAATTCTCATATGTGTAGAAATATTACAAATTTTTCACATCCATAGCTTAAGTTACGGACGCCATTCGTAACGTAAGGCTCGGACAGGAGCATTTATGTAATTTCGTAGGGCGCGTCCTAGAAACAGTAGGGTGGCAAAAATAACTTTATATTTTTGGCACATGCTCAATGCATGTTTTTATCAATTTATTTGAAGAGGATTCTAGACCTTTCTAGAAGATGTCCATTTCATAGAGATCTTTCAAGAACATGGAGAAGGTTCATGCATATTTCTCTTTTGTTATGGGATCTTCCATTGAGAATTTTGGAATAGTGAAGTAGAAAATAAAATAATATAATTTTTTTTTTTGACAAAATAATAATAATAATAATTGTATTTTTAAAGTTTATTTTCTATTTGATGCTTACATCATTATTATCATTATCCCTCAATTTATTCAATGAGAAATGTTGGATATGCCTTGAAATCTCAGTTACAAGAAGTCAGAAAACATGTTTTTTGGGAGCTTATGTCAGTCTACGCCCAGGCGTGGATACTGGCGCCCAGGCGTGCAGATCTGGGTTCAGTTCTGCCAGTTTATGCCCAGGCGTGGGAGGCTGCGCCCAAGCGTGGCGCGTGCAACAGCATGCTGATTTTGTGAAAAATTTGTTTCGGAGAATATCTGACTTTGATTCTGTTTTATTTTATAAGAGAGATTTGTTTCTATAAATAGGGAACTCTTTATTCATAGAAAATAAGGTTGAAAGCAATTAGGATTAGGGTTTGCCACACTAGAGTTTTAGAGAATTCATTCTTGGTATAATTCTAGGGGTTTGGGCGAATCATCCTTAGTTCACCTTGGGTAGCTAGGTCAAAATTGAGTCTCTTCATCACGGGAAGGGATTCGGGATTTGGGTAGAATTAAGATTAATTCTTGTAACCGAATTGAGAATTTCTTGTGTAAAGATTTTTATTTGATCATAGTGGAACGGAGAGCTGGTCTCTCCCCCAGACGTAGGTTCATTAACACCGAACTGGGTAAACAATATTATTGTGTTCTTCTCTTTTGTTTGGATTATTTACTTTCATCATCTCTATCAACTTTAATTTGGTTACTTGGTTAATTTGCTCCACACATCAAAATTCATTGGTGTGATTTTTCAACGAATTCACAACAAGAAAAAAGTCGAACTAAGATTTTTTAGGAGATTAATATAAACTTGGAAAACAATGTAAGATACAAGTTTAGATTATTGTTCCCAAAGTTATAGTCCAGTGATCCTAACAAATTCTCTCATTCTCTAACAAATTAATCATTAACATTTACTTATTAAGAAATAGTTTGAAGTATTGGTAGTAAATATATCGTGCAATAATGAGGAAAAAATGACACCAAACAAATGCGTATAATTTTGTTATGTCTCATTAGTAGAAGAAAGTAGATTAATGTTATAAACTTATTATTATTTCTTCTTTTCATTCTCTTATTATTATTATTATTATTATTATTATTATTATTATTATTATTATTATTATTATTATTATTATTATTATTATTATTTCTTCTTTTCATTCTCTTCTTTCGATGGCGCAAGAAGATCTTCCAACACCTTATTATCTAAATACTCAAACTCAATAACTTCCTTATCTTGTGTAGAAGAAGTGCTTGCAATGGCACAAGTAGATGATGATGACGACGACGACGATAAAGAAGAAAGATGAAAATAATATTCATCAGGAAAATTAAGAATGGCAAGAGCACCCCGCAAACGAATGGCAGCACAATCATAAGCTCTCGCAGCTTCCTCAGCTGTGTCAAATGTCCCTAACCATTGTCTACCGGAAGGTTTTGTTGGATCCCTAATCTCTGCCCCAAATTTTCCCCATGGCCTTTTTCTAACACCACGGTACTTAACTTCTTCATCTCCCTTCTTATTTGCCTCTTCCATTTTCCTTAATGACAATAATTTGGTTAGCTTCTTAATTTGCACTTATTTTTTGGTAACATTTGAAATGATTATGAATGACATGTATTATTTATATATAGGTAGCTCATGTCTTGATATTATTTGTCATGACTTTTTTGTTTTCAATAGATGGGTGCATATATTGACTTGATTCATTGATGTGTATAAATTTGATTCTTCTATTAGTGTTTAGGGCTTATACTGTATGATTTTGAATGAACTAGAATGAAATATGTGGACAGGAAACATAAATGTTTGGAACTAATTCAACATTTAGTGCTTTTCTAGTCTTTTACTGTTTATGTGCGTATAGTATGAGGTGATCAAACTTTAAGGCGCGTATCAATGATTAGATTTATAATTATTATTATTATTATTATTATTATTATTATTATTATTATTATTATTATTATGAGTCAGGATCCGTTGACACCTACAAGTTTGACACTAAATGTTACACCTCTCAATAATATTTTAACCGATATAAATTTTATAAAATTCACAGTTGTATTGAAAATTTATATCATATAGATCATTTATGTAAAGTTTCAGGAAAATCCAAAACCATTTGATATATTATTGAGGTACGTCAAAGTTAACGGTTTGCGTCTTTTTTTAAATGCCGTTGATCTTTATGTGTCTCAATAGCATATCAAATGATTTTGGATTTTCCTGAAACTTTACATAAATGATCTATATGATATAAACTATCAATCCAACGGTGGATTTTATAAAATTTATATCGGTTAAAACATTATTGAAAAGTGTAACATTTGGTGTCAAACTTGTTGGTGTCAACGGATCCTGACTCTATTATTATATTACTATTATTATAGTTAAATCTGGACCAAATTTTTGTACCAAAAAAAATTTGGACCAAATTCGAATATCAACAACAATAGAATTGTACTAGTGACTAGTATCTCACAAAGATAGTTCACACAAACGGCCAAGGCTACCGTAGGAGACTTTATTAGATCTTCTACCGTGAGAGACAAAAAAATTGATCTATATGTTTTTTTTTTATATAAAAGGATATATATATATATATAGAGTCAGGATCCGTTGACACCAACTAGTTTGACACCAAATGTTACACCTCTCAATAACGTTTTAACCGATATAAATTTTTTAAAATCCACCGTTGGATTGAAAGTTTATATCACATAGATCATTTATGTAAAGTTTTAGAAAAATTCAAAATCATTTGATATGTTATTGAGATACATCAAAGTTAACGGTTTGCGTCTTTTTTTAAATGTCGTTGATCTTTATGTGTCTCAATAGCATATCAAATGATTTTGGATTTTTCTAAAACTTTACATAAATGATCTATGTGATATAAACTTTCAATCCAACGGTGGATTTTAAAAAATTTATATCGGTTGAAACGTTATTGAGAGGTGTAACATTTGGTGTCAAACTAGTTGGTGTCAATGAATCCTGACTCCTATATATATATATATATATATATATATATATATATATATATATATATATATATATATAGGAGGGATCAAATTATACCGGTGTAATATTTGAGTAATGTTACACCGCTCAATAACGCTTTAACGAATACAAATTTTACAAAATCCACCGTTGGATTGAAAGTTTATATCTTATAGATCATCTATGTCGAGTTTTATAAAAATCTAAAATTGTTTGACATGTTTTTTAGACACATCAAGACGAACGGTTTATGCGTTTTTATTGAATACCGTTAAACTTGATGTGTCTCGAAAACATGTCAAACGATTTTAGATTTTTGTAAAACTCGACATAGATGATCTATATGATATAAACTTTCAATCCAACGGTAGATTTTGTAAAATTTGAATTCGTTAATGCGTTATTGAGCGGTGTAACATTACTCAAATGTTACACCGGTGTAATTTGATCCCTCCTCATATATATATATATATATATGAGGAGGGATCAAATTACACCGGTGTAACATTTGAGTAATGTTACACCGCTCAAAAACGCTTTAACGAATTCAAATTTTACAAAACTCACCGTTGGATTGAAAGTTTATATCGTATAGATCATTCATGCTAAGTTTTACAAAAATCTAAAATCGTTTGATATGTTATTGAGACACATAAAGATTAACGGTTTATGCGTTTTTATTGAATACCGTTAATCTTTATGTGTCTCAAAAACATGTCAAACGATTTTAGATTTTTGTAAAACTCAACATATATGATCTATACGATATAAACTTTCAATCCAACAGTGGATTTTGTAAAATTTGAATTCGTTAAAGCGTTATTGAGCGGTGTAACATTACTCAAATGTTACACCGGTGTAATTTGATCCCTCCCCATATATATATATATATATATATATATATATATATATATATATATGCTTTTGTCACATATATTTAAAAATTTAATTAATAATTTTGATAGTTCCATTATTTGAGGGATAAGATTGGAATTTTAGATTAATTAAAATATTCGTAGTATTAGTTTTTAGTTTAAAATATATGCTGACTAACCGGATTAACAAGTGGTCGACTGTGGAACAATGGTTAAAATGATCAGAAATTCTAAAGACTATTGATAATATTTTTTAAAAGTAAAAATTATGACTCTTTTCATTTTTTGGCTAACAAAAATTACATTATTAACGTCAATTCAATACGAGTTATATATTTATTATATGTTGTTTTAATTAAATAGGTGTCAATTAAGTCATTATTTTAATAAATAAAAAATGAAAATAACCATCAAATTACACTTTCAAACATATCGATAATATTTTGATGATTGGACTCCGAATGGAAAGACGGATTGTAATAACAGTCTCATAGCAATAATACTAATGGATAGACTGTTATTACAATCTGTTTATCTATTCAGAGTCTGATCATCAAAATTCTTTTAACCATTTGTTTGTCAGTCCAATTAGGTGATATTGAATGGTCGGATTGATTAAATTTGAAATCTCCGGTCAAAATCGGTAGTTTCAATCAAAGTTCATGACCCTTTCATTAAAACCAGTTTTCCGATGTGATAGTTATTACAATTTGTCTATCCATTCGGATTCCGATCATCAAAATTCTTTTTCTCATTCGTTTGTTAGTCCAAATATATGTGTTAAAAGTTTGGAAAATTTTAACATGGACCACTTCTTTAAATGGTTCATGGTAGAACAATATCTAATAAATATTTAAAATATGCTCGATATGTTTGAAAGTGTAATTTGATGGTTATTTTCATTTTTTATTTATTAAAATAATGACTTAATTGACACTTATTTAATTAAAACAACATATAATAAATATATAACTCGTATTTAATTGACGTTAATAATGTAATTTTTTTTAGACATAAAAATGAAAAGAGTCATAATTTTTACTTTTAAAAGATATTATCGACAATCTTTAAAATTTCTGATCATTTTTAACTATTGTTCCACAGTCGACCACTTATTAATCCTGTTAACCAGCATACATTTTAAACTAAAAACTAATACTGCAAGTATTTTAATTAATCTAAATTTCTAATCTTACCCCTCAAATAATGGAACTATCAAAATTATTAATTAAAATTTCAAATATATAGGTCAAAAGCATATATATATATATATCCCTTTATAACAAAATAAAACATATAGATCAATTTTTGTGTGTCTCGCATGGTAGGAGATCTAAGAAAGTCTCGTACGGTAGCCTTGGCCCACACAAACATAGTTCAGTTGATAGAAATATTACATGATAATATATGAAATTAGTGTTTGAACTTTATTACTTCTATTTTCTTTTGACAATAACTTTATTATTTTTATTTGTTCAACTCAAAAAGTGATATTTTCGTCACTACAGGTGAGTCCAACTCTTATATATATATATATATATATATATATATATATATATATATATATATATATATATATATGTATGAATATTAAGGGGGAAAAAACTTTTTTTTTGTCTAAAAAGAGTTATTCATTCATTCAAATTAAAAATACATAGATTAATACAAATTTAAGATTGCTAAAAACTAAAAAAGTTGAATTTACAAACAATTTTGCAGCACTTAGGTTAATAGCATACAATGGCATCATGAAAATGCCTACAAATATGACTAAATAAAAGTAACCAGAATAATCATACTCTCGGATCTGAAACGTTGACTTCCAAGTCTTCATCAGATCTGTAATGATTGAGGTAGATCTGTCAATTTGAATCAACAAAACATCGTACTAGAACGAAAAACCAACAAACGTCGCACAAGACGACGACAAACACAATGTTGCATGTAACACTCAAACTTATTATCTAGCTATTTCTAGTTTTATGAAATCCTTTTTCAAAATGCGTAACGGAAAATAAAGTTTGAAATTATAAAAACAAAGGTTTGAGTATTACATGCTTCAACGAAACATTACCAATTAACTTAATCGATAAGATAACATCTTATACAAAATCCTTTGATTAAAATACAACCTTAATGAACCAAAATGAGAAATAAAAGACTCTATGTATACATAAAAAGCTAAACCCTTTCCAGTGTCCTAATCAGAGCAGAGCATCACCGACAACTTGGTCTTAACCAACACCTGAGAACCTGGACCCCCAAAGGTCCAGCAAGTACACAAAACAGAGAGTTAGTAAAGAATCCCAAAATAAATGTAAGTATATCG
Organism: Trifolium repens; assembly: GCA_030408175.1. Lineage (NCBI taxonomy): Eukaryota > Viridiplantae > Streptophyta > Magnoliopsida > Fabales > Fabaceae > Trifolium > Trifolium repens. The sequence goes on along the minus strand of CP125842.1, from coordinate 48,817,895 downwards.
AATACTATACACTTAATAATAACATAATAACTCCTACTAACATTCGCATCATAAAGATGCGAGATTATACAATTAAGATACATTTATAATTCATAAATCAAGTATCAAGTAAATCATATAATCCATGTATCATCAAGTTACTCATAATTGACATACAAATAGTAATCACGTAACATTAACATTGAGTCACTTACAATTGATACGTAAATAGCAATTAATGCACACCAATAGTATCAACTACCAATTAGTTCACATAATGATTTCACCTTCATCTCCTAATGCAAACTAATGTCAAATATTCATGAAATGCTCCCTAGCATTTACTAATGCATGATGTACCTTATCAATTTGTTGGAAAACTTATTCCAACTATACTTTAACCACCTCGTTAAAGTATTACCATACCTTAGTCACCTTACCAAAGTATCTGCTCATCATACATATATGTATGCATGAATGTCAAATTACCAAACATATGGTTTAATCATCTCATCCTATAAAGGATATCACAATCAATGTGCTTCAATCACCTTTTACAAGCACATCTCTATTAATTACAAACTATGTACTTCAATCACCCTTTACAAGTACATCTACTCCATAACATTAATTAATCTATCACATACTTTAGTTACCTTACTGTTAGCCCATATTTTTACTAAGTAAAAACATGTTCTAAATTCATGAATAAAATAATTATGCTTAGTCATACAATTATTTTAATAATCATTAAATATGTTTGGTTTTCAGAACCATTGAATTTAATGATCAATCATGCATGAACGTACAATAAATGTTCTATCATTGAACATTTCAATAAAATGCGTATTCTTCTTCTTTCAGGATCCTTTCGATTTGGTCGAAGCTTCAGTAGGGTCGAAGTACCCAGCAGTGCAAGGTTAACTTATGGACTTAGCGAAATATTCAAAAGAAAGCATGGTTACTTCGATTTCGATGGAAACAACGGCTAACTCAGAAGATAAGAAAGGATTCAAATTCAAAATACGTGTCGAAGACACGCGTCCTCTCTGTAGTGTTTAGGCGTTATTAGCAGTTAGGAATTAGTGTCTATAAATAGCCTAGTTATGTGATCGAAAAAGGGGTCACAATCATTATACAAAATCCTCAGAAAAACTCTAAGTACCCATGTCAAAGCGAGAAACGAGTATTCGAAGGAAAATGTATGTAATGTGAACCACTTTATTCTGTAATCATTTACATTTGAATGCAATTTACAGTATCTTCATCTTTATCTCGTTTAATCCTTATTTCGACTCTGTTCTCCCATTCTGTTTATTCAATTGAATAAAAATTCTTTCTTGCATTTCAAGTTATTAAAACATAAAAAAAACAACACTTTATCAACATAAGAACAATAATGAATATCATTTACTTTGAAAATATAAACAAAAACACTATGTCCCGAGATTTACTAGTTGATCTCTCTTGTAATAATCAAACTAGTGTTGTTTACCAAATTTCACAGTAAACAAATTGGCACGCCCAGTGGGACTGTGTGCTTTACGTTTAAATTTCTTCAAAGTGTGTGTAGTTAATTTGTTCTGCATTTTGTGTATTGTTTCCAAAAGTTTGTGTGTAGTGTATGCTTTTGAGGAACAGGAAATTACTCCCTGAAATGGTTAGACCACCACCCATAAGTAACCCAAGACAAAACATGGAAAATCCAAACGGAAACAATAATAATAACGGTTCGAATGTATCAACCGCTTCGAGCGTTTCTGAGGCCATAATCTCTCCTGTAATCAGTGAGATTGTGCCCAACGCTAGTGGGGCGACAGTTTCCGCCCCAATATCTTCTGTGGTAAGTGCCACAATGACAATGCCAACGTCTACAGTGGTACCTTCGACCACTACAGAACCTATCTTGACTCTTTCCCATGCTATGGAGGGAAATTTCTCTCCAAATAGGACAAATGTTAATGGGGGTGGCACTAGTTCCTCTACTTTCTCATTACCCTTTTCCCAATATGTGGGTCAGGGCACAAGTAGGAACTACCCATATGGCATGCCTACCAGTAGAGCTGTAAAAATGGGCCGGGCTATCGGGCCGGCCCAGTAGCCCTATAGTTTTATACGGGCCGGGCCGGGCTGGGCTTCCCAAAAAATGTTATTGGGCCTTATTGGGCTGGGCTGTCGGGCCTATGGGCCATCATGGGCTGGGCCAGCGGGCTTTTGGGCCGGCCCAATAAAGAATTAAAAAAAAATTCTAAAAAAAAAATTTACCTAAAAATAAGGAATTTTAGTTAGTATAAAATCTTTAGATAAAGTAAGTAACAAAAGATGAGATTTGTTTTTTTTTTAAGGAAAAAGATGAGATTTTGTTAGTTAGGAGATAATTATTAAACCAAATTTGTTATGATTATCTTTATTTAAAAAAAAAAATAACAACTTAATCATTCATTATAAATAGAGAAGTATAAGAAGGAAATTATAAGTTTTATCTTATCTAAAGCACAAAGATATAGATTATAGTGCTACTATTCTCAACAAGGTATATGTCTTCTACTACTTTTCATCTAACTAGTTTCTTGCTCAATAATGGTATTTGTATGTCTATATGTCAATTTATATGTCTCGAATATTTTATAACTGTATGTTTTATTTTTAACTTTGTTTTAGTAGGTTTCTTAGAAGACATATTCAATATATACCGCAATATTGAAAATCTCGCAAGTATAATCAGCCAAATAATTGGCTTCAAACTTGGTTAACAAGGGAGAGAATCATTAGAGCTCTAGAGGTAAGGTAATGTATTAATACTTAGTGGTTCGGTTCATTCAGGGACGAACCCAAAAATTTTGAGAAGTGGGGGCAATATGTATATTATACTATAGTCTATAATATAAGTAAAAATTAGTCAATTTTTTAAAGAGGGGCACATGTTAGTGAACTCAATATAGAAAAATCATCTTAAGAGATGTGTATTTAATTTTTTAAAAGTCTTTTTTTTTTTCAATGTCAAATTTCTACTTTTGTGTTCTTAACACGTGAAAACCTTTTTTAAGGGTCATATGCTAACTAGTATCCTATTTGATACTTAAAAAACTTAAGAGACCTATCTGATGCTTAAAAAATTTAAAGGACCTATCTGATACTTATAAAATTTAAAGGATCTATTTGATACAAACGTAAAATTTAAGGATACCAAAAGAAGGAATTTTTGTATTAAAAAAAACATTATTTATATTTTCAAAAAGTAGATTACACATTCTAATCCTTTCATACTTTATTATAAGAGTTTTAAGTCTGTGTTGATTGCTTCGTTATGTGAACAGTATGAGCTACATAAAATTTGACCATCTTATCTTATATACATAATGTTATAATTATATGTCCAATGTAAATTGACCATGATTTATATATGTTTGATATAGTGATATTGTCATGTTCGGTTGAGTGTATTATAAGCCAACAAGATAGAAAGAAACAAACATGACACTTGATTTATATATGTTAGATATTGTCATCTTATATAGTTATATACCTCCTTAACATTTGATTGCCTCTTGTTTCTTTCTTGTGTATAACTTATAAGTACTTCTTGTGCTTATCTTTTATAATATAATTTAAATGCTCAATTTAATTTTAATGTGTTTGTACTTTGTAATGTAGTCATGGAAGATGTTGATCCAATTTTGCAAACTATTAATGAAGATGGTGATTTGGTAATGTCACAATCTCCTCCGGCTGCTAATACGAAAAATGTTATTGAGGGAGACACTGTTGAAAAAAATACTAATAACAAAAGGGTAAGGAGATCTAATGTTTGGAAACATTTTACAAAGATTGGTAAAGTTGATGGGGGGCAAAAATGTACATGTAATGGTTGTAGGGGTATGTTTTCATGTGGTGGAAGCACTTCTCACTTAAAGCGTCATATAAAGCTGTGTCATAAAATTCCAAACAGTGATGATGAGGAACTCATGTTGGATGATGAAGAAACATTATTGAAGAAGTGGCAATTTGATGATAAGGCTTACAGAGATTCACTTGCTAGAAGCATTATACGACATGATCTTCCATTTAGCTACGCCGAGTATGATGCAGTTTTGGCTACAAACAAGATATTGAATCCTGATTTTGTTCCCATTTGTAGAAACACTGCAAAAACCGATTGCATGCTTGTGTTTTCAAGTGAAAAGGAAAGGCTAAAGAGTGTGTTAGCATCCATTCCAGGTAGAGTTTGTCTAACTTCTGATGTATGGACAGCTGTAACAACACAAGGTTATATGACTGTCACTGCTCATTATGTTGATCAAGATTGGAAGTTAAATAGTAAATTGCTTTCATTTTGTCACTTGGATAATGCACATACAGGGGTCGAATTATCTGGAAAATTGTTTGGTGCTCTTAAGGATTGGGGAATAGATCGTAAAATATTTTCACTCACATTGGACAATGCCTCTTCAAATGATAACATGATAAAAAAATTGAAACAGAGGCTTAATTTGCAAGATGCGTTGTTATGTAAAGGTAAATATTTTCATGTCCGTTGTTGCGCCCACATCTTGAATCTCATTGTTCAAGATGGTTTGAAGGCGGCGGGTGATGCTTTGCATAAAATTCGAGAGAGTGTCAAATATGTGAAGGCCTCAGAGGGGAGATTGAGGGAGTTTAGAAAATGCATCCAAGAAGTGCATCTAGATAATGTAGAAGGTGGATTCTTAAGGTTGGATGTTTGCACTAGATGGAATGCCACATATATGATGCTTGAAAGTGCTATTAGGTATCGACCTGCATTCATTAGCTTGAGCGATAATGATAAGAACTACACGATTTGTCCAAGCACTGAGGAGTGGGAAAGAGCACAAACTATTTGTAATATCTTGGCTCCATTTTATAATATTACATGCTTAATTTCTGGGTCATCTTACACAACTTCAAACTTATACTTCATGCAAGTTGCATTTATAGAGATGGCTTTGAATAAAAATTTGAATAGTGAAGATGAAGTGATCAAAGATATGACCAAGAGGATGAAGGATAAGTTTGACAAGTATTGGAGTGAATATTCGGTTACTCTTTCACTTGGAAATGTTCTTGATCCAACATCAAAGTTAGAATTTTTGAAGTTTTGCTTTAAGAAACTTTACCCAAATAATTATGAAGACAAGATAAAAAAAGTGAAGGATGGTTTGCATGATCTCTTTGATGAATATAAAAAAGACATGGTTCCAACAAGCTCATCTTTAGATAGTTCATCAAGAAACACTCAATCTCACTCAGTTGGTCAATCATTGAAGAATACATCGTTTTTTAAGGTAAGATTTATAAATTGTTTCAAATTTTTATGAAAGTACTTATAGTTATTTCTATTGATGTAAGTCAAATAATAAAAGTTTAAATAATAGTGCATGTGCTAATTCTTTAATTAAAGTCTAAGTAGTAGTAAATGTGTCAAATAATTATTGTGTTGCTGTCATTAATATGTTAATATGGTCCCCTTAGAAAAGTTAAAATAAGGTAATATAAGTTAATTCCACTGTTATACTTATTTCTATTGTTGTTGTCAAATAATTGTTGTGTTTCCCTCTTAGTACTGCTTGCATTTATTTGTTTGCATGAATGGGGCTGATTATATTCTATTCAAGCTTAATTTAAATAGTTTTTGTTTGTCGAATTCTAGGAATACCGTCAAGAAATGATACAAAAAATGTCAAATGATGGTAAGTCTGAACTTGAAATATACTTGGATGAAAAATGTCTTCCGAATGATGATGTGGATATTCTTCAATATTGGAAGTTAAATAGTGTTCGATTTCCTCAACTTGCAATAATGGCGTGTGACATTTTAAGCATTCCAATCACAACAGTGGCTTCTGAATCTTCTTTTAGTATCGGAGGTCGTATCTTAAATAAGTATAGGAATTGCTTACTCCCAGAAACTGTGCAAGCTCTTATTTGTACACGTAATTGGTTGCATGATTTTAAAGAAATCGGACCTTCTGGTAAGTTTAATTAATAATCCTTTTGTTTTATTTGCAATTTGAATTTGCTTTTTAGTTGATGACTTATCAAATTATCGTGTATTATGAATTGCAGATATACCTGAAGTAGAGGAGATACAATTGTATGAAAAATCAAGTGGTCAAGATCAAGAAGAGACTTAGGCCGAGAAGTTACCTAATTTATAATTTACTTTTTTTTATAATTTATAATTTAATTTATGTATTTTGAATGATTATGTTAAAAGTTTAGTGTCTGATGTAAGCTTGAAATTTATTAACTTTGAGGATGCACTTTATGAATCATCATCCACAGATCTCTCGACTTTTGCGTGGATATTTTGAAGTATTTATTATTTCATGAAATCATGACACTCACTTTTTTATGGATATTAATTTTTGTGCGATGCATATGTAGTTTTATTGTCCATTGATTTTTTTTTTTATAAAAAATTTGTCAATATTTTATAAAAAAAAAATATTAAAAAATTTGTCGGGCCTGGGCCGGCCCATCGGCCCATACATATTGGGCTGGGCTAAGCGGGTCGGGCCTTGGGCCTTAATGGGCCGGGCCACTTGAGCCCAATAGATGTCTTGGCCCTATGGGCCCGGGCCGGGCCGGGCTGGCCCATTTGACAGCTCTACCTACCAGTATGATGCAGGGTTTGCAAACAAGTGCATCATTGTTCACAGAGTCAGCACCAGGCATATTTGTGCCTAATAATCAAATAGTTTCTGGTTCTGCTACTCGAAATGGTAATCCCTCATTAACCAACAATGCCTTGAATGCTCTAAGGCAACAAATGGATGAGAGTAATCATGACATGGTAAATATGTTAACACAACAAATTGGTACAGTATTTAATCCATTAATTCAAAATACAAACCAAAGTTATCAATTGTTGGCAAATCAAATAGGAAGAATTGCTGATTTCTTTGGGGCTCCTCAAGCCCATAATCAGCAAGTTCCCCAAATTCAGAATGTGGTGCCTTTGCAAATTGCACAAGCACCAAATAATGCCATTATGCCTGCCCCAAATAATGTTGTAAACCCCATAAACCAAGTCCAACAACCAGTGCCAGTGGTCGAGCCGCAGGTGCAAATTCAGGCACAGCAACAGGCTTTGCCCCAGGTCGAACAAAATCCTGGAATTGTGTTGGTAAATAGGAACCAAAATGCTGATGATGTAGTTAGAAATGTCCAGAATAATAATTTTGCTGGGCAAAATAACATAGCCAATTTGGTCGAAACTATCCTGGCACAAAATGGTTTAAACATAGGCATGCATAGGCCTCATTTTGTTTCTGCCTTATCAGAATATGTGCTTCAAACAGAATTACCAAGGGGCTGGAAAATCCCAAAATTTACCAAATTTGCTGGTGATACTAGTGAATCTACTGTTGAACACATAGCAAGATATTTAACTGAGGCAGGAGATCTAGCAAATAATGAGAATTTGAGAATGAAGTATTTTCCAAATTCTCTAACAAAAAATGCTTTTACATGGTTTACTACTCTCCCTCCACATTCAATTTTTAATTGGAATCAATTAGAGAGAGTCTTCCATGAGCAATTCTACATGGGACAGTCTAAGATAAGTCTCAAAGAATTAGCAAGCGTTAGGCGCAAAACTCCCGAGTCTATAGATGATTATTTGAATAGATTTCGTTTACTTAAGGCTAGGTGTTTTACTCAAGTGCCTGAACATGAATTGGTCGAAATGGCTGCTGGTGGCCTAGACTATTCGATCAGAAAGAAGTTAGATACTCAACATCTAAGGGACATGGCCCAATTGGCTGATAGGGTTCGACAGGTCGAACGCTTGAGAGCAGAAAAGGCTAGAAATTCAAAGTATCATAAAAAAGAAAAAGTTGCTTATGTAGAAACATATGATAGCGACCAAGAATATGATGTCTCTTATGAAGATGTTGAACAAGGGGAAATAGACCTAGCAGAATTAAAACCTGGTCCCCCTTACACTTGCAAGCTTTTAAAACCTTCAAATGGAAAAAACCCTGTTGAACCAAAAAACGATAAATATGTTTCAAAGACTTATACTTTTGATATAACAAAATGTGATGAAATCTTTGATTTGTTGGTTACTGATGGCCAAATAGTGGTTCCAAAAGGTGTTAAAATACCACCACTAGATATGAGAAAGAAAAGAGGTTATTGCAAGTATCATAATTTTCTTGGACATAGAACCTCACAATGCGTGCTTTTCAGGGACTTGGTTCAAAAGGCTTTGAACGAAGGAAGACTTAAATTTGGTGAAAAACCCAAAGCTGCAAAGGCAGACCCAGAATCTTCACAGAATGCTGATACCCTCTATGCTGAACCACAAGCTATTATGATGGTCGAAGCCATGGAGGTTACAGAGGTGCAAGTGGAAAAAATCCCTGAAGATGAGTACTTTGAAAAAATGAAAGTAGTATATCCTCGTGCTGAAGAGGATTTGATTGACTTTCTAAACAGATGCAAGTTAGAGAACAAAGGGGTGATGCTTTGTGCTCGTTGCAGTGCTGTTTGTGATAAGGAGTCTACTGCAGGCCTCATGAAGTTCCAACCAGTTGCAAATAGGCAGGGGGCAAACCTAAAACCGCCTCGTGGAAAAGGAAAGGGCATTCTAACTCGACCAAATAATATGGTCCAGACAGATCGAAAGCCCACTTTCCTTCCTTCTGGTTCGATTCCTATAGAACGCTGGATGCACCAAGGAACCATAAAGTTCAACAAGGGTGCAATGGAAGTTGGTGGCTCAAGTGGCACCAAACTGAGCTATTCAGAGGGTGTCAACAAATACTCTTATAGGAACAATTACAAGGGTAAACATCCAATGACAAGGACTCAATGGCGTAGATTCCAACGCCAAAAGAAATTGGCTGTAACTAATCTTCAAACAAGCCAATATAAAGAAGTGACTAGAAGGCCAGCAAAAGAAATTATCCTTCCTCCTATAGAAGAAAGCAAGATGGAGGATGATGATCTGCTGGACTATGAGCCATATTTTGATGTAATATGTGTGGTTTCCATATTACCATCAGAATATGATGTTCAATCAGAAGTAACTGAGCTCGAAACTGATTTCGACCAGTTAGAAATGGCTGATCCTAAGCCAATATGCTATTATGTCATGAACAATGGCTGTATCGAAGAGCAACAGGCTACATTCGAAAGGCCAGACTTAGGCATGAAAAACCACCTCAAACCACTCTTCATAAGGGCAAAAGTTGAAGGAGTTGGAATTAACAAGGTGCTGATAGATGGAGGAGCTGCTGTGAATCTAATGCCTCTATCCATGTTACCCAAGATTGGCAAATATGACTGTGATTTGTCAACCCATAACATTGTTTTGTCAAATTATGAAGGCAAAACAAGACATTCAAGGGGGGCAATTCAAGTGGATGTTGCTGTGGGCAGCATCGTTCGACCAACTCTATTCCTAGTGGCTGAATCCAAGGCAAACTTCAACTTACTGTTGGGGCGAGAGTGGATTCATGGAGTAGGAGTTGTTCCTTCGACCCTTCACCAGAAGTTGATGCTTTGGAGGGAGGATGGCTGCGTAGAAAATATAGAGGCTGATCAGAGTTTCTATATGTCAGAGGTTGATACCATAAATCAACAAACCTTTGACAAAAATTTGGCGAACATTGCGCCATGTTATGATAGAGAGAATGCTTTCACACCTTCAGATAATGTGATACATTCTGTTAAACTCCACCCAACCCAGGGCTTCATATGGGAAAGAGAGGAAATAGATGTTGTGTCCTCAGAAGATGGAGTTATACCACCATCTGGGTGGAATGTTTACGAAGATTATGATGACTGAGTCCAGCGCATGGGCCAGGATTACGGCTTATATGGCCGAAACTAAGTTAAATACGGCTCTAGAAGCTGAGGTTCATCAAAATATGGCTACAGAAGCCAAGGTCGAAAGTGATGGCATTTCTATGCCACAAGCACAAAGGCTCGACTGCATCTATGATGAAGAACCTTTAGGGTTCGAAAGAGATCTACTTAATGAAACTCCTAAGATGCAGGCTCAAGATCCTTTGGAGGAAATTGACATTGGAGATGGCTCAGTAAAAAGGCCAACTTACATTAATGTCAATATCAGTCCTGATTTAAAAGGAAAACTGGTACTACTTCTCAAGGAATTTAGTGATTGTTTTGCTTGGGATTATAATGAAATGCCTGGACTCAGTAGAGAAATGGTCGAACTTAAGCTACCAATCAAGGCAGGTAAAAAACCAGTGAAACAATCGCCAAGAAGGTTTGCACCAGAGATCATGTCCAAAATCAAAGAAGAGATCGAAAGGCTGCTGAAGAGTAAATTCATCAGAGCTGCCAGGTATGTAGAATGGTTAGCAAATATAGTTCCTGTCATTAAAAAGAATGGTACACTTAGGGTATGTATAGATTTTAGGGACTTAAATAATGCTACACCTAAAGATGAGTATGCCATGCCTATGGCAGAAATGTTAGTAGACTCAGCAGCAGGCTTCGAGTTTTTGAGCATGTTAGATGGTTACTCTGGTTATAACCAGATATTCATTGCTGAGGAAGATGTATCTAAAACAGCATTTAGATGCCCTGGTGCTTTAGGCACTTATGAATGGGTTGTTATGCCCTTTGGCTTAAAAAATGCTGGTGCCACTTATCAAAGGGCAATGAATTCCATGTTTCATGATTTTATAGATACATTCATGCAAGTTTACATTGATGATATCATCATCAAATCCTCTTCTGAAGATAGCCATTTGCTATATCTTAGACAATCTTTTGAAAGAATGAGGAAACATGGATTAAAAATGAATCCATTAAAATGTGCTTTTTGTGTGCATGCAGGAGATTTCCTTGGTTTTGTGGTGCATAAAAGAGGCATTGAAATAAACCAAAACAAGACAAAGGCTATCTTAGAGACCAAGCCTCCTTCGACCAAAAAACAACTTCAATCTCTGTTGGGAAAAATCAACTTCTTGAGAAGATTCATTTCGAACCTAAGTGGAAAGGCTCAAGCTTTCTCACCACTACTTTGACTCAAGAAAGATGATCCATTCAAATGGAACGAAGAGCATCAAAAGGCTTTTGATGACATCAAAGAATACTTAATAAAGCCTCCAGTTCTAATGCCTCATAGTAGGAATAAAACTATGAAGTTGTATATTGCTACGTCTGATAAGACGATAGGAAGCATGTTAGCTCAAGAGGATGATAATGACATAGAAAATGCAGTTTATTACCTTAGTAGAGTTTTAAATGATGCAGAAACTAGATATACTGCCATAGAAAAACTTTGTCTTTGTTTGTATTTCTCTTGTACAAAACTTAAGCATTATATAAAGCCTGTTGATGTTTATGTCTATTCTCACTTTGATGTTATTAAACATATGTTAACTAAACCTATATTACATAGTAGAATTGGGAAATGGGCATTAGCATTAACTGAATATTCACTGACTTATAAACCTTTAAAGGCTGTCAAAGGCCAAATTGTGGCTGATTTTATAGTAGATCATTCTTTGGTCGAAATGCCACAGGATTATGTGGATATTCAACCATGGATTCTTTATTTTGATGGGTCCAAACATAAATATGGAACAGGAATTGGAATATTGATCATATCTCCGACTCAAGTTCCAACCAAGTTCAAGTACAAAATAAATGGACTTTGCTCTAATAATGAAACTGAGTATGAAGCCTTAATTACAGGGTTAGAAATACTAAAAGACTTGGGGGCAAAGAACATTAAAATAAGAGGTGATTCTGAATTAGTATTGAAACAATTAACACAAGAATATAAATGTGTGAAAGAACATTTAGCAAAATATTTTTCTATAGCTAGTTCTTTGTTAGATTGTTTCGATCATGTAGACATTGAACATGTACCTCGATTAGAAAATCAAGAAGCAAATGACTTAGCTCAAATTGCTTCAGGATATAAAATGTCAAAAGAAAAGTTGACACAATTAATCGAAATAAAAGAAAAAATGGTTTTACAAGAACCAATATCTGCACAATTGTCAATGCCAAAACTTGTGGGGGCAGATATTATACCACAAATAAATGGTGAAATGGGAAATCCCCTAGAAAATTTTCAAATTTTTGCCATTGACAACTTGTCAGATAATGATTGGAGAAAGCCTATAGTAGATTACCTTAAGAATCCAACAGGACATGTGGATCGAAAGGTAAAATATAGGGCTTTAAGCTATATAATTTTTGAGAATGATCTTTTCAAGAAGACTTCTGAAGGAATTTTGTTAAAATGCCTTAATGAAGCAGAAGCATATATAGCAATCTCTGATGTTCATAGTGGTACCTGTGGTTCTCATCAAGCAGGACATAAAATGAAACGGCGCTTGTTTCGACAAGGTTTGTATTGGCCCTCTATGTTGAAAGATTGTATAGAATTTGCTAAGGGTTGTCAAGAATGCCAAAGGCATTCAGGCATCCAGGATGTGCCTGCAAGTGAACTGCACTCGATAGTAAAACCATGGCCCTTTAGGGGTTGGGCTCTAGACCTTATTGGTGAAATTAAACCTGTTTCATCTAAAAATCAACGTTATATCTTAGTTGGAATAGATTATTTCACAAAATGGATAGAGGCAATTCCTTTACCAAATGTTGATCAAGAGGCAGTAATTAATTTCATACAAAATTAAATAATCTACAGGTTTGGAATTCCTGAAACAATTACTACTGATCAAGGTTCAGTTTTTACTGGACGAAAGATGCAGGAATTTGCCCAAGGAGTTGGCTTTAGACTATTAACTTCAACACCATATTATACACAAGCAAATGGTCAAGTCGAAGCAGCCAATAAAATTATTATAAATTTGATAAAGAAACACATAGCCCAGAAGTCAAGGAATTGACATAAAACCTTAGACCAAGTGTTATGGGCTTGCAGAAATTCTCCTAAGGAGTCAACTAACACTACTCCATTTCGACTAACTTATGGTCACGATGCAGTATTACCAGTCGAAATACATTTGCAATCAGCAAGAGTGCAAAGACAAATGGAAATACCTCTAGACCATTATTACCAAATGATGTCAGATGAGTTAGTTGATTTAGATGAAGAAAGGCTTTGTGCTCTAGAAGTTTTAACAAAACAAAAAGAAAGAGTTGCTAAAGCATATAACAAAAAGGTTAAGTCAAAGTCTTTTAACATAGGGGAATTAGTTTGGAAAGTTATTTTGCCTATGGATAAAAAAGATAGAATCTTAGGCAAATGGTCTCCAAATTGGGAAGGACCATTCAAAATTGTTCAAGTTTATTCTAATGGCGCATTTGAAATTGAGGAATTAACTCCTGAAAAGCGTACTTTGGGTATTAATGGAAAGTATTTGAAAAAATATAAACCTACTTTACTCGAAGTAAAAATAAGCGCAGAGTAACACTTAAACATATGAAACAAAATGGTAAATTGTAAATTGCCATAAAAACATGGACTTTGTTCAGAAATTACAAGATCCAACAAATAAGAAAATAAGGGAACTATAAGCCCTTGGTACAATCAGCATAAATTCTCTTGAGAGTAGCCAGCTCTTTCTCAACCACAAGGTTCGAACTCTCCAAGGATTTAATCTCTTCACCAACAACCTCTGCTGAGCCAAAAGCCTGAAGCCCTTCTCTGCCATGTGCATCAATTTGCTCTTGGGTCGAAGCTTTGGCTTCTTTCTCAATTCGACCTCTCTTGGCTTCCTCCTCAATGATCTTGCGCCTGTAATTGACAATTTGCTCCTCAAAGAGTTTGATTTGATCTTTGTAATGGGCAATATTGTCATCACATTCTTTCAGCTCTGCATTTCCCTCGATTAGTTGAGAAGACAATTGCTCCACTTCAGCTTGAGCCTTCTGAGCCTTCTCAAAGAACATGGCTTGAGCCTGTTGTTGGGTAGCAAGTCTTGTATTATTGTCAAGCCTCTTCTGCACTGCCTTCGCATATTGATCCACAATCGAACTAAGTTGGATAACTTTGCCAAGGGTTTCCTCATCAGTCCTGGGGTTATGCAATTTCTTCAAGAAAGCCAAGTGGCTATAAGCACATGCTGGGTTTTCTTCGATCTGCTTTAATACATCCCTGTGGACAAAGGTGGTGGTGAGCTTCAGCAGCAGAGAGTCCTGACGCACCATTGAGTCGATTTCAGAATTTGAAGGCGCAGAGTCAATAGTTGTGTGCTCACTCGAAGTGGCGCCTTGATGTTGTCTCTTGGAGAGCAGAAGTTTAAGGGTGCCAGCAGGATCAGACTTCTGCATATTGGTGAATTCCTCTTCCTGCACTCCAAGACTTGCAGAAAGCCTGGAGGTCGAAGAGACGGAAATAATCCCTGAACCACCAACTTCAGCTTCAGGCATACTGTCAGAATCATGGGTCGAGCTAGCTTGGCCTGAGTGTGTGGAAATGCTGGGCATTGAATACTTGATGCTTGAGGTGTTGGGCTGAACTTGGGTAACATCCTTTTCTACATTGGTTCCTGAGCCCCCTCCTACTTGTCCTTCTTCGAATGACCCTGGCTCGACCTTATCATTCAAGGAACCCTGATTATCATCATTTCCCTTGTTCTTTGTTGGCACCTCCTCAAGGATTGGTTGTTTATCTTCTTTAACAGGACTTTCCTTCGACTGATCCTGCAAACACAAAAGAAAAATTAGTAAAGATCAAATGTAACTATGAAAAATCTAAGGTTGAGAGTAGAATGAATTATACCTCTCTTTCTTCGACCTCAGGGTTAGTTTGAGGATTACCACCCTTCTCAGCATTGGGGGCATTGTTGCCTGGTTGTGCATTATCTTTCTTTCCCCCATCAGTAATTGGTTCATCATTGACCAAGGTCTCTGAATGAGGTGCAGGATTACCTTGTGGTCCGTCAACCTTTTCTTTTGCTGTCTTCGTAGGTTGGTCTTGTTCGACCACATTTTTCTCTGAAGCATTTGTCTGAGGGGTTGGATCTCCACCGCTTTCACTTGAGTTGCGGATTTTTAATGCCCTATGCACTTTAGGCTTCTTGATTGCTAGCTTGACCTTCATAGCAATTTCTGCTTTTTTCTCTTCGTGCTTTTTCTTCTTTTTCCTCTCACCCCCTTGATCCTTTGTTGGGGTATGTTGAGTTTTGGGTTCTTCAACCTTCTTTTTCTTCCTGGCTTTAGCAACCTCTTCTCCTTCAACCTCTCGTGCAGAGGGTCCCCCTTCGCTAGGTTGTGAGGTCGAAGTTAAAGGTTGTTTCCTCTTCCTAACAAAAGGGATTTCTTGCTCTTCTTCATCCTAAAAAAAAAAAAATTAAAAGCAAATAATGTCAGAATTTGTCCAAAATGTATTATTTTGACAAAAGTTAAAGTACTTGGCGTAAAAAGTTTGATCCTTACCTCTGCATCTAACACAATATTGTCTTTGGTTTTCTTTGAGCTAGCAGATACCGTCTCAGTGCTGCTCTTACCTTTACCACTCTGAAAACACAAATGACCAAAGTTTAAAATATATATTCAAAGGGAAAGGAGAAAGCAAAATTTTAAGGCTAAGTTACCTTTGCTTTAGAGGTTTCGACCTCTGTTTTAATTTTCACCCCAGTGGGTTTCTTTACTTCAGTCGAAGTCTTTGATGACCCATCATCTTTCTTTATGCCTTTGCCTGAAATAAACCGTGTTAGTAAATATAAAAGATTTGAAATGATAAATCATGTGAGAATAGATAAAACATAAGAGATCAAGTTTTTACCTCGACCTGAGACACTGGTCTTCTTTCCAAGAGGTGGCACTATGAAGCCACTCTCCACCATCCCTAACAATTGCTCTGCATTGCCGATCGAATGCTTGGTGTTATGGTCACTCCTCCATTTGCTGAAGCCATCAGTACAGTAGAAGGAAGGCTTGTACTCGAAGGGTTTGAAGTTAAACTCATAGGTCTCCAGCATCCTCATGTACTTCCTGAAGGTTTTCTCAGTTATACCAGTGCCTAACACCATTTTGTCGAGGCTTTCAAAGAGGCTCTTTGGCCGGATTTGAGACATACCAAACTGTCTAGCCACACAATTGGGCAGGTATCCAACTAGCCCATATTGGTTCGCGTTCGACCCAATTCTACAAGAGAGCACAGTTTGCTCTAAATAAGTCCTCCAAACCTCATTAACTTCGTCTTCATTATCTGGGTTGAACGCAGGGAAATCTTCAACAAATCACGCTGCCCCATATTTGCGCTCAACAAACCACGCTGCCCCATCTTCATATGCTTCATGAAGAGTTTCCTTGTATCTTGATCCAGGGATCTAGGGGCCAACCTAACCAATCTCTGCCCTTCGATCTCCCTGTCATCTACTTCTTGTTGATAGTCAGAAGGCACTATCAATCTCAGTTCCGTCTCGAAAGTGGCGTTTAGCCAAAGCTGTAACAGCCACATGGGTCCAGCTATTGAAACCTTCGATCCATCCTTCGAGGCCTTGATAGAGTCACTGACATTTCCCATGGCTTCATACAAGCATGCCAATAACAAGCGCCCTAAGCTGAAGAGCCTCCCTTCATTAATCTGTTGTGCTATGGGGATGTACATGCGCGCTACTTGAAGAGACTTCGAGCAGAATACAAAGTGGGATAGCCACAATGTTAAAAAGGCCACATGCTCCTCATGTGACACTTCCTCTCCCGCTTTTCCCATGTTCTCTGCTATATACTTAGAAAACGTGGCTTCCTTAAAATTGACTTCGATCTTATCGTCAGTCTTGGTTGGGTCGAAATGATCACCAATAGGCCTAAGGCCTGTGATAGCAGCTATATCTAAGAGGGTGGGAGTCAACATGCCACACTTAAACTGAAAGGTGTTTGTGGACTTTTCATAAAAATGAAGGGTTGCTACAAGGAGTTCTGGTTTGTACTTAGGACCAGTTCGACTAAACTGGATAAGTTCATAAATCCCATAACTTTTCCAGGAATCCTTAAAGTCTTTTTCGACCCTATCTAACCAGGGAATATAGTCCTTATGCGCAGTATAGGGGGCAGCTCTAAAAATCTTAAGGGCATTATTCAAATACCCAAAATTATAGGGACTAGAGTCGAAGATCCTAGGGCCACAAGTGACATGCAAAGGGAAAAGATCATTTACCTCCTTTGCTAGAACTTCAGATCGTGTTGGATAAGGTCCACAAAAGGCATGATCTTCCTTCTTTATGGAGAATGGAATCATGAGTTGGGTATTCCAGATCTTCCTTTCCGCCTCAGTTTCAGAAGGCTCTGGAACCACTTCCTCTCCATCTTCAAGGATGCGAAGACCCTTCCATTTACCAGCAGTTGGTATTTCGAAATTCAGGTTGGAAGCCATTGATGAACAGTATACCAAAGGTTGAAGAGCGAAAAGGGTTTTTGAGGAGATTTGAAGAAACTGAGTTGTTGTAGTTGAAACAAGGATGAATCGATGCGGAATTTAAAGTTAAATTACTTGTACGGTTTAGAATTACAAATGCGTTGAGAATCAAAGCTTGATTTACAGAAAGGAAGAAGATGAACAGTGTTGTTCGTAGAAAGCTCTGAACTTGAGAAGTTGGTAAAAAGTGTTCCCTTGTTCTTTTGTTTCTATTTATAGGGAAACGTGTTTGTCTCCAGAAAATAAATCAAAAAGAAATTCAAATAATTTCTTTTCAACTTCTACGTGTGCCACGTCTCCCACTATGCTAAAAACCAGGAGCAATGATGGATTGTGGGTATCAAGGTGATAGTTATTTTCTGAACATGACATAAGCGCCGTCATTGGTAATAGTGTCAAGCACGTGGTTGTAAAATGTCTTTTCCTTTCTCGTTCGACCACTCGATCGAAACAGGCATTTGGGGGCAATTTGTTAGCCCATATTTTTACTAAGTAAAAACATGTTCTAAATTCATGAATAAAATAATTATGCTTAGTCATACAATTATTTTAATAATCATTAAATATGTTTGGTTTTCAGAACCATTGAATTTAATGATCAATCATGCATGAACGTACAATAAATGTTCTATCATTGAACATTTCAATAAAATGCGTATTCTTCTTCTTTCAGGATCCTTTCGATTTGGTCGAAGCTTCAGTAGGGTCGAAGTACCCAGCAGTGCAAGGTTAACTTATGGACTTAGCGAAATATTCAAAAGAAAGCATGGTTACTTCGATTTCGATGGAAACAACGGCTAACTCAGAAGATAAGAAATGATTCAAATTCAAAATACGTGTCGAAGACACGCGTCCTCTCTGTAGTGTTTAGGCGTTATTAGCAGTTAGGAATTAGTGTCTATAAATAGCCTAGTTATGTGATCGAAAAAGGGGTCACAATCATTATACAAAATCCTCAGAAAAACTCTAAGTACCCATGTCAAAGCGAGAAACGAGTATTCAAAGGAAAATGTATGTAATGTGAACCACTTTATTCTGTAATCATTTACATTTGAATGCAATTTACAGTATCTTCATCTTTATCTCGTTTAATCCTTATTTCGACTCTGTTCTCCCATTCTGTTTATTCAATTGAATAAACATTCTTTCTTGCATTTCAAGTTATTAAAACATAAAAAAAACAACACTTTATCAACATAAGAACAATAATGAATATCATTTACTTTGAAAATATAAACAAAAGCACTATGTCCCGAGATTTACTAGTTGATCTCTCTTGTAATAATCAAACTAGCGTTGTTTACCAAATTTCACAGTAAACACTTACTAAAGTATCTACTCATCATAAAAGGATAACACAATCCACATATACATATTTCAACAACATTGCTATAAATATATATATCATCTATTAATTAAATCACATTAATTAATCTTCTCAAGTTATTACACATATACGAGAATATCATTATCATATAATTCATTATCATAATCCACCCACATATAGGATATCATGAATCATAACATCAACTCAACATACATAATCATCATACAATTTCATAATAATCATCATTTAACCAACATGTATGATATCATAACTCAATTCATCATCCACGACTCAATTTAAAGTCATATATAGCATATAATCATCATAGGATCATAATACAATCATGGTATAAGCATAAACATCATATTTTTCAAGGAAAGTTAAGTTTCAGGGTTGTTAAACTCGCCGGGCGAGTTCAGAGCGAGTTAAGGCAGTGAGTAGCAGGGGAACTCGCCATGTACTCGCTACCAACTCGCTGGGGCGATCTTGACAGGTCTGTTTTACTAAATCGGCCATAACTCGGGCTACGTTTATCCAAATGCGATGGATGAACATGCGTTGGGAAGCTAAGAAATAGACCTACAACTTTCATGTTTAACACAAATTCCAATTAGAAGTCCAAAGGGGTCAAAAAGGACCATCTTTCTTCAGATTTTCTAAAAGACGGTTTTTCTTACACAATTCCTTGATTTTCCAAAATACAAGTTGAAACTCATTAACTCAAAGGTTCTTAAATCATTATCCAATGCATAGAAACACATAAAGGAAGCAACTTTAATCATGTATAATCATACTAAGCATAGAAGTACAACTCATAACATCATCAAACATCATTTTATCCATCAAAGTTATCATTTTTATCAATTTTTAATGAAAACTCATAAACTACAAACATCTAACAAATTCCCACAATTAAGCCCCAAAGTTTGTAATTTCTTTCATCTAATCATATAAGCAATCTATATATAACATGAGAAATCATTCATTTTCAAGAATCAAACCCAACCCAAAGAGAAAAGAGTGAGGAAAGATTGGGATGGAGAGAAATAGATTTTCTCCTCTTTCCTTAATCACCCTAGAATTCAAATACTACTCTCATACCTTGTAGAATTTGATTCCTTTAGTCCTTCTTACTCCTCTAGCTCTCCCTCTTGTTCTCTTCTTCTTCAAGAAAATGGGTCTCTAGCTCTCTTCTCTTTCTTCCTCCTTTTCTCTTCTCAAAATATGATTTCTATTCTTTCTTTCTTATCAACTTAACCTAGTTATAGTTAAAAGTCTCTAATATCCTTCTTGCCTCTTATTCTCTATTGGGCTTAGCCCATTCACACTTTAAGTCCAAATACTTACTATTCTTTTTTTTTTGATAGAAAAGAGGGCTGATGCCCAAAGGAAAGAAACACTACAAAGCTATAAATCTAGGGGAAGAGTTCCCTGTAAGATCATAATGATACATGTCCCTAACATGAGGTGGACACAAATCAAAGAACACAACATCATAATCCATCGAGCAACCAAGATTAGCTAAAGCATCCGCACACTTATTTGCTTCTCGATAGGTATGCGAAATTTCTACTACCCAATCCCTCTCCAACATATGCCAAATCTGTTTCAAAAGAGAACTTCCAGCACTACTCAAAGAGCTACGCTTCGTCAAAACACGAACTACCGCTTCCGAGTCTATATGTAACTCCACCATCCTAAACCCCAACCGATAAGCATATCTTAAACCTTCATACACTCCCCATAATTCTGCCACAAAAGCACTACAAATACCAACACACTTCGCAAAACCACCTAACCATTCTCCATGGCTTCCCCGAATCAGCCCTCCACAACCCGCCACTACATGCTCTTTGTAAGCTCCATCTGTGTTAACTCTTACAAACAAGTCTTTAGGCGGCTTCCAACCAATTAAAGATAATACCTTACTTTTCATTGTTGCAATATCATTCGAGGATGTTGCACCCATATAATCATCAACAAGTGTCAGAATGTGTTGTGATGGGTACACCGGACGCACGAACTCAGCATCAAACAGCTCCTTGTTCCTCCAATTCCACAAGCAATGGCAACTTATCGCCCAAATATCACACCAGTTGCCGCTACCCTTCCAATGCATATCATTGCTTAGATTAAAGTTGACCCATTCTTGAAAATTTGCATTATAGAAATGAAAGGTTTGGCTTGTTGGTAATAAGTATCTCCACACCTCTCGAGCTTTTGGACAGTCCCTCATAACATGGAGAATAGATTCCTCAATATCACTACAAAAATTACACATTGCATGACATAACCTCATCTTACTCTTCAAGGCATTAGTTAGCAATCTACCATGAAGCATTAACCACAAGAAAGATCTCACTCTCTCTGGAGCATTCACACTCCAAATTTTCCTCCATTTTGAATCTTCATTCCCACTACTAAAATCACTCAATTTTCTATACATAGCTGAAACTGAAAATTGCATTCCATTACCACCAGCAAGCACTCTATCATCATTGCCAAACTCCTCATTTGGTGGAAGCACTGCAGCTATTTGTTTAGTCAACGTGACAGGGAGCCAATCCTTCATCATATTCCAATTCCACTTTCCTTCGATGTCCACCAGTTCATATAGCTTCATGCCAATTAAATGTTGAGGAATATCCACCATTTGCTCTAACACTATCCCTTCACCAATCCACGCATCACTCCAAGCATCAATATTCTTCCCATCCCCCATTATCCAGTAGCTATACAAATTAATAGCAGGAGTTAACGCATTCAGAGCTTTCCAAAGACTCGAATCAGTGCTTTTACAAGTGACAATATTCATATCAGTTTCCCTATTATATTTGCCACGTAAAACACGACACCACATATCGGAACTCCCTGTCTGAAGCTTCCAGCTGAGCTTGCTCAAGCAGGCCTTATTCATGACATCTAGCTTACGCATTCCTAATCCACCCATCATCTTCGGGACAACAACTTTATCCCACGCCACTGCATGGAACTTCTTCTTATGAACAGTATCTCCCCAAATGAAATTCCGCTGCATCCTTTGAATTTCTTCTAAACAAGACATAGGAATAATCGAGGACATCATAGGGCAGGTAGGTATCGCTTCAACAACACTCTTCGCCAAAGTAACCCTCCCAGCAAAAGATAATTGATTCGCTTTCCACGCGGACAGCTTCGTATTCACTTGATCAAGTAAGTATTGAAAATCTGCTTTTTTGAGTGCTCTTCCATGTAGAGGCACCCCCAAATATTTTCCAAAATTACTTGATTCCCTATAGCCAGTAATGTGCAGCAACTTGTTCTTCACACTCCTAGCAGTGTTCCTCGAAAAAAGCACACTAGTTTTCTCATGACTCACCTCTTGTCCAGACATATTACAGAAGGTACTAAGCGAATCCACCACACTCTTCATTTGGTCTTCACTCGCTTCGCCACATAGGAGGAGATAATCCGCGAACATTAGATGAGAAATCACTGGACCATGACGACCAGCTTTGATTCCTTTCCACTTCCCTTCCTCAACTGCTTGTAAAATTATGTGCGACAGTTTATCCATGCAAAGAACAAACAAATAAGGAGATATTGGATCACCTTGTCGAATGCCCCGCCGCGGACGAAAAAATTCTGAACGAGTACCATTCCATTTAACATTTGTCGTAACACTTGTAACCGAGTGCATGATCACATTTATTAAAGTTTCCGGGAACTTGATCTCTGATAGCACTCTCCAAATGAACTCCCAACTTATTTTATCATATGCCTTTGACAAGTCTACCTTAATAGCAAAAGCACCTTTCCTGCCTTTCATCGAATGCATCGTGTGAGCCATCTCTTTAGCAACTACTATATTCTCATGTATATTCCTTCCCGGCACGAAACCAGTTTGATACGGAGAGATCAGGGATGCAATACACTCCTTGAGCCTCTCTACAATGACCTTACTCACAATTTTGTAATTTGTATTACACAAAGATATGGGCCTGAATTGAGACACATGCTCCGGTTTATCAACCTTAGGAATAAGACAAATATCGGTCTGATTCACATCTGCTATTACACTAGGATTCTGCCACACATTCTCAACAAACTTGTAGACTGTATCTCCAACAATGTCCCAAGATTTTTGATAAAAACCAGCTGGGAAACCATCCGGACCCGGAGCTTTCCAAGGTTGCATACTGAACACGGCATTCTTTACTTCATCTGCACTGATAGGGGCAGCCAGATTGTTCAGCAACATCACATCCAACACCGGATACGATACAGAAGTAGTAATCCAGGGTCTGCTCATTTGATTATCAGCAAACAAATTCTTATAAAAATCATTTGCTAACTTCTGAAGGTTAACCACATCGTCTACCCACTGTCCACTATCATTCTTAAGCATGATAACATTATTCCTCCTCCTTCTATTAACAGTCTTAAGATGATAGTATCTAGTGTTACGATCTCCATCTCTCAACCATTTCGCTCTTGATCTCTGGAACCACATCAACTCTTCCTTTTTAAGAATATCATTTAGGTCTTTTTGGAGCTTCTTTTCTAATCTTTTCAATCCTCCTCTATTCATTCCTCCCTGTAAACTCCTTTGAATGCCACCTATTCTAGCCATAATCAATTTCTTTTGGTGAAGTAATTGATCAATGTTGTAAAACTTCCAATCTTTAATAACTCTCTCCATGTTGGACAAATTATTTATGATTGACCCACCACTATTCCAGCTCAGTTGTAACATATTAGTATAGTTTGCTTCTAATAACCAAGCACTCTCAAAGGGAAAATGTCTCGGGGCTACTAGGTGGGGAGTATCTCTAGTAGAAATAAGAATCGGGTGATGATCGGAGTAATCAACCCGCGTAAGAACTTTAACAAAGCCATCCGGGAACATCAAACTCCACTTACTATTACATAACGCTCGATCAAGGCGCTCATAAATTCTTTGGCCACCATGAAACACCGGTCCCCTCCAAGTAAATTTTGTTCCCATGGCGCCTATATCAATAAGACTACAATCATTAATTCTATCTCTGAAGATTTGACACTTTCTACTAGATGCCATTGCCCCTCCTCTCTTCTCATCTGCTCCAATAATGTCATTAAAATCTCCGGCTACTAACCATGGCTCATTCATCGTTAGAGCAATAGTCTTTAATTCATCCCACAATAAGCTTCGAGTTGCTTCATGGGGACTAGCATAAATGGGCGTCAGGTACCACCACCCATCATTTGGATACTTCACCTTGAGATGCATGTATTGAAAATTCTTTTTACACACATCTACTGTTATATAATCGTCCTTCCACCCACACACAATACCTCTAGCATACCCTTGAACATCCGTTGCACTAAAGCCCTCAAAACCAAGCAACCGAAATGATCTTCTCAGTTTCTCAGGGTCACACCTTGTCTCCATAATAATAAACACTACCGGTTTATGTATAGAAATGTAATGTTTACAAAAACGATAAAACGAAGTGTTGGCTGCACCTCTGCAGTTCCACACAAAAATTCTACTGTTTGTATTCATCATAAACAAACTAATAAAAAAAGCTTCACATATCAATAGAGGTTGGGGTCTCAACCACCATTTCCATCTCCGAATCTGAGTTCCCATTAGTACTCGTATCATTTGCATCAACAAACACTTCCCCCTGCATTGCCAGATCCTCCACATGGTTTTTTATTACTTGAGAAGGAGCTGAGTAGGGGATATTTTCCTTATCAGGGGGTCTGGTCACATTTGGAAAAATCATAAATTTTGGGCCCACATTTCCACCATCATTAGAACTGACTATTTTGTTCCCCGTGTCACTAATTCCTCCAGTTTGTTGAGGTTTGTTGACATTGGGCCTCTGAGTATGGCTAAGTAACGTTTCAAAAGTCTCAACCCCCACTTTCTCCACAATACTATCCACACCCTTCTTACCATTTACACCTACTCTTCCTTTAAAACTTCCTCCTCCACGTGTTGCCAGCTTAAAGCCATCTCCTTTTTTAGAATATCCACCTCCAATTATGCGCTTATTTTTTGATATTGGAATACCCCCACTTACACCACCTTGATTTTCCCCCGTATTATCTCCACCTTCCATTTCTATTACCTCTAAATTTTCTTCCTCATTATTACCATCCTTTTCCAAATCCGTCAAATCAACCATTAAGGAAGCAAATCGGGATCCCGTAACATTAGCACCACCATTTATTTTTCCCTGAACAACAGTAATTGCAGCTGCCGCGTTACTCTTCCCGGAGCTGTCTTTCTTACTCCGCCGCTGCTTTTGTACCACTCTCCATGGACCCTCCCCGTTATTCCCTACAGATTGCTGCCCTTTTGCTACATCACCAACCTCACCTTCCTTTCCTCCACTACTTCCTTCGCTGATCTTCGTTTTCATTGGACATCCTTCTATATAATGACCAAATCTTCCACATGTAGTACATAGCATATGAAGACCTTCATATTCTATGTTATATTTCCTTCCTTTGATGGTAAACATGGCTAATAAAGGCTTAGTCAAGTTCACCTGTACGCATAATCTTGCATACTTTCCTCTCTCCTGTGCCAAGGTATTCTTATCCACCTTTATTGTCTTTCCAATCCGGTTGCCAATGAAATGAAGAGCTTTGCTATCGTAATATTCAATCGGCAGTCCAGAAATTCTCAACCATACAGCCACCTCCTTGATAGTGTCACTCGCCGGATGAAACTTAGGGCTCCATTCTTTCACCGTCAAGTAATGATCATATATGAACCATGGGTCATCCATCAATGCTGCATATTGATCCTCTTCATGCGAGAAAGCTACTAGATAATAATCATTACTAAGGTCAATGATGTTTATCACTCCTTTCCGCACCCACATTTGCTTCAGGCGAGTCTTCAGTGCTTTGTATCCTATCCTCCTGCCTAGCAGTTTCACTATAACACCTCTCTTCCATGGTCGATACAGCCGCTTCTCTTCACCTTTTGAGAAGATAAACTCCGGGCATTCGTAATCCCCAATAACACGCTCCTCAACCGTCATTCCTTCCTTATCTTCTTCCTCCTCAGCCTCATCCACCAGATCTTCATCACCTTCCGCCCTACTTCCTTGCTTCCTTCCCATCACCTTGTCGCAGTATGATTCACCATTCCTCTCCCCAGCCTGCATATCCATCACCTCCCTATAGTCTTTAGGAAGAGATGAAAAATTAGAGAAAGTTTGATCTCCGTCTTTCTTCTTTTTTGTGCTTCGTTCCAACAGGTTCCTTTCTTCTTGATGTTTCTCAGGATTTTCGTAGGGGGGAGCATCGCTGTTCGCAGGTGTCGAGTTGTGCCCTAGCAGAGTGCTCATGATATTTTTTTTTCTAGTCTTCTACAAATTGCAGAACTATTTCCTCTTCTACTATCCTACTACTTCTCATAATTAACCAATTAATCTATCTAATCTTAATTAAAGACCCTCAATTAAATTAATAGTTCTAATGAATTACTAAGATACCCTTTACTTAGATACCACATAACTATTCATAAAAATCATGAGAGCACACATATTCAAATAATTAAGAAAATAAATAAATAATCACATAAAAAAAAATCCTATTTATTTAAATACGACTGTTACACTGCACAAGACGACGACAACCTGAAAACTTGTACTTATAATTGACTTCTCAAGATTCAGTTATTTTAGGGGAAGCTGAAGATCTTATCTGGCACAGACAGGTTCCGTTGAAGGTGTCTATTCTTGTGTGGCGTCTCATGCGTGATCGGCTGCCTACGAAGGCAAACCTTGCTTCTCGAGGCATCTTTGCTCCAGATCTCCATGATTGTGTGACAGGTTGCGGTGGCATTGAGCACTTTTGGTTCTCTTTGGGCTTTGGTTCGGTCTTGGATTGGGTTCTCGGTGGTGAATGCTTTCAGCCTCACAGACCATTTCGTCCAGTTCACTTATTCGGCTGGTGGCCTCCGCGCTAGGCAGTCCTTCTTGCAACTCGTCTGGCTTGCTTGTGTTTGGGTAGTTTGGAGCGAAAGAAATCCAGGTTTTCAGAAATTCGGAAAATACTATGCATCAGCTCCTGGACAAAGTCAAGTTTTTTTCTTCTCGGTGGCTGCGGGCGGCGAATGTTACTTTGGCTACTAATTTTCATTGTTGGGCATTGTTTTCTAGCTCATTGTTTTGTTTGGGCATCGACTAATTATCATTTTTTATGTTGTTTATTCGGATTTTCTTGTAAACTTTGATTGTGCCTCTCGGTAAGCCTTGTGCTGAGGGGTTTACTTTGTTCTTGTGTTATTTATATATATATACCAGTTTAGTTTGTTCAAAAAAAAAAAATTGAGTTTGATCACTTGAAATTTTATTTTCTTTTTTGTAAAAAGAAAAATGCTTTTTTTGTCAATACTGGACAAAACATTACAGGACAGTGCAACACAGAACATACAACACAGGACAAAGTTTAAGGTGTTAAATAAATTTTGTCTTTGTACGATGTTTGTTGGACAAAGATTATTTTGGTATTTTAAACAACTTGTACAGAGGACAAAAAGTTCTACCGTGGTTCAGTGAGGAACAAGAATTTAAGTTTTTTTTCATTCCCTTGGTCCCCAGTTTGTCCAGTCCCAAGAACAGTTTAAAAATAAACACAGTGCAACTGAAGTTGTCTTGTCCAGTCTCTTATTTTTTAGCAAATCAAACGCACAATATTAATGTAAATCAAGTTTTCATTTTAAATGTGAACAAATTAAAAAATATTAATATAATATATGGGTCAGGATCAAATGACACAAATTAGTTTGAACCAAATGTTATACCGCTCAATAACGCTTTAACGAATTCAAATTTTACAAAATCTACTGCTGGATTGGAAGATTATATCATATAGATTATCCATGTTAAATTTTATAAAAATCTAAAATCGTTTAATATGTTATTGTGTCTTGTCAAGATTAATGGTATTCAATAAAAACGCATAAACCGTTAATTTTGACGAGTCTCAATAAGATATCAAATGATTTTAGATTTTTATAAAACTTAATATAGATGATCGATATCATATAATTTTCCAATCTAACGGTAAATTTTGTAAAATTTAAATTCGTTAAAATGTTATTAAGCGGTGTAACATTTGGTGTCATTTGATCCTGACCTATTATATATATATATATATATCTCGAAAGGAAAATGTGGCTTGCATGTTGCTCTTTGTTCAAGTGTAATTGTTAAAATATAAGTCACAGAGTATACTATACTTATTTAAAAAAAGACAGGGACTAGATGGGCCGTGGCACACGCCCCAATCTCCACTAAAGATCTGCCACTGCATTTGATAATATCTTTGCATTATAAAATTATAAAATAATCTTAAAATATTTAGTTGGTCTTACTTGACTTATATAATTGGGTCATCCTCTCCAATTTTGGCTTGCAACGTAAGAGCTTCTCCCATTATAAATTAATTTTTAGATTTTCTCTCATTCACTATGGAACGTTGAACACACCCCCACCCCACATGTCCAAAATTGAACATTTTACAATGGCTTACTTAATGAATCTTTGATAGACTTTGAAATCATTTTACAATTTAGATTGAATCAATTCAACCATATAAAATTGACTTGTAGAACGAATGATATCTAGCACACTTATAAATTCATTTTCATTCCTTATTACATCAAATTAGGATCTTAACAATTAATATTAGTGATTAGGTAATTTCAATGACAGTATTTTTCTCCATTAACCTTTTGATCTTTATAAAAAGCATAGCTCATTCCTTTACCCCGGAACAATGATTTGAACTCGAGGATAATATGCAAAATAAGTAAAATTTAGTTAAAAATTATTCAAGGAGTCATGCTTTAGAATATTTTACTAAAATAATCAATAAAGTAACACAAAAATAGAGACAAAAAAATCATCGAGTAATAAAAAATCAAATTTACGTTATTTGAGATTTACTCTAATTTTAGTGAGTTCGTTGATACAACTTACATGCACTTTCTTTATAAATGAAAGAAAAATAGAAATAGAATTTAAAATGAAACCAAAAAGATTTCAATAGCCATTCTAGTAGTGGTGCTCGCGGTTCGGTTTGGATCGGTTTTGAGGCAAAAAATCATCCGATCCAAATTTAATATTACTTGCGGTTTGGTTCGGTTTTGGATGACTAATGAAAAAAAATCCGATCCAATTTTATGCGGTTTAATTTGGATCGGTTTTTGGATATTCAAATTACAAATTAATTTTTTTTATTTAAATATTAATATTACAAATTACAATGACACGATAAAATAATATATTTGATGTAAAATACAATATATAATATGTTAAAAATTAATATTTTGCAATGAAAATTATCAATTATATTTGAAATCTATGATATAGTCAAAATAAATACATTAAATTGAACTAATAAGTATTATTGAGAAAATTGAAAATCAATAATTAATATATTATAATGCAAAATATCATACTAATAAAAAGTTAAATAAGTATTAAAAAATATGTATGCGGTTTGGTTCGGTTTGGATCGGTTTTGAAAAATCAATCCAAAATCCGATCCGATCCGGCGGTTTTCACAAAAAGGTCATCCAAACACATCCAAAAATATTCGGCTTTTTACGGTTTTCGGTTTTTTTGAATCGATTTGCGGTTTTTATTTGGATTGGTTTGGATTTGAGCACCCCTACATTCTAGTCGAGCTTATAACAAGACTAAATTTAATAACACTGCCCTTAAGTCCTTTTAATAAAGGCAAAGGAATGGACCAAAACCCAAGCATCAAACCATAGATAGAAACATGAACCAAATATGACTTATTTCTGGAACTTTCAATTGCGGCGTCCGTTCGTACAATACCAAAGGGATAAATATTAAACATTCACTTGATATTTTTTTATATTCATTTTCACCACTAGTTTAATCCAGTTCGAGGTCAGTTCTGGCATCAAGTTATTCCAACTTCTTACCAATTGCAGTTGTGGCAGATCGAACTATAGTCTTTCCTACCAAATTCAACGTTAATTACCACTAAATCAACTCACGATTGGTATTACACATATTTGTTACACAAAATAACCCACATACACGTAATGTTCATTAATACATCAATTTTATTTTATTTTTTATATTCATTTAAATCACCCCACACATGTGTCCTTTTCCATTTTTCTTTTAATTCTTTTCTTTCTCTCCTTCACCATACACATCAAACGCAGAAGAACACATTCACTCCATCCATAACTCCATGTTTTCCATTTACTTACCTCTTCCCCACCCCCCTCCCTTCTTTTTTTTCCGTTTTAATTTTCTCCTTCGCTCACTCATTTCATCTTTCTCTTTCACTCACCCATTTACCTCACTTCCACTTGCTCTCTTGCTATTTCTCCCTTTTGATATTTCTTATACACTCACAATACATGTAGCTACCATGAAATATCTTCATCACAAGGTAAGGTTCCTTATGTACATTTTTTTTTTTGTTTCCCTAATTCAATTTCCAAATCCTAATTGCTTGAATGGATTAAATGATGAAATTGAATCAATTGGTATGCAATGAATATGTTTAATACTCATTTCGCTAACTTAATTTCATGGTTCTAGACTTGACAAAACTAAAATCATGTTATTGTTATTAAGATTCCTTGAAATTCCTTGAAGTGTGTCCTATCTGCAGTGTCACTCGTGAACAAATAGTAAGATTCCTTGAAATAATTATTAATACAGACTTGGGGACGCAAGTGTATTATACTGGGGAGTTGTTCACATATTTGGTTAACTTCCTTAAATTCTTCAAAAAAATGAAAAAATTATTCACCTTGAACTTTATTTTAACTTTTTCATCTGAAAATAATCAGAAGTGTGTCCTATCTACAGTGCCACTTGTGAGCAAATAGTAAGATTCCTTTTTATTATTATTAATACAGACCTGGGGACTCAAGTGTATTTCACTGGGGAGTTGTTCACAGATTTGGTTAATTGCCTTAAATTCTTGAAAAATTGAAAAAATCATTCACGTTGAAATTTGTTTTAACTTTTTCATCTGAAAACAATCAGAAGTGTGTGCCGTCTACAGCGTCATCCGTGAATAAATAGTGAGATTCCTTGAAATTATTACCAATACAAATTTGGGGAGTCAAGTGTATATAGCAGCGGAGTTGTATACAATATTTGGTTACATGTCTTTAAATTTGTCGTGAAAATAAAGCATCATGTCCTATATATGCATTACTTGTATGTTTGAAGAAATGTCAATTATAACATCAACCAACTCATATTTTGCAGAAAATACATCAAACAACTCATTTACAATATGGATGATGAAGATCAACAATGTTGAGAGTTTTTCTATATGTCTAAGTGTATTGGAAGTATATACACTCCTGCTAAAATGGTGGAGTGTATGAGGAGAGTTGTTGAGGCAAAATCTCAATTTGATGTTTTAAAGATAACAAACATCTTAATTATATTTTAAGTAATTCTGATCTCATTGTTATCTAACAAGTGCTTTTGAGTGTTTCTAATAAGTCAGGATTAATTGAGCAATTTACATCAAGTGTCATCAATTTATTTTTAATATGAACAAGAATAAAAGAACGATCTCAGAACGATCTCAGGATTTACGCCTGTGATTAATCAAGAACAAAGCATCAATGACTAAGCACTTATTTTTCTAAGTGAACAATGTACAAAGACAATAAAATTAATAGGGTAGGCAGGCTACTTGAATGGACATCTGAGATGGCCGAGCACAAAAGAGATCAGGGCTGAAAGAATCACTTTTTCCTTGGTAATAACTCACAAGATCACAACAGTTATCACAACAAATAAGGTAAGGAATATTTGCGTGAAAGTGGATAAGTTTCTTATTTGGCCAAAAGCTAAGGAACAAACATGTGCAAGTGGATTTAATTCAAAGGTATAGTCCAAAAGCTGTCTATTTTGTGTTAGACAGATTTTTCATGGACCAATAGGATCAGCACAACACTTTGTAAGCTAAGAGTAGACTTGGACTTTATGAACTTCTAAAGGCAACATTCTCCCACACACTTTCCTCTCTCCAAAGACTTTTGTGTACAAGGAAGGACGAATGAATAGTGTCTCAAGGACAAGGAAGCTTCAGTACTGATCTTTTGCAAGCTGTCATCACACATGATTGTCCATTTTTACTTGAAGAACAAGTTCATCCTTTGCCCAGATTTGAGATCAATCTCAGAACGTTCATAAGAAAGAGATTCTTCATCATGTTATTATTCAAATCTCTGGACAGCTGTGTTTCACGTGCCCTAAAGGACAACAACGGTTTTACTTGTTGAATAAGATTACAAGGAATCATTTACAGCTCACAGCTAGCTTCTTTACCACGCTCCATTTGAATCAAAGACAAAGGCTCAGATCCAAGATCATTCTCTGAACAGTCTCCCAGGTTCAGCAACATTTGAATTTCATGTACTATCATCTTATTGAAGAAGTTTCAAGTAAGTATCCGTTACAAACGGCTATACTTCTTTACCAAGAAATACAAGGACATATTCCAGCTATAAATAGAGCCTCTTGGTGACTTTGAAGAGAAAGAGTTTTTATCACAATCATTTTGCCAACTTGTCTTTATCGTGTAAGCATTCTTTATAGCTTTTCTTTTGATCTCTTTCACTCCAACTCTGTAATTCTATACTAGGATTAGTATAAATTCTTTTGAGTGTATTGAGAGTTTTATTTCTCTAGGCTTCTCACTTGGTGAGTTTTGTAAAGCTTAGATCTTAATCATCATTCTTGTAAAAGAACTACTCAAGTCAATAGGGTTGTATTGTTTGAGTGTTGTAATACCCTTACTAGCTTGGAGGGCTGGGGTATCTTTAAGCTTGTAGGGCTTAAAGGGTCTTGGATCTTGATCAAAGATTGCAAGAAGGAAAGTGTACTTTTGGGATCGGTAGTATCTCATAGTGGAAAAACTCACTGGAGCGTGAGGACTGGACGTAACCCATCATTAAAGGGGTGAACCAGTATAATTGTTTGTGTGCATTTCTCTCCCCTTAACTCTTTCATTTTATGCAAACACAACACACACAAGTTTGATTATTTATTTACTTTATATATTCAAAGTTTGATCTGAGAACGTTCTCTCACTTAACTAACCAACATTCTCAAGATATTCTAACGTTTTCCTTTGTTCAAGTATTCAATTAATTTTAATAGGTAAATTTTTAAAAGGTTCACAATTCAAACCCCCCTTTCTTGTGAAAAACTTTGCTACTTCAAGAGTGTGGGCATTAGAGCGAGATAGGTGTCATTACTCATTGTGTCCCTGAGACCGATACTCAATCTTTAATGTGAATGCTTATGGTAGAGAATGGGATTACCGCATGGAAGAGACTAAATAACTCAAACAAAATTTAAGGCAACGTGACCTTAAAAGTCCAATGCAACGATCACTACAAGTTCCAAGAGACAATGATGAATCACTCGAGCTGGCCATGAATATAGTACGCCATGAGAATAACCAGATGGAAATTTGAATCAACATATATGATAATTCATTAGAGGTGGAATCATGTGGTATAGAGTGGTTCCCTCGATGTATCACAGATGGCGATTTAGCTGATGAAGAATAATTTAAATGAATGAATATAGGTTGTTTTAGAGGTGAGTGCAACCAAATTTGAATTGATTTATATTTATTCATTTAAATTAGAAAACCCAATTTCAATAAGTGTCACTCACATGAAAAACCACCTGGAAATTCATTCATTTAAATTATTCTTCATCAGCTAAATCACCATCTGTGATATATTGAGGGAGCCGCTTTATACCACACGATTCCACCTCGATGAATTATCATATCTGTTGATTCGAATTTGGATCTGGTTATTCTCATGGGGTACTATATTAATGGCCAACTCGAGTGATTCAACATTGCCTCTTGGAACTTGTAGTGATCGTTGCTTTGGCCTTTTAAGGCCAAATTGTCTTAAATTTTGTTTAAGTTGTCTAGACTCTTCCATGCAATAATCCCATTCTCTACCATATTCATTCATATTTGAGATTGAGTATCGGTCTCGGGAACACAATGAGTAGTGAAACCTATCCATTTCAGTAGGAGTGTATATTATTCCAATAGACTTAGACATATAGGAAAACTCCCAATATTGTTGATCTTCATCATCCATATTGTAATAGAGTTGTTGGATATATTTTCTTCAAAATATGAGTTAGTTGATGTTATAATTGACATTTATTCAAACACACAAGTAGTGAATATATAGGACTGGATGCTTTATTTTCATGACAAATTTAAAGACACGTAACCAAATCTTGTATACAACTCCTCTGTTATATACACTTGACTCCCCAAATCTATATTGGTAATAATTTCAAGGAATCTCACTATTTATTCACAGATGACATTGTAGACGGGACACACTTCTGATTGTTTTCAGATGAAAAAGTTAAAACAAATTTCAAGGTGAATGATTTTTTCATTTTTTAAAAAATTTAAGTCAGTTAACCAAATCTGTGAACAACTCACTGGTGCAATACACTTGAATCCTCAAGTCTCTATTAATAACAATATCAAGGAATCTTACTATTTGTATACAAGTGGCACTATAGGACACACTTCTGATTATTTTCAGATGAAAAAGTTAAAATAAAGTTCAAGGTGGATGATCTTTTCATTTTTTTTTAAGAATTTAAGGACATTAACCAAATTTGTGAACAACTCCCCAGTATAATACACTTGAGTCTCCAATTCTGTATTAATAATAATTTTAAGGAATCTTACTATTTGTTCACGAGTGGCACTGTAGATAGGACACAATTCTAATTATTTTCAGATGAAAAAGTTAAAACAAAGTTCAAGGTGAATGATTTTTTCAGTTTTTGAAGAATTTAAGGCATTTAACCAAATCTGTGAACAACTTCCCAGTACAATACAGTTGAGTCCCCAGGTTTGTATTAATATTAATTTCATGGAATCTTAATAACAATAACATGATTTCAGTTTTGTCTAAGTCTAAAACCATGAAATTAAGTTGACGAAATGAATATTAAACATATTTATTGGATACCATTTGATTCAATTTCATCATTTAATCAATTCAAGCAATTAGGGTTTGGGAATTGAATTAGGGGAATCAAAAAAATAAATGTAAAAAAGGAACAACCTTACTTTGTGATGAAGATATGTCATGACAGCTACATGAATCGTGAGTGTATGAGAAACATCAAAAGGGAGAAATAACAAGAGAGAAAGTGGAAGATAGGTAAATGGGTCAGTGAAGGAGAAAATGAAATGGGTGTGTGAAGGAGATATTGAAAAGGAAAAAAAGTGAAGAGTTAAGCAAATGGAAGTGATGAAGTTATGGATATGGAGTGAATGTGTTCTTCTGCATGTGATATATGTGTATGGTGAAGAAGAGAAAGAAAAGAATTAAAAGAAAAATAGAAATGAGCATATGTGTGGAGTAATTTAAATGAAGGGTAAATATGTCTTTACCCCTGTAAAGTAGGCAAGTTTTGCTTTACTCCCCTGCAAAAAATTCCTTTAAGATTCCCCCCTTGCAAATTTTTTTTTGGTTTACCCCCTTGGAATCGGTTATTTTGTTCAACCAATTTAAAAAGTGCTGTTTTTTAAATCGGTTTTTTCTGTTCAACCGATTTCTATGATTTCATATATCTTATGTTGTATCACATGCAGATCAATTGTTGTAGTGTGTACACATTGTAAAAAAATTGCAATATGCTAATTACATAATAGTTTATGAATTTATTTTCGCAAGAAATATTAATATTGAATAAGGCATACCTCAATAGTTGGTAATAATGATTAGGGTCTACCTTAAAATGTGAATTCCAAAAAGATAGTTTATAAGTTTTGTTTTGTTTTGCAAGAAATCTTAATAATAATAATAATAATAATAATAATAATAATAATAATAATAATAATAATAATAATAATACAAATAATAATAATAATAATAATAATAATATGTACTCAACTCAAGTGCTTCTATATTGGATGAATTTATATACGAAAATGCATGCTAAATGGTGCCCTCGGGATATTAGCTAAAGAAATCTATGTACTCAATGTTTATAAAGTATGAAAAGTGTTGTTTTTAATACAAAACTTACTTCTTCTTTTTTGTATCTTAATTAACTAATGTTTTGGGAGCACTAGTTAGCATGACTCATTCGTGTATTGTGAGATTCTCAATTACGATGCCTCATTTTTGCATGGCTCAAGAGATATCATCCATTTTTATTGTTGCTGAAAGATCTAACTTAACAAAAATTAAAAATAAAAGATTAAAACAAAATTAGAAATAAGAGAGAAATTGAGGCTCGCACTTTAGGATGAAAATGAGGTTAGATTCGAATTAGTAAGACTTAACAAATATTAGAAATAAGAGATACATTATATCATTCAATTGAATTTAATTGATATTTGTTGAGAGAAAAAAGTTATATTTTTAATGTCAAATTTAAATCAATTCGACTTAAAAATAAGCAGGTTGGTTTGAATTGGCCAATAGGATATTGAACCCAAATTAAATTAATACACAATATTCCAATACATTTAAGGGTGATCGTATCTGAACCAAACCAAAAATAAAACCGTAAATCAAATCAATCCAAACTGAAAACCGGAACAATCGCATTTGGTTTGGATGGATTTGGATGATTTTTTAGGTAAATCGTGCGGTTTTCATTTCTGAAAACCAAACCGAACCGCAACATTTAACTAAAATTTCTAATTTTTATTATATTCCAAAATTCCATGTCATTATTTCATTCATTCACTCGCACGATTACTGCAATCTGGCGTTGGTGTAATGGTCTTTTGGTGTTATGTTCTTTTTGGTACTGTAATTGATACGCGACTGCTATGGACCGTCTTGAAAACAGGATAAAGGAACTTGAACCTAACCGCGACCTACTGGTAGAACCAAAGTTATCAAAGGAATAAGGAACTTGACCCTAACCGCGACCTGCCGATAGATAGGCCCGGTTTTGGGCCAGTGCTGCAGATCTGGGCCTCATAAATCTGGGGCCTCAATTATTATTTTTTGGGTAGTATGTAGGGGGTGTAGTAGTAAACAGGAGGGGTCCATTATTACTTTTGATGTTATTGATATGTTTACAATCTGAATATATTATTTATTTTTTTATAAAAAAATAATATTTTCTTTTAGGGGTCCATTATTATTATTAGCACGGGACCTCGAAATTCTCGGAGACGGCCCTGCCGATAGAACCAAAGTTATCAAAGAAAGTGCGACCCTGACATAGTAGTTCTTATCAAACAAAGTTCTTATCACAAGAACAAAAGAAAAGTTCTCACAAGAGAAACTCTCAAATTATATTAAACTTCAAGTTGTGATTTGAGAAGTACATGAGGGTCCTATTTATAGTCTAACCCTTACACAGTAGAATTTAATGTCCACTACCTTACATTCATCAAGGGCACTAGAAAATAGCACTAAACATGCTTATAAATTCTCATTAGCCACTATTATGACTTAGTGCATGCTACGGTCTGGCAAGTGCACCAGTCTGTCGTCGAGTAATAATTCACACTCTACGAGTACAATGAGTTCGAATCCACAGGGATCATGCCGAAGCTTCACTAGCGTTATTTAAGTTTGTGATAGTTTGCATTCGCTTTGGGTTTTGAAAAGGTTTTTTTATAAAAGTAGCGTAATGCTTTGTAGAAATATAAATGACAGAATGTATGAATAATAGATTCAAGAAATATAGAGGCTAGGTATGGTGGTTGGACTCCCTCCCTTCTTTATATTTGGCATGACCGGTGTATAACATAGTTACTTAGATTATGTTCGGCGGTGAATTATCCTTGTTGTAGTAATACCTTACTTTTACAGTATGTTTATTAAAGTTTCCCAACATTAACAACTAAGGTACCTACGAGAGTCTAACCTCGATGTGTCACATACCCTAATTACTAAGTGAGTTGTTTATAAGCATACATTATACTCTTCACCAATTAACCTCTAGGTCCTAGTATCGGGCTGTTCATCTTCTAAGTGCTCAGATCACACCTAGTGCATGATTCCTCCTCTAACCGCTCAGTTCACGACTAGTTCAGGATGTTACCGTCTCTATACACCTAGCATTAATATTTACTACGAGTTCCGGACCATATCAAGTCAAAACCTAATATCAATTCTATGGGCGCTCCCGCTTATCCGGCCAGATTACGAAAATACGTTATTAAAGTGCACGAAAGTAAATAACAAACATAATTACTGAATATCATTTATTATATCTTAGACTCAATCACAGACTCCAAATATTCATAGGGGAGTTCATCTTCTCCACCACAACCTAAGACATAAATATAAAGACTACATATTTAAATTACAATAAATAACCTAAATACAAAAGCCTAAAGAACACATACCTTGCTGAGTTAGTTTTCCCGTAAGGGGAGAAAACTATGCCCAATAGAGCTCCTCTGAACCTCTCCTTATAGTAGAGAGTGTTCTACTATTTCTGAATGATTTAAACAATGAATGGGAGGCTCTATTTATAGTTTTCGTAATGGGCCTCAGCAAGGCATCGCAGTACGATGAAGCCATCGTGCTGCGATGTGAAGATTCTGTTTATTTTTATAACTGATCATGTGCATTTCATCAGCTTGGTCGCCAAGTTACTCCATCGTGCTGCGTTGTGATGCATCGTGCTGCGATGGGCAGATTTTCTTCAGATTTATTCTTCAGATTTCTTGGCAAGCAAGCAGCTCCCATCGTGGCACGATGGGAGCCATCGTGCTGCGATGGAATGCTAATTTTCTTCACTTTTTTGGCTTTTTATTGTCTTTTTGCATCTTGGACTCTGTCTTGATGCTTTTTCATGCTTTTGTAGGTTTTCCTTCGTATTTGGGCCTGTTTTGGTCATTTTACTACTAATAATACTACTAAAAATACCGTAGAAATTCTTGTCATCAGTGCACCACTAGGAAGGATATAGAAAGGCTACAATGAAGTTAAAGGTCACCTTAAAACCCTCCCAAATCCAAAAATGAAAATTACAAATAAAATAAAGAACATTGGACTTAATTATTTATTATTTAGTCCAATATTATTAGGTCGCACATTAGCTCATCGATGAAAATTTCTCTTTTGCCCCCCCATGTTTCTTCTAACCCCCCAAAATTCCAAATTTGCCCTCATAAAAATTTTCGGAAAACGTTTTCCAAATATTCACAATTTTCTGAATCTATTTTCCGAACTCAAGTTATGCATGAAAATCTACGAAACAGGCACAAGGATAAAACACAGTTCGGAAAATATTTTCCATATGCAATTCGGAAAACGTTTTCCGAAATTTATGTTTTTTCGGATAATGTTTTCCAAAGCCGGAGATATTTATAGAAACCTTACCTACTGTATTGTCACTTATTCATCCTCACTCAACCTTAACCCTTATGAGATGTGTTGCATTTTTTCGTGATTTCGGGATCTACAATCAACATTGAAGCATTGGCAAAGGGTTTCAACGCACATTTCAGGATCTTCAAAGAAGGGTTTTGGTCGGATTGAAGAATAGGGGTTTTAGCGCGTGACAAGAAGAAGAGTTTTCTGTGAGAAGAAGAAGAACAAAGATTTTGTGTGATTGAATAAGAAGAAGAAACACGGGTTTTTGTTTCTAATGTGCGTGTTTTTGTTTCTAGTAAGCGTGTTTCTGATTTTGAGAAGATGAAACATTCAAGTTTATTTTGGAAAATAGATTCCGAAAATTGTGAATATTTGGAAAACGTTTTCCGAAGAATTTTATGAGGGCAAATTTGGATTTTTGGGGGGGTTAGAAGAAACATGGGGGGGCAAAAGAGAAATTTTCCTCATGGATGCTTCTTATAATGTGAATTGGGCTTCAACTTGGGCTCAAAACTTCTTCCTCCAAAATATTTTAGTGCATTTTTTTATAAGTTTTCTTCCACATGTTTAGTGAACTCATGATCTCATCATTCTCACCCTCTTCAAGAGGATTTGTCCTCAAATCCGAATTTGCATATATGACTAGTAGATTAGTAGAACAAATTTTCTCTTTTGGATATTCCATTTCTTTTTGCATGTAGAATTTTTTTTCTTCAATCTTCTCAAAGTTGTCATCTTTTTC
The DNA here is from genome assembly GCA_030408175.1 of Trifolium repens. Lineage (NCBI taxonomy): Eukaryota > Viridiplantae > Streptophyta > Magnoliopsida > Fabales > Fabaceae > Trifolium > Trifolium repens. The sequence goes on along the minus strand of CP125842.1, from coordinate 48,778,123 downwards.
AAACTCCTCTTTTATTTTCCTCTCATAAATTTCCTTCTCATCACATTCATTTTACTTTTCTCTCTTTTCTTCTTTTATCTCGATATTTTCTTTCTCCTTCACTTCTATCACATCACTATATTTTCTTTCACAATTTTCCATCCTCTCTCATTCTTTCTGTTAGAATTAGAGATGCAAAATAGAGAAACACAAAGAGACGGCTATGTTTCAATAATATCTGAATAACATTGCTTGACAAAATAAGGATTACAAGAGAATTTATAATAATACATAATGGACTACTTTACTACTAACATATAAAGCCCAATACTAAAAGTCTTAATATATCTAACACTTCCCCTCAAACTCACGATGCAATAAAGCATAAGAGTTTGTCAAACAAAACATGAAGAACATATTATTACCCCTCAAGTTAAAGCTTACTAAGCTTTAAACTTGTTACAAAATTAGCCCAAAACCAAACCAACTAATAACTAATATCATAAGCAACGGCCGCGACAGAAGAGAGGAACCATCAGGAGGAAGAACCAAATCAAACCAATTTTATCCAATCCAAATCAAATGAAATCAACTCAGGGAGCCAAACCAAACAAATTCGAACAAACCAAATGGAACTGGGAGCCAAACCAAACAAATTCGATCAAACCAAATGGAACTGAACCAAACAAAACCAAAAATGAAGTCAAACCAACAAATTGTGAGTATTGACCCACCAAACAAATTGTGAGCACTATCGTGACTCACCAAACAAACAATTTCAAATGGAACTAAACCAAACGAAGTTAAACCAAACCAAATGAAACCAAACAAAACTAAACCAAATGGAATTAACCAAACCGAACCAAACTAAGCAGAGCAAAACCAAACAAAATCAATGAACCAATAGAGGGGCAACATACCAACAAAAACAAGTAAAGCAGACTAAGAGGAGAAAATCAAACTAGTAGAGCCAACAAAGAGAACAGCTGGAACATATTCTGACTACGGCATATCCCAATCAGCCTCCTGAAATTCAGATCCTGGCATATTAGAATGGCTCAAACCTTTAACAGAAGAGGCAGACATGGCTTGGGGCTGAGTGGCGAGAAGCTTTTGGAGTTGCTCTGCAAGATCAGATATTTGTGAAGTAGTCTTAGGTGGGTATGCATAACCAGAACATTGTGCTTTCCAAAGGTAAAAGGAGCAGCAACAACAACATTAGATGATGGAGCTGTAAAGTCCTTTGTATTTGTTTTCAATAATAATTTTTGACATTGTGCTTTCCAATGACCTTTCTCCTTACAAAATGCACATTCATCATTACAAAGTCTAACCCTCCCTTGAGGTTTTTCTTTGTTAGTAGCAAAAACAGATGGAGTAGTTGAGAAGGTTCCTTTTTCTGAATTCATATAAGAATGAGAATTGAGCCTAATTTCTTCTGCCAACAATTCATGAATAACTGAATCAATATTAGGAAGGGGAACACGATGCAAAATAGCTCCACGAAGTCCCTCAAAATCATCACGAAGAGCCATCAAAAGTTGAACCAAACGTTGTTCTTCTCGTTGGTCAGTGTACGCTTTGATAACCTTAAATTCAGTCGATTCCATAAAAGCCAATTGATCTGACAAATTAGTCATGGCCGAATAAAATTCGTGAATAGTCATATTATTTTGCTTAATATCCCTAATATCACTCTCCAGCTTATACCGTTTTGCAAAATTAGACTGCGCATACAAACGTTTTAAATGATTCCAAACCTCCAAAGCAGTGTCGAATTTTGCAAGTTACATACCAATTGACTGAGAAACAAAATTATTAATCCAAGTAAGAATCTTCGAATTACTAACATCCCAAATATCCAACTGTTTTGCATATTCTGTTTCGTCCTTTTTATCAATAGGCTTAACAGAAGTTCCATCAACATAACTCCACATTTTCTTTCCTTTCAAGAAATTTTTCATTACATAACTCCAATAAGGATAATTTTCTCCATTAAGTTGAACACTAATAGATTGAAGAGAATCATCTTTATCACTAGCCATTAAAACAAACTGCTTAAATATAATCCCTAGAGTCAAAACAAAAACAAGCAAAGGCAGTACCCAACTAGAAAAGAAAGCGCCAACCAATTATCAAAATCTAATACCCACAATCAAACCAACCAATTCATAAAATCAATTATCCTTAATGAACACACTTGAATCCTATATGTAGCATATGAGCAATCAAATAAAACAAGAAACAGAAACGTTATCTCTAGGGGCGTAAATCATAGGAAGCATCATACCTTTAAATCTCAACAACACCAACTCTATTTTCTCTCTTTCAGTGGAAGCAAAACAAGGCACCGAGAAACTCAACCATGCTCTGTTATACCATGTTAGAATTAGAGATGCAAAATAGAGAAATACAAAGAGACGGCTAGGTTTCAATAATATCTAAATAACATTGCTTGACAAAATAAGAATTACAAGAGAATTTATAATAATACCTAATGGACTACTTTACTACTAACATATAAAGCCCAATACTAAAAGCCTTAATATATCTAACACTTTCTCCTTACTCCTTTCAAAAGTGAGATTTCTATTTTCTTGACAAACTTCTCTTTGAAATAAGGACTCAAGAGTGCATGAAGTAAAAGAAACATTATTAGTAGGAATGGTGGCAATTTTTGTAGCCACAAAAATACTCTCAATTTCTTTTACAATAATCTCTTCTTATTCTTTCTCACTCTTAGGAATGGTGACATTTTTGTAGCCACAAAAACGCTCTTAATTTCTTTTTCAATAATTTCTTCTCCCTTCACCTCATTTTCAAGTTTCTCCTAGCTCTCTTGTTTTCCTTTCTCTCTACCTTTCTCTTTATTTAGGAAGAGATTATCCCAAGATACTTCAAAATTTACAATATGTTTTGTCATTCTTATATCTTCTCTCTCCTTTTCTCTATCTTTTTTTGCAAAATTTCTTCTATATTTCCTCTCTAAGGAGTCAAATCTTTCATGAATGTTTTGAAATTCTGGCGGCCCATGAAAATCCGGAGGACCGAGTGCCATCCATGCGCGCGCCCTCACGAGGGCTTGCTAGTGTGGGCATGTGGTGGGCAGAAAGCTGGCTGTGGGCATCTGGTGGGCAGGGCGTGCGCGCCCTCACGAGGGCTTGCTAGTGTGGGCATCTGGTGGGCAGAAAGCTGGCTGTGGGCATCTGGTGGGCAGGGCGTGCGCGCCCTCACGAGGGCTTGCTAGATATGAAATAAATTCTCCAAATGTTCAATCGAGACATGCATTTCTTCCTCCATTTTTTTAAAACCTTTTTTTCTTCTTTTGATTTTTTTTTCAAACACTAAAATAAGAATAACATTAAAAGATAGATATCAACTGATTTCAAGAGTCGGAGCTCTGATACCAACTGATACGCGCCATCTATCGACCGTCTTGAAAACAAGATAGAAACTTGACCATAATCGCGACCTGCCGGTAGAACCAAAGTTATCAAGAAAAGTGCGACCCTAACCGCGACCTGCTGGTAGAACCAACACTATAAAGTTCTTCTCTAAAGAACAAAGTTCTTATCACAAGAACAAAAGAAAAGTTCACACAAGAGAAACTCTCAAATTATATTAAATTTCAAGTTGTGATTTGAGAAGTACGTGAGAGTCTTATTTATTGTCTAACCCTTACATAGTAGAATTTATTGTCCACTACCTTACATTCATCATGGGCACTAGAAAATAGCACTAAACATGCTTATAAATTCCCATTAGCCACTATTATGACTTAGTGCACCACTAGGAAGGATCTAGAAAGGCTAGAATGAAGTTAAAGGTCACCTTAAAACCCTCCCAAATCCAAAAACGAAAATTACAAATAAAGTAAAGAAAATTGGACTTAATTATTTATTATTTAGTCCAATATTATTAGGTCACGCATTAGCTCATGGATGCTTCTTATCATGTGAATTGGGCTTCAACTTGGGAAGATAAATTGGGTTGGGTCAACATATCATAATAGTTAAATATTGGTTTTAGTCCCTACATTTTGCTATATAGTCAAGAATAGTTCTACATTTTTTTTATAATAAAAAAAATGGTTAAATATGTTTTTAGTTCCTATATTTTGCGAAAATTGTCAAGAATGATTCCTATATTTTAAAAACGCAAAAAAAAAATCTCATAAGTTTTTCCGTTATCATGAATGGTTTATTCCGTCACAGAATGCTTATTATTGGATCCCACCATTTTAATTTTTACATTTTGCGAAATACGCAAGAATGATCCCTATATTTTAAAAAGGTGGCATTTAGCATGGGACAATGAAGTATTTTCCCACCATAAACAAGTTAGTTTTTTACCCTTAGATCAAATGAAGTACACAGATTAATCAGTCTCTCAATATGAGATTTTTCTCTCTCATAATATCTCTTACCGGGGCAGTCACCACTCACCACCATTCTTCTCCATTGATATGGCTGTTAATTCTAGTCCTAGATTTTTATATGTGGGCTTTCGAATATGCAAACTCAGATTTTCGTAAGGTTACTCTAAGAAAGTGTGACATTATTTGAGAGTGAGAAGAAAGTGTTGAAGAAACTCTTAGAAAGTGTGAATAAGATAAGTTTAACTACTGATATGTGGAAATCTAGCCACCAAGTAGTTGAATATATGGTTATCACAGGACATTTCATTGATGCTGGTTGGAATCTTCAAAAAAAAGTTTTGAGTTTTGTGAAAGTGCCCGCACCAAGGTGTGGTATTGATGTGGCTAATGCTATATATAAATGTTTAAAAAATTCGGGAATTGAAAATAAGGTTTTTTTCAGTATTTGTTGATAATGCTTCTTATAATGATTCATGCTTAAGATGTCTTAAAGATAATTTATCTCTAAGTAGTAAGTTAATCCTTGATGGTTCTCCATTTTATGTAAGATGTTGCGCGCATATATTAAATTTGTTAGTGCAAGACGGCCTTAGTAAAATTAAGGATATCATTTTCAATGTCCGTGATAGTGTCAAATATATTAACCACAATGATGCAAGACTGAAGGCATTTTGTGATGCGGTTGAGCAAAGAGGTTTGAAAGAAAGGAAACTCATTATTGATTGTCCAGCAAGATGGAATTCTACCTTTAATATGTTGTCAACTGCTTTGAACTTTAAGACTGCATTTGCAGCCTACAAAGAAAGAGGGACTCATTATGATTTTGCCCCTTCACTTGAAGAATGGGACAAAGTTGAGAAAGTTTGTAAACTTTTAGAAATATTTAATCGTGCTACTCATGTGATCTCAGGTAGTTTATCAACTACTTATTTTTTGTACTTTATTATCATAATCTTATCTTAATCTTATCTTATTTTAATCTTAATCTTAATCTTATCTTATCTTATCTTATGTTAATTATTATAAAAGGTAAGTTGTGACACCTTTTATTAACCCTAATTATCTCCTAATCTCTCTTTTAATCTCCTAACACTATAAAAGGTAAGTTGTGACACCTTTTATTAACCCTAATTATCTCCTAATCTCTCTTTTAATCTCCTAACACTTTTCCCTCCAAAAGCCTTTCAAATATTTATTTAATTTTTTAATAAAAAAAATCACACTCTCATATGTCAATACAGTAGGCATGCTTCTTCTGACCATCATAATTGTTGTGCCACTACACCACTCCATGTATTGAGCCACTAAACCACCCCATTAAATGCTAATTAAATCCATAAACTACCCCATTTGATATTCCTTCTCTGCACCATACTCATATTTCTGTATTTTTTTTTTAATTATTCTCACTTCTACTCATAGATTAGTTTTTCTCTCTTCCATCTCTCACCGGACATTCTCCGTCCATCTCTGCCCACGGCCACCGGCCACCGGACGTCGTTCTCCTCTCTCACAGTTATCTATCTTCCTCCTTCTCTCTAAAACGCAAACATAAGTTATTTGTTCCACATCCACTCCGCCTTCTTATGCATCTTTATCGGACCACCATCCCTTCCGCCGCGGTAAAGGTATTTCCGACCAAATGGGTCATGACCTGTGTTTTTTGGCCTTTGTTTATAATCTCCACTCTTCATTGTTCAATTAAGGTTTTCAAGATTCTTCTTTATTGCTGCTGCAAATTTTTGGGTTTCTCCATCTACACTTCAATGGTACCTACTCCATCATCTTCTCCTTCTCCATATTTCAATAACTATACTATTTGCTTTGAAAATTTTGTTTGAATCAATTGTAGGGCAAGGGAACATGAAGTTTTGGTAAGAGAAGGAACAATTTATGTTTGAATCAATCTCTATACTAATTATGTTTAGTTTTTATCAATACTCTTTTCAAATAGATGTTGTATACTTAAAATTAAATTTTTTATGATTCTTAACAATGCAAATTTTTGAATTGTACCAAATTGTTTACAATATTTTTGAACCTGTTTATGTCAAAGATTGCAAGCACTACTTTTATAGGCACTATTTATAGGAATTTTGTTTGCTTTCTTAAACTAAATGACATTTAGTGACAATTTTAGTTATGTGTTTATAAAATTTATTCTCTCAAATCTGTTGTATCTTTTCATATTTTAATGTGTTATTTGGGCAATTTTGTTACTGATTTCAGATCTTTGAGAAGTTCCTACAATGTACCTTCTCTACTTTGGATGAGGTATGGCTGATATTTACTTTAGTTTGTTTGTCTAATTCTCTGTAGTGCTTGCAATTTTGCCTTTTTTTAATTTCATTTGCCCGCTTCCCAAAATTTCCATAAATATCAAGAATATATTGCATTTGCAAACTGTTTATATATAAACTTTTGTTTCAGTATCTTAATTTCATAATTGTTGCAAAGGGTAAAAGGAAACGTCAAAGAAGATTAATGATCTTTGTGTGGTCGATCGATGAGGTTGATCTCATGAAGGTTAATGGCAAAGGGCTTCCTTTTGTGTTCTATATTCTCTGTTCTTATTATTTTTCAAATGGTGAGTGTATGTTTTACCTTTAATTTTTATTTTGATTGCGGAAACTTAATGGTTTTGTTTTTAGAATTGCAATTTTGAATGAACCGAATTTTGATTCTATGCAACATGAAAATTATAATCATGAGTGTGTTGATACATATTAACTGCACGTACATAAAATAGTAATGGGTTGTATTTATTTAAATCTTAAGTTTATTCATTCTATCCATAGTAATGAGTTTCAATTATTTTGTTTGGCTTCTAGGTGGATGATTTAAACAACTTTCTAGCTACAAGGGAGATACACAGTGACCTTTGTAACCTGTTCACTTTTTAAAGGTCAGGTCTTTCAAGGTTTAATTATACTCTTAAACATTTATGATATGTTAAATTTGAAAATTATCGTTCTTTGAATGGTTGTGCGATACTAGTGGTTGTAATATTTTCCACCAATTGAGTCAATAAGTCGTTGATTTCTTCTGCTTACTGCACAGGTACACATATCTTACTTAATTAGGACCTTTTTAAGGCCATGATCAAGCCTGAAGTGAAACCATTGGTTTTTTGGCTTAATGGATTTGAAGTCATGTTTATTGATTTAAATTTGTCCCTCTTTCCTTTTTTTTTTACTTATAAGGTCTTTTAAGTATATTTAAAAAAAGTTTTCTAAGTTTAGAATAATTCAATCCTCTTAAAGCTAACAATTTAAGTCTTGACCTATTATATTTGTTTCTTAAAGCTAATTAGCGAATCAATGAGACTTGCATTTGTGAAACAATTTTATCTGTTTATTTTATTGCAAATAATACCTCTATTTTTGGTTTAACATGACATGTCTATTAGAGATGCAATGCAAGTAATAGACTAGATTTTAAAGAACTAACAATTTTGTCTTTGCTAACCAACTATTTTTTACTTCATGAATTTTGACATCTTATGATTGATTAGAGTTTAACCAACTATATGTTTATTTTTTTGCAAATGATACCTCTATTCTTGGTTAAACATGATATGTCTATTAGTGATGCTATGCAAGTAATAGACTAGGTATTAGTACCTTTGCTGTTACTGATATATGTTACCTTTTGAATGAAAATAATGAAGTTGGTGGATATGCCATTGCAGAAGTATTTTATCTTGCATTTAAGAGAAGATATGGCCATGAATTTGGTGGCATTATTTGCTTGGGAATTGTTGTTGTTGCTATATTGTTTTGTGGTATGAGTTCAGTTACAGCCAATTCAAGGTAACAGCAATACCTACTCTTAGTGAGTTTTCCATAAGAGAAGAGGGATTAAATTTGTATAGTTACTTATTAATTATGATGGTTAACATTTTTACAGGGTGGCTTATGCTTTCTCAAGAGATTGAGGACATGCCATTGTCATCATTGTGGCATAAAGTTAACAACCATAATATTTGAGTTTTGACATTGTAGGTGAACTTAAAATAAAAAAGCACACAATCATGTATTTATGGTAGTATTTTTTATCATCAGGGAGGGTTAGAGAAGGTCGGCGATGAGTGACGGAGTGGCGGGACGATGGAGGTTGCGGGAGGGAGGTCGCTGCAACGACACACAATTGGTTTCAAGGAAATTTCTCCATTAGATTACTATATGCATAGAATCACTATAGCTACTGATGCAGCTATTGTAGTTAGTAGTCAATGTTGCCACTGCCATTTATGCAAAATGTTGGTTAAACAATTAAAATTTGTGTTTGTTTATCATGAAAGAAGGAGCTTGAATTTTGAAGCTCATAATTTAGTAGGTTTATGTTGGAGTATTGGCTCTAAAACTTGGATGGGATCTATCCCCACATCGGCTGCAAGCTGACATGCAATTATATCTTTTGTTTTTGTTTGAATGAAAGTGTTTACATTAAAAAAATGAAACAATGTAATTAGTCTAATGTAGTATTAAGTCTAATGTAGTAATTAGTCTAATGTAGTATTAAAAAAAAGAAACCTCTGAAGCAATAGAATCAACCTCATTGTCTATTAATATTACTAATGGCAATGAATGTTTATTTGTTGTTTCAATCTTTTTATTCTTCAAACTCAAATTTATTCTAATTTGGCTTTTATTTGAACTCTTCTATATTGTAATATATACAATTGTTTCTTCCTCATCCCAATCACAGCCGTATAAAAAAAACCCAGAGTACATCTTCAAGGTCCATTAACTTGAGAAAAATATTGTAGATCGATATTTTAAATGAAACTATGTGATTCACGAACTGCACGGGTTGGATCTTTGTATTGGACAGTTTGAGCAAGACTCTATTTTACCTTATGAAATTATCAAATATTTGCATATTTTATAAATCTACATGTTTAGTTATAATTATCATGCGCAAAATTACAAAGTGGTCAACAATCAAGTAAAAGCCCATGTTTTTTTTACAGTAATATATATTGCACTGTTATTAAATTAAATATTGCAAGTTTTTATTAATTCAAATTGAATGTTATATACAACGTTTTAAAATATCCGTGTCAGAACAAGAGTCAAGGTTAGTCACTTAAATGTGTTGAAGTATATCTTTCTCAGTCATTTTTCTCTTCTGAATAACTATATGTTACATTATCAAGGGTTACATTGAGGAAAATGTTAAAAATATTAATAACGGATGATGAAGGTGAAAATTTATGTTTTAATATATTTATGTTAAGATTTCATTTTGTTTTTTATTTGCAATTTTAATTATAGAAATTTAAATCGTATATCTATAACACAACCAAACCCGTGCAATGCACGAGTATGAGTCTAGTACTTATAATTGTTTAATATAACTACTATTTTAAATGTAGGTAGTGAGTATCCGACTGCAAATTTGTATATGTCAGAAGTTTGGAAGGTCAAACAAATACTTGATAATGCGGATGAAGATGAAGATCTATTTATGAGAAAAATGACACATCCAATGAAAATAAAGTTCGACAAATATTGGGGGGAGTGTAATTTGTTGATGTCTATTGGTAGTGTTTTGGATCCTAGGTGCAAATTTCAGACGGTGCGTATATGTTTTCCCAAGTTATATAAATCCAAAGAAGTTGCTGATGAGAATATAAAGAATGTCAAGTGTTCATTTGAAGAGTTATATGATGAGTATGTGGCTCTATCTTTGGCAGAGTCTTCGGCTGCTGTTAATTTGGATAGTAATAATTCATCATCCTCCCAAACTAATGTTGCAGTTGTCAGAACCGAGTTTGACGAAATTATGAGCATTATTCAAGAAAATGAAGCTATTCCCGAAAAAAAAAAAAAAACAGAATTGCAAGAGTATCTTGATAAAGGTCGTTACAATCCTAGCGGTGCCCCCTTTTGTGCTTTGGACTGGTGGAGGAACAATAGTTTGAAATATAGGATCTTGTCTAAGATGGCTGCCGATATACTAGCTATTCCAATCTAACTGTGGCATCTGAGTCCACATTTAGAGCTGGAGTTAGAGTTATTGATGAACGTCGCACTAAACTAAGTGAAGGTTCCGTTGAAGCTTTGGTTTGTGGTGGGGATTGGTTCCGTCATAAGTATAATGTGAGGAAAATCAAAGGTTATTATTTCTTATTTAGATATTTTATCTTAATATTTATTCATTTTTATCTTCTTTTTTTATTTATTTTAATAGCATTATTCTTTCAAGCATACTTGCAGCAACTTATTGAAGATTATTCATTGTGTTATTTTTTGGAAGTTGATGTGTAGCCTTTTGTGAAGATTTGTTGTTGATAAAAACTTATTGTTGGATTTCTGTCATGGCTTTGTTCTAAAGTTTCAGTTTGACTACTTGTTTTGTAGGTTGAAAAAGATGAGACACATATCACCTTGAAGATTTGATATCCCTTTTGTTCCTCTCTTAGATTCTGAAAGTGTTTTGTTAGTCTGTGTTTAAGGAGCTGTTATTCATATTTGGTTCTAGAATTGAAGAGATAAGATTTGATGAGCTATTTATATTTGGTTATAGAATTGAAGAGATTAGCTTTTTGGAGTTTTTGGTTTTTTGTTTTAATGTTCTATAGTAATTATGTAATTTTGAAGTATGACATAAACTTGTTTTAATGTCATGACAGTCTGCTACAATTTTTATAGGCTTAATTCATAGTTTGGTACCTTATGTTTATTTTAGCCCTCAATTTGGTCCCTTATGTTTTAAAAGGTTCACGTTATTCGCTTATGTTTTGAATGTTACCATTAATTAGTCCCTTCTATCAATTTTTTTTAACGCTGTTATTTTTGACACGTGGTTAACGAAAACACCATTTGGACAACACTTGTACTTTTTTACCTAGTTACACTTGAACTAAATTAAGGTTGCAATGATTTGGTCAATATTAGCACCATGATATTAATTTAGGTTGTAATGAGATTGTACTAGAGAATGAAACCCTAATTTTTGTTCTCCCCCAATTCTGAATATTTATTATATGTTAATTTATTTTTTTAATTTTTTTAAAATCAAATTAATGATATGGCAGTGTGACTGGGAAAACTCACAAAAAAGGTCCAAGTGTTGTCAAAATGGCGTTCCCGTTAGCCACGTGTCAAAAAATAACGGCGTTAAAAAAAAAATTGACGGAAGGGACCACTTAATGGTAACATTCAAAACATAAGGGACTAACGTGAACCTTTTAAAACATAAGTGACCAAATTGAGAGTTAAAATAAACATAAGGGACCAAATTATGAATTATGTGTTAAAATTTCCATGTGTTTGTCCACGTGGCGTTTCCGTTAGCCACGTGTCAAAATATAACGGCGTTAATAAACAAATTTGACGGAAGGGACCAATTGATGGTAACTTTCAAAACATAAGGGACTAACGTGAGCCTTTTAAAACATAAGGGACCAAATTGAGAGCTAAAATAAACATAAGGGACCAAATTATGAATTAAGTCATTTTTATATATTGGGTTGTTTGCTTATCATGTCAACTATTAGTAAAGAACATATATTGGGTTGTTTGCTAAAATGTCTAGTTAGTTGAATCTTATTACTAATTTTGCTTTGTCTTTTCTTTAACATGCCACATATGTATATCAGGCCGCTTAGTCTAATTAAAAATAGGTAAAATAATTGTTTAAAGGTCTTATTGTAAATAGACTTTTAAATAGGCTTTCAAGCCAGATCAGACTATTAAAAAGGTCAGGCCAGTCAAAGAAAAGAAGCCTATAATAGACCATAGGTCAGACTCAGTCTACACTTTTTTATCATAGGCCAAGCTCAGGCCTTCTAAGTGTGTGTTTGGTTCTGCGGCGAGAAGAATTCATTTTGGCAAAATTGAGTTTGACATAATTGATTTTGGTTTAAAATGAATTTAGTTGAATTGATTTATGTTTGGATGCATTCATGTAAAAGTGATTCTGAACATTTGGTGTTGTTTGGATGATTTGAATCAAAATTATTTTTGGATGCATAATTACCAAAATGGGTTTTAATGTATTTTTCTTAAAACATAAAATAAAATCACACCCTTAAAAAAATGTAAAATTAGCATGATAATTAAATATTAGGAATCTTAATTAAAAAGTTACAAATAGACAATATATCCTGTAAAATAATTGAGTTAGATATATTATGTTAATTTTTTTTAATAGATACAGACATGCAGTAGTTAATCAATTTTTATTTTTTTTACCAAACCTTAATTCTAAAGAGAATCTGTCATTAGAAAAAAAGTAAAATAGAAAAACTATCAAAATGTTCTTTTCTTTAACTTTGTCATTCAATTTTTATTTTTTAACCGGCTTCAATTTTTTTAATGTATTTTGTCATTCAATTTAATTAATGGGCTATGAAAAGAAAACTATCGAGCTTTTAGAGCCCAATTCCATCTTCTCTAATCTAGAGAGTGAAAGGCGAGTTGTAAATTTGCCACCTCCGTGCAACCTGAAACTTTGAGAAAGAAAATTTGAGGAACACAAAATCATCACACTGCCTCTTTGTTGAAATTGAAGAAAGTGTTTACAATTTGCAGAAAAATGGAAAAGAAGTCATGGATAAAATAGGAATATATATCTGTCATAACAAATGAAATCCCAAAATCGATTCTAGTTAGGCATTGCAACAGGGCAGCGCGGGGCAGATTTTGCCCTCCCCAAACCCAAACTCATAAAGTTCGGGTATCCCCATTCCCATCCCCATTTTAAGCGGGGAAGAAAAGTAGAACCTCAAACCCATACCCGACGGGGTTCAGGTATCTCCAATGGATTTTGACTATCTCCGTCTCGCTTCTCTTCACATGAACTCGAGTAGTATTTTGATATTTTTTAATTAAAAAATAATTTAAAAATTGAGAAATATTTTGTTTAAATAATATGATTTTATTAAACCAAAAAAATAATGAGGAAAACAATTTATTTAATATTCAATTTATAATAAAAATAAACGTGTGAATGTAATTTAGGAGTTTTTGTACATATATAATATTTTTTAGATACATAATTTAATTTAAGAAAAAGAAAATATGATGTTTATATAAACGAAGTGGATTCGGGGATGGATTCAGGGTGGTTATCAATGTCCATATTATCCGCTCCATCCCCATCTTTTAAAATCGGAGAAAATCCAAACCCGAACTCAAATCTAATGAACCCGAATTTTCCTGGTCAAAATGGGATGGTACGGGTAGCTACCCGTGGTCATGGGTTTTATTGGGATGGCCTGATTCTAGTTGCCTCAAAAGCTTTGATTTCTAGCTTTGAGTAAACGTGAGTTTAGAATAGACGCACGGTCACCTGAATTGCTTTAACAATCATCCAAACACAACAGAAATTGGTGAAACCGCGTTTTTCTCCCCGAGACGCACGATTGAAGTGGTTCACCGCAGAACCAAACGAGCACTAAAGCCACTGTGTAGGAACCACCCATTTGCGAATTAGTAGGGTTTAACCAAGGTTTTATTTATTCCAATTCCAATCACTTTCTTATTTTTTTTCAGGTGTTAAAATGGAGGACTTATCAAAGAATCAAATTTTCGCTCTTCATGGGATTGCTGGTGCTGGTTCAATTGCTTTAGCTACTGCTTTAACCTATCCTCTTGACACTATCAAAGTCCTTACTCAGGTTATAGTTTTTTCAACTCCTCATAATTACCCATTACCAATGTGATTATGCTTATACCAATGTTTTGCTTCTTCATTCAAAGGTTGGTTCTGTTGCTGGTAAAGAATTGAATCCTAACCAGGTTGTTTTGAGAGTACTCTCTGTGTCAGGGAATAAAGGTATGCTTTTTTTATGTGGGCACCTTCCAACTGAATGATAAATTGTCTGAGAGAATATAAATCGATTTAGTTGTGTATATATGCATAAGAGATATTCATTCCATTGTTGAATTGTTCTTGTCTATTACCATTGCTGCTTTAATGGATACTTAAACCATCCCCCCTTTATCGTCTTAATTTTGAATTTTTTTTAATAGACTTGATATATTACTATGTATTTTGAGCACTAGGTTAAGATTAAGTGATGGTTGTTTACTTGTTTTGACATTTAAAGTTTCAGCTCTTGTTAATGGTTTTGTGAAACTAATTTTATGCTCCTATAGGGCTGGATCAGTGTTCAAAAATATATTATGTATGTTAAGTGCTAACTCTGATGTTTTGTTACATTTGGGCGTTTCAGGTTTGTTCAGTGGTTTTGGGTGGTTGGCATTTGGAAGGGTTTTTGGTATAGGAGCACGTTTTGGGGTTTATGAAATCCTGACAGCCTATTGTAAAGGTAAGTTTTTTTTTAAAAAAAATCTTCTTTTAGTTCTTGTGTGTGATTTGCATTATTTTCTGTATTTTATATATATATATATATGTATAAAAGAAATCATCTCTGCTTTGTTTTGGATGAATATGACACGTTTCTATCCATTTCAATCACTCAAGATTTAAGTTTTGGTATTGTGCATGTATGTTGTGCAGCAATGACTGATTTTAGATGCCCTTTGTTTGTTTCACCTGGATGTTATGTGTATTTTTTTTCTTTCTCCAATACATTTTAGAGCTTGCCATTTGAGAATTACAATATACGGTGCTTTTGTTTTTTGGGTGGAGTTTGAGTGACTTGGGTGCTCACGGGTGCACTTTTGGCAGATGGTCGGGGAGATAATTATGTCACTGCTTCAGAGGCTCTTTTGGCTGGCATGGTTGCTGGTGCCACAGAGACATTCATAAGCTCTCCATTTGAACTTGTCAAGCTTCGTATGCAAGTTGCCGCTGCTTCATATGTTCCGAGCTCCAACTTTGCTTTGGAAGAGGGGGCTCGCAAACCGCTAATTGCAAGATTACTCAATGGATGTTATCCAGACAAGAGGTCTTTGAATCAATATGTTGGTCTCATGTCTACCCTAACAACCAAGAACACTAACATAACAGGTGATTTACTGGAGTATCCCTGGGCAATGACAGGATCTGGGAGGCCACCATCAGTTTGCAATGTGAGAAGACCATCAAACATTATATCTTTGGAAGGATGGAACGCATTGTGGAGAGGTCTCCGTTCTGGAATTGTTCGAGATTCTGTGTTTGGTGGTGTATTTTTTTCAAGTTGGCAATTTTTGCACCAAATAATGCTTGATTGGAAGGCTGTAGGGATGAATCCTCAACCCAGGTTCAGCTCTTATTCATTAACCTAAGAACATCTCTTTTGTATCATTCTTCTTTATATTGTATGCAGTTAGGCATGTTTTTGGGAAAGATAGCTTTATGAGAAAAGTTCTGATTAGGGAGTGATCAAACTAAAGCTAAAAACATTCTTTAACATTTTGTCCATATTCTCCTATCTTTATTCTCTTTGTACATGAAGTTGAGCCTCAGCACAACAGTTAGAGTTACTACTGCCATATGATTGGGAGCTCACGTCTCAATTGTGAAATCAGCCTCTTACAAATGAATATTAAGATTGCCTACAATCATTCATATAGACCCAACCCTTCTTTGGACCTCACCATGGCACTGGAACTTTATAGTGCCAAGAAGTTGTCCTGTTGTTTTCTTTGTACATAGATTGAGTTATGATAACCTTAAGCCTTATCGATGTTGCACTTACCTTTAAGTACGATGGCTATTGTTGGCCCTGTTCAGTAAAGTATATGAATAAGGTTAATATGCTTATTTAAGCATTTGATATCTTTTAAGTGGATATGTATCGTCTGATCTTCCGCTTCCAATTAAATCTTCTGCACCAAACATACTGATATAAACGAGCTAAATTTTTTATTTGATTGAGGTTTCGCGTGATTCACACTGTAATTTTGGTCTATGATAAGGTATGGTAGCTGTTGGATACTTGATGCATTAAATGATATATTTCATCATCTACTAGCGCTTTCAGATTAATTACTTCAACTGTAAGTGGGTTTAGTTGTCGTTTTTTGTTTAAGAGTGCTTGTCTTGACTCAGGTTAAATGAAGAAATTGGTCCGTTGTCTCCTTTAGCTGTTACTCTCGCTGCTGGATTTTCTGGTTCAGTTGCTGCCGCTGCTTCTCATGGTTTTGATACTGCTAGAAGTAGGTCACAATGTATTGTGTTGCCAAAGGTATGACCCTTGCTACTTATTAACAGATATTCATGGATGATATTTTTTTATTAAAAAAAAGAACTAATTATTGAAAAAAATAATAATATTTTTTAAAGACAAAATATTAACACATAATATTCATAAATTTTAATGAAAACATCCGATCTACAAACAAAAATCACCTCACAAAATTGCAAAAGAGTCAAACAAAACTATAATTTATACAAAAGAGCCAAACTGCAAAAGATAAAATATAAAAATACAATTTTTTTATATAAAAATTCTAGAATTTATATGTAAATGAAGATATTTAAGTAAGTTTACTAATTATTTAGCGGGTATGGATATCCGCGGACGCGGATAGTATTAAACCCACATCCGTATCCATTAAATGCGGATAATTGAAATATCCATTTATTTTATCCATGGATATCCATTAAGCTATCCGCTCCGTATACGTGGCGGATTTTATCCGCAGATATCCGCAGGTATGGATATTTTTGCTATCCCTAACTGTCCTCCTTCTGCCAGCTGTCCATTCGGCTATGCCTCTCTTTTTTCTCGTTTACTTTCCCTTTCTGCTGCTTTTCCACATTTCTATCTTTCATAAACCTGCATGCCTTGTCTTTTGGGCCCATTTAATCCCTCTCCTATTCCTCCAGCCCACTTCTTCTCTTTTCTTCTATATACTTGCATATTGGGCCTATCATACTCTGGAGGAGTCCCAACAAACAGTTAGAGGTATCCTCTTTTTCCCAAAAGCCATAACTTTTTATGATTTCACACCCGCTGTGTACAAAAGTTTAGTACCGGTGTCTGAATGATGTCCAACTAACTAAGTTAAGCATGGTTCAGTGGCGGGTTAGTTTGGCAAAAGTGTGTCTTCATATTCCCATAAAATCAACCTGTAATTCAGATTGCCACATTTTTTTTCCATTTGGACTTACATAGGCGTGTTTGTGAATACCAATGATTATTTACTTTGAGTTTAGATGCTTAGTTCTTGATGACGCCGTTTCATATATTGAATATCATCTCAATTAAGTAAAATGAAAAATACTCCAATTTCACTTGTTTCCAAATTCCATCCAATTTCTGATAGTAATTTATACATTTTTTGGTTCCCAGTATGTCTCAATGGAGAGAAAGTTACTGAAATGGAAACGACCAGGAAACAAGTTTGAAAGATTTACTGGGATCCATCCTTCTGACAGGAATGTCTTGTTCAGTGGTCTCAGATTGCGGATGGCTCGCTCTGGTGTTGCCTCGTTTATGATTGTAGGAAGTTATTTATTTGTTGTTGATCATCTTGCCTCTAGTTTGACTTAATTGACACAAATTGATACCCAATTTTTGTTAGTAATTAGTGTTTCTATATTTTCTCCTAGAGAAGGGCACGTAAATTTGGCCTGCCTCTTTGTAATAGTCAGTAAAGAGAAAATAGAAAGGAGAAAATACTTGATTATTACAACAGCTTAATCTATACTGTTGTGAAATCAATACTCAGATTAGAAACTGCATTTCTGAATAACAAAGGATTGATTTCTGAATAATGTGACCATTCCTTATGCCGACTAACCTCACACTGATTATTTAGCAATTGTTATTATATGTAATAAAACCTGTTGTACCAAGTAGTTTTGTAATACCAAAGACATGTTATATATGGTTGTAAATTTCAAACTTTTAACCGTTTAATTGGATTAATGAGCTCTTGAACCCCCCATGGTGTGAAACCACAAAAAGTTTGTCCACCTTTTGTTTTATTTGTATTTGTATATTAAGACTTTGTCCCTTAGGCGACATGTCCTTTAATCACCTTTTTTCCTATTGGATTACTCCTTTATGTGGGGTTGACTTATTTTGAACTTTTCTGTTGACCTTTGATGGTTGCACTTGCATGGATGGATTGGTATAAATTAACTTCACTCAAAAGCTACCTAGGTATTGGCCGCACAATCATTCTCTCAAGTTCCACTCGTTGCCAAAAAAAGAATAATAATCATACCTAAAAACCAAGCAAGAAAAAGGCCAAGTAAGTTAGGATATAGATTGGTACATGTCAAACATCTTGCCTTCCCTTCCCCTTTATGTCTTTATATACACACAAATTTTGTTGGAAACAACCAAAGCTTTGTATATAAGATGAAAAAATATTGAGGCCCATTGGAATGGTTTTCATCATAAACAATCATAATGACTTCCAATATGATTTGGCATTTTCTACTTTCTGAGTCCAAACTTTGGACATATTGTTTTGTATGACATTGAGAGCCACAAATGAGTATAATTTTGTGTTTTAAGTAATGGATTTTTGGTATCTTTGAAGTTTCCACCGAAAATCACACCAACCTCTCTCTAACTCACTTACTCAAGTCACATGTGATATGTTAATAAGCATAAGCATGCACTTGTTGAGATGATTAAGAGGTTCAGTGGTTACGAGCTGATTAAGCAATGAAATAGTATATTATTATTAATTTACATATATACAATAAGAAACAATGAAGGATGCTGCAGTAGTAGTAGTTTTGGTTAAGCTATGAACTCGTGGACACAAAGATCAAAGAGCAACATACTTAGACAAGACAAAACCTCTATTGTATTTTATATTATTTTATTCATTTTTTGTACTAAGTTTCAGAAGTTGGATTCTATCTTAAGGTTTCAAACCACAATGGTAGAAGAGCCATGTGAACATAAACTAATTAAAAAGAGGAAATTACCATTTTAATTGAAACCTCACTTCTATGAAATGGCTTGGAAGTCAAGGTTTACTTCAATTGCAGCCTTTTGAGTTTTGACTTGTGAGTGTTATTATTGTGATTGTAAAGGTTTGTAGTAAAGATGGAAGTAGAAAAGTTATATATATATATATATATATATATATATATATATATATATATATATTAAAGAGTGGTTGAAAATGATGATATATGTCTATATGTCTTTGATTTCCACTTGTTAGTTAGTGGATATAAAACACATGTAGGATATTTTCATACTTTTAATTTACAGCGGCAAGATGTTAATTATCAAGCTTCTTTAATCAATTAGCATAAAGCAAAATATAAAGACAATTTGGTAAATCTATTTATCATACTTTTTATTACTGTATTTGTCAATATTTCAAGTATTTGTCAACAATTTTGTATTAAAATAACATTTTTGTAATTGTTTAGGGCTAGTGTTATGGTTTATATTCTCTTATCTTTTGCAATTGATTGTTACCTAGTTTAAATTGTACACTAGGGTTACAAAAGTTGCTCTAATGAAGATTGATTTGTTTTAAAATCTAGGAAAAAATACTTGTTTGTTTGCTACGGTGTTGCTTTTCTCAAAACTACTGTGGATTTTCACGTTGATGTGAAAGTTTAAATTTGTCGCTTTTAAAAATTATGACGAAAAGTTCATTGAGACTCAAGAATGCGATAAGAAGCGCATAACCAAACAATCACTACATCAATTTTTTTTTACTGAAGTATTACTCTTATTTATTTATTTAATTTTTTTGGTTTTCACCATCGTTTAATCTGGTTCGAAGGTCAGCCCTCTCCCGATCGCAGTTGCGGGGGATCGAACCGTGGTCCTTCCTACCAAATTCAACGTCAATTAACATTGAACCATCTAACGATCGATAACTATTACTCTTATTTAAGACCGGAGGGTTCAACAAACAACTCACTTTCGCATTTAATAATTTATTTTGATAGAAATGGCGGCAAGTGAGCAACCACTCTTAAGTGGGTAGGAATGTAATGTAGGATCACATTAAAGAGACAAAACGTTTATATAAAAATAAATAAATTATAAGAGACAAAACTTTCCCTTATTTTTGACTATGTTATTTTTTTTTAATATTCTTGCATTTTGAAAGCTTAAACTTTAGACATTAAACAAAGGGTCTTTACCAAAAAGTATCATTGCAACACTATTATTAGAGACAATCTATGTTTCTAAAACTAATTGCTTTATATTTTCCTGTATGAATTGTTCTGAACAATACTAAAGAAAAAACTAAAACTAATATATTTCTTGTCAAGTAGAGAAAATTTTAGGGATATATGTATCAATTAGAGTTTTTGGCACAAGTCCACCACGGTCCACCGGAATATTGTCATTTAACTTCATCGTTTTGTTTTATTTTTTAAATGTTATTACAAATAAGGAATATCATAACAAATAAAAGTAAAACCATTGTTTTTCAAGTAAAAAAGTAGAATGCTTTTACTTTTAATCAGTAGTTGGAGATTGCTGGAGATTTTCTTTGTTAGCTACAAGAGTAACTTAATTAAAATTCTATGAATTGTCAAAAAAGTTCAAGTTCAATGAAAAAATAATTAATAATTAATTTTTTGGTATAGTCAACTTTTAAAGTCAATATGATGTGATTTCGGCTGTAGTCCCAAATATTTGTACCATAGAAAATGACGTCAAATTATGCAAATATTGCGCAAGCTTCAGCTATCATTGATTTAAAGTATCTCATATTATGTTGTACCCCCAAAAGAAAAAGTATCTTGTATTATTGAGATAGATAAATAGATCCTAATTAATTACCAACATAATTCAGCCTTCTTTTTTATTGGATTCTTCTAAATTATGAATATTGTGATAGTGCATTTTAACTCATAATAATAATTGTATATGAAGCAGGTGTTCGACACTTGTATGATATCCGTATGATACTTATTTGAATAGTCAAACAAGTTTCACCAAAAAAATAATTTACTTTATTTGCTTTTACATTCTAAAAAAGTTAAGAGTTTAATGGATATAAGCAGACGGAGTAGAAAAATATTACACACTCAACGAATCACCACTATGATTTCCGCCACGTCATTCCATTTTACCCCACCTTCTTGATGTAATATGTAAGATTACATCATTTTCATTGGTTGTTGGTGTAAAATTAATTTACAACGACTGTGCATATCCATTAAACTCAAAAGTTAAACATATATTGAAACAATATTATCAATGAAGAATTTAAAGATATTAATTTTGATTAGAATATTTTTAATATTTTTAATAATAAATCGATAAATACAATAAAATTTTATCATATATATGGTGGTGTTAGTATCCTATATATTTTACATTATTAGTCTTGGAGTGTCCATGTCATATCGCGATATTCGTGTTAGAGTTTTGTTTCATAGATAATAAGAGTAGTATTAATTGTTTTGATAAATGAGAGAAGTTTTGGTAATTATCTTGTATGTTGTAGTGGATATATATATGAGAAGAGAAAGAAAGTAATGAATAAGGTAAACATCATGGACTGGTCTGTCACTATTTTGTGATGACAATATTGGTGATATAAAATATAGTGCTCATGTTGGTGCTTCAAAGCATGCTAATGCTTTCATCACACATGACTTGATGCTTCCCTAAGCAGGAACCATATATTATTATTATTATTATAATTATTATTTTTATTTTATTTTTTTATATATATATGCAATGTAACAAGAAAAATAAAATTTATATATTGTGTCCATTGTTGTTGTGATACAAGACAACTAGCTAACAAATGCCATCAAAGTAGGCAAATGCTATAAAAGCCAAATAGGAACTATTGCTCCCAAATGTTAAGTTACAAGCATTACCTACATTGCTCCATTTATGGACCCCACAATCCTCAAGTTTGATAAATATATAAATCTAATTATAATTCTCTCAACAACACTCCTTGCACGTGAGTGAGACTCCCAACTCAAAACAATGCTTCTTCCCCCCATGGCATGGCATTCATCATCCTAGCTAGCTCTTATAATGACTCATTCTCTACCCTAAAAGAAATATAATTCATTTTCCTTTTGTTGTGCAAAAATAATATACCTTTAAATGCACTAGACATACATGCAACATTATATATATTCACACATTCTTTTACTTAAATTGTGTGTCACGATTTTATTCTAAAGTTAAAGAAATTTCAAATTAGTTTCAAAATTTAAAACCTTCTATTATATAAAAATAATTTGAAATTAATTGTTCTAGAGTGAAATATCAATAACTCTTGCTAACGATGTGTTGTGATCAAAGTTTGAGTGTTTATATGAATAAGTAAACCTTTTTTTTTTTGTATTTTCTACCTATTATGCTCCGAAAGTCGCAATTGATTTGACGATTACCTCAGTAGTTCCTTAATTATATGCGACGTGCTCTTCTTTTTCTCCCCACATAGGTTGCTCAGTAGCTCATATTCCCTCCTTGGCATGGTTGCACATGCCAGAGTAAAAGAGAGGATGGCCAAGGATCTATGCATATGAGCCGAGTATGAATGTGTGAACTATAACTCGACAATGGTTTGATTTGGATTCAATGACTTATCCCAAATCATATTAGTCAATGGTTGTTGAATGATCAATTAGACAATACAAAACAATTGGAGAAAGAGCTTGCAGCATACATGGAAAATGAGCACAAAAGAACTAGCTTACTTAGTGATCAAGCAATAGAAGCTTCTAGGTGTAAATAGTTAGTTATAACCGTTTTTGAGTTTGTTATGATCCTATATAGTACAGTACACCATTAGCTATGGTAGTACTTCATTTTCTCTTTGTATATAAGCACAACAATCTCTTGTAATAACCAACTTTTGTTCATAATGAAACAGAATTTTCCTTTCTTCTTTCTCTCATAATATGGTATCAAGAGCCTCTTGATTCAGAGAGCTTTCTTCCGCTTTCATGGCACCGGCGGCGACTCGTGCCGGCGTTTCTAATCCTCCTCCGCTCGATCCTCAGCTTGATCAAACCAGTCCTTACTACGTTCATCCTAGCGATGGACCGTCCTCTGTCTCCATTACTCCCAAGCTCAACGGTTCGAACTATCATGCGTGGGCGCGAAGCATGAAACGAGCTCTTGGCGGCAAAATGAAGCTCGATTTTGTTGATGGAAGCATTCCACCAGTCGTTGATTCGTTCGATCCGTCGTTTCGTGCTTGGAATCGTTGCAATATGTTAGTTCTTTCTTGGATTCTTAATTCTGTTTCCGAACAAATTGCTTCTTCCGTCGTGTTTATGGAAAACGTTGTTGATGTTTGGAACGATCTCAAGGAGCGCTTCTCACAAGGTGATCTAGTGCGCATCTCTGAGCTTATGCAAGAAATCTATGCTATGCGTCAAGATTCAAAGTCCGTTACAGAGTTCTACTCCGATCTCAAGGTTTTATGGGAAGAACTTGAGATTTACATTCCGATTCCGACTTGTAGTTGCAGGTATCAATGTTCTTGTGATGCTATGCGTAATGCTCGCCGCAATCATACTCTTCTCTATGCTGTTCGTTTTTTGACTGGTTTGAATGAGAATTTCAATGTTGTGAAATCTCAAATCCTGTTATTAGATCCACTTCCTCCATTGAACAAGATTTTTTCAATGGTTTTGCAACATGAAAGGCAAGGTAATTTTGCAATTTCTGATGATTCTAAGGCTTTGATTAACTCTGCTGATTCTCGTGGTAAAGCTTCATATAACTCTGCTGGTAGAAGCTCTGGTGGTGGTAGTAATGCCAAAGGGAATCGTATTTGCTCCTATTGTGGTCGAAACAATCATACAGTGGAGAATTGTTATGCTAAGCACGGTTTTCCTCCACACATGCAGAAGAGATCAGTGAACAATGCCTCTAGCTCTGAGAATATTGGTGATGAAACTATCACACATGATGATGCTTAGGGAAGTGGATCACACACTTTCACCACTGCTCAGTATGAACAGCTATCGCAACTCCTTCAACATTCATCTCTTAATCAATCTTCACCTGCTTCTTCCAATCAGGTTCAATCTACCAGTTCCATCGGTCCTTCACCAACTGGTAAGCTCAACACTAGTTTCATTTTTTCTATATCTTGTCAAAATACAGCTCTAGGTTCTTGGATCATTGATTCAGGAGCTAGTGATCATATCTGTGGATCACTGAAGTGGTTTCATTCTTACAATGAAATCCACCCTATTCATGTCAAATTGCCTACTGGCCATTATGCAATAGCTAAACATGCTGGAACCATTACATTTTCTTCTGATTTGATTCTTCACAATGTGCTTTATGTTCCTAATTTTACTTTAAATTTGATTTCTGTTTCAAAATTGTGCTCTACTCTTGACTGCACAGTTTCATTTAATGGTCCACATTGCTTGATTCAGGAAAAGATTGCCAAGAGGACGATTGGTTCTGGTGATAAAGTTGAAGATCTGTATTACCTAGTCATTTCAAATAAGATAGTGTGTAATACTAGCACTGATTCCTTTGTAACTGTCCCTCATAGTGCTCTTTGGCACTTTAGACTAGGTCATCCCTCTCTTACTAGAATGCAAAGTTTCCATTCTCCATTTCCTTTCATTACTGTTGATCCTAAGGCTGTGTGTGATGTATGCCACTTTGCAAAGCATAAGAAATTGCCTTTTTCTAACAGTTTTAATAAAGCATCTAAGCCTTTTGAGCTTATTCATTTTGACATTTGGGGTCCCATTGCAGTTAAATCTGTTCATCATCATGCATACTTCTTGACTGTTGTTGATGATTTTTCTAGGTATACTTGGTTAACCCTTATGAAGCATAAAAGTGAGGCCAGGCAACATGTCATTGATTTTATTACTCTTATTTCTACCCAATTTAATGCAAACATTAAAACTATAAGAACTGATAATGGACCTGAGTTTAACATTCCTTCATTTTATGCTTCACATGGTATTGTTCATCAAACTAGTTGTGTAGAAACACCCCAACAAAATGGACGTGTTGAGAGAAAGCATCAGCATATTTTAAACATTGGTAGAGCATTACTATTTCAATCCAATTTACCAAAATCTTTTTGGTCTTATGCTGTCAAACATGCAACTTATATCATGAATAGAATGCCTAGTCCTGTTATTAATCATAAAACACCTCATTTCTTAATCCATAATCAACATCCAGATTTTAATTCATTAAAAGTTTTTGGTTCATTAGCCTACACTGTCACTTTGCAGTCACATAGAACAAAGCTTGCTTCTAGAGCAAGAAAGTGTATATTTCTTGGCTACAAAGCTGGCATGAAGGGCACAATCCTCTTAGATATAAACAACAAAGAAATCTTTGTTTCCAGACACACCACTCACCATGAACATATCTTTCCCTATCAACCAACCACTTCACCTTCTATATGGAAATACTACCCAGACAGTGCTAGTACATCATTACCTATACCCACTATACCAGATATTGCCCCATCACCATCTACCACTAATGATGTTTTACATGATCTTCCCATTGATGACACTTCTCAATCTTGCCATTTCCCTTATCAACATCATGATGCCTCCACCAATTCCCACAATGATACTACATCACCTATCTCTGATACTCATCAACATCTTGATACATCCACCAATTCCCCCATTAATTTAACCATTGATACTGAGACTGAACCTGACCCTACCATATCTACTGATACCAACATTCATAATCAAAATTCAACCAGACCAGTTAGACAAAAACATGCTCCATCTTATTTAAATGACTATGTATGCAATACTTCATCTAATCATGCAGAAGCAATCTCTTCAGGTACTCTTTACCCTATTGCATACTTTCATTCTTTTGATCATTTATCTCCTTCACATAAGTCTTTTGCTTTGTCTGTCACTCAATGTGTTGAGCCTCGAACCTATAAGGAAGCTTGTCAGCATGATCATTGGTTAAAAGCTATGAATGTTGAGTTAGAAGCTTTAGCTAAAAATCATACTTGGAAGCTTGTCCCACTTCCACCTCATGTTAAGCCTATTGGGAGTAAGTGGGTCTACAAAGTGGAACATAAAGCTGATGGTAGTATTGAAAGATACAAGGCAAGGCTTGTGGCAAAGGGTTATAATCAAGTGGAGGGACTTGATTTTTTTGACACCTTTTCACCTGTAGCAAAGCTCACTACAGTCAGAATCTTACTTGCTCTTGCCTCCATTAACCATTGGCATTTACATCAACTTGATGTAAATAATGCATTCCTTCATAGAGATTTGCAAGAAGATGTATATATGAGTGTTCTAGATGGTGTCCATGCAGCTCCACATCTTGTGTGCAAGTTACAAAAGAGTCTCTATGGCCTCAAGCAAGCCAGTCGCAAATGGTATGAGAAATTGACCTGTTTACTTGTCACAGAAGGCTACCACCAATCAACTTCAGATTATTCTCTCTTCACCCTCACTTCAGGTAGTGATTTCACAGCTTTGTTAATATATGTGGATGATGTGATTCTGGCTGGCACTTCCCTTACAGAATTCAGCAGAATTAAATTTATTCTTGATGCAAAGTTTCAAATCAAGGACCTGGGTAGCCTTAAATACTTTCTTGGTTTAGAAGTTGCTCAGTCTACAGCTGGTATTACCATTTCTCAAAGAAAATACTGCTTAGACCTTCTTGAATCAGCAGGGCTATTAGGCTCTAAACCAGCAAGCACTCCTCTTGATCCATCAGTCAAACTTCACCAAGATGATAGTCCATTGTTTGATGATATTCCAAGATATAGAAGACTCATTGGCAAGCTCTTGTACCTTAACACCACCAGACCTGATATTACTCTAGCTACTCAGCAACTCAGTCAGTTTTTAAATTCTCCCACCATTACCCATTATAAGACTGCTTGTAGGGTAATCAGGTATTTGAAACATAACCCTGGTAGAGGACTCTTGTTCCCAAGAGATTCAGAAAAACAGGTTTTAGGTTATGTGAATGCTGATTGGGCAGGGTGTATTGATTCTAGAAGGTCTACAACAGGTTTTTGCTTCTTCTTAGGTCAATCTTTAATTTCATGGAGAGCTAAGAAGCAACAAACCATCTCTAGGTCTTCATCAGAGGCAGAATATCGAGCACTTTCAAGTGCCACTTGTGAGCTTCAGTGGATAATGTACTTACTCAAGGATCTCAATGTAACTTGTGCTAAACTGCCTGCTCTATATTGTGACTCACAGAGTGCTATACATATTGCTTCAAATCCTGTATTTCATGAGAGGACAAAGCACCTCGAAATCGATTGTCACTTTGTTAGAGAGAAAGTTCAAAAGGGAATTCTCAAGTTGATGCCCATCTCTACACAGGAACAGTTAGCTGATTTTCTCACAAAAGCACTTTTGCCTTCTAAATTTCATCACTTTGTTTCCAAGCTTGGCATGATCAATATATATCATGGTCAAGCTTGTGGGAGGCTGTTGAATGATCAATTAGACAATACAAAACAATTGGAGAAAGAGCATGCGGCATACATGGAAAATGAGCACAAAAGAACTAGCTTACTTAGTGATCAAGCAATAGAAGCTTCTAGGTGTAAATAGTTAGTTATAACCGTTTTTGAGTTTGTTATGATCCTGTGTAGTACAGTACACCATTAGCTATGGTAGTACTTCATTTTCTCTTTGTATATATGCACAACAATCTCTTGTAATAACCAACTTTTGTTCATAATGAAACAGAATTTTCCTTTCTTCTTTCTCTCATAATAATGGCAGTTCACAACTCTCAAATATAAATCGTTTTTATTACTCTATGACGTACTATTACTCAATATATACCGAAAAATATTCTAAAATACTAATTTTATAAGAACTTTTAGTTCAATATATTATTTTAAATTTTTACTAATTATAACGTTGAATGTCAATTTTTATATTGTCTAAAATGATAATCATATTATAATATACTAACAACTAATAATTTGTCATTAAAAAAAATATTGGTAAGGACTTCATGATTCTTACTTACAATTAATTGATTTTCTAGCACTTGTATTGATCACAAATCCCACACGTTACTTCAATATAAAAGATATGGAACTTTTTGCCTAAATTGTCTGGATTTGCAAGGCTATTGACTATGTAATATTCATTACTGAGTGGCAAAAATAAATACAGGGTGTATGATAATCCACGTGTCAAAACTAAAAGAGCACAAAATTTCCATGTAAGAGCTAACTAAGTATATGGTAGAGAATATGGGATCTTTGAAAGCATAACGTCATATTGCATATTGTTTGGTCATAAATTTCATTTCATAACTAGTGCCCCACTTGCAGGGCTGCTAATATTGAAATTAATCTATAGCTATAATAGCAACTTCACTGATTACAATGGCAGCTAAAGTAGCTAGCTATATTCAATTTAATTTAAAATTTAAGTAGCTACAATAAAAACAAGTAAATGATTACAACAACAACAATTAGCTTAGATATTTTGTAGTATTTCCCATTTGGAAAATGTTGCTAGTAATTAATTAAACTCTCTCTATATATTATGATCACTTGCATTGCATTTGTATTTTCTAATTTGGCAAGCTTACTTCATCAAGATCATCCAATGACAAGAAAACTTCATCCAAACAAGACAATTCTGTTCCATCTCCATCCTGATCATCATCTTCATCATGTTCATAAACTCGACATATTACCCACCTACTATGTTCCTAAATCAACAACAAAAATATAAATATATATATCAAAATCAATCAAGATATTCGAAAATTTACCATCGGAGTCTAGTATAAGTGGTTGGTACATAAAGCGTGTGTGAGTGTTGTAAACTTTAGATATCGAGTAAAAAAAAAAGAAATAAAATACTAACTGATTTTGATTTTCTTTTGGAAGAAGATGATCTAGTAGAGGAAGAAGCGGAATCGGAAAGACGATACTCTTGCATTATCCAATTAGTTTTGTTACCATCAGGTGATTCACCAATATGGAAAACATAATATTTCTTCATACCAACTCTCTTATTACTTGAGCTTGTTAAAACTTGTTCTTCCATTCCCATTGGCATCCAATAACCATTATTAGTCATTCTATTTTGTGTCCTTCTACTATAATAGTACCATTGATTTCCCTCTTCCAAAGCTCTTCCTATACAAACAAAATTTAAAATTGGTATGAAATTTTGTATCTTTAATTATTGAGACATGAATAAAGGGTATTATTGTAAATTTATTATATGATATAATAATTAATAACATAATTAACATATACCTTGAAGTTGCCATGGATCAAATGGATAGAGGTCAAGATCAGGAATAACATCCGGATGACAAGGTAAAAGCGACGCCTTTCGATGAAGGAAATGGACCACAAGTTCTTCATCTGTTGGATAAAATCGAAAACCGGGTGGAAGATTAACATTGTTGTTATTATGATCTCCCATTAGAGAGGTAAAAGAAGAAGAAGAAAATAGAAAGAGTGATTAATAAGAAAGAGCAATGAAGCTAGCTAGGTAGAATGATGTGGTGGGTGTGAAGGTTTGGTATTTATAGAAATTGATGAATGAATTATATTGGGAAGGAGTGAGTGAGTAGTAGTAGTGAAGTGAAGGAGTGTGACGTGAAACTGAAGGTGTTGTTTATCACATCACATTATATATATATATATATATATATATATATATAAATTTATACAATATTAATAATTTTTATGAAATAGTATATAGTTTTTGAATTTTGATGAGTGGCACTTTTAGAAATAACTCTCCACAAAGGAAGTAATGGTAAGACGGCGGATAACGGAACGTGATGGATATATATACTTTGGGCATAAAACGGGATAACCAAAATCGTGTTCATTAGTGGGACAAGAGCTTCTGAGTGAGACATTCATACATATCATCATTCTTTTATACCCCTTTAATTATATTACTAGTATTCTTCATTTTCTATTTTGGTTTCTAAAAACTGATTTTATATATATTTAAGATAATTACACATAAACAAAAAATAAATAGATGTTCACGAAGTCTATCAAAGACTCATGCGATGGACTCCATATTAAGATGTGGGATATGTACATTGAAATGAACTTGATTAGAAAGCAATTGATTACTTATCTCTTAGTGGAAAGTGTCTAGATGTTGTTAGTGGACATGGTAATAGAAAATTACATTGTTAACGAGAGTTTTTCTATCTTGATTAGGCGTATTCGTGACCTCAAATATTAAGATTGGCAAATCCCATAAATGGGGTGATATTTCTGATGCTTGCGGGGTGACAACATAGCATTGTAAATTTTTTTAAATGTCCTCTTTTGAAAGAAAAAAAATTCTTAAATATGTAAAACGATTTTTTTTAATTAAAAACACTAATTAAATATGTACAATTACATATATTACTGCTACATATTTTTCTTTTTCATTGTGCACTTTTAGTCTATTAATATTATAAATTATCAAGTTTCAATTGCATCTTTAATTATATTGTCCAGAGTTTTTTTTTTATATTAACAATAAATTATACAAATAATTAAATTTATTTGTGGTAATAACAACACCGGCCAAATTACAAGTTCTTATGATTCATATAAATTAGAAAATTGTTTAACGAGCCATTTAAAGAGTAGGAAGATATTTTAAACTCGGTCATCTAAATTAGTCAGAGTTACTCCATTTTATAGGGTTAAAAATGGAATGGGTCAGCCTTATCATTCCTAATGCTCTACCTACTGTGGTTTCTTACCAATATTTTTCTTTAATTTTTTTTTTTTTACAGATATTGATATGATTGTTTTAATTTGAATTTTGCTATTTGTATTGACATAATGTAACATATAGTATACCTTAAAAACTATGCAATAAACAAAAAAAACAATATTATTTATATTTTTCTTTTAGGTCATCATCACACTTCATGCTGATATCATCAAGGTACAATATCCACGTGGCAAGTGTGTGTGTGTGTATTTTTGGTCTTGGGCCAATTGAATTTTGGTGGTGACCGGCCTCTTGGAATGGAATGTACCTTACCTACATATGCTTCATCATAATTATAAGCAATTATCATAAGATTTTAAGATTTAAATACAATTGAACTTTTTGTTTTCACTCTACCCATATGCTTTTGCCTTGCTTTATAATCAACAGATTAGTAGGAGTACCACAGTGGGAACTGCACATACATTCCACATGGAACAAAGCAATCAAGTGAAATCAACTATTATTATTTTTTGGAATGACCCATCCAGTTTAACTGATTTTGTTGGACCATACAATGCCCCCACATTATTTATATAATTAATCAATTATTAAATCTTGCATACTTAAAAAAAAATGGAGTATCACTCTAGGAATTACTCATGAATGAATTACTTTGCTTATAACTTTTCCAACCATGAATTACATTTTGCATCTCTACTATTTTATTTTTGGATTTACGAGGTTAGCAATTATAATTCTTCCATTGAAGTAGACAATATTATTATGTTTCTATTGAATAATTAGAATTTCTATATGTTACTCCATTTGAGTGCAATTATAAACATATTGAGAGTGAGAGTATATAAAATTTACTATTTGCAGTACAAGGTTTTACGGTGTCATTTTTTGTATGTCATTGTCTACAACCTTTCTATGAGTTGGTACCAACTAACTAGAGACTCCAATCCAACCAAACAAAGAGTCATCAACAATTAAACAAACAATAAGCAACAGTTTCAAAAGATATGTCGTATTAATTAATTTGTCCCAAGGCTTGGTTTGGTACTCTAATTCTACTAATTAATGCCAATTTGGGGTGTTAGGGTGGGAGGTGCAAAAAGAGAAAGAGGAAAGTTTTGGTTGTATTTGAGTCTAACTTAATTTTACATTTTAGTTTATGAGGTGGGTGTTGTGGATTAATGATGCCCCAAATCAATCAATTAAAAAAATCAAAAGATTTTACAAACACAATAATACAATATCAAATCAGAAAATTTGAACAAAATCAGAAACAATTAAAATAGTTACCCAATGATTAAACAAAAACAAAAAAAAGAATATGAATATAGGGTCGGCCCAAGCTCAAAGCTACTTAAGCTAGGGTTTTAGGCCCCAATTTTTAAATATAATTATAAAACGTATTAGACCCCTAAATGCAACATTTGTATGTTATTACAAAACCAAGTTATTATAGTACCTTTAAAAATGTAAAGGTGATGATACACGGAGTAATTTATAAATTAATAAATTAACAGTGATTTTTTGGAATTTTTAAAATCTATTTGCCGACTATTGTATTTAGAGAAAATAATTTCATAAAAAAGTACAATTTTATTGTTTATAAGCATTATACTAACTTTTTACTTTTTTTTTTAATAAAAAAATCAATATTCACTCGGTTTTAAGTAATAAAAAAATTATTATAATTATTTTGAAAGTTTTGGTAAATAATATTTGAGTTATTATACTCACTCCATGGCAAAATATAAATAAAATTTTAATTTTAGATTCATCACATAATTAATGTATATGATCTATATTATAGACCAGATATATTAATTATGCAATGAATCAAAAAAAAGTAAATTTTGCTTATATTTTATCATGAAGGGAGTAATTTTTAAATGATAAAAAATAAAAATTTCTTTTAGAAATACTCATATACATATTAGTTTAAAAATCTAATGTATCGGTACACTTGAACCGCAACAATTTTTCTATATACTTACATAGTCCAAAGCAGTGACTTGGGTTAACCCTAGATTAAAAAAAAAATATCCCTTTCGGTCACCATTATCAATTCTACTGCGAGAAGAAATAACATCAAAGTCAATACAATCTATCAAAGATCTTCAAACCTCACACTCTATTTTCACTCCATTTTCAGATTCTTGCTTTGATATCGTAATCTCTCTAATTTTGTTTCACAAGAAGAGAGTTTACATGAATTCCTCACTTCCACACCTCAGTTTTTCACAAAGATTACTCCAAAATTATTTTTCTTCTTACTAGGTTCTAGTGGACAAAATATATAGTAAACAAACATACTTCAACTTCTAAGGAAAATTTGGTTCACCAAAGGCTGGAGGGGCAACATTATATTCCTAACTTTATGTAAGTACTTCAACCCCCCCCCCCCCCCATCCATTTTCTTTGGTACTATAT
Source organism: Trifolium repens (assembly GCA_030408175.1). Classification (NCBI taxonomy): domain Eukaryota; kingdom Viridiplantae; phylum Streptophyta; class Magnoliopsida; order Fabales; family Fabaceae; genus Trifolium; species Trifolium repens. The sequence continues at coordinate 48,744,831 of CP125842.1, read as the reverse complement.
ACTCTAGTCATAAGATTAGTTGCCTTGGCAACATATTCCACAGAAGTGCTACTCGTGCGCACTACTAATTGTCTTTTTGAATCTTATATATCTATCTATTACTATGGAGGAAGTAGATCAAATATTTTTGATATGTAGATCAAATATTTTATACTTTTTAAAAATCTGAAGTTAGAACTTAGAAATATGATTCTCTAGTCCCTATTATACGAAAAGATTTTTCTATAAGTTCATTGAATAATCAATATGAGTTATTCTATAAATATAACAGGTGAAAGAGAACATTTTCGTATAATAATAGAGATCGAAAGGGATTATTTTAATTTATTTAGGGTTGACCCAAGTCGCTTCTATAACAAGTGAAAGTGAACATTTTTTTATAATGGATACCGAAAGAGATTTTTTTTTATCTAGGGTTAACCCAAGTCACTTCTTCATACTAATATGTAAATGAGTATTATATTATTAAAAGAAATTTTATTTTTTATCATTTAAATATTACTGCCTTCATGATAAAATTATATAAGCAAAATTTACTTTTTTCGATTCATTGCATAATTAATGTATATGATCGATCATATACATTAATTATGCGATGAATCTAAAATTAAAACTTTACTTATATTTTACAACAAAGTGAGTATAATAAGTCAAATATTACTTTCAAAAAAAAAACTCAAATATTATTTACCAAACTTTCAAAATAATTATAATAATTGTTTTATTACTCAAAATCGGGTGAATATCGAAATTTTTTTATTAAAAACAATGTAAAAAATTAGTATAATACTTATAAACAATAAAATTGTATTTTTTTGTATGAAATTATTTTCTCTAAATATAATAGTCGGTAAATAGTTTTTAAATTCATAAGAATCACTGTTAATTTATTAATTTATAAATTAAGTGTATTAGCACTTTTAAATTTTCAAATCAAATGTACTATTACAACTCGGTTTTTTCTGAATTACTTTTTCATAATTTGTGGGTATTTACTCTTCAATCAATAAAAACAAGTCACATAAGTTAGATGTGGGGACCACATACAAATCTACTAAATACCCCAATTATAAAGGGATGAAGTAGGTGTCACCTAAAAACTCCCGTAAATATGGATCATGCTAACTAAAGCGCCCCTGGGGCACTTGTTAAGAATACAAAAAAAAAAATTACATTGAAAACAACACTTTTTCTACTTTTCAAACATTAATTGCACATATTTTAGTATATTTTTATTATTCGAAGTATCCTTAACTAGTGCTTGGGAGCACTAGTTAGCATTTTTCTTATAAATATATCCACCATCAAACATCAACTCCGCTATAGATTTGGAACAAAAATCTCTATTCAATTCATGGACCATTTATTTCATCGATCTAGCATTATTGTGATATCCTAAAACACTTTTTTCCTTTGTCAAAAAAAAAAAACACTTTTTTCAATAGAAATATCTCAATTAATTTAAGGTATTAAATATTTATAATGCTAATTAAATTAATATGGAGGTGTACACATCAAAACAATCAAGAGTTACAGTTAGATTCATTGATAATGCAAAATTTTGGTATATTTCCACTTCATTGCCATATCCTCAAGTAATTAGTCACTTTAAGCTGATTGAGACATTCATAAAAATCTCCATTATACTAAATATATATCCACTCTCTTTTACCTTTATATAACATAATATATATGTTAAAGTTCATTTAGGTTAAGAGTGGAGGTGTACTAAAAGAGCATAATTATAAACATGCTCCTAATTGAATGAGCATGGAAGTTTACCTGACTTAGATGATGATGTTACGGTAATTGAGTGGTGGGTCTCAGTTACCCCTTTTTTTATTTCGGTTAAAAAATTTAGTGGTTAAAATTTTATATTTTTAAAAGGAATAAATGAGAGCATCAGAATTTAAACTTTGATTCCTAAATATGAAATATTATAATTCTTATGATATAAAAAAAAAAATTATTTTCTTATCAACTGAGTTATGTTCACCAAAACTCAATTGCCCATTTTTATATGAGGCAACACAATTTCTTATTTAATTATACATCATTTTCTTGTTGTCGACCGACACCAAAAAATAAGTATTGATAGCAATTGTATTATTTAATGATAACATATCAATAATTTAGTAGGAAAACAATGGTAGAAAGGTATCAATATTATGGTAATTAAAAATAGAATTTTTATTAATAAAAACTGAATTTATTTATCATAATAGAAATTAATTTTAAAATAATCAATTGTGAAAAAAAAAAATTCTAGAAAAACAACTCAAACAACTTATCTTTTGAAGTGATTTTTTATTTTCAAATTCACTTATTTACAAAAAACAGATAAAGAAAATTAGGGTTAAATATGTTTATAGTCCCTATAGTTTTTCAGAATTTTGTTTTTAATCCCTGAAGATTTTTTTTTGCATTTTTTAGTCCCTGAAGTTTTTGCTGCCAATGTTTTTAGTCCCTACTTTTAATCAAGCTCTTATATACTTTCACATTTTTGAATGATTTTTTATATTCATCTTTATATTATTATTATTATTATTATTATTATTATAATTATAAGAACTTATCCGATAAAAATTTAGAATTTTTTAACCTAAGATGAATTATTTATGTGTAACAAACTAAAAAATTCATATTTAATCCATCTCTTGTAAAAAAAAAAAATTAAACTTTTGTAAGAAAGATTCATATAATATACTAAACATGACCGCATAAAAAATTTGAAAATTTCGAATGATATGCACGAGTTGAATGAAAAGTAGGGACTAAAAATATTGACGGAAAAAACTTCATGGACTAAAAAGTGCAAAACACATCTTTAGGGAGTAAAAACAAAATTCTGGAAAATTATAGGACTAAAAACATATTTAATCCAAAAAGTTAAAAGTGAATAATTTTTTTCATATTTTTTACAAAAACAACTGTAATAAACAAATCAAAAAACATGAAGAAAATAATATTAACAAATCTTAGGAAAAAATATCGTGCATGTCTCATCACCACCAGAAGTGTTAGTGGCATTGGATTGAAAGTGAAATGGAAGTATTGTTTTATTTTATTCTTTTTTTTTAGGTAAGTATTGATTTATTCTTATTTGGTTAATTCTATGATATGTGTAATCATATCTCTTATCTATGTCAACAGCTGAAACTTGGGCGCGGTAGATTTTGACATACTTGGCAAATTGACTTGCATTCACTCACAAATATTGTGCTAATTTGCTACAAAACTTTCTATTTTGAGGGATGATTGCTACAAAATTAATGTATGACTTTACCCATCTGATATTTGTAGAGATACTTTTCAAATGTGAAAAGAAAATTGTCAACCATCACAATTTACTTTCTATATCATTTTTCGAATGAGTCAATATTTTAATGATGTGATTATAATTTTTTTAATAAACAAATATTGAATTATAAGTAGTATAAAGTGTATTCGATTCTTACGATTCAAAGAACACATCTTAGATGACATGAAAGCAAATTCAAGGACCAAAGGGTTATTACATCAATTAAAAAATAATTGTTCCGATGCAATCTATGAATCATAACCAACAAATAAAAGCAAATGATTTTCAATTTTTCTAAATTTTTTTATGGATGATCTATATGATACAAACTTTTAATCCAACGGTGGATTTTGTAAAATTCGTATTCGTTATAGTAATATTGATGACTTGTCCACGGTGGACCACTTGTGAAAATGATCCACCGTAGCATTAGCCATGTTAATTATTGAAAGGCTTCACAAGTGGTCCACCGTATCATTAGCCATTGAAAGACAAAACACTCCTCTATTAATAATAAATTGATCTAAATGATAAAAATTTTAAAAAATATACATGGTAACTCAAAAAAAAAAAAAAAAACCCTCCAATATAACTTATGATTTTGTGAATTAAGTTTACAAGGTTCAAATTAAAACAATAATGGAATACACTTAAGACAAGTTAACCCACTTAACATGGGTCTTTTGTGCCAATCTCTTCGTCATCATCAATATAATTATAAGGTTGCTTTCATTCTTTATACTTTTGCACCTTTGAAAGTTGAAACATGTTGATCTGTTACAGTTCAAATGATAGGAAATAGAAGCCTATTATCCACATATTTTGAAGGGAGAAAAGGAAGAAAAAAAAAGAAGTTGAATTGACATGAGAAAGACTTAAAAACCATGATATTTTCCATGTGTACATGTTATAATAATCCAAGTGACCATGGGCATTAATATATTTTTACTTAAGAGATAATAATGTAATTATTTTATGACTTTGCACTACTATATTTTTTGTATAAATATTTATAATATATGATATTTTTCTCACTACTTTAGTTAGGCCAACCCTCCCAAGTCCCAACCTAACTAATTATTTGATTTATTTATTTTTTGCATAAAATATTTTAATTTTTAACTGTGATTTTTTCTATCAAGTTCAACGTCAATCACCACTGAACTAACTAACGATTGATAACATTAAAAAAAAATTTACTAAAAGAAACATTAATATTTTTAGTTGGCCCTAATTAGACATATAAATGGTTTTTTTTCCCCACCTCACATATATACTTTGGATGGGGAAATTATGAAAAAAATAAATCATTTTTTATGCTTGGAATGAGTAAGAGCCCGTTTGTTTTGGATTTTTTGAAGATAGATTTTAGTGTTACATAATTTTGTGTAAAAATAATTTACAAAGAAACTTTTTATAAAAGCTTCAAATGAAAATTTGGTTTAAATAGTTATTCTTAAAATGTGATTTTAGGCATTTCATCATTTTATTGAAATTTATTTTGAATATCAAAATTTCAAAAAAAACATTTAAAGCTAAAACAAACGCATTTGACGGTGTATAAATGATTTTTATAAAATCATGAAGATAAAAGTAGCTCCCAAATTTAATTACACTTGATTATACAATTTGGAAACCCATTTGTATCCAAAAAGTTAACACTATTGCCAATTATTACTCTTTCAGATTAAATCAATTGAAAAGACTCTAATTTGAACTCAATAATTATGGTTTAGAGACTACTCCATATTGTTGTATTGGAATATATAAAACATAATTACAATCGCTATGCTTCTGCAATCATGCAAATATCAACTTGATCATGCAATTGGGATCAATAATTTGTCTCTAGTAAGTTGGTTTGATCATTTAGCTAATTTATTCACTACATTGCAAAGAGTTAAATATTTTCGTTATACCCAATTTTTGTTGGTAATTATGCCACTTGTTATATTAATTTCTAAAACATCTTTACAATTATCAGGTCATTTTTACTAGCCTTGAGTGAACCATTGCTAGATTCAGCAGTCATTCTAATTAGTTATCTCTACTAATCTAGCAATGTGCTATTATGTCTCGGGAACAAGAACAAGAAAACGAACAGAAACATGTTATAATTTCGAACAGCAATTGACTCAAAGCTTAGATACAGGGAGATTCAAAGGTAACTGCAGCAATAATGTACATCTAATAATAATCTTTCTATGATAAACCATAGGGAAAACACTAAATTAGGAAAGAAAGGAAAACCATACATCATACACCTCAGAAATCTTTAAGTTACATGTTTACACTTAGAAGATCCAGCAGTGGCTCACATATTCACACGGCTTGACGTAGAATTAGCTGCTCGTGTATCAATCTGAATTTGTCTTTGAGCCTCTTGATCTGCAAAACCACCGAAAAGTTAATCACCATGGAAAACAAGGCAAAACGACCATTTGAAGAAAATGTTCAAACAAGAAAGCATGTTGTATAAATTATGATACCCTTTTCATTTCAATTTCTACATCTCTCTTTTGTTGCCCCAATGAAAGCTGCAGATTGGTTATGTCGAAAACATTTTCCAAGTCATCTTCGAAAGCAGATTCTAGGTCTTCCCGAAGGCGTGCAGGCAACTTGTCCACAATGGGCATCAAGAGGAAACAGTTGAACTGCGATATATTATTATTATGTCAATATATGTACTTCAATTCAAACATTCAACGCTTCATTTCTACATTCACTTTGCCATGCTTCCGCTTTGAGCGGAAAAGGAGTAAATTTGCAGACCAAACACATCAAGATGCATATATACATAAACAAACAAGAAACATTACGAACCTTTAATTCTGTGGAAACCAAGAAATATTCTCGTATGCCATGAAATATTTGTTGTACCAAACCATAAACAATTCTTTCGGATGAAGGTGCAAGTCTCCGATTCCAAAGTGTACTATCCAGAAGGTCAGCAAGCTTTGTTTCGGCAGTCTGAGTGGATGTGCTAGAATCAATCCCAGAGGCGACGTGACTGAGCTTTACATCTTGATGTGGCTTTGTGTCTTCTTTCTCTTGTACATTTGTTGGCGATTGAACAGTTGCAGTAGGATCATTACAAACATTGGAATGTTCTGTTCCACCAAATGAATCTAAGAACTGGCGTAATCCAGCTCGACTCTAAAAAGTTGACAGTGGAAACATAAGATATAAAAAATAAGCAAGAAATAAATAGCTTTGCAAACAATACTTTACTCATAGGTTCTAGCTTAAATTCAAATTAGGAAGTGAAATCATTTGAAATGCAGCATTTCAAAGCTTACCTTATTGTGTAAAGACCACGAGACATATCGTGTGGTGCTCACCAAGTCCTCCATACATCTGCAGCAAAGGAGCAAGAAAAAATGGCCTTTAGAAAATAGTAAGCAGATAATCAAGAGTACTGATATTTTTTGACAGGGAGCACAATATAATTTGACCAAAACTAAAAGGCTTGTGATTTCATTCGACATGTGGAAAGAAACTAAGCAATTGTAGGCAAGCGATGGTTAACTTTTCACGGCATGATTTTTCAGTAGATTCTGCAAAGTTGTCGAAGGCAGAGGCAACACGCCTGAGGAACACCTGATGGCCACTTAGATACTCACAATCTTTCTGTCAAAACCAAAATACATAAATACAGTAAGTTTGGAAACAAGACAAATAATTGCAGGCTTAATTCAACATTTGGTCCCTTATGTTTATTTTAAGTTTCAACTTGGTCCCTTATGTTTTAAAAGTTTCAATTTGGTCCCTTATGTTTATTTTATGTTTCAATTTGGTCCTTTCCGTCAGTTTTGTCACATGTGGCAGATGGTTTGCATACATGGACATACATGTGGACACCTGCACACTTGGACACGTGTCCAATTGAAACGGTGGAAACATCAAAACTGACGGAAAGGACCAACTTATACAAACGGTGAAAACATAAGGGACCAAATTGAAACTTTTAAAACATAAAGGACCAAGTTGAAATCTAAAATAAACATAAGAGACCAAATATTGAATTAAACCAATAATTGCATGAAGAATAGACAACACACACGCCATAATAACTTGTACATAACTTCAACTTTGATTATTAAGCATAGATTGGCAACTGCAAAGAATCGAACCCTACACCAATTTTTCATAAAGGCCCTCGATGCATGTCAAGAACCATTTATCTCAAAATATTACGCTATTAGTTGAAAATTCAAAAATAGTTTTATATATCACAAAAGAATACAGAGAGAGTACCTGAAGAAGATAAAAAGAAATTGGGAGCAATCTCTTAAGTATATGCAACAATCTAGACCCCAACTGATGAAGAAAAGGTTCAAATGTGTCATGAGCCTTTGCAACAGCAATTACACACGCGGTCCTGGTTGATCCAAATAAAAATTATTTTAATATTCGAGAGTGAGTAATACTACAAGAATGAATCAGTAGAACACACAAAATTACCTAGAGTAGTTTGTCCCGTCATGAATGTCTTCAACTCCACAAGCATTTACAATTTCTTCCCGAGTTATTGGAGGGCACTTGATTCCTCCAACTACAAAACGAAATTCAGCCATTGCTCGATGATATTGGGCACCACCATAAAGACGCATTCCTGCATTCTACAAAGAAGGATAAGCCAGACTATCAAATGTTTGCTTGCCAAGATTCTGAAAATACTTCAAACGCTTTTGTGAATGACCCACCGCACAAATATAAAAAATCACATGAAAATGGTAATTACAGACATAAGTCAAACAAAATCATCAACTAAAAGAAAAAGAAAATCGGAAATTATAAATAATTTTTTAAAAGTGAAGATACGATAATAAAATAGGTAGAAGATAAGTACTAAGAAAAGCAAGCCAAAAACAACTGTATAACTTACAGGTATTAGCTTGTGAGGAAACTGAACACCATCAGCGCCAACAAATGCACCTCCATTTATTCGTTCATCTGGTAATGTTTCACCTGAAACAAAACAAAAAGAACATTAAGGAATATAACTACGACAATTTACCAACAGAAAGGAGATATCCAATAACAGTGAGCTTTCTTTTTCATTAAGCATTTATCTACTATTCATTAGGGTTGTCCATAAAAGAGAGCTTAGAAAATTTACCAAACTTATCAGGAGGCGCGACAACTGTCCCTTTAAGCAGCAATGACAGCTGAATGATAGAAAGTATGCGAGTCAGGAAGGGAAACATAGAATAAAGTATATCTTCAAGGTTCAGTTACTACGAGTTCTAACCCCTTAAAAAAATTAAACCAAAGCACGCGTGTGCAAGTTCAAATCAAATATTGTACAGATTAAATAAACTTTTCTTTGGTAGGAGTTCTAATGTTCATCGGCAGAAGAAATTCAAACAAAAAAGCAGGATCAGATATTGAGAAGGAAATTGAATTTGTGAAATTAAAACCTTGGTCAAGAACATATCATGAAAAGTTCTTCCTTTCTCCTTCAACTTGGCTTCATCCAATGTGCTGTATTTAAGCGATGAAACAAATTTATACAAAGAAAACAATAAAATCAATATGTACAATTATCATCCCTGCCCCTCGCCCTTTCCAATGAAGATTGTGTACAACAAATATATTTTTAACTTTAATAGTTTAATACAAACCTCAATTCTTGATTTACGTCACTTAATTTCCTTGTCACACTCCGATACTCCTTCTCAAGAAGTGGAATGATCAACGGTACGTTACTTATATACCTAGCAGTTTCATTCGTAAGATTTAGATATAAAATTTAAAAAAAAACATGATGGATTTACTAGTTATTGTCTAGAAACAACAACAGATAAAAACAAATTCGAATAAAGATATACCTCTTTTGTAGTATTTCTTCCAGAAACAGCCTAAGTTTGCTCACACCTATCCTACTTCTTTCTTGCTTTGACAATGATCTTCCCAATTTCTCCTCCAAGGATGCAACATCTTCTATCTCTCTGAAGCTTACTGCCTGCAAACAAAAAAGATAAATTCGAGGTAAAGTATCTAAGTACGAAGCTTTTTGAATATGAAACGAAAAGGTTTAATTAAGTAATGAACCTGTTTGAAATCATCATTGGAGGAATATAAACAATGAGTTCCAGAACCAACTCTTCCAGAAGGAACAGAAGTGAAGAACGGAGAATCACCAAGAATGCAACCATCAAGTGCAGATGCGGGCGGCGAGAGGAAAACTTCAACATCAGAAGGACGTGCAAATTGAGGTATCCTAGTATCTAGCTTAGTGGAAACAATAACAGTCCTTGACAATTCAGGATCAATCTGCATTACAACACGCCTTGTAGTAGCATTGATCCAATCACTACAGTCTTCGAGGCAGAGTATAATGAACTCCTTGTGCTGCATTTTAGCACGCACTAGTGACTCCACCGCACGTGCCTGTGCTTGCAACGTTCTATTTTTTCGACCTGGTGCAGGTGCAATTAGCCCTGGTGTGTCGATTATGGTGAGATTTGGACAGTATTTGTATTCCACTTTTATTATTATTTCCTTAGCTGAAAATTGACAACTCGAGTCACGCTCCAACCTCGCATTCTCAGCTTCAATATAACCCTGTTCAGTTAATTAATTAGTTAGTTACAACAAACCAACTGTTAGACTCTGTTTGGCAAGACAAAATTTTGAGTATATAAAAAATAGAGTTTAAGCTCATGTGACCAAAATAGACCTGTTTGATAACAAATTTTTTTCACCTTTTTACTAACTTATAAAGGTTTTTAATAAGCTACTTCAAGTCGCTTATAGCTTATTTATAGTTGATCATTTTTTCTCTCAATTTTAGTTCTATTATCTTAATTGAAAATTAAATATTAATTAAAAAAATTATGTCATTTCATATTTTTAAGCTAGTTCAACAGCCAATTTTACCAGCTAGCTTATATGCTACATTTTACCAAAGAGAATCTTGTTTAGTTACAATTTTTTTCACAAGCATATAGTTTTTTTCACTAGCTTATAGTGCTTTTTCTATAAGTTATTCTAAGTAGTTTATAGTTTATCATTTTTCCTCTCAATTACTAACATTGTCTTCATTTTTTTTTTTTAAATAATATTAATTAAACACATCTTTATTAATGTCAGTTCATATTTCTTGATTGCTAATTTTAGCAAACACTACGAATTCAATCAATTTAATTTATCTATTATCAACCAATTTATCCGCTATCAATTATAAGTTCATTTGCTATATAATAGTCGCTATTTTTCCGAACAAAGCTTAATATAGTAATAAGAATTGAAAATAATTAATAATTAAAAAAAAAAAAAAAAAGAGACAAGGACCTGGATTTGGGGAAGGGACATTTGGTGAGAAAGAGAAGGGTCATCATCGGAGAGGAGATAACAAGAAGGTGACTCGCAATGTGGGCCGTATTTCATGTGAAGGGTAATGGGCCGGCGGGTTTTAGTGCCACCACCGACATGGTTGAACTGAAAGCCCATTAGGGCTTCAACTAAGGCACTCTTTCCGTCTGTTTGGTGGCCCACAACAAGCACTGCCGGTGCGTCAAAGGGCGTGTGTAATTCTTGAGCAAGCGCGTGAAGTTCATTGTAGGCTTCGTAGAGACGCCACTCGTTCTCCTCTTTTTCTTGAAATTGGTGGTGGTGCTCTGTTTCGTCCTCCATTATTGTGTAATGCCTGCTGTTACTTTTTTTTGAATTGAGATAAGGAAAGGAATTGCGTTGCTCTCTGTCTCTGTCTCTGTCTCACTTCATCATGTCATCATGCACTGTTCTGTTGTGTTGTGCTGGCTACCACAAAACATAACTATGTTTAGTCTAACCACTAATTGGATTTTGCAACTAAAAAAAGAAATGTAAATGATAAATTATGCATTGAAAAAATTAAGATTTAAATTTTTAAAATGTTGATTATATAGTTTTTAATAAGTATTTTTAGAGCATTTGTCAGTATTTCTCTAATTTCATTTTATTTAATAAGTTATGTATAATTAGTTGATAGTTGTCAAATATTTTAAATTTCGGATTTTTCATTTCCCTTATTTTGTATGTGTAACCACTAAAAATTGAGTAAATCATCACATTAATCCTTGACTTTGTAAAATATTTTTAAATATGTCTCTGACTTTACAAATATTTTTTAAAAATCCTTGATTTTATTAAACTATTAAATTCACTCCTATTTATCAAAAAAAAATAAAAATTGTTCCTATTTTTAACCAATTACTATCGATTAATGCATTATTATTGCCCATCTTGACATCATGAAAATAAAAGATTTGTTGTTCCATAAGTATAAATCAGCTTATACATGCAATGACGTTAATAATAATAAAATACACAAGTTCGAGTTTAAACCTGAACTAAGTGAGGCACAATGGTGGTATCGAAGCTCCATTAGGTGAGCAATAAGTGAACGAAGATGGATCATAGACGCAAAGAAACACAACACATAAGTAAGAGAATTCATAAACATTCAAGTGAGGCAGCTCTCCTAACCTAATGCCTAAATATATACATTTTTTTGTTACAAGCCTTGATATATGCTACCACACCATGTAAATCAATATTTGTTTCTTGATGCACTTCATCAATTTGTGCTTATCTTAACTTCCCTAATCATTCCACTACAAGAAGATTTGTGGCCAACTTCAGAAAGATTTGTGGCTGCAAAAAATGTTCTCACAAATTATGCCCTCAAAATAGATGGATTCTTATAGTGGCATGAAACATGTCTGAAGAACTGCTTAACCAATAATAGTTATAAAAGACAGTTAAAATGCTACACACACAGTTTTTTGAATTATTAATTAGTTTTCCTTCATTCAAATAACCTATTAGCTCTATTTTAGAATTGATGGTGGATAAGCAAGCAGCATGGTCTCTATTGTTAGTGGGAGCAAGAAAATCACCACACAAATATTTTTCAGTTGTAAGCTATACATACTATTTTTCATATTTTCATTACAAAAATGTTACATTTATCATGCACAATATAAACTAAGAATATGAATGAATTTCCACTGATTGAAAAGTAACAACAACTCATGAATTAGCATTAGCAATGAAGGCTCTATCCATTAAGAGTGATTCAGCTGCTCTCCTACCAGAAACCAAAGCACCATCAAATGTAGCTGAAGTCAAATAATCACCACACAAATACAAACCCGGTTCAATTCTTGGGTTTTTCTTCAAATTACTGGGTGGACATTGATTTGGTTGTGCATACTCAATTCTATATGTCCTCAAATGCTTCCATTCTTTTACCATTTTATCCCCAAACCAATCTGAAAGTTCTTGAATCACTTTACTCACTAATTCATCCTCAGATTCTTCCTTAAATAATCCAATCAATGATACTGAAATCAATGCCTTGTTTTGTGGGCTATAAGAGGGAGCTACATTTGTTACAAAAAACATGTTATTCACTATTCCTTTACCCGACCCATTTAGAAACAGAACCGGATCCTGAACCGGGATTTGATCCGGGTTCGCGGTAAAATATAAACAAACCGTACTCCGAACCGGTTTTTTAACAACCGGGTTAATCTTTCCCGGTAATAGCTTAATCAATGCCGGTTCTTCAACGGCCACGATCACTCCTAGCTCACTGTTCAAAACGTCACCGTTTTGCAACTTCACACGCGGCGAATCGGAGCCACTAAAATCAATGGAAACTGCTTTCGTGTTTAGCAAGATTGAATCTGACGGTAAATTCGCCGCTAACTGTTCCGGTATTGCCGATATGCCGTTCGCCGGAAGAGTATTTTTGCCGAGTGCGAGACACTTGAAGATGAAATCGAATAGTCTCGAAGTTGTTTCGAGGTCTGGATCGAAGAAAATTCCGCCGAAAAACGGTCGGAAGAATCTTCTGATGATGGAATCGGAAAAGCCTAGCTTCTTCAGTAAGTCAATTGTGGGAACTTCTTCTGCTGTAAGAATTTGTTCGTCGGATTTTGTGAGTACACCGATTCTGGTTGTTCCGATTAGTAATTTGTCGAAGATGGAACCGATGGGATTAGTTAGGGATTTTGCGGAATCGAGGAAATGGCGAAGTGGATCCGCGACGGTGTGGAATTGACCGTTATAGAAGATTTTAGCGCCGGAGTAGAATTTTTGGAGGTTTAAGGATTGGTAGTTGAGAAGCTTTTGAGCTTCTGGATAAGCGGTGATGAAGATTTGGAAGCCACGGTCAAGGAGGAAGCCGTCGACAATGTCGGTGCGGACACGGCCACCGACGGCGTTTGATGATTCGAGGAGGAGGAAAGGGATGTTTTGAGAGTTGAGGTGGGTGGCGGCGGCTAAGCCGGCGAGGCCGGCGCCGATTATGATGACTTTGGAAGTTTTGGGGAGTGAGGAGGTGATGTTGGTGGGGGAGAGTTGTGAGGAGGAGGATTTGGGATTGAATTTGAATGGTTTTGGAGAAGAATGGAAGAAGAAGGAAGAAGGGTTTGTGATGATGATAGTCATTGGAGAGTTTGGATAAGGTTTTTGCGTTAATGTTTCAAAGCTTTTGACACTAAGAGGGCTTTGAATCCTTTGATTTTGGTGGACTTTGTGTGACCATGAAAGTGAAGCATGCGTGAATTTTAATCTAAAAATAATTAATTTTAGACTTTAAAGTGGTAGTTTATTGTTTCAATTTTTTTTTTTACGGTTAGTAGGTTTATCTCCTGCAAGCGAGTTTTGTTTTATTCCTTGTAAAAAAAATTGTAATTGTCCCCCTGTAATGTGAAGATTCCATCAGTTACCCCCTGGGTGTTGAACTGGACATGGAATCTTAATTTTTGATGACGTAGCATGCATGTGTGGCAGTGACTATATCAATCTGCTTAAGTGGCACGTTGAGGTGTTTTTTAAATTCTTTTTCGCTTTATTTTATTTTCAATATGGATTTTTTTTTATAAAAAATATTTTAAAAAAAACAAAAATCAAAATTATAAAAAAAATAAATAAATAAAAAACGATGAAAGAAAGGGTCATTGAAGATATGGTTCAGTCGTAAGGTAAGTAAAGTCTGAGAAAAATCGTTTTTATCCTGAATCAAACTCCAGTTCTTTCGAACGATTATATGAATGTCAACGGGGCGGTGAATAAGGAGGGGAGTATTAAAATGATCTCTATTTTGTCCACATTCCCCACTTTGAAGAGTATTCTTCCTCCATTCTCATCCCCGCGTAATAGTACAGTTTTCACGGGGATCCATCAATATTAAAAATATTATCAAATTTCTATTAATTTTAATGAAATTAGCTCTGATAATTTTTTAATATCATAAAACAAATAGAAAATTAAGACATTATCGCTGTTCTAGTAAACAAATAAGGGGTAGTAACTTTATCAATTGTATAAATGATAAGCGTAATTCTTTAGATATAAAAATTGTGACCCTTTACAATGAAATGTATGCTCCTATTTATAAATATTTTAATGTAACAGTTGCCATGGACCACGATCATGGATACCCATGATCATGCCGGTTTTTCTATTCCACCATTGTTCCAACATGGTGGTGAGGGGTGGTTTTCCTCCGGTTCCGGTGTCAATCATGGTGGTGGGGTGTGGTTATCCTCTCCCACGTCATGAACCTGTACAGAGTTTCTGGTCCAACGGTTATCTTTTATGGCTAGGGCGTCGCCCCTGCATCATGGCGCCTTCAGGTGCCTTTCCCGCCAAGTCTCTTTTTTTGAATTATATGGGTTGGAAGATTGGGTCATCTTACTATTGGGCCTATGCTATTTATTTTTTGGCATTAGTCCAGTCCAATCGCGAATCTCGGGAGTTGTGATAGTAATAATAAACATCACATAAAAATAAATTTATACACACATTGTGTGAAAATATAAATAAATATAACATATAATGTATTTAAATATACACATGTAAATGTTATTTTAATAAAGTTTTCAGAGATTGAATCTTTGCGTGATGGATAAAATTTCATCTTCATCCCCAAACCTTTTTTCGGGAGACTTTTTCCTCCATCCTCATTCTCGCGAAAATAAATTCCCTATTTTTAAATCTCCAACATTAAATTAAAAGTATAAAATAATTAAAGTGACTGAATTGTTGGCTTAATTCGTAATGAGTTGAAAATGATATGTCAATTCAAACACAACAAACATTACTTGAGAGATGGAAAAATCAAACTATGTCACACGACCAATAAAACAATGATACAATACTTAGGCTTTGTTTGCGAGTTTGGTGTAACACCCCGTTTTTCATAAGCCAAAAAGGGGCATTATTTTTTTTTTTTTTCTTTTTCAACTAACACTCAGAGTGCGCATAAAACATTTTCAACGAGCCGACAGTAAATTTACAAACGAATCATCATGTACAATAAGGTGCTTCAGCTAAGCAAAGTGTACATCTGGAGTGCTTACAATCCCAAAAGTCTCATGTGCTCACAAGCACCAACAAACCAAAAGAGTTAGAAACTATGCCTACACAAAAGGGCACGGTGTACAAACCACACCGACGCATAGACTAACTAAACAAAGCTCCACTCGATCCCTGTGGCTCCGAACATCCACCTCCATCCTCACGGCCTACTGCAACTGATAGGATCGCCAACATCTAGGGTGGGAGGAGCCCGCAAATGAAATATTGCAAGGGTCACCACAAAATATATAGTATGTATATATATAACCGGTGCGAAAGATTGTACACATAACAATAATTCCACAAAACACAAGAGAAAGCTCTTAAACATCAAAGCAATTCCCACCAACGGGTTCATATAAGCAATGCACACATAGCCTATAATGCAACCTCTACAATGCGTGATACTAACCCTAGCTACCACGATGCATGAGTTCCGGAAACTGTAGGTCCAACCCCTACTAAACACCAACGAAAACCCGTAGCCCATCACGGTCACTACGAAACCTGACAAAACACCGTAGAATAATAATAAAATCCCGTAGCTCATCTCGGACACTACGAAGATTAGAGTGGACCCAATCTCTGTCAATCACACCCCGCAGCCCATCACGGACACTACGTATTATAAACCACATAAACACCGTGAAACATCAATAAAATCCCGTAGCCCATCACGGACACTACGAAGATTAGAGTGGACCCAATCTCTGTCAATCACACCCCGTAGCCCATCACGGACACTACGTATCGATCTCAATAAAAATATCGTAGCTCTCCCGATCACTACGAATAAAAAGGTGGGCTCTCCCGATCACCACACCGTACACGCAACTACCAAATGCACGAGCATACGCTTCCCCATATATGCTAATGCAATGAATACATACCTCTCTAGCATATGTAAACCAAACATAACAACATACATACATTTCTCATCATATGTATTCCAAACACCTGTTCATACATATATTCTCATAATCATATGTAAACAGCGCAAGTATTATAAACACTTTCTCATCACGAGAATACATAACACATACATGCCAAGCACACCACAGCACATCACAGAAAATAACCAAGCATGTTATTAACCAGTGAAAAGACAGAAATAAAGTGATGCCCTTACCTCGGCAAGCTTCCGTCAACACACACGCTCAAACAACACAACGCGCTTCCTAAAACAAGCAGCGCAACAATCAATACATTGTTCTCTAACCAATAGTATTGAAACTACACCAATACCCCAAAAACCTAAAGGTTTCTAAGGAAAATCCACTCTTTCGGATACCATACCAAAATCTATCGTATTGATCGACCACCATGAGTTATCTGTACTATTTTTAGGACCCAAAACAATAGGCCAAAGTCTTAAATAATTTGAAATACAAAATGGCCGTTTTCTTGCGTTACAAGCTACGTACTTTCCGAGTACCCGAAAAACTCGTTTCCAATCCCCACCACTTCCATAAATTAATAAAAAGGGATTAGAATGTTAAAAACCAAGTTTAGAAATCAAATTCCAAAATCTCAACTCCCAGAGCTCGCCCTGGCGAGTTGGTGGCGAGTGAAGGCAGAGAGTACTGGTCTTACTCGCTCTGGAGCTCGCCCTGGCGTGTTGTCATGACCTGTGACACTCGCCCTGGCGAGTAACCACTCGCCCGGCGAGTTGCACCTGTCATGACAGCACAAGACAGCAACTCACACCACCTTTTTCCACCCAAACCTAGTTTGATTCTATTAGTTCCCAACACTTTTTCAAAGCATAAAAGCAAACCATTTTCATAAGCAAGCAATTCATTTTCCGAAAGCTTGTTGGTTGCTTCGAGTGCAAGTTATTTGATTTTCATTTCCAAAATCAAAACCAAATCCAAGCACAAGTTTTATTACGGGCCTTAACCGTCCGGTAATCATTTTCAAACATGTTTTCAAGGTAAATAGCGACACCACATGTCACAAGAGTTTTAAACCACTTTGCCCCCAAAACACTACCCAAAAACACTTAGGAAAATATTTTCATAAACCTCAAAATATTTTTCATCGGATTTTCCAAAACAAAACCATACAACGCGTTTCCCTTTCGCCCAAGGGTTCAAAGACAACTTTTCTTTTCAAAACCTTACAACATAACCTCATGTAATTGATCAATACATAACCAACTCAAAACCCTAACTTTTCTCATGAGGTTTTTCACCAACTCATGGAAAACAAAAACAACAAAGCCTAGCATGCTTCCTAAACTCTCATGAACAACTTTCATGAAACAAGAATCAATTCCTAACAATTTCTCACAAAAATTTCTCAAGAACATAAACTAAAAATCCAACAAACTCCATGAGTTTGACCAACTAAGAGGAAAGGAGAAGTCTAGTTACCTTAGAGAATATACTACTTGCAATTCCTATGGTTCCAACAAGCTTAAAATCCAAGCTTTTGGTGATGAAATGAAATTTGTCTCAAGGTTGGAAGAGAGAAAGAAGCTCACGGCAAGAGAGAAGAGAATGGGAGTGTTTTGATTGTTTTCTAAGTCAACAAAGTGATAAGCCTCCTTACTATGCAAAGGGTCTTGATCAATCTAAGCCCTTGGATCAAATAGTGTAAAGCTAACAAGATTAAACCCTAGCCATTGGATCAAATCCAAGTCTATCCTCACGAGATATTTCCCCCAACCTCTTACAACGAAACGCACGCTCAGTTCTCGCGCATCGCGGCGAACGAAACTCGCAAAAATAGAAAACCTACAGAAAGAACGTCTATCGTTTTTCCATTCCAAAACTTATCGCCGAATCTTTTTCCGCGACTGTAATTTTCTTTCACACCTTAGAAAATTAATCTCAGGACATATCCTAACTCACGCAGATATATAAAACTCTCATCCGAATCCTCACTTAAAACAGACGCAGTAAGATTTTCCATCCGCGGGTAAAATCCTACTCGTTTTTCCAAAAACAAGAATAATCCAAAACTCGTTATTCTAAGACCACAGAAATCTCCTCATACTTAAAAGAGGATCACGACCCGAAAGTCTGTGCCTTTCCAGCGCACGAGCACAAAACAGGCTCCGTTTCAGCAAAAATCTCATTAATGTGACGATCTTCACAAAACCGCCTCACCAAAAACCCTAAAACTCGCAGCCGACACTAGAGTTCCTTAGAAAAACTGTACAGTGAAATCTTGGGTCTTACATTACTACCCTCCAAAAAGAAGTTTCGTCCTCGAAACTAAAGGTAAGAGTAACAACTCAACTAGTTATTACCACCACCAACACAACAAAATCCCTCAGGATTAGGTGCAGCGACACAGATGCTAACACCGGGTGAAGTCGCACAGATACTCTCACCAACACACTGGCACAACCGTGCACCAACCGCAACTCTCAACGAGTGCACCACTCAAAATTAACCTCACAACAGCGGTTCACAACCTCGAGTTCCTCAAATGTCCAAAGGTTCACACAAAAATTTTCCAAAATCACCTCTTTCGCCTCCGCGGCATAGCCCACTCCATTAGTTTCACACGAAGTTGTGAGTGGCTACCCTCCAAAAAGAAACACTGAAGTTCTCTGTGCATCACCAAAGCCGGCCAAACTAGTCATTTCCAGTCAACACGACTCCGTCTATTATCAACAAGGGATTAAGGATGATCAGTTCCTCAATTTGTCAATAAATAGGCGGCAATCATGATGGTGGTCTAGACCATTTTTACCCAACTTAAGTGATACTTCATTCCACTTGTGCTCAAGGTCCTCCGAGGCACAATGGTCCCACACGTTTCCCTCAACTCTTACGAATACACGTCGAAATCGCAAGACACAACACTCAAAGAACGTCGCTCAAGCTCTCATGATTCCACTCATGAAACCTCCGTTGAACATCATTCAACAGTAATACCCTGCCACCACGGCATGTACCCCCAAAACCATTACATTCCGAACAAGTCGTCTTCTCTATAGGAGAATTTTCCGCTCTACCAATATCCATAAGTCCGCAACTCAGTGAATATGCCGAACCGTACGTTCACATTACTTCCAAAACGACACTTAGATGAATCTCGCGTGCCTTAAACAAAACGCTTAACCTCGTCGACTACCATCGTCGGCGCACATCCCCTTCACATCGTAATTCCATTCTATTCCTGAACTCTCCTGAGTTCCTTTTTCTCTTACAATAACATCCTCTCTTACTCAAAAGAGTTGGTCACCCTGACCATTCCTAAACACTCCGCATATCACCACTCTCGTCGAGATACCTACCTTCAAGAATAAATCTTAAGGTACCCCCTCACATCACGATTGCCCCACCTTCCGTGGTGACAATATTCAAATTCCTTCTTATTTCCACATACCACACACGCACCGTCATGACATCCATTCAGGTGATGCTTTCAAATCCCTAAAATACACGCACAACCATAATTCTCCAAATTATGTGTGAGACAACACCTTTTGCCAATCTCAAATTGACATAAGCCACATCTTCATGTGCTTCTCTCTAATTCCTCATTTTCCTAGAATCAGAAACAGACCTCAAACCCTTTCATCTCCATCACTTATGGAAGACGAACCATCAAGTGAAAACAACCCAACAATGGAATACCTTTGCTACGAGTTCGGCTAGAAACACCACTAGCCACACGTATTGTTAACACGTCCCTCCATGACTAACATTCCTCTACGACTAACTCATCGGCGTTATAACTCTACAACTTCCGATTGGGTCCTACTCATCGATCTACTGGATCTCACACGCTTACCCTAACCCTTAAGGTATCCACCATTCGCACAATCGTTATCTAACGACACTAGGTCCACCGACCCTTTACACGCAAAACGCGAAACCTCAAAATACCACTAACAGTGCAAACATGTTATAACTACTACTAAGTCCTCCACAAGGTAGAAACATTCCAAAACAACCACAGTAACAAATCAAACAAAAGCCCACACCAAGACACGCAAAAGTGGGTTGCCCCCAAACAACAACAAACAATGCAGTAAAGTGTTACCTGCAATCTGGCAATCCTCATGCCGCATTCGCCGACGACCCGGTTTTTGGGGCTTTGCAATCTCTCACAAAATGACCCGGCTTTTGACAGTTGAAACAAACAGCTCCTGGTCCCCTATTTCCACACTCAACTGCATAATGGCCCTCTTGACCACATCGGTAACAAGTCTGTTTCTCTCCATCCCGACTCCCTCGAGTCCCTTGATTCTCGGAGCGAGTTGGTCCTTGATTATCTTGGGGACGGTTATAAGGCTTATTCCCCTGCCTCCTCTGATTCTGACTCGAACTCTGAGTCTGACCACTTGAATTACTAGGTCCTCCAGCACTGAAACTTCCTCGGCGGTTCACCCGCTTGTTTCTCATATCCTCAACCTCTTGGCACTTCTCTACCAAGACTTGAAACTGACGAATACCCAACGGCACCACTGCATCTTGCAGTTCATACCTCAAACCATCCTGGAAGCGACGACACATATAGGCCTCATCTATCCCATCCCTAAAGAAGCGGAAGTAACGGGATAGTGATTCAAATTTCTTGGCATAAGCCTCAACATTCATGCCCCCCTGACGCAACTGCAGGAATTCCTCCCCATACCTCTCCCTAGCAGTCTCGGGAAAGTACTTAGCTAAAAACCTCCTCTTGAAGTTCTCCCAATTTATTTCCTCATAGGCGGCCCCCATAATGAGCCTGGTGTTTCCCCACCAGTATTCAGAACTACCCTGCAACTGATAGGTAGCCAAGGTTACCTTTTCTCCTTCCGGACAATGGATCGCCCCAAAGATCCTTTCAATCGACTGGAGCCACAAATCCGCGGTATCAGGACCTCCCTCCCCACTAAACTTAGGAGGAGCCTGATGGTTGAAACAGGTGAGAAGTCTAGATCCAGCAGCGATGATCTCCCTCTCACGCTTCTCTACATCCCTCTGCGCCTTCGCATGGGTCTGAGCAGTCACAGCAACTGCCATCGTATTCATGGCATGAGCCATCTGATACATCTCGTTGTCATCTGCCCTATGGGCTGCAGGTGCCCTTCTCGGAGGCATTCTTTCTTCCTGCACATACCAATTCCTCCTGGTTAGATCCTTAACCAAATATTCTGAATCCTAACAGAACATCTCACTCCACGGATTACTAACCCATAACCCGACACAGAACAAACACTAGAACTAACTCAACACTAGTTATGTTCTAACCGACTCTGGACTAACGACTCAAGTATACACTTTCCCTTTGAAGATTTAAAGCCGTGCTCTGATACCAAAATGTAACACCCCGTTTTTCATAAGCCAAAAAGGGGCATTATTTTTTTTTTTTCTTTTTCAACTAACACTCAGAGTGCGCATAAAACATTTTCAACGAGCCGACAGTAAATTTACAAACGAATCATCATGTACAATAAGGTGCTTCAGCTAAGCAAAGTGTACATCTGGAGTGCTTACAATCCCAAAAGTCTCATGTGCTCACAAGCACCAACAAACCAAAAGAGTTAGAAACTATGCCTACACAAAAGGGCACGGTGTACAAACCACACCGACGCATAGACTAACTAAACAAAGCTCCACTCGATCCCTGTGGCTCCGAACATCCACCTCCATCCTCACGGCCTACTGCAACTGATAGGATCGCCAACATCTAGGGTGGGAGGAGCCCGCAAATGAAATATTGCAAGGGTCACCACAAAATATATAGTATGTATATATATAACCGGTGCGAAAGATTGTACACATAACAATAATTCCACAAAACACAAGAGAAAGCTCTTAAACATCAAAGCAATTCCCACCAACGGGTTCATATAAGCAATGCACACATAGCCTATAATGCAACCTCTACAATGCGTGATACTAACCCTAGCTACCACGATGCATGAGTTCCGGAAACTGTAGGTCCAACCCCTACTAAACACCAACGAAAACCCGTAGCCCATCACGGTCACTACGAAACCTGACAAAACACCGTAGAATAATAATAAAATCCCGTAGCTCATCTCGGACACTACGAAGATTAGAGTGGACCCAATCTCTGTCAATCACACCCCGCAGCCCATCACGGACACTACGTATTATAAACCACATAAACACCGTGAAACATCAATAAAATCCCGTAGCCCATCACGGACACTACGAAGATTAGAGTGGACCCAATCTCTGTCAATCACACCCCGTAGCCCATCACGGACACTACGTATCGATCTCAATAAAAATATCGTAGCTCTCCCGATCACTACGAATAAAAAGGTGGGCTCTCCCGATCACCACACCGTACACGCAACTACCAAATGCACGAGCATACGCTTCCCCATATATGCTAATGCAATGAATACATACCTCTCTAGCATATGTAAACCAAACATAACAACATACATACATTTCTCATCATATGTATTCCAAACACCTGTTCATACATATATTCTCATAATCATATGTAAACAGCGCAAGTATTATAAACACTTTCTCATCACGAGAATACATAACACATACATGCCAAGCACACCACAGCACATCACAGAAAATAACCAAGCATGTTATTAACCAGTGAAAAGACAGAAATAAAGTGATGCCCTTACCTCGGCAAGCTTCCGTCAACACACACGCTCAAACAACACAACGCGCTTCCTAAAACAAGCAGCGCAACAATCAATACATTGTTCTCTAACCAATAGTATTGAAACTACACCAATACCCCAAAAACCTAAAGGTTTCTAAGGAAAATCCACTCTTTCGGATACCATACCAAAATCTATCGTATTGATCGACCACCATGAGTTATCTGTACTATTTTTAGGACCCAAAACAATAGGCCAAAGTCTTAAATAATTTGAAATACAAAATGGCCGTTTTCTTGCGTTACAAGCTACGTACTTTCCGAGTACCCGAAAAACTCGTTTCCAATCCCCACCACTTCCATAAATTAATAAAAAGGGATTAGAATGTTAAAAACCAAGTTTAGAAATCAAATTCCAAAATCTCAACTCCCAGAGCTCGCCCTGGCGAGTTGGTGGCGAGTGAAGGCAGAGAGTACTGGTCTTACTCGCTCTGGAGCTCGCCCTGGCGTGTTGTCATGACCTGTGACACTCGCCCTGGCGAGTAACCACTCGCCCGGCGAGTTGCACCTGTCATGACAGCACAAGACAGCAACTCACACCACCTTTTTCCACCCAAACCTAGTTTGATTCTATTAGTTCCCAACACTTTTTCAAAGCATAAAAGCAAACCATTTTCATAAGCAAGCAATTCATTTTCCGAAAGCTTGTTGGTTGCTTCGAGTGCAAGTTATTTGATTTTCATTTCCAAAATCAAAACCAAATCCAAGCACAAGTTTTATTACGGGCCTTAACCGTCCGGTAATCATTTTCAAACATGTTTTCAAGGTAAATAGCGACACCACATGTCACAAGAGTTTTAAACCACTTTGCCCCCAAAACACTACCCAAAAACACTTAGGAAAATATTTTCATAAACCTCAAAATATTTTTCATCGGATTTTCCAAAACAAAACCATACAACGCGTTTCCCTTTCGCCCAAGGGTTCAAAGACAACTTTTCTTTTCAAAACCTTACAACATAACCTCATGTAATTGATCAATACATAACCAACTCAAAACCCTAACTTTTCTCATGAGGTTTTTCACCAACTCATGGAAAACAAAAACAACAAAGCCTAGCATGCTTCCTAAACTCTCATGAACAACTTTCATGAAACAAGAATCAATTCCTAACAATTTCTCACAAAAATTTCTCAAGAACATAAACTAAAAATCCAACAAACTCCATGAGTTTGACCAACTAAGAGGAAAGGAGAAGTCTAGTTACCTTAGAGAATATACTACTTGCAATTCCTATGGTTCCAACAAGCTTAAAATCCAAGCTTTTGGTGATGAAATGAAATTTGTCTCAAGGTTGGAAGAGAGAAAGAAGCTCACGGCAAGAGAGAAGAGAATGGGAGTGTTTTGATTGTTTTCTAAGTCAACAAAGTGATAAGCCTCCTTACTATGCAAAGGGTCTTGATCAATCTAAGCCCTTGGATCAAATAGTGTAAAGCTAACAAGATTAAACCCTAGCCATTGGATCAAATCCAAGTCTATCCTCACGAGATATTTCCCCCAACCTCTTACAACGAAACGCACGCTCAGTTCTCGCGCATCGCGACGAACGAAACTCGCAAAAATAGAAAACCTACAGAAAGAACGTCTATCGTTTTTCCATTCCAAAACTTATCGCCGAATCTTTTTCCGCGACTGTAATTTTCTTTCACACCTTAGAAAATTAATCTCAGGACATATCCTAACTCACGCAGATATATAAAACTCTCATCCGAATCCTCACTTAAAACAGACGCAGTAAGATTTTCCATCCGCGGGTAAAATCCTACTCGTTTTTCCAAAAACAAGAATAATCCAAAACTCGTTATTCTAAGACCACAGAAATCTCCTCATACTTAAAAGAGGATCACGACCCGAAAGTCTGTGCCTTTCCAGCGCACGAGCACAAAACAGGCTCCGTTTCAGCAAAAATCTCATTAATGTGACGATCTTCACAAAACCGCCTCACCAAAAACCCTAAAACTCGCAGCCGACACTAGAGTTCCTTAGAAAAACTGTACAGTGAAATCTTGGGTCTTACATTTGGAGGGGGAGGGGAGGGGAGGGTTTTGGAGGGAGGTAAATAAAGAGAAAATTAGAGAAATTTTTTACATTTTTTGAGAAAGTATTTTTTATAGAAAATGACAAATAAATACATATGATTAATATATTATGAATTAAAAAATATTATGACAACATTAATTAAATTTGAAGAATTCATATAAACCCTCCAAATCCTCTCCAAACCCTCATCCAATACAATTTTTTAGTTCCTCCAAATTGGGGGGTTTTTGTGTTAGGAAGAAAAATTAACCCTCCAAACTCCTTCCCTCCCAAACTTGTTAATCTTTCCACTTGTTTCTTCCTTTTTAGTCTTTCCTTCCCTTCACTTCCCCTCCAAACTCGCAAACAAAGCCTTAGACTACAAAATTATTAAAAAAACTCAAATCTATAAGAATAATACTTATTTAGATAAAAAAGCAAAAATAAGTAAAATATTTAACGAGCCCGAGTGCAGTTTTATTGATAGGGTTGCTTTTTATAAAAAAAAAATAAATTTATCAAGTAGTTTAATAATTAAAATTCACTTTTGAGAGATTATTTTTTACCGGTTTTTTTTATATATTTCGAGTAGATAACTTGTGTAATGGTAAACTTTTTATTATTATGTGCATAGACTTAATCTTAAAAAATACATAATATATATAAAAACAATTTAAAAAAAATCACAATAATAAATATAAAATCTGATCGTCAAAAGTAATTTAAGATAGTCTAAGGCCCCGTTTGGCCCGGCTTATTTTCCTCTTTTATTCTTCTCCTTAAAAATAGTAAAGAAGGAAAAAATTGTGTTTGACTTTATTTTTTTTTATTTTTTACTTCTTTACTTTATTTCTCTAATACTTTTAAGGAGCAATAGTGTCAAATATAATTTTATACTTCTTTATTTCGTTTAAGCTAAAATAAAAAGTAAAAAATAAGCCGGGTCAAACGGAGCCTAAGATTATAAACCTGTGATTTGAAATTTTTTAAAAACATTATAAAAAAAGAAATAAGTTTTTTTTAATGTATAATATAGAGAAAAAAAATTATAAATGGAGGATTAGAAATAAGATAATCATGGTTAAAAAAAAGATAATCAATGTAGCAAAAAAAGAACACCGTTTAAATCTCACAATACAGATAGAATTTTATTATCAAACTACTTGACAAAAAAAATTGTAAAAAAAAAAATAATAGATATAAAAAAGAGAAATTTTTATCAAATTTGTCCAAATGGTAAATGACTTATTCTCTTATAAAAAAAGAGAGAGAGAGAGATATTTTTTGACCGGATACTCTAAAAAAATATATATTATTAAATATGTTATAATTAAATATGTTATAATATTCTAACCTATTCCATATTTGGGTATTTCTCAGCAAATCTTTGGAAAAGATTCAGCTACAATCCTTAATACTTCCTGATTGTATCGCATCTTATTTCATCGTTAAGACTTAAGACTCCATTATCACTACTTATCCGTCCATTAGTCTATTGTAATGTAATATATATAGGGCAATTGATATAATGAAGCAGAAGCTAATCATCCCAGGATACTATTGATTACAGTTGTAAGTGTAATATTCCCCAACTATTATTGCCTAATTTGAGTATCGGAGGGAGTTAAAGCAAAGTGTATGTTTGAATTCACGCCACGGTGTGTTTGACAAAATCACGGAAAGCCATTATGATTTTACAAACGGTATACTTTGAAGATTCAACAAAATCACGTGCTACCGTGTGATATCGTCGAACCATTGTTTTGTGATTCCAAGTATACACGGTGCTTGTCATATGCCGAATGTGAAATTTAGAACTTATTAAAGAATTAGTCACCAACACAAAAGATAGTAGTTCAATCAAATCATTGCTGGTTTTGCCTTTTCTAGTAAAAATGTCATTATACTAAAATATATGCACAATCTGGTAATCTAGCCATCAACTGTCACCTGATATTAGTTAGCAGCACACCCAGCTATGATTGTATTTATTTAAGAGGGGAACATTATTCAAATAATAGAGAAAAAAATAATGGTTTTGAGAGTAATTTTCACAGTGAAGGAGTTCTTTTGCTAGTCACAGGGATTACTGCCCCTTGCAAATTGCAGCAAAAACTGGTAGTCTCCTTTTAGTAGTCCGCTGATTGAGAATACCCAAAATGTGTGCTTCAACTTCCTCCCTAGATGGATCTCTCTCCGAAACATTTGGGAGGACAACTTCAATGCCGTCATCCACTGGTGACCAATCACTACTGGTGTTGGAATTGGCAGGGGAACAATGAGGTTCAGGTGAAGCTGGTTGGGAAATTATGAGTCTTCTGACTGCATGTTCAGCTTCAGCTACTTCAGCAGGTTTGTTAACAGCGCGGCTATTTGGGCTATATGTCCAGGGTCCTGGTTTAGCAGATTGTCTGCCCATCTGTGCCTACACAACCAAGTAGAAATACTTAACTACTGATTAGGTGTTTATTATGCTAAATGACATGATGATATATATATGATTTGATTGGTTACCTCAGATTTACCCTTCATGCTGAGACGACTTGGATGGAGCTCCTCTCTTCCGTGGATAAACTGCAAAACAATGATAGCGTCAAGCATTCAAATACCAAAGACAGAGACTTTACTTCCTATTGACAATGAATTAGAAAGCATGCTATTTGCTTGTTTCTTTTAATATATCAGAATGAACCAGATTCCACATGCAGAAATCAATAACCATTATCCGACAATTTTAAGTTTGGGTTCTCTTTAAACAAACAACTTAATTTAGTGCTTATCATACAAGTGCTAATGTATAAGCTGTTTCTATAATATAAAAAAAATAAAGTCAAACTATTTTCATATGTTATAAACTGTTTTGTAAGCTATTCTCGAGAGCTTATAGAAACAAGTTGAAATAACTTACGACATGTCTATTTATTTCTACATAAGTTGTTTCCATAATTCTCAAATAGCCGCACAAGTGTTTATAAATAAACATAAATAGATCAATCCAAACAGACCCTTAATATATAATTCTACATGAGAGAGAGAGAGAGAGAGAGAGAGAGAGAGAGAGAGAGAGAGAATGATTTGTGGCAGAACGACAGAACATAGTAGCAGCCAAAGATTTGATTCTAATAGCTCTAAGATTCTTAAGTAAACTATCTGGCACAACAAAGATTCAGAAACTCTCTTTTGTGACTGATACGACAACTGATACGGCAACTGCCGGACATTCCTTATATCCAATAAAACAGTAACCAACAGGGATTGCAGAATTTGTTAGGAACCTTTGCTAGAACCCAAGAATTGGATTCCAAAGAAACAACAATTTTATTACGAAATAGTATAGAATAGGAAAGAATCTCTCCTTCTCAATCTTTAAATAAAACCATTCCTCTGTTTATTCAAATCTGCCCAGTTTTGGAAATTCTTTCATATATCAAGAGAAAGGTTGCTAACAATTGGCCCGACCCACCATTACGATGGTGAGCGCCACAGGAACCTGTTTAATTGCTCTGGAAAAATGGACAGGTGATCACAACATAGTGATTCAAGAACTGAACACAGATACGTCAAAATTGAAGGAAGGCGTAGAAGGTTTAGATGATGACGATGCCAAAATCGAAAAAAAATTAAATAACATGATGAGCTCTGGTGAGGTGCAGAAGAGTTTACCACAAATAGAACAGTGAAGTCAGATTAACACCGAAGGGTGTTGGGTCCGTCAAGCACACTGCACCACCAGAAATTATTTTTCAAAAGATATTCTCTAACCTTTGTGTTCACCTATTTATACACATACTCTCTAACTAATCCAAATAACTAACTAACTAACTTCTCTAACAACTCATAACTACAATCAAAATAACAAACTAACTAACTTCTCTAACAACTCCAAGTTCCCATTATTCTATATCCTAACAGAATTTTAAAACCCAACTACATATAGAGTCATAGATGTTAAAGTAAAGAAAATTAAGAAGGTACATTTTTCTGCAAAGAACAAAACCGAGATGAAATTTTCTACCTACAAGGATGCTTGCAAAGAGGTTGAAACTTGCGTATCACTACAACTTATTTTTGTGTTTGTTTGTCTATTTAAATTGGAATTAGGCTTTGGTAAAAAAAAAAAAAAAAGAATCAGGCTGAATAATATCTTTCATTGATTTAGATTTGTTTTATATTTATTTCAGATTTAGTTGATTTTAAAATTGAAATTAGAATTATCTTCATAAATTTGATATAGGATTTACTCCAAAATTGGTTACGGTTTCATATATTTGACTGTATCTTTAGTCAAGATCCTTTTTGAGTCAATGGAGTAAGATCCATATATATCTTTTTCTTTTCTTTTTTTACTGTAATAATCAGATTGATGATTGTGAATAAAATTTGAGAGGATTTTCTTTGTTTCTTTGAGAGCATTGATTTGTTTGTGATGATGCTCAAATCTAACTTATCAACTAATCAACTAATAGCAAGCAGATCATACCAAGGTTATTGCTCCACAAAAAGGTAATTGGTCGCAATCGATCATAGCATTCATTCTAAGATAGGATGAAACAACAACCTTGATTTAGGATGAAACAGCAGCATTGTTATTGGGAAAGCAATTTGGTTCTGGGAAAGTTTCATTGATTGATTTTAAGCCATCCCAAAATCAGAATAACCTAAACGTGGAATCACTACCAACAGGAAAACTTCCTATCTGGCCCAACTTAACAATAAACTAGTGAAATTTACATACCTGACTCTCGCGAGAGTGATGAGGGATCTTCGTGATTTTTAAGAGACTGAATTTAATGTATTCATTCTTACACCGCAACATTTTCGCTCGCCTCACTCCCAATTGGATAGACAGTAGGTGCGATGATTTACTTCACAGGTGAGATCTTTGGTTCAAATCCAATATGGCCCCGTTTATAGTGTGTTTGTCTTTGCGTTTAATTCATCCACACGCTTATGGACATCCAGATGTAAGAGTAAACTTCTCTCCGCTATATCATAACGCATGTTCTAAGGTGTTTGGATACAGACATAAAGATGACTTAAACAAATTTTCCATTGGATCATATCACACTTTATAAGCTGTTTGTGCACAGACAAGAGATGCACTAATGACTCAGTTCGGATTCACGTTGCAGCAAAAATCTCACGCGTCCCAATGCTGTCTAGTACACGTTATTTTTGTTAACTGACAAATACTAGCTTCGAGTAAATCAGACGTTATGCGGATAGCCGCCCACCGTAATTCCAAACAATTGCTCTAAATCTAAAACATTCAGGCTACGATACTTTTGGAACTTTTGGTAAAGGTAGACAAATATAATTTCCCAGCAGGACAAAATCAACTACTATTAGTCGCAAACTGTCAAAAAAGGTCTCTATATAGTCTCAAACGTTGCAAACAAACCCTTGTTTGCAATTTGTGTTTTAGTCCTTTTGGGAAATTTTCCTTTACCAAACCACGGCTTAATGGAATACTAGCTAATAGTTAATGTAGAAGCACTTTTTCATTAATGACAATACCAACAAAATCATATATACCTTAATTAGAGAATACATATGAAGCATGCTATCACTAATTAATTAAATTAAAATAAAATAAAATAAAATAAAACCTTTTTCCAATTATGATGAATAAAATTCTTAAAGAGGATTTAATTTCTTAATTTACTATTCTAAAGTCTGATAATTATTTATTTACTATTCTAAAGTCTGATAATTATTTATTATTTATTGTGTATCGAAAAGCCAAAAACATGAACTATTGAATTCGTAGTAGTTATGGCGCGAACGAACCTGGCATTTGGAGTTATAGCGACAGTTTCCAGAATCTTCCCACGCTCTGCAAAGATCAGTCTTAAACACACTCTTCCTCGACGACGAGGAGGAAGAGGAAGAGGAGCCTCTACCGGAAGAAGAAGAAGATGATGATCTTCCGCTCTTTCCTCCGGACTTTGGCCTCACCTGAATATCATCCATCACAATAACTTCCTCGTCACCTTTCACCGGTGTTCTGTACATCGGCGGTGACTTTATCTCAAAGTTCTCAATCGAAGAAAGCGGCGAGAGAGATAATCTACCGCGAGAACCGAAGCTACTGTTCCCTGAACTAGTGCCGCCGCCGGAGTACTGCTGCATTTTTGTAGACCTATACTTGCTCGCGCCGAAAAGCGGAGAGTTGAAGGAGTCACTGGATTTACCGGAAAGCGGAGAGCCGGCGTAGAAGTATCGTGCAAGCGGCGGCGAACCGAAGTCGTTCTCGGCGTACGATTGAAAACCTGGACTCATCGTCGTTGATTGAAGATATCGTCCTCTCGCATCATCCAACTCGATCTGTAACGGTGGAACATTCTCGTTCAAAGTCCTCATCTTCGAAACCTTCCTCTTGCCGTTGCTCATAGCGTATTCCATAACCTATTCCTGCATTTCAAAGACGAATCACGATGCGGAAAAATTTTCATTACGCGATTTTCTTTACTTGAATCTCACTAATTTCGTTTCTCACCGAATTAAACTATCGATTTCAATTCTAATTTCAGTTTCAATTTCAATCAATTTAACCTAAAAGTGAAGCGGTTGAATCATCATAGAAGAAAGTTAACAAAAATAGAAAAGGTTGAAACAGAGAGAGATTACAAGCACGAAAATGGAGATTCATTGCGGTTAGTGCAGAGAAAAAAATTGGAGAGTGAAGGAAGATGAAGAAGAGAAAGTTGTTGCTTTTGAAGTGTGAGTGTTGTTCTTCGAGAAATCTCTTATTTATAGTTTGCGGAACACGATAGCTATGAACGCACGTTTTTAGGTGTTTTAGTTCAGCACATTATTTTTTATTTTTTTAGAAGTAAAATAGAAACTACAAATTTTATGAATACAAGGATTTATTTGCACCAAACACACAGAATTATGAGCTGTTTGTGGCAGTGGATTTATGTGCTTATTATTGTCTGAGATTGTCACTTTACAACATTGAAGAATGGAGAAACACTACAAATTACAAACAATTAAGAGCTTAATGGCTAATAATCAACTTATCAACACATAACAACAATAACTGAGTATGCAGCACAAACACTTATGCACAATTCCATGACCAGGAATGGGATGGTCTCTATTTCCTAAAGTGAAAATCTACAACTTGAGAGTCACACTAGACTCTATCGCGTTTCAGATACCATCAAGTGCATTTTTGAGATTCCCTCCGAAAAATAACATGAGGTCGCCACCATGGACCCTGCCCTCTGGCAATTGAAAGTCGAGGCCTTTCTTAGAACCACTGCAGCTAGGAGTAATGCTGTGGAGGTTTTTGTCTTGTGCTGGCTTATTGGCTGACAAGAAGTTTGAATAAGATGGTGATTTCATTGAGAGTGGAACTAACACCTCCTTGGGTATAAGTTGATGTCTTATGGCCGGTGTTTCCATAGAATCATAGGAATCAGATACAACACTGACGCCTGAAGAATGGTTGTTCTCAAAACTGCTACAGGCAGTGGAAGCAGAAGGTACAAGACCACGGAAAAGTCCCGGTGCAATTAGACTTCCCTTGCTCATTTCGCTTTCTTGCAACAAGCTGCAGTGAGCAGCACAGAGTCCGCTTTTTCCCCTTGCAAATTTTTCACACTTCCCATCTCCCCAATTACATCGCTTTCCTCCTCCATGGGCCTTGCAGAAATCTGTGCTCCCTTGAGCACTCTTCCCACAGCTTTCAAACTTGCACCGCTTACCCCCGCCGTGCCTAACACAACAGTCGGTACGGCCACGCGCACTCTTGGTGCAACCGGAAACAGCACACCTCTTTCCACCACCATGAGCAACACAAAAGTTTGTTCCTCCGTGTACGCTTTTTGGACAAATACCACCACCATTGAAGAGGCAACGCTTCCCACCACCGTGTGCCTTGCACAGTGGGGTGCTTCCTTCAGCACCTTTGGTGCACCCTGCAAATGAGCAACGCTTCCCACCACCATGTGCCTTGCAATACATGGTGCTCCCTTGTGCACCCTTTGAACATTCACGGTACTGACAACGGCGTCCACCCCCGTGAGAGATGCACAGCCCAGCTTGTCCTTCAGCACTTCTGGTGCAACCTTCTATCGTACATCTCTTACCTCCTCCATGTCTAATACAAAGTCCTGACTTACCTCTTGCAGCTTTTGCGCACCCACCTGGATATCCACATCGCCTACCACCACCGTGTGCTATGCAATAATCTGTCTTCCCCTCAGCACTTTTAGTACACCCTAAGTGTTGGCACCTCTTGCCTCCACCATGGGCCTTACAATAAGCAGTACGGCTCTCAGCACCCTTGTTGCATCCTGGTTTCTGACATCTCTGTCCACCCCCATGTCCAATACAAAGCCCTGAAGCACCTCGAGCTCCCTTTGAACAGCCAAAAAATCTGCATCTCTTGGGATTGCTTGTTCGGTTCTGTGAAGTTATCCCAGTTTCCTGGAGACCAGATACGGTGCCAAGTGAGTGATTTGTAGCACTGGATGGTTCGGTGAACACCTGAGAGTTAGTCCCAAGAATCAGTTCTTGTGTCTGCACCGAAATTTCAGCATTATCCATTCTTGGAGCTAAAAGAAGTGATGGCATATAACCACCTGATTTCTTTGCTGAGGTAGAACCCTCATCAACGACAGGTATCATTGCATAATTATATTCTCCTGATGTCTGGCTTGAGAAGCATGAAATATTCACATCAGTCTCTGTTGAACCTGAGTACTCCAGTATACTTGATTTCTCATTTGCTGCACCCGAAAGGCCAAGTTGAAGAATTGATTCGCATTCAGATGGAATGCTCTGGGAAAAAAGGCTGGCCGACTTTTTCTTCTTATTAAACCCCATTTCATTGTAGTCATCGCCATATGTCTTCGGGGTTGGACCCAATCCCAGAACCAATCTACAGCCATCATCAGAAGCGTTGGAAAACTTCATCCCAAGATTGCTCTCAGTACATCCATAATTAGTATTATTGGTTTCTCCAAAGCCAATACCGTTCAAGCTTAATGTAGTATTACCAATCCTAAGCTCAGCATCATGAGGAAACAGTACAGCTTTCTCATTCAAATCCATTATCCAGATGTTTGCACTACAGCTACAAAAGGTTGAAGTAGCAGAACAGTTTACGTGCTACTACAAGATACACATACCTACCAGGCTAGAAAAAAATATCGAGCATACAGCACCCACCACTTACAAAGCCTGATGTATCGGATCTGTCCATTTTCACTATATCCCACAAGTAAGCTTCAAAAAATCTTCACTATCCTAATATATCTTATGACGTCTCTTGGGAAGAAACCTTTTATAAGACTGGTTAACACTGATGTAAAGAGTTCCCTGGAGCTTCCCGTGCTCCTTGTGAATATGTAGTCATTAAGCTTCATTTACCCTGACAAAGAAAGAAGAAAATAAGTTTTTTATGAGTTAATACTCGTTGGGAAGAAAGTTCTCTTTATATAACACACAATGGACCCATATTAAACTCTACAATGCCCAATACTGAGCAGAAAATTCATTTTATATAACACACAATGCACCCATATCTCACCAAAATGATGAGCTGAAAACCTTCCCAATTAAATAAAATGACACGTTCACATTAAAGGGACTCAAAGTACAAGTACAAATACATTGACACATTAAAAAGGGTTATAAAGGTAAAAATATATTGACAAAAGCGAAAGCACAGAGAAAGTTCTAAACATATTGGCATGGAATTACAAATGACAAGTATCATAATGAAGCGGTAATTTGTCGGAACAATCCAAGATTTTGAAGGTAATTACACATGCAGATTAAGTATTGTAGCCGACAGCTCTTCAGCCTTGCAACACCAGAAACAAGTTTTAGGCCTACTTTTGTGCTGTCTCTGGACATTAAAACTATTCCCCGAATCTTTTAGAAAGATTGGTCTATAAAGAATGTCAGAACAAAGACGTTATATAGAGGAAATGGGAGGGAGACAGTTTGAAATAACTCTTTGTGATTTCTTTATACAACTTTTTCATACTTGCAGCTTGAATGGCATGCATAATAGTTGTCATACATGCAGCAGTGATGCTAAATCTTTTTCTCAACAGGTATATATATAAATATGTGAATTAGATACAAAAGAAGGTATTTTTCTCCTATTAAAAATGTGGCATCTTTTCATAGCTTAAGTAATTTTAATTTTATAAGCAATTTATTTAAATATTAATCACAGTTCCAATCATCTAAAAATTAGTACAACAGTTCCAATCATCTAAAAAACAAATGGTTACCCAATTCCTGTGTCAACAGTGAAATTAGAAGTAAAAGAGTAGGTTGGCCCCAGGGTTAGTGAGTAGTTATTGATTGTTTGGACTTTTGAGAGAGATAGAGAAAGGGCAGGCCAAGTCTCTGTTATTGATCTCTGATCTATATCACATTGATACTAGTGCAGAGATCCATTATATTTGTTTGCAATGAAAGATTGCTCTCTTGCTTCATACTCCAGTCCAGATTTATTAAAAACCTTACACCATATAACAACACGCTATGTTTTATATAATGGTTTAATCATGAGGAGAAAAAGTTTTTCCAATGAAAAAACTTGACAAAAAATAGTAGAGTACTAAGATGTAGCTATCATTTCAGTAAGCTGAACAAAATATGTGAATCACATCACATATGCATTCAAAACAAGATCCAAAGGTTGTTTATAAAGTATTTCGACCATGACACCTACATAAACACGGTAAAAGGCATCTAAGCACCAAACGTTAGATTGATTGTGAAAGGTTTTATTTAACAAATTAAAAATGAATAATGTCAAGGAAGAAAATCTTGCATCCTCGAGAAGGTATCGTGCCTAGTCAATTAGATAGTGACACATTGCACATAAATCAAACTTGTGACATCATATCAACATTGAAGAAGTAAATTTCAATCTACTGGGTGCATTACTCTTTTAGCATACAAGAATCTTGTAAGCTCTTAAAAGAGTACCAGAAGTCATGACGGTGACTCATGAAGAAAAAAAATTATATTTCAAAATAGGTAGTATTATGGAAGACATCTTGAATTTCATTATTAGCCACTAGGTGGCATTCAGTAAGAGACACATGACTATGGAATTTTAAGTTGTAATCAGCAGTCTCAGCCTAAAAATATAACATTGTGTTAAAATAACAAATAAGCAAGTAGAATTTTAAGTTGTTTTAGAAGATTGATATATCTTTGACTTAAAACAGAACCAAGAGAGGGCAAAATCCAAGGTTAAACAAAGACAGTGATCAAAAGGAAACTGAAAAAAGAAAAATAAAATGTGAGACGTTCTCTGACCTTTGCCAATCTGAAAGGGCAGGATCCATTCCCATTTTGTTTGAATGGAGCTCCGTTGTGTCTTTTCAGTATATAAATTTATTTGCAAAATTTCCAATAGAACCAGCTTTTCAAATATAGAAAAGAAAATGCTAAAGATGTTCCTGCACAAAATTTGAACACAACCACTTCAAGACTTAAGCAAGGAAGTAAAAATTAGATAACAACTCTTGTCTGGAGCATAATTACCAGCGCGCACGCACACACACTATATTACACTACATTCAAGTAGACTTCAACTATTGAATCAGGATAACTTCATAATCAAATTGGTGTACAAACCAGTAAGTATACTTGTAAAAATATACTCCTACAAGTATAACATTGAAAATGTACATATAACGACCGTAAGAGAATCAGCACCAGTGAAATAAAATCTGAGATTTATGATTATGATACTTCACAAAAATATAAGTATAGTATTGGAAAAAATGAATTAAAAAAAAAACACCAAGGCTTATGCAGAGAAAGAAAATCAATTAGCCTGCATCATATTTACATCAGAAAACAAAACATAAAAATAAAACAATAAGAAATACAGTAGATCGAAGATTATAACAGTTTCCTGAAATTCTACCAAAAGAGTAAAAAATCTAGTAAATTTAAATTCTCTAATCAGTAACATAGATTCAGAGCATAATCTCATTAATTATATCATATACAAATGAATCCACTAACTCAAAAACCATATACTAAAATCTTGAAAACTCAATAAGCCAGTTACATATACCAAAAACACCACAAATATATAGCAAAAACAGTTCAAAAACCAGCTAATTAAAACTCAAATAAAAAAAAATGATACAGAGAACAACAAGAGCTAGCCGTAACAAATTCAACAATACGAAAAGACTGAAAACAAAGGAATCACATAGCAATTGAATTAGAGAAACATGATGTATATTACCGTAGATTGTGAAAAATCTTTATAGAAAGTGGAATTTAGTATTATTCAGATCTGAGAATCACTCTATTCCATTGACACTTGGAAGAAGACGAAGCAAAAACGCGAATTGTGAAGGAAGAAACAAAGAAAAATACTAAGCTAGAGAGAGAAAATGAGAGGAGAGAGAGAGAGAAATTAAAATGGAAATTCATTACGTCATAAAGCCCTGTCAATAAATAAAGTAGGGGCGGCTCTGTTTGTTTCTTTGTTTTTTTATTTTTCTCGTTTTTAAAAAAATGGAAGAAAAAAAAAATTGAGAAATTTCTTTGGTGAGGAGAAGAAAGTTTAGAAAAATATCGAGGTTTTATGGAAAGATAAAATGACAAAAATAACCCTTTTGGCTTGAGGGATAGTACAAGCGTCACATGAGGGATTAATGTACATACACTTTTTGCTGGAAAAGGATATTTGAGGTGGAATTACGTGACTACCCTTGTGGTCGGCATAATGTACGGACGGAGTTAAGGGTGGTTTGGTCTTTTTGGGTTTATGTCTATTCTGGGATTTTGTATTTTGTTTTTTGTTAAGTGGAAGCGGACGTTGTCGTGACTCGGTATTAAATTTTGAGGATACAATTACCTGCTGGTGACGTGGCTTTATGGTGATGATTAATCTTGACCGTTTATTGTGTCTAAAGTCAATGGTTCGATGAAGGAGACGAATCTAAGAACTTGGTATATGACGTAAGAGGAGAAAATCTGAGAGGTAGAACAATGACGCGAGAATCAGTTTCGGTTTCGAGTTAGGCATCTTCTTAGCGTGATCATTATTCACATTGGGGTTTCTCGTTTTTGTCCCCCAATCATAAGTATTTACGAATTTGGTATTTGGATGTGCTTATTTGATTTTGTGGTGAGATTGGATAGAATTGCTTATTACTCACATGCATCATAAAATAAGTGTATGTTTGTTTTTGTGATGTCGAGAATTAATTTTGACAGAATTGATTCTGTAAAATTGATTCTGTTTAAAATTGATTTTAAGTTAAAGTGGTTTATGTTTGGATATACACGTAAAAGTGAGTTGAACAAAAATTTTAAGTGTAAAAATCAATTCTAGAATCAGAAGCTAAGGGTCTGTTTAATTCAATTGAGAAGGAGGGGAGGTGAGGGGAGGGATTTATTATGTTGACAAAATTACCCTTATTGTTTTATTAAAATTCAAAATTATCCTTGTTGGAATATTAAAATTCTAGGTTTTATTTTTTTTACAACAAAAAAAATTTAGGTTTTTTACTCATTAGATTTTTTTTTTTGTTATATATCCATTAATTTTTTTTTGACGTAATATATCAATTATAATTTAATCCTTATTTTGAGTTTATAAAGTTAAGAGTAAAAAAGTAAATTACTTCTCCAAAATTTAAAATATTCCCTCCCCTCCCCTCCCCTCCCCTCCCCTTCAAAAATTTCGAACCAACACAGACCCTAAGATTTCTAACTTCAAGTAAAATCAATTCTGGAGGCAGAATCAATTCTACACGTCCAGAATCAATTTTGGTTGCTCCATAAGTGGAACCAAACATTACACTAAAACTCGAACTCAATTACATACTATTACAAGTAATGTTTATATTAATTGAGATACTCACAAAGATTTTGTAGTAAATTAATTTTATTTCAATCAAAATAAAATGAATGATGTCGGGATTTATTAAAGAAAAATGTTAATATGTATAATAGAGACATATGTTAAAAATACAAATGTAATAATATCCTCTTAAAATTTGTGAAACATTAAATTTTTTTATATAAGTAAATGCAAATTTCTAATTTTAGATAATGCCCAATGACATTTTATTATATTCATTGTGACACAATCACAAATTAGTTATTTTTTGTTATTGTGTATTTGATGTTTCTTCAATTTAAAAAAAATATCAGTTAGGTTGATTTTAACATAGTATTAATATAATGTTGATTTTTGTTTTATAAATAGCAAACATCTAAGTAAAACGACTCTTTCAATTTAGTCTGTCGGACAGTCCAAAATCTATATGAATAATAAAATGCCACCAACGTGGTGGAATCAAACTTAATGTAATAATGTTAATTGGTCTTGTTTAGTTGGTGTGGAAAATCAAAACCAACCATTACATTGAAATAAACAGATTAAAAATATAAAATTTGTACTTGGGACTTGGGAGACATTTCTTATGGAAATTATTAGAAAGATTTTTTTTTTGACAGTTAGAAAGAATTTTTTACACCGTATTCATATGTGGATCGCATAGAGGGTTCTTCTATTATTACTCTATTTTTCTCTTAATAATTTGTATGTGTTAAAGAAAATGTTTCAAATAGTGTTATTTTTAATTTTCATTGTGTATTTAATATTCCATCTGTTTCAATGTATAATGTTCTTGCTAAGGTTTCTGTGATTGAGCCGGTTGTATTTTGTGATTGGGCTCGACAGGATTGTTCCTGGTCCTACGTATCCCTCTAGTTTGATGGGAATCAGAGCGATGTAGTTTTCTTCTTGAACCGGCGTTGAGAGCTAATCGTGATGAATTAGCTAAATATGATTTGTTAGTCAATAGTGTTGCTGAGCTATGTTTAGCTTGTATGTTAGGTCAATAACTTAGGTTACTTACTTGTATTGGGAAGCTCCTTTATATGTGTCCTGCCATGGCAAACTGGCGGTTGGCGCCTACGTTCCTATCCCTTAGGAAGAGGGGAAAATGTGCTCCTTATTAGTCGGGCGGTTGAGATTGTGCTGCGGGAGGGAGACATGTGTTCCTATTTAGGCGTGGAGACTAGGTCCGGCCTTATCCCTTTGAGGGTCATGGACGAGCCCAATATTAACGGGTTGGGCGAACATTGGATCCGCCAACCCAATAATACCATTATGGCTAGCCCAATGATTTCCGGGGACTAGCCCGGTCCATATAATATTTATTTCACAAAAGCACGAGAATAAAGAAAAATAGTTTTTGTATTAAATTTAGCAATAATATACATTCTATTTCCAAAATTACCTTCAATAATTAAGAGAGAGTAATAATAATTTTCTTCATTTAATTAGGGGCATTTTTGTGAAAAATTAATTAATGCACTTTTAACTTTGAAAATGATCTTATAAAATGAGACAACAAAATTTTACAAAATGGTCTTATATATTAGAACCGAGGAAGTATATTACTTTACTTGTAACAATTGGGTTTAAATTTGGGAAAAGAGAGTTAAGATTGAGTGGAAGATGTTAATCCATCAATTTCTGATGAAAGGATAAAAAAAAATATCAAAATAAATGAGTACAAAACTCATAGAAGGATCACTTTTATAAGAAAAATACTTCTTTGTACAAAATTATTATAAGAAAAATAATCAATATTTATTAATTTCAAGATTTACTATTATTTGGATGATTTTTTTTTTTACTTTTATTTTACTTAAATTCAAATTACATTTAATTTACTCTATATTTTTTTCTCCATAATCAATAACCAAGAAAAAACATTACATCTTTTCATTAAATTTATTTAAACAAAAACATAAAAAATCCTACTTTAAATTATCATATTTTACTTTTCATAATAAATATAATTTGTTTCCCTTATAATTTGAGATGAGCGGATTATATACACATATACTATACTATGCAATCCAATTGACTAAAAATTATTATTTTCCTTCAACAAGTAATACGACAAACTTAATTAACCATCATTGCAAACTAAACTAACTTTAGCAACAAGCTTAACAAACTACTATTAACTAGTAGTAACTAACTAGATACTTAACTTATCAAGCAAGTAATCACACTCTAATCCTGAATTAACATACCAACAGTCCACCTAATTCATATTAGCGAGTGTATTCGTTCCTTTAAGATTCTTCATATCATCAAACCTTAATATGTACTATTATTCAAGCTTCATGGTCTCTCTCCTAATATATTTGAACACGAAGGAAATGAAATTTCCTTTCAATATGCTTGCTAGCTCTTACCATGATGAGTCACTGGATGTTTGGCCGTTTGATCTGCAAAATGAAAGTACTGAACAGAACAGTACATGATAGTACAAGACAGAACAGCACAGGACAAACATTTACGATATTAAACAAATTTTGTCTTGTATGATATTTGATGAAAAAAATGTTATTTTGGTGATTTAGAAAAGTTGTGCTGAGGACAAAAAGTTGTCCCATGGTTCAGTGGGGGACAAGAATATCTGATTTTGTACAGTTCCTTGACCCCCAATTTGTCCAATACCAGTGACAGTTTTCAAATCAAACACAGTACAACAAAAGTTGTCCTGTCCAATCCCATGTTTTTTAGCAGATCAAACGCACCCTAAGTTAATGATTGGTTTGTTGCAGATAGCATACATATTAACTAAACTAATGTAGTAGTGAAATAAATCATTTAATGGATGGTTACGTTGAATTAATCTAACATATAACGGTGTAAATGTAGTGCTACTAGTTGGTGGAAAATTAAAACATCTAATGTACTAGTTTGTACGCACGAGACATCTTTGATGAAAAATACTAGCAAGAGAAATATTACATCGTACTTATATATTGTTTGGCTATAAAGGGGTTCTTTCATTATTCCCTCATTTGCAATAGAATTTAATTTGACTTTTACATTTAATTTTTTTTTTCAAAAATGAAGTTTTGATCGCTTATTTTAAAAATAAATTTATTGTTTTCAATTTAACATTTTTAGAAATTTGATCTTTTATTTTACTTTTTGTCACTTTTTAATGACGCAACATATTAATTTATTATGTGATAATGTTTATAAGTATATTTTTACTGATATAAATTATTCTAAACAGAACTCATATTTTTTTTTTTTGGTACAAAAACAGAACTCATATTTTATCTGATGAGATAAAAGAAAAGTAGAGAATTTATTGTGGAAGAAAACTCATATTTTATGTCTGCAGAAAATACTCCGACACTCAAATCAGTATAAACTTGAAGTGGATCATGTATAAGTTAAAATAATACATATCTTGTGAGGTTATAGTGTGATATTTATATAGGCCGATAAATATAACATTGTTGGGTCGACAGATTGTAACAATAGATTTGATTCAACCTAAAAGTTCATCCAAAATATAAATATTCAACGTGGACCGGTAAGCACTGCGAAATTATAAACTTATTAAATAGTAATGTACTATTATATAACTACTAAGTTTGATATATGTTAATATATTATCAAACCAAGGAGAGAGAATTTGAGGGGTTTCGGGTTCGAGCCCACTAATGTCTTTAGAGAAAAGTAAATGTAATTATCTTTGTAAGTGTTCTTTGAGCTTTAAGGTCTTTCTTATCGGGGCACCACCCCTCACTTTAAATTTTATATATAAAAAAATAATCAAGGAGAAAACAAAGTAAATATATAATGAACTCAATTGATAGTCATGTTACTAGAAGTATAATCAGCCATGACAAAGAAATTATATTAGGTTAAACATTATTAAATTGTCAATTTGTTGGTTTGCCTCTTGGTGTTACTCAAAAGCAAGCCTATATACTGCACAGTGCTTACTACTTGACATGACAAAACAGAGCAATTTTGGATTTTTATTAACTAAAACAGTTACATGATGACAAAGCATGACTAATTGTCCCTTGGCATTCATATAAGGCATTTTACCTAACAATACTCTAATTGTGACGGTGCTGATTAGGACTTTTGTTAGTCTAATAAGCAAAAATTTAACACTGCAAGAGACTTGTGTTGTAAACTAGTACAAATTTTTTGGAATCAATTTTGTTAAAGAGAATGTTAATATGTGCCTCCGTTAAAAAACTTTATGTAATATATTTTGTCTAAAAGTTGTATATTTAATTTATTACAAGTTAAAAATATCATTTTATTTAATAAATGTTTTCCACTTTTAGGTTGTTAGCATGCTCTCTTATGACACATGTTAACAAAACTTTTTTTCTAAGAAAATTTTAGAAGTTTTAATTTCTTTTTGGGTTACCATAATATTAGTACGAAGTTTTCAGGTACCAAATTTTATCCATACACATGAGTCATAAATCAAACCCCTGACCACACATGCTTAAGAGAACAAAGTTATATATCACTTGAATCAATTTATTGCTGATAAGAAGTCTCAATTTTATAAGGACTAAAAATATATTTAACTCATCATAATTAAAATATTTTAGGTTGTGAATATTACAATTTTTATTCAAACGTAGGCTTGATTAATAGATTTCTTACTACATGTGTATTATTTTAAATGGCACTTAATATTATCCACCAATAGTATTGGCTACACAATTTTCTATTAAACAATTGTAAAATTTAAGAGATTAAAATCAAATTTAAGACTTTTATTTTTTATTACTATTATTATTATTATTACTCCGTATTATTTTATTTTTTTTACAAAATTATTATTATTATTATTGTTTTTATTTTATTTTTTATAAGCTTATTATTATTGAAAACTCCACCTTGTCGAGGTTTGTGGCTTTGTGCATGTCAATGTTTTTCCACCTAACACCTTTGATTGGCCTTATTAATTAAGAGGGATCAATCATTGGTCATCAGTTTAATTACTACTACCTCTGTCCCAAATTATAAGACCCATTTTGACTACTGCACGTTCGTCAATGCACAATTTTGATCGCTAATATCTTTAATTGTGCATTAGTAAAAATTATAAAAATTTGATATCTTGAAAATACTCTTCAAGACGAATCAAACAAGATCTTATATGCTAATATTTACATCTATAAATTATGAAAAAAATACGGTCAAAGCAAGATACATGAATAGTGTCATTTAGTTAAAATGGGTCTTATAATTTGGGACGGAGGTAGTAATAATATTTGGGTTTGTCTAACACGTGCAAGATTGCATATGTTAAAGTAAAAAAAAAAAAAATAGTAACTATAGTATTTATTGAATAACACCAATTATTTATTCAAAAGGTACACATTTAATAAAAAATGCACAAGTTTTAATACAAATTTACTTTTTTAAACTTTTTAACATGTTTAAGTTTGCACATGATAGAAAAACCCATAATATTTTATGCATAATAACTACTTACGGTAATTCCGTAATTGTCACCATCTTCATCGACAAACCAAAAAACATTGCAGCATCGAGTTAGTACTGGTAGTATTTTTAAAGCAAGGTAAGTTAAATAATTTCAGCGATGGCATCAAAGTGTGGTCCAATTTGAAGTATTGTGATGACAATGCCCATCGAAGTATTAATTTGCAGTATTTTGTGTGTGTGTGGACCGTGGAGTTTATCAAAAGTGATT
This sequence comes from Trifolium repens, assembly GCA_030408175.1. Classification (NCBI taxonomy): domain Eukaryota; kingdom Viridiplantae; phylum Streptophyta; class Magnoliopsida; order Fabales; family Fabaceae; genus Trifolium; species Trifolium repens. Next base: position 48,700,004 of record CP125842.1, on the reverse strand, counting down.
TTCTTGCTAAATAGTGTCCTTGGGTACTCTTTAAGGATTCAATTTAAGAAAATAATTTATTTAAAAAGTTGAATATTTCAATTTTCAATGCGTTGACTTCGCACATTTCCATAATTATTTTTATAAAACCTTACTATTTAAAGACTTAAAAAGTGCCCCGGGGATACTATTTAGCATTTGCCTACTTATATTATGGGTGCGTTTGTTTTAGCTTTAAAAAAATGGATTTTTTCTTTGTATTTTTGAAAATGGATTTTGTAAAATCGTTTTTCAAAATATTACAAGTTTTTGTATATTTATTTTTTCTAAATTGAAACACTAATTTTGACATCATATAACATAAACATACATTATTGAAGAACAAAAGATAATCAAAATCACAATTTTTTGAAAAAGTTGTATTTCAAAAATGATTTTTATGAAAATCAATTTGAAATAGCTTCAAATTAAATGATTTTTTTGAAAATTTGATATCCAAATTTTTTTTCGATAACATGATGAAATGCCTAAAATGACATTTTAAGAATAACTATTCAAACAAAATTTTCATTTGAAACTTTTATAAAAAGTTTCTTTGTAAATTTTTTTTAAACAAAATTATGTAACACTATAAAATCTATTTTCAAAAAATTCTAAAACAAACGGGCCCTATATTTCAATCATAATTCAAATTTTAAGTTTTCATGTTGTATAAATGAGAGGTGGCAAAATAAATGATAATAGATAGATCACACAAATTCATTAGTCCATTAAAATTTCTTTAAATTTTTTTATCCATTCCATCTCATTATGGATAACCAAATTATGGAAAATCTTCTCACAAGAAAGAGAAGAACTAAAGGTTTTAATCAATCTTTTAAATCTTTAAATAAAACCTAAATTCTAACCTAGTTTAGTTTGAAATTTGGATCAATCTCAATGATTTGGCCCAGTTACTCGGACTCCCTCCTCGCCATTAATCTCATTCAAGAAGCACACCGCCTTTTCATGTCTATGTTGTTCTCATTCAAAACACCAAGGACATTTTGGGTGTCAAGAATTTTTCAGTGTATCACACCCTGAGAGAAGGTAATCAAGCCGCTGACTTTATGGCAAAGCTTGGCTCCTCTGTTGACCACGATCTCGTCACCTATCTGACATATCAACCTTCTGCTCCACAGCGATGCTTCAGGAGTTTTTTTTTTAGGGAATAGTTTCCCTTTCCTCTTTTGTCATTTTCTTCTTTTTTAGCCATGTAACCAATTTTTTTTTTTTTTATCAAATTACATTTTTTTTGTTCTTTTTACAAGAGTAATTCTTTGAGGATTGGATTTGGTGTACTTACTGAATGACATAATACTGTACTTATTGGTGTACTTACTGAATGACATAATTCTTTGAGGATTGGATTTGGTGTATTTGGATTGTCCAATTCAATTTGTTCCATTTTTGTTTTAGGTATTGGCTTTCTGTTGGAGCTCAACCGGAGCAGGGTTACTTCCACCACCTCCGACTGTGTCTATGGGACGAAATGTGGGGCCCACGACACTCGTCCGGTTGATAGTTTAATCGGACGAGTACGCGACAATGTCACTGCTGTAAGTACTGAAAACCATTGAAATTGTATGTTTTTTCATTGCTGAGGAAGATTAAGCTGTTAAATGCTTACTTGTAGTAGAACCTATTGATTTTAATTGATATATTCATATATATATTCTTGCTGTTGAATTTATTTTGTTAATTCAGATGCAGCATTTTGAAATATTATCCATTTTCTATGCCAATTCGTTCATATTTTGAATATAAGTGCATGCTCCTTGTAATTTATTTTGTCAATTTTTGTGCGTGCGTGTTGAGAATGGCTTCAAATCAACCTTAAGAATCAGCATGTTTTGAGTGTTGTGTGGATTTTTCGGTTAATGCTTATTGGATTTGTCGGTTTAAACAATTTGTTGGGCAGAGTTATTTATTTGGAATTCTTATGTAATCTTAATCTAGTGGCTAGTATGAATTGAATATTGTAAGTTCTTGTTAACGAAATATTTGTTCGAATTAGTATAGTCAAGTTGTTTAGATCCATAGGAATTACAAAGAAATTGCACTCAATCATGTTTATGCTTGAACTTACATTGCACACCAGTTGAAATTCACGAGGGTTGAGTAGAAAACTGGTATACTTGTTGTGGTTATAGGATTTGTTTTGCCTCAGCAGGAGTAGAAAACTAGTCCAGTTAATATTTGATTGTTTATTTCAATAAGAATAGAAGCAAAGCAATTTGTTACAATTACGGAATCACTTCTTAAACTTATTCCCGGTCTCCCTTTTTTTTAATGCAATTTATGGTTCCCTTAAATTTTTTAAGGAAACCAATGAGGTAAAATGAAAGACTCGGTGCAGATGATTTCTTTAAATCATCACACCCAAAGGATGCTTCAAGTCTCCTACATGAAGCATATGCTGTCCTAAGGCAACTTTTCTGTTGCCAAGTTCATCAACCACACTCAAATCTTTACAAACATCTACTTTGAAACTAACCAGTGCTTCTGATGTTCCTATCAAGTGTATTTTCTCGAAAGCCAACAAGTGTTTCTGGGGTGCATTGTGCACTGCAGGAGGAGTAGAGAACAAAAACACTGTTTGGCTACTGCTCATTTTCCCCTTGTTCTTGATCCTTAGATGAATATCAAAGGCCAAGTTTTGGCAATGCTCGCCAGCAACATCAAGTGACTTGCACTCTGAGGAACGACAGACATGATCCTCAGCTAAAGGAACGGACACCAATTGTGGTGCTTTAACCAGTTTATGTTCGAAAGTTGAGTAGCTTATTCCATCTCCAAATGAGAAAACAGTTTCTCCTTTGTAAAATCTGTATGTTCTACCAGGGTAACCTGTAGCAGGATCCGGTCTCATGTTCATATTGGTCATTGGTACTTTGTCTACATATGATTGTGGGTACCATGTCATGGGTAGCCTACCACCTGAATAAAAATATTTTAACATGTTCAGCCCATGCTCATATAAACATATATTATCGAGAATTATTGAAACCTAGTGGGAGGCAACTGTCGTGAGTGAATCTAAAATTTTGGTCGTCTGTGGTCACAATTTCCACGCATTCGTGCAGTTAGCAACTTGGAGCCATTAGTTCAAGATTGGACAACTACAATTTCAAGTTTGTTTTTGGAGCTGCTACACCAAGTCTAAAATCGGACTCGTTTGATCAATGATCCAATAACTTCGAGTTACTGAGTGTGTGAATGCTTGAAAATTGTGACAGTAGGCAATTCAAGTTATTGGAATGATAACTGTGTGCTATGAGGTAAGCATGCCAGTGAGATTAACTTACTTGGATTATGATACCCAAAGATGACATCAGCTATGGCAGCTCCACCAGCTTCTCCAGGATAACCAACCCACAAAATGCTTGTGATTTTGTTATTAGTTTTAGCAAAGGAAACATCCATTCCTCCTCCAGACATTATGGCAAGAATCACAGGTCCCTTGGCTGCATTTGCAACTTCAGTAACTAACTGTTGCTGCTGTCCCGGAAGAAGAATGTTGATTCTGTCACGACTCTCTGCCTCTATTGCGAGATTCGCGCCAACTACAATCACTGTTGCATCTGCAGAGGCTGCAATCTTTTTGGCATCATCTAGTGCAGCATTTGCGCATTGAACATCAGGGCAGCCAGCAGCATAGATTGTGGGAACTAAGGCTGTTAAGCCTTGCAAAGGCGATATATAATTGCATGGAATGCCTGCAAATTTTTAGGAACAGGTTAAATATGATGTTAATGCACATTCAAATAACAAACAGTTTCATACATTTTGCCTATACAAATTAATGATAGTGGGAAAATTTCTACCTTCATAGTTTCCAATCATTGTCCTAGTAGCATTGGCATTTGGACCAATAACTGCCAATGATTTAATGGCTTTGGCATTAAGAGGCAATGATCCTGGACTGTTTTTAAGCAGGACAATCCCTTGCCTTGCAGCTTCACGGGCTAGCTCCTGGTTTGCTGAAGTGCAGACATCTTTTGGACCAAGGTTTCCATAAGGTTGCTTTCTAGGATCACCATCAAAGAAACCAAGACGCATTAGTGTCGCAAAATTGTTGGAGACGGCATTGTTAATGGATGCTTCATCTATAAGCCCTTGCTTGACAGCACCTTCTGTATATTGGCCAAGAAACCTTCCACAGTTCAAATCCAATCCTGCAAAATCAAAATTTATACACAACAATGATAAATAAATAGTTGCCTTGTTAAAATTAAAAGAAACCACACCATAAATTCAAAACAATCATCTAAATTAAATGACAATTCAATAGTTGTGCCTATGAATATGTGATTGTATAGTCTTTTCAGCTGTAGTTTACCTGCTAGAATGGATTTGGCTGCAGCTTCCTCAGGAGTCTTGGTGTAGTGCTGGCTTTTGAAAAACACATCTACTGAGTCACAGTCAGAAACTATATATCTGCAAAGCACATACATATACAATTATAAGAAAAACATCAACCATAAAAAAGAATGATAAACATCATTATTCCGTCCAATATTGAATATAAAAAAAAATATCTCATGTCTAGTGGTCTAAAATGTAAATAAATCTTATCTGATTTCACTATTAAATAATACTATTATTTCTAAAATACCATTCAAATTATTTATATTTTGTTTTCTAACAATCTTTTTATTCTCTGAGAAGTTTCTATAAAAGATGATTGAGTGTGAGATACAAATAAGATTTAAGAGGCTTGGAAATGAAAAGATACCCATTTAGTTTCCATTTGCCTCTGATAACACCTTTAAGAAGATCAGGATCAGCACAAGTCGGTTTTCCATTTACTTGATTATAGGAACACATGACACTAGCAACATTTCCATCAATCACACAGCTCTTAAAAGGTGGTTGATATGTATCATCCAAATCTTGCTGTGTCACCTAACAAAATCATCAAGCAAAACAACAACAGTATAGAAACTATGAAAATTGTTCTCCACATTCTATAATCCTCAAAAACACATTAACTAATTTTCATTTCAACCGATGATAGATTACCACAGCATTGAAGGTATAACGCTGAACACCTTTCCAGTCATCAACATCATAAGCTGTGTAGTGTTTGCAACAAGCAGCAACCTTAAGCTTGGTATGGTCTCCATTATCAGTTTGTTGTAGACCTTTCACATACCCTGCTGCATATTTGCTAGCAAGTAAAGGGTCTTCCCCTGGTGTTTCTTGACCTCTTCCCCATCTTGGATCCCTAAATATGTTAATATTTGGTGACCAATATGTTAAACCAGCCAACCCTACATTGTGCATTGCTCTTGCTTCTGTTGAAACCACCTACACAAATTTTCCATAAAACACCATTTGAATGTTAAAAATACATGTTATTTACACTATTACGTCACGGTCGCGTCAAAATCCTAGATATAATGGAGAATCGTGGTCAATATTATTTGGAGTTATGGTTGCAATACGATCAAATGCATGCGGTATAAATTGTAGCCGTGTTTCAGTTGGTGAGACATTCAAAACCATGATGTCGCGGCCCATATTGTAGACATTTTCTTAAACCAATATTATCACAACTACAATTACGGCTGCAATTTATCTGCATTTTCTCGCAATATTAAAGATTTATATATAACTGCGACTGCAATTTAAAACTTGTAAGATATGATAAGAAAAAGAAGAATGAGAGAAACCTCACCTTTCCAATGGTTTGAAACAAGGAAGCATTAAAAGAAGCTGCAATGAGAATAGGCATAGGAAAACTCGTTGATCCAGGTACTACATTGGAAAAATGAGTCCCCGGACCAACGTTAGAGACTCCATGAAGTGCTTCAGACCACCATTCATATCTTGGAATACCAAGCCTACTCACATCAACAGCAGAATTCACAAGGTTACCAATCTTCTCCTGCAATGTCAACCTACTCACAAGGTCTTTCACCCTTGCTCTCACCCCCAATGACTTCTTGCAGAACCCGTAATTCGCCAATGCTGGATTCTTGGCAACATCGCAAGCGAAAACCGGAGATGTTTGGCTCGAAACTCGACCACAACTCAACAAAATTGTGGCAAACAGAATTAAGAAACAGAGGAAAACAGAGACATTTAGTGCTCTGTTTTCAGCAGAAGCCATTGTGACCTTGAGAACTAGAAAACACAAAAGAAGCTAAATGATATGCTTGTTATGAGTCTAGTACTGAATTATACGTATCATATTAGAATGTATAGAAAAAATGTTAATAACACTGTTTTTTAGTAGCCCGTGATGGGTTTATAAGTAAAAGAAGGAAAACCCTATTATATGTAGGTGCTTTTGGCAGAGAGTGGGAACAATAACATAAGAAGGAATCTCTGTGGTTGTGTAGCTTAAACTAGTCCGTGAAAAACTGATGAAAAAAGAGAGAAAATTCTATGATTTATAGAGTGTTGTTTTGTTTGGAAGCTCAACTTGCAGCACATAATACATTATTACATTATGATCTATTATTTGTAATAATAACAATAAGATATGGGCGTGTTTTTTTACTTTATTTCACTTTTTTTATGTGTTTTTTTAATCTCTTTACTATCAAATTATTTAGGTAAGATTACTTGTATTTATTTAAGTTCGACCCTTATTTCAGATTGGTTCTTTAAGTTTTTTTTCTTCTTCTCAAATTGATCTTTTATGTTACATTTTGTTTGAACTGCAAGTTATGCTCCTCTTCTCAAATTTGGCAATTATTTATTATTTGTTTTTCATGTTAACGAGTCTATGACGGATAATAAGGTCAGACTCAAACTTAGCATTTTTTGTTGGTCGAAAGAGATAACATTCCAATAAAAATTCAACACTGACTAACATTCGGTCGACTAAATATAGAGCCTAATCTTTAAAGTGGGTGGTTTTGCAGAGCCTAATATTTTCTTTGACGGGTGCAAATCCTAATCAAAGCCTATTGGAATACAGATCATCCATTGCCTGAGATGGTAAAATCACATGAGGAAAATATGATGGCTAGTTTCAATTTTGTGTATACTATTATAGTATAGATATAGACTAGAGTGAAAACAGAGAAATGACCTATAAGTAAATATATAAGGAAAAATACACACAAATTACAGTGAAGAGTGATGTTGATTGTTGAAGATATTGTTCGCAACACAAATATTGCATGGGATAGGAAAAGGGTTATCTATATGTGACTCAACAATTGTGTATAAGGGTACACAGAATCTTGTGATCTTCTGAGGTTTAGCTGGGAATTCCAAATCCCAACATGAACACGTGAGTTTTTTAGACTGTTCCAAAACAAATGTTTAATGTTTGATTGTGTCAACTTGTCATTTTTTTGGACAAATGCATAACAACTTGCACACCAAAGGAAAGTAAAAAAGGTTGTTATGATTATATAATTTAGAATAATTTTGTATTTTCTCAATATGTTTAATACTCATGTCTTTTGTTTTGAGAAATGTGGACAATTAAAATAGTAAAAATCAAATATGTAATGTTCTATTCATGAATCATTGGGGGTGCTCAATGTATCAATGGATTTTAGTAGCAAGTTTCCTTTTCCAATTTTATTTGGTTGTAGCTTCAAATCTTCTTAAGAGAGGGTAAAAAGATAGGAGAGAAGTGGATTTCTTTTCCCTTGTATTGTACAATGTGTTAAAAATCATTGGTTAAGCAGCGTTAACCAATGGATTAAGACTTACTATTTGATAATTGATGTTAATTAAGACTTTTCCCTATAAATAATTAAGATTTGATTGGTTAAGCAACGTTGATTTTGTGAGAGTAAACTGTAGATTGGTTTTTGCACAATATATTTTGGAGATTTCTATACTTTAAAATGTGACCTAAACACTATAGAGGAGATTAATTTTGTAGTTGGTTCAATAAAAACCAAAGTAGTAGTAAATCTAACATACACACATGGATAATTATTGTTCTAGATTGGACTCGAAGTCGACTTAAGCTCAATACCACCTCTCAAAATATGATTCATTCTAAATAAGATTTGGATCCTCTCTAATTGTTTATCTCATGTTCTCTCTAAATGTATTAATTTGAACGTCAAAATGTTTGTACGCACACTCCTCATATCATAACCTGGGCCGAAGATGTGGATTTTGGTTAACCGCCTCTCAAAATAACGCAGTAATGGAATTTTCAAGTATTATGGATATTTAATTGAATAATATTTGTCATTAAATAATTATGTTTAAATACAAAAAAAAATAATAGAAAAGAATAAAGACAAAGGATGATAGAAATTTGACAAGTGTACCAAAAATTACACAAGTAATAGAAAGTTTGTATTCATAGAGGTTATAATTAAGTTTTATCACAATAAATATAATTTTACTTAGGTGGTAAATTGGGACTGGTGGGAACAATTCTTGAGTCGATTTTACTTATCTCGTTATCGAATTCTGAATTATTAAGTCTTTGTCCCTTGAGAACTAGAAGGTTAAAAAAAAAAGGGTTTTACTTTGAGAATTGATTTTGGAACAGTGTGAATATAATTTTAAGGTAGTTGACGGTGAATTAAAAATATAATTAGGACTATGGATCCCTCTATTTTTTCTTTTTGGGATATCCCTCTATTTTACTACTTGATAATTCAAATCAAAGTTATAGTAATTGAATATCCTATGAAAGCGATAAGTTAACAAGAGTTTGGTGTAGTGGTAAAAGATAGATTTTGAATATGCGAGATTTGAATTTAAGCTCCATTAGTGCTCTTAAATAGAGATAAAAATGAATATCTTTGTAAATGATCTAAGAGCCATAATGTCTTCCCTATTTTAAATTGGGACACCATCCCTTATCAGGGTTGACTATTTGCAGATATTAAAAATGGATCTCTAATAAAAAATACAAACTAGTTAAAAAAAAACATCATCGATTTAAATTGCAAATAACATTAATAACATAAAAAAAACCTTAATTCTTTTTAACTAATATAAAAAAGGTTCTTATTCTAACCAATAAACGAGTATATTCTAGTATTTTTTGAAGTAAATTAATCAATTAAGTCTTCATATTGCACGTTCTCTAAGAGGTCATTCCCAGTTACTATTATTATTGCTAAACCATCAAGTTTTTCTTGTAACATGATGGACTGCAAGTAAGATTTCAACAATTTCAATTTTAAAAAAACTTTTTTTTTTGCTGAAGAAATTAGGCTGAACTTGAAACTCATGTTTGCTGAGATTTTTTAAAGTATTCTATATATTCCCATGTACTTATACTACTATTCTATTACAAAAATAAAAAATTAAATCACCATTAGCAAGAAATCATATATCTTTGAAAAGGATATTTAGGATATAAGAGAGAACAGTTTTTATTAGTGTTCACATAGATGATGTGGGAACTAAACTCTCACCTAATTAATGCAACTAAACCTCACCAAATGAAACTATTTTTATTGTTTCTTACAAGAAAAATTTAGGGGGAGGGAAATGTAAAAATAATTTCATTTAGTGAGGTTTAGTTGCATTAGCTAGGTGAGAGTTTAGTTCCCACACTATCCATGTGAACACTAAAAAACTGTTCTCTCTTACATCCTAAAGATCCTTTTCAAAAATATATGATTTCTTGCTACCTACCAATCTCTATTGCATTTGTATAAATTAATAGAACTGCTTTTTTTAATTATATATTGTTAAACTTATTATATTTTCAACCTCCAGTATCCCATTATTCATAGATTTACTTCCATTATTTTCATCCTACAATCAATTTATTTGGATTATGTTTTGCTTTTCGTCCACAATTAAGATCCAGCATGCATTATGGTATCAGAGCCTATACGGTTCTGAGACCCTTTGAATTAATAAACTTTAAAGTTTCATCCTGTTTTACTTTAAATTATTATTTTAAATCTTTTCTTTAATTATTCTGCTATGGATTCAACCCGTAACCCTGAGTGTTGGAAAGTTTTGAGAGAAAAATGCTGAATAGCTGGGTGGTCCAGGTAGTAAGACCCGCAGATAGGGCAGTGAAACCGTTGGTTTAGCCTAGTTGTATTTTTCTTTAGAACTTAAACAAAAATAAGGGGGAGAAGAGAGTCACATAGTAAGATAAGATAAGAAAATTTTGAGAATAGTAATTTAGAGTTAATCATTTGAAACCTTTAGAGTAAAGTTAGTTCAAAGATGTCTCGAATACTGAATAGAGCTTGGAGTAGTGTTAGCAGTAGGAGTAGTAGATCTAATAGGACTTTAGTTCCTCCTACCTCCTCAGATACTGAAACAACATTAAATCAAGATACTTTTCAAAATCAAGAGTTAGAAGTACAGGAAATGGAAAATAAATTAATTAATTGGAATATGCCAGAGATTAAGTTAAATGAAGTTTATAAAATTAGTACCTTCGATTTTAAAAGTCAAAAAATTATACATACTCTAGAACAAGCTAGAAATGTAAAGAACAAACAAGAAACTTTTACGTTATTAGATAAAAAACTATTAGATCAACATTATAAAGATGGATTCAGATACATCCATTTGGGTCTAGTTCAAGTAGCTGTTAAACCCTTACATAAATTAGGATTAAATTCACCTATATTACTAATTTTACGAGATTCTAGGATTAGAGACTTTCATGACTCTGTTATAGCCATGTTAGAGTCTAATCTTAATGATGGTCCTGTTTATTTTAATTGTTACCCAAATTACTCGATGAGTTTAGGTGATGAAGTCACAAGTTCATCTCTAGTCATCTGCGTTCAACATCAAAATGATAACTTTACAGAAGGAATATCTAATGTAGATATTATTACTAGGATAACCTATAAGGTTACCAATGTTAATTATAATTACAAATCATTAAGATCTACACCTAGAAATGAAACGTGTATTATAGAAGCGAATCTAAAGAAATCCAATGTAATTACCCCTAAAATATTAACCATCGCTGAATTAAGAGAAAAAATTCCAGAAGAATGGATAATAGAAAATGCTACTCAACCAGAAAAAATAGAATCAAGATCTATTAGAGATATTATTACTGATCAAGATGGAAACATTAGAATTAGAATGAATAGGAGTCAATCGTTTAGATACAATCAGTCGCCCAGCATAGGATCTTCCTCTGCTAGACGTTCTGTAGACTCCACAGTTAGATTAAATTTAGCAGGAGTAAATTTTGCTCCCAACATACCACAACCTATTTATCAAGAAAGAATCAGTAGATCTCCTTCACCTACTGAATCTCAGATATTAGGAATGATTAAAACAGAAGAACCTTTTGAAATTGATAAAGTTTGGATTAGAGAAGAATTCTTATCAGATTATAATAAAGAAAAACGTAAATGGTATTTCGATACTTTTCAAAAGAAAGAAAGAGACTTATATCTTAATTTGTTCTACGAATTTTTAGAACATCATGAAATTAATATTTACTTTTTTACTTGGTTTGAATTATATTGCTTAGAAAATAACATACTAAATTCTTATGCTAAGAAATTATTTCTAAACACTAAAACAAGAATGAGTATTAAATGGAAAACTTCTAAAAAGGAAATGGTTGAATCTATCCATCCGCCTTTAGAAGCTTTAAAGATTACCCCTCCTAAAGAAAAGATCGAAATAGAAGCCTCACCTTTTAAGTCCATAAGTAATCCTACGGAACAGAGAAAAGATGTAAATAATATTCATAGTCAACTAAATTACACTAATCAAATATTATACACCATGTCTCAACAGTTAGATAGAGTTGAACAATTCTTACCAGAAACTTTAGAACCTAAAGTATCTGACCCTACTAGGCCAATCTATCATTATAATATACCTACCGATAAAGAAATTAAAGATTTAACCTTAGGTTATAATCCAGAACAAAAACTAGATGAATTAGTAGATAGATTAAAGGTATTAAATGTAAGTTCAACATCAGAGGTAAAAATTAACACTTTATCGTTTGGAAATGAAGAGGAGAATATTATTTCTCGAATAGATAAACCTCCTCGACCTAAAACTCGCAATTATTACCCTAGACCTTCCTTTGCTGATGTTCAGTTTGAGGAAAGAAATAGTTTCATCGGAGATAGCTACTCCGGAGACTGTATTATAGAATGGAACATAGATGGTGCATCTGAACAGCACATATTAAATATTATTCAAAATATGACAATGGCAGCTACTGCCTTTAAGATTAAAAAGAATTCAGATAGAAAAACAAAAGATTTGTTAGTAATGGGATTTACAGGTCAATTAAAAGGTTGGTGGGATAATATCCTCAGTGAGGAAGATAAGTTAAAAATTGATTCGGCTGTTAAATTAGAAACAAATGAAGAAATTTGTGTTACAACCTTATTATATGCGATAACTAAGTTTTTTATAGGAGAACCTTTAAAACTACAACAAAGAGCGTCCGATCAATTACTAAATCTTTATTGCCCAACCATGTCAGATTACCGTTGGTATAAGGATATGTTTCTTTCTAAGTTATGTCTGCGTCCTGATGGAGCGGCCATTTATTGGAAAGAAAGATTTATTAGTGGATTACCTAGATTATTTGCAGAAAAGGTTAAAAGTAATATCAGACAAAACTACAACGGAGAGATACCTTTTAACTCATTAACTATGGGAGAAATATCGAATTATATTGTCGAAACTGGATTACAAATCTGCACTGATTATAAACTACAAAATAAAATTAAAAACGAGAAAGCAAATAATAGAAAAGAAATGGGATCGTTCTGTGAACAATATGGTGCTACCCCCATTAGAGCTCCTAGTAACCCTAAGAACAAAAAGAAATCTTTTAGTAACAATAAGAAAAAATTTAGCAAACATTATAAGAAAAATAGTTACCAAAAAGATAATTATCAAGAAAATAAGAAGTTCTATAAAAACCCAAAAAGAAAGAATAGTAAAAAACCCTACCAGAAAACTAGTAATAAAAATAAAGACATTAAGTGTTATAAGTGTGGTCGTTTCGGTCATTACGCCAATGATTGTAGAGTTAAAGAAAAGATTCAACAAATTAGTGAGTTAGATATATCAGAAGAATTAAAACAAAATTTAATCCATACCTTAGAGAATATAATGTTGTTATCAGATGAAGATTTCTCTTCATCTAACGAATCTGATATAGAAGATATTAACCATTTAGTCGAATCTAGTGAATCTAGTGAAGAAGAAGTAGATGAATGTCTCGGATTAGATTTTTGTAATTGTAATAACTGTATTAGAAGCATTAATGTTCTAACCAATCATCAGGCTAATACTTTAATAGGAATTTTAGATAAAATGGAAGAATCGGAAAGTAAGCAAGCTTTTATGAGACAAATTAAAGATATCATCGATGATAACGAAATAGAAAGAAAAGAATTACATAAAGTAGAATTTAAAGATGTAATGGAACTCTTTAAGAAACCCTCTCAGAGTTCAATAACCTTGAAAGATTTACAAGAAGAAATTAAAACTCTTAAAAAGGAAATTCAATCACTAAAAACTAAAGATGATGAATTAGAAGTTAAACTACTAGAGATACAAGGAACTATGATACTTCAAGAACAGGATAGGTTACGAAATACTATTTCTCTACCTTCTACCAGTAGAGAAGATAACGAAGACACCTATATTAATAAAATAGAAAAAATGATATCACACAAATGGTATACAAAAATTAAATTAATAATCAAAGATACAACTTATGAATTTACTGCTTTAGTAGACTCTGGAGCAGATTTAAACTGCATACAAGAAGGATTAATACCTACTCAATTTTACGAAAAAACTAAAGAATCATTACGAGGAGCTAATGGAAATAGATTACAAGTTTCGTATAAATTATCTAACGCTAAAGTTTGCAAAGATAGAATATGTTATATAACCTCCTTTTTATTAGTTAAAAATATTACCGAAGAGATTATTTTAGGAACACCTTTCTTAACCTTACTTTACCCTTTTAGTGTAAATCAAAATGGTATAACTACTAAGGTACTAAGTAGAGAAATTAATTTTGAATTTTTAGACAAACCAAAAATTAGAGATTTGAACTCTGTTCAAGAAAGAGCTATATCTCGAATTAATTTAATAAATAAAAAGAAAAAACAAATTAATTTTATTAATAAAGAAATACATTTTAAGCGAATAGGAGAGCAATTAGAAACTCCAGTTATTAAAGAAAAGATTGGTTATGTATTAGAAAAATTTAAAAAGGATCTTTGTTCAGAACAACCCAATGCGTTCTGGAAAAGAAAAGTACACACTGTTTCTTTACCTTATGAACAAGATTTTAAAGAAATTAATATACCAACTAAAGCTCGACCAATACAAATGAATCAAGAACACCTAGAATACTGTAAAAAAGAAATACAAGAATATTTAGATAAAGGTTTAATTAGGCCAAGTAAATCTCCTTGGAGTTGCTCGGCATTTTATGTGATAAATGCATCGGAACTAGAACGAGGAAGTCCTCGATTAGTAATAAATTATAAACCATTAAACAAAGCATTAAAATGGATTAGGTATCCAATACCTAATAAAAAAGATTTAATTAATAGATTACATAACAAAAGCATTTACTCAAAATTCGATTTGAAATCTGGTTATTATCAAATTCAACTAGAAGAAAAAGATAAATATAAAACAGCATTTGTTGTGCCTTTTGGCCATTACGAATGGAATGTTATGCCATTAGGTTTAAAAAATGCTCCATCAGAATTTCAAAACATTATGAATACTATATTTAACAAATACTCAGACTTTACTATAGTATACCTAGACGATATACTAGTCTTTTCAGAATCTATTAATCAACATTTTCACCATATGGAATTATTTTATCAAATCATTAAAAATAATGGATTAGTATTATCTGAGAGAAAACTAAAAATATATCAGTCAAAAATTAGGTTTTTAGGCTTTGATATAGCACAAGGAATGTACACCCCAATTAGCAGGTCATTAGAATTTGTTAGCAAATTTCCTAATGAACTAAAAGATAAGACCCAATTACAAAGATTCTTAGGATGTGTTAATTATGTATCAGATTTTATTCCTAACCTTAGAACCATATGTATTCCTTTGTTCAAAAGACTTAGGAAAAATCCACCCCCGTGGGATGATACAATGACCCAGAGTGTATTACAACTTAAGACAATAGTGAAGAAATTACCCTGCTTAGGAATACCAGATCCTACAGCCAAATTAATAGTGGAAACCGATGCCTCTGACCTTGGTTTTGGAGGAATCTTAAAACAAATACTTCCGGGTATGGATAAGGAACAAGTGGTCAGATATTATTCTGGAACTTGGAACCCAGCCCAATTAAAATACAGTACTATTAAAAAAGAAATCTTATCAATTGTTTTATGCATTACAAAGTTTCAAGATGATTTGTTTTCTAAACCTTTTTTATTAAAAACTGATTGCAAAGCTGCAACCAGTGTTTTACAAAAGGATGTTAAAAATTTAGTTTCAAAACATATTTTTGCAAGGTGGCAAGCATTACTCTCTTGTTTTGACTTTGAGATTGAGCATATACAAGGAATTAAGAATTCCTTGCCAGATTTTTTAACTAGAGAATTTCTGCAGGGAAAAAATGAGTAAAGCTCCTGTGGATCCTCGTGATAATTATGGTCCAAAGAAAATTACGGATAAAGCTTTAACATTAAGCCCTTCAAGTTCATCAGAAAAAACATTAGCTTTAAGTTCACCTAGTTATCTAAACAAAATTATGGTCAGTCCCCAACCAATTACCTCCTCAAGAATTAGACCACCAGCAGGGATTAGGCCTGCTTTAGTTACCCCATTACACTTTACTTCGCAAATATCAAGTCCTTCTTCATTAAATGTTCGCCCTACAAAGTTAGCCTATTACTCACCCCCAGAGACTACACCAAAATCAACCTTTATTACAAAAAATCAAATAGTCCCTATTGTGCCTTTGGAAAATCATTACTGTCCTCAGAATACCTCATTACTCCAAATAGTTTCAAAAATATTACCTCCTGGATTCTTCTATCTTCCAGAAGACTCTAACTTAAGAAAAACCAGAAAATATTATGAGTTTATTTTAGTTGATACAGACTCGATAATACTCACTCATAATTATGATAGTAAAGATCCCTCAAAAATTACTTTTTCTAAATTTAAAATTAATAAAGTCTTGACTCCTGCAGATTGGGGTCAACCTCCTTACAAAGAAAAGGATCTTAGCAGAACTTTTGTTCCGCAGTGTTACAATTACTATGATTACATGAAAGCATGGTACCACTTTTTAGATATTGAACCTTACAACCATACGTGGTTTATTTGGTTCAACAAAAATATATCAATTAATTTTCCAGCTTGGTTTATTGAATGGTTTTACACCATTGGACCTATTTTGGATACACTACCAGATTATGCTTTTGAAGCATTCAAATTATTTAAGGACACTACTACTTGTCCCCAGCATAAGGCTTTGTTAGGATTCTGTGCAGTATTTGGAATTACGTGGATTACATCCTGGACTTTGTCTACTGAGCCATTATGGGAAGATGCTCCTCCATTACAACTAGTAAAAAGATACTCCGTTAAATGGTGGAGTAAATTTAATCCGCAATTACTCTCGTCGGAAAGATTAAATGCCTGGTTTAAGGCTAATCCTAATCTTTGCAAGGCAACAAAATTATCCTCTTCATCAGATGCTACTGATTTCTCTTCAATACATCCTAAATTACTTGAAACCCTAAAAGGAATTACTGATCCTCAAGAATTCATGGATAGAGTCAAAGACGCCATGTCTGTTTTATCCGACACTGAAAGTACCAGCATTACTAGCGCAGCAGAAAATGAGGATGACTGCTATGGCATTCAAGACCTCTAGACATTACTTTTGATATTACGGGGCCACTTTTTTGGAATTATGTGAAATTATTGTATAACTTTATCTTTATGTCATATATTATAGCTTTTACTTTTAGCTTTTACTTTTTATCTTGTCGGTCTTTGTCCTTTGTAATTATTATTAGGATTTGAAGGAATTATGTAATTTAGTTTTAGAAGCTTGAAGTCCGGAGCGGATCCTTATTCTATAAAAGGACCCTTCATTTGTATTAAGAGGGATGAAAATTTTCAGATCATAACCTGAAGAATCTTGCCTTGCTATCTCTGTAAGTAAGAAATAATCAATAAAATGTTTTCGTTTTGTTATAATTTCTTTTTTTAATTATATATTGTTAAACTTATTATATTTTCAACCTCCAGTATCCCATTATTCATATGGTTGGGGACTGACCATAATTTTGTTTAGATAACTAGGTGAACTTAAAGCTAATGTTTTTTCTGATGAACTTGAAGGGCTTAATGTTAAAGCTTTATCCGTAATTTTCTTTGGACCATAATTATATACCATTTTGATTTACACTAAAAGGGTAAAGTAAGGTTAAGAAAGGTGTTCCTAAAATAATCTCTTCGGTAATATTTTTAACTAATAAAAAGGAGGTT
Organism: Trifolium repens; assembly: GCA_030408175.1. Lineage (NCBI taxonomy): Eukaryota > Viridiplantae > Streptophyta > Magnoliopsida > Fabales > Fabaceae > Trifolium > Trifolium repens. The sequence continues at coordinate 48,682,565 of CP125842.1, read as the reverse complement.
ATATAATATATTCTATCTTTGCAAACTTTAGCGTTAGATAATTTATACGAAACTTGTAATCTATTTCCATTAGCTCCTCGTAATGATTCTTTAGTTTTTTCGTAAAATTGAGTAGGTATTAATCCTTCTTGTATGCAGTTTAAATCTGCTCCAGAGTCTACTAAAGCAGTAAATTCATAAGTTGTATCTTTGATTATTAATTTAATTTTTGTATACCATTTGTGTGATATCATTTTTTCTATTTTATTAATATAGGTGTCTTCGTTATCTTCTCTACTGGTAGAAGGTAGAGAAATAGTATTTCGTAACCTATCCTGTTCTTGAAGTATCATAGTTCCTTGTATCTCTAGTAGTTTAACTTCTAATTCATCATCTTTAGTTTTTAGTGATTGAATTTCCTTTTTAAGAGTTTTAATTTCTTCTTGTAAATCTTTCAAGGTTATTGAACTCTGAGAGGGTTTCTTAAAGAGTTCCATTACATCTTTAAATTCTACTTTATGTAATTCTTTTCTTTCTATTTCGTTATCATCGATGATATCTTTAATTTGTCTCATAAAAGCTTGCTTACTTTCCGATTCTTCCATTTTATCTAAAATTCCTATTAAAGTATTAGCCTGATGATTGGTTAGAACATTAATGCTTCTAATACAGTTATTACAATTACAAAAATCTAATCCGAGACATTCATCTACTTCTTCTTCACTAGATTCACTAGATTCGACTAAATGGTTAATATCTTCTATATCAGATTCGTTAGATGAAGAGAAATCTTCATCTGATAACAACATTATATTCTCTAAGGTATGGATTAAATTTTGTTTTAATTCTTCTGATATATCTAACTCACTAATTTGTTGAATCTTTTCTTTAACTCTACAATCATTGGCGTAATGACCGAAACGACCACACTTATAACACTTAATGTCTTTATTTTTATTACTAGTTTTCTGGTAGGGTTTTTTACTATTCTTTCTTTTTGGGTTTTTATAGAACTTCTTATTTTCTTGATAATTATCTTTTTGGTAACTATTTTTCTTATAATGTTTGCTAAATTTTTTCTTATTGTTACTAAAAGATTTCTTTTTGTTCTTAGGGTTACTAGGAGCTCTAATGGGGGTAGCACCATATTGTTCACAGAACGATCCCATTTCTTTTCTATTATTTGCTTTCTCGTTTTTAATTTTATTTTGTAGTTTATAATCAGTGCAGATTTGTAATCCAGTTTCGACAATATAATTCGATATTTCTCCCATAGTTAATGAGTTAAAAGGTATCTCTCCGTTGTAGTTTTGTCTGATATTACTTTTAACCTTTTCTGCAAATAATCTAGGTAATCCACTAATAAATCTTTCTTTCCAATAAATGGCCGCTCCATCAGGACGCAGACATAACTTAGAAAGAAACATATCCTTATACCAACGGTAATCTGACATGGTTGGGCAATAAAGATTTAGTAATTGATCGGACGCTCTTTGTTGTAGTTTTAAAGGTTCTCCTATAAAAAACTTAGTTATCGCATATAATAAGGTTGTAACACAAATTTCTTCATTTGTTTCTAATTTAACAGCCGAATCAATTTTTAACTTATCTTCCTCACTGAGGATATTATCCCACCAACCTTTTAATTGACCTGTAAATCCCATTACTAACATATCTTTTGTTTTTCTATCTGAATTCTTTTTAATCTTAAAGGCAGTAGCTGCCATTGTCATATTTTGAATAATATTTAATATGTGCTGTTCAGATGCACCATCTATGTTCCATTCTATAATACAGTCTCCGGAGTAGCTATCTCCGATGAAACTATTTCTTTCCTCAAACTGAACATCAGCAAAGGAAGGTCTAGGGTAATAATTGCGAGTTTTAGGTCGAGGAGGTTTATCTATTCGAGAAATAATATTCTCCTCTTCATTTCCAAACGATAAAGTGTTAATTTTTACCTCTGATGTTGAACTTACATTTAATACCTTTAATCTATCTACTAATTCATCTAGTTTTTGTTCTGGATTATAACCTAAGGTTAAATCTTTAATTTCTTTATCGGTAGGTATATTATAATGATAGATTGGCCTAGTAGGGTCAGATACTTTAGGTTCTAAAGTTTCTGGTAAGAATTGTTCAACTCTATCTAACTGTTGAGACATGGTGTATAATATTTGATTAGTGTAATTTAGTTGACTATGAATATTATTTACATCTTTTCTCTGTTCCGTAGGATTACTTATGGACTTAAAAGGTGAGGCTTCTATTTCGATCTTTTCTTTAGGAGGGGTAATCTTTAAAGCTTCTAAAGGCGGATGGATAGATTCAACCATTTCCTTTTTAGAAGTTTTCCATTTAATACTCATTCTTGTTTTAGTGTTTAGAAATAATTTCTTAGCATAAGAATTTAGTATGTTATTTTCTAAGCAATATAATTCAAACCAAGTAAAAAAGTAAATATTAATTTCATGATGTTCTAAAAATTCGTAGAACAAATTAAGATATAAGTCTCTTTCTTTCTTTTGAAAAGTATCGAAATACCATTTACGTTTTTCTTTATTATAATCTGATAAGAATTCTTCTCTAATCCAAACTTTATCAATTTCAAAAGGTTCTTCTGTTTTAATCATTCCTAATATCTGAGATTCAGTAGGTGAAGGAGATCTACTGATTCTTTCTTGATAAATAGGTTGTGGTATGTTGGGAGCAAAATTTACTCCTGCTAAATTTAATCTAACTGTGGAGTCTACAGAACGTCTAGCAGAGGAAGATCCTATGCTGGGCGACTGATTGTATCTAAACGATTGACTCCTATTCATTCTAATTCTAATGTTTCCATCTTGGTCAGTAATAATATCTCTAATAGATCTTGATTCTATTTTTTCTGGTTGAGTAGCATTTTCTATTATCCATTCTTCTGGAATTTTTTCTCTTAATTCAGCGATGGTTAATATTTTAGGGGTAATTACATTGGATTTCTTTAGATTCGCTTCTATAATACACGTTTCATTTCTAGGTGTAGATCTTAATGATTTGTAATTATAATTAACATTGGTAACCTTATAGGTTATCCTAGTAATAATATCTACATTAGATATTCCTTCTGTAAAGTTATCATTTTGATGTTGAACGCAGATGACTAGAGATGAACTTGTGACTTCATCACCTAAACTCATCGAGTAATTTGGGTAACAATTAAAATAAACAGGACCATCATTAAGATTAGACTCTAACATGGCTATAACAGAGTCATGAAAGTCTCTAATCCTAGAATCTCGTAAAATTAGTAATATAGGTGAATTTAATCCTAATTTATGTAAGGGTTTAACAGCTACTTGAACTAGACCCAAATGGACGTATCTGAATCCATCTTTATAATGTTGATCTAATAGTTTTTTATCTAATAACGTAAGTTCTAAAGAAAAATACAACTAGGCTAAACCAACGGTTTCACTGCCCTATCTGCGGGTCTTACTACCTGGACCACCCAGCTATTCAGCATTTTTCTCCCAAAACTTTCCAACACTCAGGGTTACGGGTTAAATCCATAGCAGAATAATTAAAGAAAAGATTTAAAATAATAATTTAAAGTAAAACAGGATGAAACTTTAAAGTTTATTAATTCAAAGGGTCTCAGAACCGTATAGGCTCTGATACCATAATGCATGCTGGATCTTAATTGTGGACGAAAAGCAAAACATAATCCAAATAAATTGATTGTAGGATGAAAATAATGGAAGTAAATCTATGAATAATGGGATACTGGAGGTTGAAAATATAATAAGTTTAACAATATATAATTTAAAAAAGAAATTATAACAAAACGAAAACATTTTATTGATTATTTCTTACTTACAGAGATAGCAAGGCAAGATTCTTCAGGTTATGATCTGAAAATTTTCATGCCTCTTAATACAAATGAAGGGTCCTTTTATAGAATAAGGATCCGCTCCGGACTTCAAGCTTCTAAAACTAAATTACATAATTCCTTCAAATCCTAATAATAATTACAAAGGACAAAGACCGACAAGATAAAAAGTAAAAGCTAAAAGTAAAAGCTATAATATATGACATAAAGATAAAGTTATACAATAATTTCACATAATTCCAAAAAAGTGGCCCCGTAATATCAAAAGTAATGTCTAGAGGTCTTGAATGCCATAGCAGTCATCCTCATTTTCTGCTGCGCTAGTAATGCTGGTACTTTCAGTGTCGGATAAAACAGACATGGCGTCTTTGACTCTATCCATGAATTCTTGAGGATCAGTAATTCCTTTTAGGGTTTCAAGTAATTTAGGATGTATTGAAGAGAAATCAGTAGCATCTGATGAAGAGGATAATTTTGTTGCCTTGCAAAGATTAGGATTAGCCTTAAACCAGGCATTTAATCTTTCCGACGAGAGTAATTGCGGATTAAATTTACTCCACCATTTAACGGAGTATCTTTTTACTAGTTGTAATGGAGGAGCATCTTCCCATAATGGCTCAGTAGACAAAGTCCAGGATGTAATCCACGTAATTCCAAATACTGCACAGAATCCTAACAAAGCCTTATGCTGGGGACAAGTAGTAGTGTCCTTAAATAATTTGAATGCTTCAAAAGCATAATCTGGTAGTGTATCCAAAATAGGTCCAATGGTGTAAAACCATTCAATAAACCAAGCTGGAAAATTAATTGATATATTTTTGTTGAACCAAATAAACCACGTATGGTTGTAAGGTTCAATATCTAAAAAGTGGTACCATGCTTTCATGTAATCATAGTAATTGTAACACTGCGGAACAAAAGTTCTGCTAAGAGCCTTTTCTTTGTAAGGAGGTTGACCCCAATCTGCAGGAGTCAAGACTTTATTAATTTTAAATTTAGAAAAAGTAATTTTTGAGGGATCTTTACTATCATAATTATGAGTGAGTATTATCGAGTCTGTATCAACTAAAATAAACTCATAATATTTTCTGGTTTTTCTTAAGTTAGAGTCTTCTGGAAGATAGAAGAATCCAGGAGGTAATATTTTTGAAACTATTTGGAGTAATGAGGTATTCTGAGGACAGTAATGATTTTCCAAAGGCACAATAGGGACTATTTGATTTTTTGTAATAAAGGTTGATTTTGGTGTAGTCTCTGGGGGTGAGTAATAGGCTAATTTTGTAGGGCGAACATTTAATGAAGAAGGACTTGATATTTGCGAAGTAAAGTGTAATGGGGTAACTAAAGCAGGCCTAATCCCTGCTGGTGGTCTAATTCTTGAGGAGGTAATTGGTTGGGGACTGACCATAATTTTGTTTAGATAACTAGGTGAACTTAAAGCTAATGTTTTTTCTGATGAACTTGAAGGGCTTAATGTTAAAGCTTTATCCGTAATTTTCTTTGGACCATAATTATCACGAGGATCCACAGGAGCTTTACTCATTTTTTTCCCTGCAGAAATTCTCTAGTTAAAAAATCTGGCAAGGAATTCTTAATTCCTTGTATATGCTCAATCTCAAAGTCAAAACAAGAGAGTAATGCTTGCCACCTTGCAAAAATATGTTTTGAAACTAAATTTTTAACATCCTTTTGTAAAACACTGGTTGCAGCTTTGCAATCAGTTTTTAATAAAAAAGGTTTAGAAAACAAATCATCTTGAAACTTTGTAATGCATAAAACAATTGATAAGATTTCTTTTTTAATAGTACTGTATTTTAATTGGGCTGGGTTCCAAGTTCCAGAATAATATCTGACCACTTGTTCCTTATCCATACCCGGAAGTATTTGTTTTAAGATTCCTCCAAAACCAAGGTCAGAGGCATCGGTTTCCACTATTAATTTGGCTGTAGGATCTGGTATTCCTAAGCAGGGTAATTTCTTCACTATTGTCTTAAGTTGTAATACACTCTGGGTCATTGTATCATCCCACGGGGTGGATTTTTCCTAAGTCTTTTGAACAAAGGAATACATATGGTTCTAAGGTTAGGAATAAAATCTGATACATAATTAACACATCCTAAGAATCTTTGTAATTGGGTCTTATCTTTTAGTTCATTAGGAAATTTGCTAACAAATTCTAATGACCTGCTAATTGGGGTGTACATTCCTTGTGCTATATCAAAGCCTAAAAACCTAATTTTTGACTGATATATTTTTAGTTTTCTCTCAGATAATACTAATCCATTATTTTTAATGATTTGATAAAATAATTCCATATGGTGAAAATGTTGATTAATAGATTCTGAAAAGACTAGTATATCGTCTAGGTATACTATAGTAAAGTCTGAGTATTTGTTAAATATAGTATTCATAATGTTTTGAAATTCTGATGGAGCATTTTTTAAACCTAATGGCATAACATTCCATTCGTAATGGCCAAAAGGCACAACAAATGCTGTTTTATATTTATCTTTTTCTTCTAGTTGAATTTGATAATAACCAGATTTCAAATCGAATTTTGAGTAAATGCTTTTGTTATGTAATCTATTAATTAAATCTTTTTTATTAGGTATTGGATACCTAATCCATTTTAATGCTTTGTTTAATGGTTTATAATTTATTACTAATCGAGGACTTCCTCGTTCTAGTTCCGATGCATTTATCACATAAAATGCCGAGCAACTCCAAGGAGATTTACTTGGCCTAATTAAACCTTTATCTAAATATTCTTGTATTTCTTTTTTACAGTATTCTAGGTGTTCTTGATTCATTTGTATTGGTCGAGCTTTAGTTGGTATATTAATTTCTTTAAAATCTTGTTCATAAGGTAAAGAAACAGTGTGTACTTTTCTTTTCCAGAACGCATTGGGTTGTTCTGAACAAAGATCCTTTTTAAATTTTTCTAATACATAACCAATCTTTTCTTTAATAACTGGAGTTTCTAATTGCTCTCCTATTCGCTTAAAATGTATTTCTTTATTAATAAAATTAATTTGTTTTTTCTTTTTATTTATTAAATTAATTCGAGATATAGCTCTTTCTTGAACAGAGTTCAAATCTCTAATTTTTGGTTTGTCTAAAAATTCAAAATTAATTTCTCTACTTAGTACCTTAGTAGTTATACCATTTTGATTTACACTAAAAGGGTAAAGTAAGGTTAAGAAAGGTGTTCCTAAAATAATCTCTTCGGTAATATTTTTAACTAATAAAAAGGAGGTTATATAACATATTCTATCTTTGCAAACTTTAGCGTTAGATAATTTATACGAAACTTGTAATCTATTTCCATTAGCTCCTCGTAATGATTCTTTAGTTTTTTCGTAAAATTGAGTAGGTATTAATCCTTCTTGTATGCAGTTTAAATCTGCTCCAGAGTCTACTAAAGCAGTAAATTCATAAGTTGTATCTTTGATTATTAATTTAATTTTTGTATACCATTTGTGTGATATCATTTTTTCTATTTTATTAATATAGGTGTCTTCGTTATCTTCTCTACTGGTAGAAGGTAGAGAAATAGTATTTCGTAACCTATCCTGTTCTTGAAGTATCATAGTTCCTTGTATCTCTAGTAGTTTAACTTCTAATTCATCATCTTTAGTTTTTAGTGATTGAATTTCCTTTTTAAGAGTTTTAATTTCTTCTTGTAAATCTTTCAAGGTTATTGAACTCTGAGAGGGTTTCTTAAAGAGTTCCATTACATCTTTAAATTCTACTTTATGTAATTCTTTTCTTTCTATTTCGTTATCATCGATGATATCTTTAATTTGTCTCATAAAAGCTTGCTTACTTTCCGATTCTTCCATTTTATCTAAAATTCCTATTAAAGTATTAGCCTGATGATTGGTTAGAACATTAATGCTTCTAATACAGTTATTACAATTACAAAAATCTAATCCGAGACATTCATCTACTTCTTCTTCACTAGATTCACTAGATTCGACTAAATGGTTAATATCTTCTATATCAGATTCGTTAGATGAAGAGAAATCTTCATCTGATAACAACATTATATTCTCTAAGGTATGGATTAAATTTTGTTTTAATTCTTCTGATATATCTAACTCACTAATTTGTTGAATCTTTTCTTTAACTCTACAATCATTGGCGTAATGACCGAAACGACCACACTTATAACACTTAATGTCTTTATTTTTATTACTAGTTTTCTGGTAGGGTTTTTTACTATTCTTTCTTTTTGGGTTTTTATAGAACTTCTTATTTTCTTGATAATTATCTTTTTGGTAACTATTTTTCTTATAATGTTTGCTAAATTTTTTCTTATTGTTACTAAAAGATTTCTTTTTGTTCTTAGGGTTACTAGGAGCTCTAATGGGGGTAGCACCATATTGTTCACAGAACGATCCCATTTCTTTTCTATTATTTGCTTTCTCGTTTTTAATTTTATTTTGTAGTTTATAATCAGTGCAGATTTGTAATCCAGTTTCGACAATATAATTCGATATTTCTCCCATAGTTAATGAGTTAAAAGGTATCTCTCCGTTGTAGTTTTGTCTGATATTACTTTTAACCTTTTCTGCAAATAATCTAGGTAATCCACTAATAAATCTTTCTTTCCAATAAATGGCCGCTCCATCAGGACGCAGACATAACTTAGAAAGAAACATATCCTTATACCAACGGTAATCTGACATGGTTGGGCAATAAAGATTTAGTAATTGATCGGACGCTCTTTGTTGTAGTTTTAAAGGTTCTCCTATAAAAAACTTAGTTATCGCATATAATAAGGTTGTAACACAAATTTCTTCATTTGTTTCTAATTTAACAGCCGAATCAATTTTTAACTTATCTTCCTCACTGAGGATATTATCCCACCAACCTTTTAATTGACCTGTAAATCCCATTACTAACATATCTTTTGTTTTTCTATCTGAATTCTTTTTAATCTTAAAGGCAGTAGCTGCCATTGTCATATTTTGAATAATATTTAATATGTGCTGTTCAGATGCACCATCTATGTTCCATTCTATAATACAGTCTCCGGAGTAGCTATCTCCGATGAAACTATTTCTTTCCTCAAACTGAACATCAGCAAAGGAAGGTCTAGGGTAATAATTGCGAGTTTTAGGTCGAGGAGGTTTATCTATTCGAGAAATAATATTCTCCTCTTCATTTCCAAACGATAAAGTGTTAATTTTTACCTCTGATGTTGAACTTACATTTAATACCTTTAATCTATCTACTAATTCATCTAGTTTTTGTTCTGGATTATAACCTAAGGTTAAATCTTTAATTTCTTTATCGGTAGGTATATTATAATGATAGATTGGCCTAGTAGGGTCAGATACTTTAGGTTCTAAAGTTTCTGGTAAGAATTGTTCAACTCTATCTAACTGTTGAGACATGGTGTATAATATTTGATTAGTGTAATTTAGTTGACTATGAATATTATTTACATCTTTTCTCTGTTCCGTAGGATTACTTATGGACTTAAAAGGTGAGGCTTCTATTTCGATCTTTTCTTTAGGAGGGGTAATCTTTAAAGCTTCTAAAGGCGGATGGATAGATTCAACCATTTCCTTTTTAGAAGTTTTCCATTTAATACTCATTCTTGTTTTAGTGTTTAGAAATAATTTCTTAGCATAAGAATTTAGTATGTTATTTTCTAAGCAATATAATTCAAACCAAGTAAAAAAGTAAATATTAATTTCATGATGTTCTAAAAATTCGTAGAACAAATTAAGATATAAGTCTCTTTCTTTCTTTTGAAAAGTATCGAAATACCATTTACGTTTTTCTTTATTATAATCTGATAAGAATTCTTCTCTAATCCAAACTTTATCAATTTCAAAAGGTTCTTCTGTTTTAATCATTCCTAATATCTGAGATTCAGTAGGTGAAGGAGATCTACTGATTCTTTCTTGATAAATAGGTTGTGGTATGTTGGGAGCAAAATTTACTCCTGCTAAATTTAATCTAACTGTGGAGTCTACAGAACGTCTAGCAGAGGAAGATCCTATGCTGGGCGACTGATTGTATCTAAACGATTGACTCCTATTCATTCTAATTCTAATGTTTCCATCTTGGTCAGTAATAATATCTCTAATAGATCTTGATTCTATTTTTTCTGGTTGAGTAGCATTTTCTATTATCCATTCTTCTGGAATTTTTTCTCTTAATTCAGCGATGGTTAATATTTTAGGGGTAATTACATTGGATTTCTTTAGATTCGCTTCTATAATACACGTTTCATTTCTAGGTGTAGATCTTAATGATTTGTAATTATAATTAACATTGGTAACCTTATAGGTTATCCTAGTAATAATATCTACATTAGATATTCCTTCTGTAAAGTTATCATTTTGATGTTGAACGCAGATGACTAGAGATGAACTTGTGACTTCATCACCTAAACTCATCGAGTAATTTGGGTAACAATTAAAATAAACAGGACCATCATTAAGATTAGACTCTAACATGGCTATAACAGAGTCATGAAAGTCTCTAATCCTAGAATCTCGTAAAATTAGTAATATAGGTGAATTTAATCCTAATTTATGTAAGGGTTTAACAGCTACTTGAACTAGACCCAAATGGATGTATCTGAATCCATCTTTATAATGTTGATCTAATAGTTTTTTATCTAATAACGTAAAAGTTTCTTGTTTGTTCTTTACATTTCTAGCTTGTTCTAGAGTATGTATAATTTTTTGACTTTTAAAATCGAAGGTACTAATTTTATAAACTTCATTTAACTTAATCTCTGGCATATTCCAATTAATTAATTTATTTTCCATTTCCTGTACTTCTAACTCTTGATTTTGAAAAGTATCTTGATTTAATGTTGTTTCAGTATCTGAGGAGGTAGGAGGAACTAAAGTCCTATTAGATCTACTACTCCTACTGCTAACACTACTCCAAGCTCTATTCAGTATTCGAGACATCTTTGAACTAACTTTACTCTAAAGGTTTCAAATGATTAACTCTAAATTACTATTCTCAAAATTTTCTTATCTTATCTTACTATGTGACTCTCTTCTCCCCCTTATTTTTGTTTAAGTTCTAAAGAAAAATACAACTAGGCTAAACCAACGGTTTCACTGCCCTATCTGCGGGTCTTACTACCTGGACCACCCAGCTATTCAGCATTTTTCTCCCAAAACTTTCCAACACTCAGGGTTACGGGTTAAATCCATAGCAGAATAATTAAAGAAAAGATTTAAAATAATAATTTAAAGTAAAACAGGATGAAACTTTAAAGTTTATTAATTCAAAGGGTCTCAGAACCGTATAGGCTCTGATACCATAATGCATGCTGGATCTTAATTGTGGACGAAAAGCAAAACATAATCCAAATAAATTGACTATGATTTATTTTCAAATTCACAAACCAAACAACAAGATGAGTGAAGGGAAGAGTAGCAAAGTTAACATACCTTTAGATTGTGGTTTTTGAATTAACAATTTGTTTATTCTCTAGTTGGATATATTTTTTTTTTTTTTTTTTTTTTTTGAGAACGCTTTGCTATTATGAGAAACGAGAACAATTAATTACAATCATAGGATCTTAATTAATGAAAATCAACGTATGATATTAATTTATAGTTTCCTACTCTTCATACACCAAATCATTATAAAATTGGAATCAATATATTATACCATTTAATAGAGAATCTGGTTAGTTTATTTTTGGTAATAATCTTTTAATGATAATGATAATCATGAAGAGGACATACTCAATTCACCTAGAGAGATTATTTCATTTAACAAAAGAGAATATTGCAAAACTGAAAATTCAAAGTCACCTTCGAGACAAAATACAAAGAAAATATCTTCTTTGCAATCACTTTTCACTCACATTTAGGATTTAGGCGTGAACAAGAGTACACCTTTAATTGAATCACAAAGAGGAACATTCTGTGCAGCAATATTCCAATAATATCTTCATAATCATATACCTTTATATTTGCATTGTCAAGTGAAGGCCATGAAAACAATACAAGAAAAGAAAGGCCAAGAAGACAACCTATGAGTAAAGAAGATCGTGGTAAACCTGTCATGAATGTGCTAGCACATTCAAGATTCCATTGAGATATGATTGTGTTTGAACTTTGAAGGGTGTATCCTAAGACCAAGAAGACCTTTGAGAGTTTGAAAATATCATAGGATGGAGTACATGATGAATTTGTGTTTTTGTTTGTGCAGTGCCATTAGTGTAAATGCTTACGAATAATTCACTGTGGTTTTGTTTTTTCTGCTCTGTTATTTATTTTTCCCTTTTGTGTGTACTGTTTTTATTTTCTTTTGTAATGTTTGTTGTTCAGCTTTATGTTTTGTGTTCTTGATCGGAGATTGGGTGGTGATTTCAGGTCCTCCTAGTTTGGTTTCGTAAACCTGTTTGGGTTGGTTCTATTAACCCGCAAGGGTTTGGTTCTTTAACGGGTTGCACTTATCCCTCGATCTGAGTGCCACCCGTCGTTTGCTCGAAAGAGCTTTTTGCCTGCTGCTGCTTTGCTCAGGGGCTGTTGGCACGTGGGTCATGTTCCGTGTTGGCGGATGATTCATTCGCCAAGTTTTAGTCCCTTTTGATCTTTGCCATTGTGGTTACTCTTCATCTTTTTTTTTGTAACTTGGTTTCGCGCCCGTACGCGGGTTCGCTGGGTTGCGCTTGTGATGAGTGTCTGTATTGGTAGGATTGATTAGGGTTGTTTGTTGTTTCACTTTATATTGTAACTGGGTAAGGTCTAATGTCCCCCCGGTCTCTGTATCTCTCTTTGTTTCTATTTATTATAATTTTCGTTTGGCTTAAAAAAAAAAAAAGATAAACTTTTTTTCCATAATTTCATCCCATCATGGACATTTGGATATATTCTGAAAGCCTTTTGAAATCTCGGCCCATGAGTTGAAGAAAAGCCAAAACGAATTACCATCAACAACAATGTGGTTGATTGTGCATCCAATGAAGACACCGTCAACTAATTCTGTTACTTGTACCACAAGTAGTGGTTGTGATATCCCTTCGTAATTTTTAACTCCATTGAGTGGAAAAAATGAGTGAACAATTTGCGGAATATATATAAGTGGATCCTAGGATGTTGGCGACACTAGTGTTTTCTGCTCTGGCATGGACAAAGAGAGCCCCTTCATTATTGCACGATATGGAACACGAGACTGTGTTATTTTCGTATTCCGTTATTTTGAGATGACCGGTAAAAGGTGGGGAAAATTCAAGCGTAGAAGAAAGAGAGTTTTTAAGGTGTTGTATTTGATTTGATGTGTCCAATTCAAAAGGGTGATGATAAAGAAGCTCCTTTTGGTTGACTCTATATGGAAGGAATTGTAGATCCCATGGTGTTAGTTCGATTGTATGACCAGTTGAGTCACAAAGTTTGTGATTTGGTGCATGGATTACAGTGGAGGGGACTCAAAAGGAATTTATCCGAATGCAATGCAGATTAATTAATAGCAAGAAATCTTAGATGTTTTCAACAAGAGAGAAACATTAATATTTATAAATCCTATGTTGATGAAATTTATACTGATGTGTCCAATTCAACAAGAGAGAAACATTATTTATAAATTTCTCAACATAGGATTTATAAATAATGTTTCTCTTTTGTTGAAAACATCTAAGATTTCTTGCTATTAATTAATCTGCATTGCATTCATATAAATTCCTTTTGAGTCTCCTCCACCACTGTAATCCATACACCAAATCACAAACTTTGTGACTCAACTGGTCATACAATCGAACTAACACCATGGGATTTACAATTCCTTCCATATAGAGTCAACCAAAAGGGACTTCTTTATCATCACCCTTTTGAATTGGACACATAAAATCAAATACAACTCCTTAAAAACTCTCTTTCTTCTACGCTTGAATTTTTCCCACCTTTTACCGGTCATCTCAAAATAAAAGAATACGAAAATAACACAGTCTCGTGTTCCATATCGTGCAATAATGAAGGAGCTCTCTTTGTCCATGCCAGAGCAGAAAACACTAGTGTCGCCGACATCCTTGGATCCACTTATATTCCGCAAATTGTTCACTCATTTTTTCCACTCAATGGAGTTAAAAATTATAAAGGGATATCACAACCACTACTTGCGGTACAAGTAACAGAATTAGTTGACGGTGTCTTCATTGGATGCACAATCAACCACATTGTTGTTGATGGTAAGTCATTTTGGCTTTTCTTCAACTCATGGGCCGAGATTTCAAAAGGCTTTCAGAATATATCCAAATGTTCAACATTCAAACGTTGGTTTCCTAAAGATACGAAAAATTATAATATATAAATTAGATACAAAAAATTATATCACATACAAAAATTTAAGTCTTATAAGCACCAATTTGCTAATTAAAAAAAATTAAATTGCATACCTTAAAATAATTCTCTATGTGCATCAAGTGACTTGAAATTATCCATAATTTAATTTGAACAAATACTTGCACAAAGTTGTTAATCAAAAAATTCTAGGATGGTTATTTTTAATTAAAAATAGTTGTGCTTTTTTTTTGGTAAAAAATAGAAATTATGAATTTTTTTTCAATTGATATATAAATATGAAAAGCAAATTTTTCAAAATAATGTCTTTACTTTAATGGTCAAAGAAAATATTTTGATACTTAAGATGCTGAGTTCAAACCCCTTTGGATATATTAAAATGATTTTTATATTAAAAAAGAACAAAATGCATAATTTGAGCACACAAGAGTCCAACCAGTGACCTTCAAGTCTTCAACACATTAACAGAGTACGCCTAAACACTATACCCACTTAGCCACCTCCTCAATTTGAAATTTGTGTGCCTTAACAATATATAGTATATAGATATAATTTTATAAAAATATCAAAAGTATTTCAATAAATTTATATTTTTTGGGGTGGATCGTGGCCCACCTCAATCCACCCATAATTCCGCCAATATTTGGAGATGAACAAAATGATAGGTTTGCACTCTAATAAAAAAATTAAAAAATCACTACGAAAATTGGTTGAATATGCAGAGTTATGAAAGTAGTTTGGACGTTGAAGTGTTTTCTTATGAATTTTTTTTAGATGCAAATTGAAATGACCATGAGTTGATGGATATATATAATATATGTAGTGTGGCATACCATTTCAGTTCAGTATGCTGGCGTTTAAGGAAGCAGGCATATCATATGTTTTGCATGTTTGATGGAAGGTTTGTCATATATTTTGAGTGTCAATGGTGTGCATAATGAAATACCGGTATTATTATTTTTCCAAAAGTTTAAGTAAATAAAAAAATTGAAATTAACTACCTTCAAATTATTTTTATTTTTATAACTCACAATTTTTATTTAAATAATGACATTATACTGTATGAAAAATACTCCATCTGTCCCATTTTATAAGAGCTAGTTTGACAAATATTTTGTATCTTTTTATAAGACCTTTTTGCAATTATCAATGATACTAATTATTTTTTTCCAAAATTACCCTCATTTACTATACATATTTTTTTATATACCATTTAATTCTTTTTTGTAAATTTGTACTATATTAATTATAGGAAAGTAATTAATAAGGATAAACATGTAAAATCAATATAATTTATCAACTAATTTAATATTAAAATTAACTTTCTTAAAATTCGTGTTTTGTCAAACTAACTCTTATAAATGGGAACGGGGGAGCATATACTTATTTGATTTTTATAAGGATTTAATTTATATACACTTGTAGATAATTAAATTATGAAATGCATATATTTGAGGTTATATTTTAAGAAGAAAAAAAAAACCTATTAAATCTGCACTATAAGTGTGATTTCCCTGGATGCATGTGCAAAAATATTATATTATACCGGTGAATAGAAATTAAACTCTTTTTATAATGAGTTTAATTTCTATGCACCGTAAGTGTAAAATTATTTTACATATGTATCAAATGATGTGTTGCCACATCATTCAACAAATGTGACACGTCATTTTTTTGGGTTAAATTGCAATTTTGGCCCCCCAAGTTTCTTAATTGTGAGATTTTGGCCCCTAGTTTCAAACGTGCAATTTTAACCCCTCACGTTTGCCTACTTTTGCATTTCGTGGCCCCTCTTGACTATTTTGACTAAAAAATTGTTGATATAAAAATTGTTTACACGTGGCTTAATTATATTGGACAATCCAACAAAAATTTTATAGGAAAAAATAGAAAAATCCAAAAGAAAAAATGGATTGTTATTGTTTTATTTTCTATGCGTTAGAATGATTCTGATTTCATGTGTTATATTAAGGCTTAAATAGTATTTTAGCTCCTGCAATTGTCACTCATTTTGAAAAGAGTTCCTGTTAAAAAAAATTCATTTTAGTCTCTGTAAAATTTAAAAGTTTTGAAAAGAGCCCCTGAGCATGAATTTTTGATGATATGTCATCATTTTATTGACGTGGCAGTTGCTGACTGGGGTGATTAGTACATGTGTCAGGAACTTGCTGAAGTGGCAATACACACTCATTTTCCCTTTAATAAAAAAATTGAAAATTTCCTCTTTTCTTTTTCTTAATTAAATAAATTAATTGAAATAAAATTAAAAAAATTAAAAGGAAAATGAGCGTGTATTATCACGTCAGCAAGTTCCTGACACGTGTACTCATCACCTCAGTCAACAACTGTCACGTTAATAAAATGATGACATGACATCAAATATTCCTGCTCAGAGGCTCTTTTAAAAAATATTTAATTTTACAGGGACTAAAATAAAAATAATAATTAACAGGAGTTCTTTTCAAAATGAGTAACAATTGCCGGGTTAAAACATTATGACTATTGATTCATGACCACAATACACTCCAATATTATCTGCCAGAGATTATGATCTTTTCACCGTCTCAAAAAGCACTGGTCACGCTGGAATGCGCATAGGGTATGCTCAAAATACTACTTTGTCACACTTAATTATGTCTGTGGAGTGTTTCTTTTATAAGTTAAGATCAAAGTTAATAGGTTAATATAGCATAAAAGAAAATTTGGAGAACCATTTTTGGGATTGAATTGTCCTTTTTTCTATTAGGATGGTAAAATTGGTGTTGTTGTCGGTGTTATAACTGATGATATCAGAGTGTATGAAGCAAGTTTTGCCCCTTCGGATTTTATTTTATTTTAAACAAAATTTATTGGGTTGTAAGCCATGTGTAAACAATTTCCAAGTCAGTAATATTTTGGTCAAAATAGTCAAAAGGGGCAATAAAATGCAAAAGGGAGCAAACATGGAGGGTTAAAATCGCATGTTTGAGACTATGAGGGCCAAAATCGCACAATTAAGAAATCTGGGAGGCCAAAAATGCAATTTAGCCTTTTTTTTTTATAATACATGTTTTGTGTTTTTAAACGCAATATATGATCTGTCAATATATGTTATTGGACGTATATGTAAATTAAGATGTATATAAATTAAATTTTATAATTTGTTAATGCATTTAGTATTTATTAAACAAATTTTTTTATTGGTTATTATTGGTTTTAAATTATTTTATTTTTTTTATTAATTTGTCTTGTTCGTAATTCTTTTATCATCATACTGAAGGAAGAAAGTCTTGGGTCAGCATGGCAAGTCTTTGGTTTTTTTATAAAAAAAATTGACCAAATATTTAAATGTATTAGATGTTTAATTTCCTTTGTATCTGTTGTGAATTCGTCGATTGAACCACACCAATAATCCTTTAACTAGTGTGTGGGGCAAAACAATTAAAGCAACCAACAACAACAATGGATATCCAAGCAATAATAATCAACCAAAGCTAAAACTAATGAAAGCAATAAAGAACACAAACGATATTGTTTACCCAGTTCGGTGTTAATGAACCTACATCTGGGGGAGAGAGCTCTCCTTTCCACTATCAATCATCTTCCTCAATCTTGATTACAATGAGATTTACAAGAGTTACAAGAAATTGGACAATCCCTAATTTCTACCCTTTTCCCAAATCTCTTCCCGTGACCAAGAGATTTCAATTGATAGTAATTACAAGGTGTTAGAAAGAGTACCCAACACTAGGATTAACCCAAGAGAAACCCCCTTGAACCCTAGCCTCCATATTGGTGAAACCCCCTTTCAAAACCCTATCCTCCTTCTCTCTCTCGCTCTCTCTCTCTTATGCAGAAAAAACAGAAACTGCATTTATACACTCGCGGCCGCGCCGCGCGCCACAGTCCCGCGCCAGGCGCCAGGACGACAGATCTCACAGCCCAAACGGGCCTCCCCTGGGCGCCAGGCGCCCCCTGTCTCCTGAACCATTTTTCTGCATCTTGCTTCACTTTGATCATGAAATTTCAAGGCAATTACTAACAGTATCTATATTTATTATGAAAGATAATATTAAAAGTAAGTAAGTTAGTGGAATTAAAAGTGATTAAATAGGGGTATTTATGGAATAACTTCAAATTTATATATGAGTATTAAATGAAGATAACTATTTACAATGTGTTTTCTTGGTCTTAATGATTTTTGTGTTTTGTTTTTTATGAAAAGGACCAGAGTACACTATAGCTAGGAATCTCTCGTGCAGAATTTCTTTTTTAACAATGGATAAATTAAATATTATTATTTTTTTTAGTTTTTACGCTTAAAAATTCATAAATAATTAATCTTACGTTCAAAAAATCTAATTTTTTTGTAGGAGATGTTGATCTTATAATATTTTTTTATCTTATAATATTATAAGCATGAATAAAAAAAACATTCTAAAATATGAAAATACACAAGTGTTTATTAAAAAGTATGGACCAAAAGTTATGGTAGAAAATATTTGAGGAACCAAAAGTTAATAATTTTTTATAGGGATTAAGAACAAAATTCAAGATATTTATAGAAACTAAAAACTTATTTAACCCTTAATAAGAAAAACTTATTTAAACCAAAAAAGAATGTCAAACTCGTGAAAAAAGTGTACGATATAAAAACTTTATTATAATATATTGTGGTCTTTTATGATCTAAGAGTGAAAATAAATCTTCTATAGTTGGAGACCTATTTCACTTTCCAGAATTTGCCCTGAAAGCAATCTGTCATTTATACATAAAAACACAATATACAAACTTCTAAGGAATTGCATGTCCTAGCAACGGTTAAGGGTGCGTTTGTTTTGGATTTTTTTTTAAAATAGGTTTTATATTGTTACATAATTTTGTGAAAAAAAAATTTACAAAGAATTTTTTTATAAAAGCTTCAAATCAAAATTTGGTTTGAATAGTTATTCTTAAAATGTCATTTTAGACATTTCATCATTTTATTGAAATTTTTTTTGGATATTGAAATTTCAAAAAAATTATTTAATTTGAAGCTATTTCAAATAGGTTTTCATAAAAATCATTTTTAAAATACAACTTTTTCAAAAAATTGTGATTTTGACTATGTTTTGTTCTTCAATAATGTATGTTTATGTTATATGATGTCAAAATTAGTGTTTCAATTTAGAAAAAATAAATATAAAAAAACTTGTAATATTTTGAAAAACAATTTTATAAAATCCATTTTCTTAAATCTAAAACAAACGCATCCTAAGTCTATCACAATTAGAAAGATAATAGACCAACCCCACCCATTTTGAGATAAAAGATAGAGTAATTTTCTAAAGTTAAAACTATTTGGATATTTTCATTCATATATGTAATATAATTATACTTTAATAGAAGACAAATGAAAAACAAACTGCGCGACTAATTATTTTGAGAATAGTAATTTAACTCACTAATAATAAATAAAGTAAAGTGAATTCCTAACAAGTACTATCAACTTCCTTCTATTTCCAAAACAAAACCACCAAATAACTTTCAGCAGCAAAGGCAAATACATGTTTTGAGACATCATTAATCAACAATTTATTTATATTTTGATTTAAGTATTTTGTTAATAGTTCCCTTGATCATATAAGACATGTTATGTTTCCTTGCTATTTTATGTGCTATGTTAGCCAAAAGTTACACTAAGATTTTTATTTGATACCTTATAATTAGTTATATATGATAGTTTCATATTTGATTTTTCAACATTGATCAATAAAAACTCATTTATTGTGAGATTAGCTATTTGTGGTCCTACATTTAATCTTTGTATTGTACTTCCTCTGAAGTCCTGGAAAATTTATATGTTACTGTTAATTGTTAAGGTTTTGGAAGAACTTTTTGTAAGGATTGACTGATTCCACTGGTCCTGCTATTTAATTCTTCTGATGGTAGATGCAACATAGAAAGGGAATTAAAGGAATTGACAGCTTTTGTGGCCCATACCTGCCTCACTAATATGATGTTATTTTTTTTAAAAGCTAATGTATTTTTCCTAATCTTTATGTTTAATTTCATAGGTACTATTTTTTTCTTACTCATAGGTAGGTACCATTTTCATTATGCATAAATAATCATGTGAAGAGCATTGGCTGTTACTACTTACTAGCACAATCACAAAATTTGTTATGTAGGTAGCTACTAGTAATAGATCACCTCCTCTAATATAACCATGTTGTTATTAATTCTTAATCATATTACAATTTACTTCCTCCGTCCCAATTTAAGTTACACAGTTGACTATTTCACGCATACCGATACAGAACTTTGATGATTAATATTTTTAAATGTATAATAGTAAAAATTATAAAAATTTGATATTTTGAAAATACTCATCGAGACGAATCAAACAACATCTTATATGCTAATATTTATTTTTATTTATTAGTAGAAAAATAAGGTCAAAACAACATGTATGAATAGTGCACAATAATCAACTGTGTCATTTAAATTGGAACGGAGGGAGTACATGTTAATTGTTCATTTCAAATCAGACAATTCAAATTAATTATTGCATTTTAGAGTAACTATGCAGAAGTACTCTAGTATTTCATTATGCATAGACATTTGACTAAATTGCATTTTTGGCCTCTTAACTTTCACAAACTTATGATTTTGGTCCCTTAATTTTCATAATAACACTTTTGATCTTCTAACTTTAGCCTATTTTACACAAGGTTGGCTCCCACTGATTTGACTAAATCAATACACACGTGGATAGTGACTCACCCGTGTAAAAATACTTCAAGTATGCGTTGACTTGCTGATGTGACATGTGAATCACTCTCCATGTGTGCGTTGACTTGCTCAGAATCAATGAAGGGTCAACCTTTTGTGAAATGGACTAAAATTATGGGGCTAAAAGTGATATTATGAAAGTTAAAGAATCTAAATTGTAAGTTTATAAAAGTTAGGGAGGTAAAAGTGCAATTTAACTTATTTTTATTTTGCACAACTTTTGCACATAGGTAGCTAGTATTTCACAAAATACCAACAACTAACAAATGAGGTCAATTCATGATGTACTTAAACATGTGAAGAAGAGCATTGGTTGTTATCATGAGGGGACTCAACCTTTGTAATATGTGTCAGCTTATTATTGAAATAAATTAACCCTTTGAACTTGTTCCTTTGATCATTCATTGTCATCCAACAACATTTTCAGTTATTTTCACTGTATACAACAACACTTTTGGACTTGGTTAATGCTATAACTTTTTTTGTTCTAGGCAAGTAATGGTAATATTGGGTCCTTAGTTCTTGAGGTTACCCTGTTTGTATGCTGGATACAAATCAGGTTATTGTTTGTATTTTTCTTACTATAGTGACTGATACCACCTAGCTAGTGGACATAATGTGAGCTGGCTAGAAGATGACACTACTAAACTAAGGATGGATATTTTCTGAATTAGACGTGTTCTGATATCATACACACGTTTATATCCAACATATATGATTATATTGAATTATATTATTTTTTAAAATTATTATTAGTGTCGATGTGTTAGTATTTCATAGCTACTAAGTACTTTTTTGTATTCACAATAAATTTGACAGTGTGATTTCGTGAAAGTTAATGTACTATGCATAAGAAAATGTTTCGCAAGCGAAATGATATTTTAATGTTTGGTATCATTTGATTATACTATGTTTATTCTTGAAGATTTTAGACATAAATTTTCACCCCAAAAACAATAAGCAACAATTTAGGGACAGAATTGATTTCCATCAATATGTTTAGGATCAAATCTAAAGTCTAAATACTTGAAGAATTTATTTAATGTCATGTGCATATTTTCAGAATCCAATTGTTGGATTCTGCATTTTTGGTAAAGAAATTTTTTGGAAAAAGTAATTGATTTTCTTTTCAAAAACTTAGAAACTTTAAAAACAAGGCAATATTTTCCTCTAAAATAATTTAGATGATTTTTCAGTTGAATAATAGACATAAAATAAGAAAATTTCATAGAACAGCCACCTCATGATTATTCTGATATTCTCAGCAAAATTAATTGTTAAAAAGTCTCACGGATATAAGCTGACATTGACAAGTGTTTATAAGTAAGTGGTTAGTGGTAGTCCTCATCTTACAAATCAGTTTTATAAAGATGAGTTAAATCCACACTTATTTCGAATAATTTTTAACATGGTATCAAAGTCTCTCTAAGTCGAGTTAGGCACATATTTATTTCTAATAATTTTTTATATGAAATTTTTAGAGGACCAAATTAGTATCCCATATATTCTTCAAAAATCAATCATTAATGTCTTACTTTAGGAAACATTTGGCTTAAATGTGAATATAAAGTACCAAATTTCATTTCAAAGGCCTACTTCAAACTATGCCGGTATAATTCTGTTGGACAAAAGAAATTTCAAATCGTTCGAAAAACCTACTTCAAATTTTGAACTTGAGGACTTTTAGAATTGGGTATTGGGCACGCCCAGCACTAGACTTGGTGCGTGGATATAAATGGTGGATGACTCGACCCAATAGAGGGTGACCCAATAGATTGTGGAGACGCTCTGATTTCATCTTAGAATTGAATATTGGGTCAAACTCATCCCTATAAAATCGGTTTGTAAGGTGAAGATTGTCACTTACTTATAAACATTTGTTCAGCCCAACTCACATATGATGTGAGAATTCTTCGCAAGGACCTCGCAAAAAAAATCTCAAATTTTTTATAGAAAAAAGAAATCTCAAATTTCACCCTCTGTCTGCTTCTCTATCACATTCACATGTCATTTTAATTCATATCAAGATAAGGTATAGGTCAATTTCTAAGCATTAACCATTGAAAAGGACAAGATTTTTAACACTTTTACATCACAGTATATATGCATCATTATTAATAGACAAAATGACAAAAACATTTTTTTACAACTGCAGTAACCTATTGTTAGCAAATTTCAGCATTGATCTCTTCTCTTCTCTTCTATTCTATTGTCATTTTCTCTCATTCTCTCAAAAATACCCTTTTGGTCTTTTTTTCTCTCATTCTCTCACCATTAAAAACTCTTCATATTTTGAAGAGTGTGAATTAGAAAATTTATGATGAGTTTGAAAACAAGTAACAAAAAAATGATAAGAGGTTTCATGTGCCATTCTCAATCATCAACAGCAGTGTGTATGAGTACACGTGATTCTTCTCATGTTATTGTTCCTAAGAGGATTGAAAAGAATGTTTTTCATGATGATACAAGACTCATTCATTTTGCTAAGTACTCAAAACTTGTTGAATCTCCTATGTCAAATCATGTTCCTAAGATCATTCTTAAAGATAACTCAATCAAGAATCAAAAGTATCAAGCCATTGAACCAAGAGAACTTCAGAAAACACCAACAGATAATGTTTTTCAGGTTTGTTAATTAACTTCACATTTTCTACTACGTTATATGTAGCATGGTTTTAAATTACAGTTCCAATTACACTATGAATCTTTTTATATTACGATAAAATGTTGTAGATACGGTCAAATTACAATTTTGACGCCGTTGCGAAGACCTAAAATTAATACCATCTTTTAGTGATTCAGATTCATTTATCTAATAATCAAGAAAGCATGACTATAAAGAAATTGAGATTTAGATTGTTAATTCATATATTCTTAGTATTTTTTTTTTTGTTAAAGATTTTATGTGGTTAACAAAAATTCATTTATTTATTTTTTGGTTTCATACATATTTTATTTTGTATATAATTGACACAAGTTTAGCTAGGACTGTGCCACAAAAATTAGTGTCATGTGTGGATCTGCAAGGAAACAAATTATCTCCATTATTTGTGCTCCATAATATTTGTCATTTGCATAGGGTCCAAGATTTCACGTGCATATTACTTGACCATGTCTCATACATATTCTGTAGAGAAACAGAAAATTATGTCCTTTTTTATGCCATTTTTTATGCAAATGGGTGATTTATATATTTAGGCATTACAATTGTCACAAGAATCATATGATTATATTTACTATTTAGGTATATTTTGAGTTGTCAAGGAATATTAATGGAATCTTGTAATGAAATCTCTATAAGATATATGTAACATATAAAATACTAATAATATATGATTATGATTGCAGCATGTGATATCAAAATTGCCAAAACTAAATTGAAAAGAGAATGTTTATGACAATTCATGTTGGAAATTTATTAGTAGGGACTTTGAAGTGTATTTAACTTAAATGCAATGCAGGTGGTTGTGATGCGAGTTGCTATTCATTGTCAAGGATGTGCTGGCAAAGTCAAAAAGCATATCTCCAAGATGGAAGGTAATACATATATTCAAATTCATTGTTAATTACTATTTATGTATACTGTCGTTGTGGCTAAAAATTCACTTTTTAAAACCGAATAAGTGGGATTGAGCCAGTTTGAACCCTGATTCCTGTATATTATATTCAGTAAAAAAAAATTAGATGGATGCGAATGTAACATTGTTTTAATAAAAAGTGATTTATGTTGTGAATCCATGCAAATTTGGGATTAATTAGTCAAATTAGAGGTTGAGGTTGTATTATAATTCTAATTGGTTGATTTTGAAACATGAGAAATTAAACAGGAGTAACATCATTTAGTATTGATGTTGATTCTAAGAGGGTGACAGTGATGGGGCATATTTCTCCAATGGAAGTTCTTGAGAGCATTTCAAAGGTGAAAAAGGCAGAGTTGTGGAGTACTACACCTACACCTTGTTAAACCACTTCAAAGAGTAACCATAAAAGGAATCATAGGAGATGCATTCATAGCTATAGAGTGTCAATAAAGTTTGAGTATTTCCTTTGCCATTTTGCTACTTTTTGTGGTCCTCAATAGTTGGTGGGTATAGATACCTACTCTATTGACTTAGTTTTTTATGGTACTAATGTTCAATGATATTTCATTCCTTGTGACACTTTAATTATTATTTAAAATTTCTATATAAAGATGATCTCATAGAAAGATGATAATATGTAGTTGTAGAACTCATAATCTCCTCATACAATTTCTCCTTTGTTTTATTTATTTATTTTTTAAATTGGGTATCCTCTACACCAGGGCCGTTCCCGAGATTTTCGGTGTCCTGTTCGAGTTATGAACTTGGTATCCTAATTTTTTTATAAATCAAAATTTCACAATTATTTTTTATGATTATTTCATCTATTTCATTATAAGTATATATCGTTTTTAACCACTGCACACATGCTAATGTACAATTTTGATCACTAATATATTTAATTATAAAAAATTTATATTTTGAAAATATTCATTGAAAAAAATTGAACAATATATTATTTGCTAATATTTGGTTTTATATACTAATAAAAGTTTATTGTCAAAGTAAATTATGTGAATAGTGTATAGTGGTCAAAAATGACATTAAAAAAGAAACCGTGGGAGTATAAGTTATATATATATATAATTGTGAAAAAAGAAATAAAGATTATATAAATATGCAAAATTCACACAATGCAAAAAACACAATAAACTCATCACAAAATTCACACTGAGTAGCATTCCACACTAGCTACAACCACCAATTATTAAACTGAGTTTTTTTTTTAAGTTAGTGCAAATATTTTAATTCTTTTTTTAGAATTTGTGCTTATCATGAAAAAATATTTATATTATATTTTTTATTTATTTTAACATATATATACACTAAAAATAATAATCTTGGTGTCCCTAAAAGGATGGTGCCCTTAGCGGCCGCTCCTTCCGAACACTCTCCGAAATCCCCCTACTTTACACGCAACTGCAGAGACTTATCCCACAAATTTTGTGAGACTCAAATGAACATCAAATTATTTTATGGATGATTTTTAATTGTGGTTGCGTGATTGCAAGCATTGAGGTTGTTGTGATGCATAGTCATTGCGGCATGAATTTATATTTTGGTTAGCATCAAATATAATAATTTTTTGCTTATCTTATAATCACACCTCTATTTTCTCTCTAAAATCAACTCTCTTATCACTTCAAAATATCTTCAAAAAATAATTTGCATGATCCTTGTGAAACAATTCTTTTTGTTGAAGTACTTTGGAATTAAACAACCTTTAACTGTCTATTAAGTCTATATAAAACCTTAAGATCCAAGAGTAAAGTGATTTGTTGAATTAATCTAAAGATCGAGAGCATTGGTTTAAATTGCGGTCCACAGCTGTAATTGCGGTCGCAATATAATCGATTTTGCGTTCTCCTCAATGTCATCCAAACCACATCAATCGCATTTTCAAGTAATATAAAAGTTTACAACGTAATTACAACTACAATTTAAAACCATGATCTAGAGAATTCCATGTCCAATATTATAAGTTGCAAAGAGTTGAAGCAAGACAGAGGATCCATTTCTTACAACCTATCATTATTTATAATTTATAAATGTAAAAGACTTTATATATCATCAAAAAACAATTTCTAAAAAAAATAAACATATTTGAAATACTGCAAAGTAAGAACTGACCAAATTTCTTCCCCAAATTAATAGATTATATATATCCAATAAAAAAAAAATTATAGTTAAGTCAATTATACATGAATGAATTGATGCTTAAATAAAACTATAGATCAAAGAAAATAGTAAAAAACTAATCACAAACAGATCAAGAAATTAAAACTAATTAGTGATTAATTAGTTTCTATCTTTCATGTTTTGTGTCCTCATTCTACTTCCTTTTTGTCCTGTACGTCTAGAAGACCTTTTCTTCAACTCAACCACTTGTTCTTGCCACCTACTTCTCCAAATCTCTTGATTAACAATATTATTCATATTCATCATATTGTTTTTCAATCCCAATTCACTATCATATTGTTCACGAAGCATAGGATTCGACAAAGTTTCATAAGCCGCATTTAATCGAACAAATATTCTCGTTGATTCTTCTTTCATCGAAGGATCGTGACATACATCTGGATGATATTGAAGTGCCATTGATCTATAAGCTCTCTTTATCTCTTCCATTGTCGCGTTTTTCGGATTCACCGATAACATTTTGTAGAAATTTGATCCATTCTTGGTTTCTTCCACTAGCTTTGTTGCTCTACATGAAATTGTTTTAAAGTGCACTTGACAAGGTCTTTGTTGTTTACTTGAGAGTTGTGAAAGGTGATGAAATTGCTTTGAATTTGAAATACTTAGGCTTGAGGTTAAAGATGAAGCATCCATAATATTGCTCTAATTAATTTTGTGTTAATTTATGTTTGGACTATGAAAATTGAAAAATGAATGAAAGTTGAAATGTAGATGGTTATGGTTCACTACTTCACTACTTACATATTTATATGTGTGACTTTGTGATTAATTTAATTGGGTCGTGCATACCAACTATTATTTAATGTTATATAGTTAGTGGCCGGAAAGGACCATGAAATTTCAAAGAAAGTGAAATTTTACATAAAGTATTGAATTATTCAAAGTTTGACTTATTCTCTGTATGCTATGCTTATCATTGAAATTTTTTTACTTTATTTTTTTGTATGTACACATACATTCATTGTATCATGTATAATATTAAAATGAAGATATATATTCGATGGTTGTTGCCCTCGTTTTTATGGTTTTTTCCCCTTTTTCCAAACGTGCTTTGAAAATATTTCTTAATGTTAATTTAACCATTTGATATATATTATAGTATAAAAGAGTCATCATACATAAAATATAGCTAGTGCATATAATTTCTATTATGGCTATTATCTTTACACAAAACTTAATTTTATTTTATTTTTTTGGTCAAGAACTCAAAACTTAATTTAAAGGACAGATTTTATAGATTCTCTCACTTTTTTTTTATTTTGTTGACAAAAAGAAATTTATCTCATATCATTCAACACATTAGTAGCAATTCAATTTGGCATCAAATCAAATAGTTGACGGTTAACCATTTATAATTACCCTAGCTAATTTATGGACTACTTATGGTTTTTTTTTATTTGATGCGGAACTTTTTATTTTAAAAAAAAATAATGTAAGACTTTTACACAACAATTTTTCTCTCAAGTGTAAGATTATCCATTTATTTATTTTTTGGTACATAGATGAAATGGTAAAACCAATTATAAACACACACACATAAAGTGGAGTGAGTGACTAGAAATCGAATTCCAGTCATAGATGTCCGGCCTAATAATTTTAGCATTTTCTATCAGTTGACCTAGAACTTCTGGACAAGGTCATCCATTTATATGAGTATGTTTTCCCTCAAACGGAAACTTTTTTCATCTACATATACTTACAATGTGGTTGTTGCTGCATCAATAATAAACACAAAAATATGATGAACATTAGATTTTTGCTCAAAACTTTAAAGCATAAATTTATGTGTTCTCTCATTGAAATATTGTTTTAAGATTCACATTAATTTTTCATCTAATATGAAATTTTTTAAGTTACATTTGACACAACACATAATACTACTATATGAGTGGTGTATGGAGTATGAAAAAACAGTGAAAATCAGTAAAGGGAGTAGCAACCTTGTTTGACTGATATATACATTGGATGTGTTAATCTATTTATGAATTTTGTTTGATCCGCCAGGGGATTGGTTAGTGTTCATAAATGATATTTATGGACCGTCCATAAACTTCAGCTGATTGCTATTCACACCATCCTTTTTTCTCATATACCCCCTATAAGTGAAGAAAATTTTTCATGCACCCCCCAAATTTCTCTCGCACCCCCCCCCAAATTTCTAATGCAACCCCCCCAATTTTTCATGCACCTCCCAAATTTCTCGTGCACCCCCCTCAATTTCTAATGCATCCCCCCAAATTTTTCATGCACCCCCAAATTTCTCACGTACCCCCAATTTTTTTTTTGTCCCCACACATTTCTAGCTTAAACCATTTTGTTGTGGAAATGATTTCACATATATACACTCCAAAATCATTAAGTGCATAAGATGGTTTTGAAGTACAACCTATAATTAGAATCATTATTTTTTATTTTTTTTGGGTACAATTATAATCATTATTTAAAATCATTTAACAATAATTTTGGTTTCTTATATAAGACAATCTAAACCATTTAATCACAATTATTGTTTTTATTCTAATTATAAGGTTGTACTTGTACTCCAAAACAATTTTATGCACCTAATGATTTTTTATTACAACCATCTGAAATCATTCCCACGACAAAATGGTTTAATGGTTTTTTATTATAATCATTATTTTTTACTTTTTTTGGTACAATTATAATCATTACAATATTTAAAACCATTTAACAATAATTTTGGTTTTTCATATAAAACAATCGAAACCATTAAGTCACAGTTATTGTTTCTATTTTAATTATATGGTTGTAATCTAAAACAATCTTATGCACTTAATGGTTTTTGAGTGCATATCTCTGAAACCATTCCCACAGCAAAATGGTGTAAGATAGAAATGTGGAGGGGATTAAAAAAAAAATTGGGGGGCAAAAATCATATGGGGGTGCATTAGAAATTTGGGGGGTGCATTAGAAATTTGGGGGGTGCGCGAGAAATTTGGGGGTACACAAGAAATTTAGGGGGTGCACTGGAAATTTGGGGGATGCATAAAAAATTTGGGGGTGCGCGAAAAATTTGGGGGGGTGCGTGAGAAATTTGGGAGGTGCATGAGAAATTTTCCTCACTTATGGGGGTGTATGAGTAATATGGGGGGCGCATGAGTAAAGTTGTTGTCTTTTGATTGGTTTATGGATGGTCCATAAAGATTGTCTTTATGGACAATAACCAATCCCGATCCGCCAGGCTGGGTCAAAAGTTCAATTTTATTAATTATTGGATGAAGGCAACTTCAACACAAAGTAGTCCAGCAGCAGTTAGGCATTTTCCTAGGAAACAACTACTCCCTTCTTTCCCGGCCTATTCCGATTATAGAAGATATCAAAGTTCCTACGGATGGAAATGTTAAGAAATTTTATTTTTATGTTTTGGTCTTCTATTAATTTATTAAATATGAATTAATTGAATATGATACTCCCTCCGTCCCTAATTATAGGAGCTAGTTTGACAAAACACAGGTATTAAGAAAGTGGATTTTAGTATTAAATTCGTTGGCAAATTATGTTAATTTTACATGGTTACCCTTACAATAAATTGTAGTGTTTTGTATCAAACAAAAGAGAATTTAATGCTATTAAAAAAACTATGCAAAGTAAATAAGGGTAAGTTTGGAAAATAAATAATTAATGTCATTGATAATTGTAAAGGGGTCTTATAAAAAGGGACAAACTTTTTGTCAAACTAGCTCCTATAATTAGGGACGGAAGGAGTAAATATTTTGACGGATTCTGAAATATCTATATTGTGATCACTTAATGTTAGAAATCATATAGTGAATGTGCTTGAATAGTGTAGAGCTTATAATTGAATGAATTATGATGGATAGAACGATTCAACTATTAGTAAAAGTGTATCTTTTGATAATGGGTAGGGTATCGGTAGAGTACTATAGTCCTCATTCTCATACCTGCAGTTTGAAAAAATACTCGTACTCATCCCTATATCTGCGTGGGTGTCGATCTTTGTCCTCGTGCCCATACCCTATGGGTACCTAAGTACACATACCCGTACCCGTTAGCCGCATTTTTGCTAAAAATAAATTGATCAATTATAAAATATCATATCATTTTAATAGAATTAAAAAAATTTCAAAGATTTAATGTTGATTCATGAAAATTATAAACAAAATTTTTAGTAATGTCATGCTAAAGTTCATTTCTCTTTGACATATTTGCATTATATATGTTATAAATAATTTTTTTATTAAAAATGTATTATAGTATAATAATATTGTATTTTTTAAAATTGATTTATATATATTATTATATAATTATTATATCTATACTAATATATAAAGGGGATACAAATTTTTGGGATGACTATTTCAATATTCCTATTTTACCCTTAAAAAAACTACAAAAAATAAAAATTAAGCACAACTTCCACATAAAAGTAGGTTTTCAGTTTTTTTATACTCCTAGTAGGAAAAAAATATTTTTTTTTCTTAATAAGTAGTCACAACAAAAAATAAGGTTAAGTAGTTATTAATTAACTAAGTCCAATAAAAAAGAAAATTAAGTAATTATTTATATATCAATCACAACAAACAAAAAAAATATCGATCACACAAATGAGCACGGAACGTGTCCGTTTGACGGCTAGTATCCTATATCATACTTAAACATATATATATATATATGCAAAAATCATCTCAATTTCATTCTAAAATTTTAAAATAAACATTTAAATAGTATTTAATAAAGAAAATAATCATAGTAATTGAGAATCCAAAATTAATTATGGTTGATTTTATAAGTAAAGTATGCAATCTAACCCATATAGGTCTAAAAAATTTGTCTACTCAATATGAGGACTACAAAATCAGAAATGGAGTTAAAAGTATAATTAACCCAAATCCAAATGACAAATTCTAAATCCAAAATTTAACTGAAATTTACAAAACCCACGAAATCCGAGACACTAAAAATTGAATTTCGACTTTCATTCCAAAAAAAAATCCTTAAACACAAACTTCACCTTCTCCATCGCCAAAAGCTCGAAGAGAAGCTTCTAGAAGCTAGGAGTAAGCTCTTCGATCCTCTTCTTCCGTTTAGGTTTTCATAAATCGATTTTGCATGCTGCTGTTATTGCCTTTATTTTTCCTCCTAATTGCATGGATTTTGAGTTTGTTGAGAATATTTGAGTTTTTAGAATTGTTCATGCCTAGAAGCTTTTTCACTTTTTTCTTTGGGCTGTTGGTACCATTTATTTAACCTATATTAATTGATTTTGTTCTGAAGTCTATTAGGTTGAAGAGTGTGAGATATTGGGACTGTTTGAATTATCAATAAGCTTGTCAATGTACTCCCTCCATCACATATTGTAAGAAAAAAAAAATTCACACTTATTAAAAAAAATAAAATGTAATAATTTGAAGTATGACGTTTTGTGTTTTTCTAGAAATAAGTTTTATGGGAAGATGTAAGAAGAGTTTTTATTGGTTATTGATTATGGAGAAAGGAAGAGAGAGAGTAAATTAAATGAAATTTGTACTAAATTTTATGAAAGTAAATAAAAGTAAACCTTGAAATTGATGAAAGTGAGTTACTTTTGTTTATAATTTGGAACAATAAAAAGTGATTTTTTTTTTTTTGCTTATAATATGGGATGGAGGGAGTAGTTTATGAAAAAATAATTTAGGAAGATACAATTTTCATTAGAGAATTTATGAAAAATGGGCTCATAAAAAATGGGCTTATGTTAGATAATTTATTGGGCCCTGAAGTTTTACTATATATTTAAATGTAACTTTCATCATGTCAAACCCTAGCCTCCATTCTCTGTTTTGTATGAAAAAATAATTTAGGAAGATACAATTTTCATTAGATAATTTATGAAAAATGGGCTTATGTTAGATAATAAAACATTGGCCTTATGTTATTGGGCCCTGAGGTTTTACTATATATTTAACTGTAAATTACATCATGTCAAACCCTAGCCTCCATTCTCTATTTTGTATTTTTTATTATAACATGGTATCAGAGTATTGTTCGATTCTCCTTGAATTGTTCGTCGCTTCTGTTATTCCGGATCCGTTCTATTTGGTTCCACTACTATTTGTCTTCTTTTGATTTTGTATCGTTTAGTTTCTCTCTATATTAGTTTGGCTTCATCTGTTGGTTGTTTGGTTTGATTTGGTTTGATTCATCTCTAATTGGTTGCTTTTTCGTTTGCTTGATTGATTTTCTCTCTCTTCCGATTGGTTCTTATGTTTGATTATTTCAGTTTGTTTTGTTTTGTTTGACTCAGTTTGGGTTCAGTTGGTTTTGGTTCTGTTATGTTTCATTCTGTTTGGTGAGTCAAGAGTACTCACAATCTGTCTGGTGAGCGTATGCTCGTAATCTGAATCTGTCTGGTGAGCGAAAGCTCGCAATCTGAATTTGTGAGTGTATGCTTGCAATATGTTTGGTTCAGTTGAGTTGGATTTAATATGATTGATTTGCTTTGGTACTTTCTTTTGATGGTTATTCATTTTGGCTGTTGCTTCATCTTTGGTTGCTTCTGTTCGTTGGCAATACTATTAGTTGGTTTAGTTTATTTTTCAGGGTTAATTTTGTAACAATCTTAAAGCTTAGTAAACTTTAGCTTGAGCGGTCGTGTTTGTAGTGTACTGGAAAAATATCCCTATGGGTTAAGGGGCTAAAGCATCTGTCAGCCCTCGACTGTTGCATGAACCATGTTGCGACCTCAAGTCCATCACATTGCATTTCTGAAGTATTGTCCACTTTGGGCCATGTTTAAGCCTTCGTGGTATGTCCTGGTTGATTGAAGAGTATGAATTTTGTTTATAAACCACTTTTTTTCTTTCTCAATTCCTAAGCAATTTTTGACTTGTTTGTTTCAGGAACAATTATTATGGAAATGAAAAGGTGAAAAATACATTCCTAAGTAATCCTCATTACGAAACAGCATTTTTAATGATCTTGCAACCTCTCTCAGTCCTAGGTAGGATTTGATTTTGACAACATTGTATATATCAAATAGTCTCATAGTCTCAAATCTCAATATACTAGTTTCTTTTTTTGTCTGTTCGTTGTACTAGTCTTTGTTGAGATTCGCCTCAAGCAGTATGATGTTGGAGGACATCAATAATTTTTTTTATTTTTACATAACTGTTTGCATTCCACTCATTGAATTTGTTTTTGAATTCTGTTTCTTATGAATCACTATGACCATAGTTACTTGAGTCTTTGATGTGGATTTGAATATTCTGTTACTTGTTCTTAATGCATTTTAAATTTTCCTAAGTTGTTGTTAATACTGTATTTTAACAGAGTATGCAAAAATTCGACAGAATATGCAAAAATTCAAAAAAGATTTGTTTAACTTTCCTATTAGTCACTATTGTAGTATAACATAGTATTAATTAATTTTTAATCTTGTAGATCAAAATATTAATCACATGTGCTTTGATATTGCTTGTTTTTCTTGGAACTGCGGCAAGTTGGAAGATGCTTATCAACGTTTGAACATGCACCTACTGAATCTATGGAAAATGCACTCTCTCCATCATTGAAAGCATTATTTTCTGATAAACTTATAAAGCATTCAGATGTTGATGTCAAAGTTGCACTTGCCTACTCCGTATGCTCCTTACAATGATACCCAAATGAAGGTGTGCTTGATTATTTTCTATTGTAAATTAATTGAACTTTGTTGTAATGTTCTTTTAGCTACTATTCGGTATGCCAACACATTGCTTGAAAACCAATTCTAAGTGTAGTTTATAAACAAAATTCCCATTCTTCAACATAACGAGGCAAAAGGCTCTCTAGGTATAAACAATTGTAAAATCTCAAATATTCTCAACAAACACAAAATCAATGCAATTAGGCCAAAAACAAAGCCAACAACAACATCCAAAATAATTCATGTAAACCTCACGAAAAACCCCATACATCAAAGAAACAAAACGAAAGAAGCAAAAACGGAGAAAAAGTAGAGAGTGCTTACAAATAGAAGACGAAGTAGGTCTTCGACGGAAGATGGAGGATCGACGAGCTTGTTCCCAACTTCTAAAAGCTCCTCTTCGAGCTCCTTGTTGGCAGAAACCATTGTCAAAGAGAGAGCAAATTTGTGAATGAAGAATGAAAAGTCAATTTTATAGTATCGGATTTATGAGTTCGTAAATTTAAGATACATTTTGGATTTGGAATTCGAAAAATAAAAGCCATGTGGATCGCATGCTCATAAAAATTGTAAAATTCAAATGTTTAATTCCAAATCCAAAATGTATCTTAAAGTTACGAACTCATAAATCCGATACTATAAAATTGACTTCTCATTCTTCATTCACAAATTTGCTCTCTCTTTAACAATGGCGTCTGCCAACAAGGAGCTCGAAGGGAGCTTTTAGAAGTTGTGAACAAGCTCTTCGATCCTCCTTCTTCCGTCGAAGACCTACTTCGTCTTCTATTTGTAAGCACTCTCTACTTATTCTACCATTTTGCTTCTTTCATTTTGTATCTTCGACGCATGGGGGGTTTTTCGTGAGGTTTTCATGAATGATTTTGGATGTTGTTGTTGGCTTTGTTTTTGCCCTAATTGCAGCGATTATGCGTTTGTTGAGAATATTTGAGATTTTACAATTGTTTATACCCAAAGAATCTTTTCCCTCTACAAAAAAAAAAAGAAGAGAGAGAACCTTTTGTAGAGTGGGAATTTTGTTTATAAACTACACTCAGAATTGATTTTCAAGCAAAGGGTTGGTATACCGAATAGTAGCCCTCAATCGAGGGGCTAAAGGGTTCAAACGTGATATAGATTCGACCCCTTCCTGGGCACCATGTTTGGGTCTTGTGTAAGCTCGCACTATTTTGTCCTTTGTAAAAGGTGTCTCCTTTGACTGAATGGTAGGATTGATGTTCCAATTGGTTATGAATTTTAATGGCTGATATCATTATGAGATATTTTTCCATATTTTTTGTCCCATAATATAAGACCATTCTCACACTCACACTAATGGGCCAAATGAGATGAAATTATTTGTTTATGGTTTGAATTTAATATGAAATTATTACTTGAAGAAACTGTAATTGTAGTTGTAGTGGGGTAGTGGGTTCTTTACCTTAGATGCAAACTGTGTGAACATGGTTCTAAGCCGCTCTGTTTGAAACTTTCAGGGAATATCATCCAGAAAAAGTTTTCTCTTCCATGAAAACCATAATGGTGCTTGTTCTTGAGGAAGGTGATCTGAGTGAAGATACAGCTCTCGATTTACTCTTTCCAATCATGGATAGTCTAAACAACAATGAGGTTGGAGTTTTGAAATTTAATGTTATTAAATAGATTATAAAACTGAAACATATTTTATTATGGATTGCTTATAACTCTGTCATGGTTGCTGTCATTATGATTCAGGCAGTTTTGCCAATTGCTCGTAAGCTGGGGGAAAGTGTTCTTCAAAGTTGTCCAACACAGCTTAAAACCTATTCAAGGCGAATTGCTATGTTGTCATTAGTGCACTCTAGAACCGCTGCAGCAGCATAGTGTGGTGGCGGCGCCCTCCACTGCACAACATAGGGCTGCAAAGTGCCATTGAGAGAAGTGGTCATAGCTGCCGCGAAAAGCGGTTGAGTAGCTATTGAAATTTTTGTGCCAAATTAGTTTTTTTATCTTTCAAAATTTGTTACCAATGAAGTGATTAGCTGTTGATACTTTTTCCTATTTTTGATTAGCATGACTTCCATAGTTACAAATGAAATGATGTTGCATCAGTATTCAGCTTGGAAATGCTCAAATAATTCTTCTTTGATTGTATGATTTCAGCACAAACATAGCTTTGGGCACATTAACAATGGGGGTTTGTTTGATAAATTTTCAAGCCAACTTTAGTGGTCCACATAAATTAATATTAAATTATTACTAGATAGAAGCAGCAGAAATTGTAGTTGTAGTGTATTAGTGGTTTATTTACCTTAAATGCAAGCAAATTGTGAACATGGTTCTAAGCAGCTTTTTGGAACATTCAGGGAACATTATCCAGAAAAGTGAAAATATATCTCTTGACTTACTCTCTCCAATCTTGGATTGTCTAAATAAAGACAATAAGGTTAGAGTTTGGAAATTTAATCTCATAGATTATGATTATGAAACTGGAGACTGCTTATAACAATCCTTACAATGGGAAGGGAAAGAGTTATATATGTTAATATATCAAGTATCGTTAAGAATCTCATGTTGAATGTAAAAGTGAATGTTAGACAATATAAAAATGAGAGGATTCATGTGTGATTGCTCAAAACTCTATGATGATGATGATGAGAAGGAAAGACTAAGGGCACTTTTGATTTTAGTTTTCAGAAACTGTTTTTAAATTTGTAAAAGTAAAAACAAGTTTAGAATGCTTGTTTATAAAAATTGTAATTTAAAAAGTGTTTTCAGTTTTACTGTTTAAAAAAAATAAGAAATTGTTGTCTCCACGAGCTGAGTTTAATTGGTAGGGACATTACAATTTATATGTAGGAGTCGAAGTTCAAATCTCGGATGCACTCTTGACGGCAAAATTTCTAGTCACTAAATTATTTATAAAAGAAATCGATGCAAGCTAAAAATGTTTTGGTTTATTATTTTGCTTTTATTTTCGACAAGCAGAAAATACCTTCTTTTTCTTTTTCATTTGTAAAGGTTCCCGCCCAATGCGTATGGAAAAACATTTGTTGAAAGAGATTAATTAATCATTTAAGTGGATCTCAATTATCTCAAGAGATTAATCTCCGCGGTTTCTTACGGAGGATAGTTTTGATTTACCAAAAAAAAAAATAGATATGTAAAGCTGATTTGAGCCCCCGAAACTACGAAAAAGTCATTGTAGTCTTAACAAAATAAGGAAAAAAATCATTTTAATCTCTCAAAGTGAAAAAAATTACTAACATCATATATTCATTGCCTTAAAATAATAATGGCTTAAATAGTGTTTTAACCCCTGCAATTGTCGCTCATTTTGAAAAGAGCCCCTGTTAAAAAAAAATTTGATTTTAGTCCTTGCAAAATTTAAAAGTTTTGAAAACAACCCCTGAACAGAAATCTTTGATGACATGTCACCATTTTAATGATGTGGCAGATGCTGATTGTGTTGAATTGAACACGTGTCAAAAAATTACTGACGTGGCAATAAACGGTAATTTTTTTTCTTTTTAAATTACAATTTCCCTTTTTTGTTTTTCTTTTTTCTAAAACAAATAAATCTATTAAAATAAAATAAAATAAAAAAAGAAAGAAATGAAAAAGGGTTCCATTTTAAGCTTCATCATCATCCTCATCGTGAGTTTTCCCCATCGTTCATCATCATCAACATGACTTAAATTAAAGTTGTGTACCACCAAAAACATCAATACAGTCTAATTAAGAGACCCTAGAAATGGAAATCAATATCAATGACCATGATTCTTTACTTTAGCTCTTTTGTTTTTCTTTTACTAACATTTTGCAGTTTGATTATTATGAATCAATTAACAAAGTACAAGTGCAATAGCTGCTCAACTAGTCACTAAATAATGGTACAAATTATCAAATAAATATCATAAATCATCAAATGACATAATTGAGCATAAATAACAACAAGGAACATTTAAGAAACACCTTCCAAAGATTATCACCAAAATGAGTCTTCCCCATAAAACAAACATT
Organism: Trifolium repens; assembly: GCA_030408175.1. Classification (NCBI taxonomy): domain Eukaryota; kingdom Viridiplantae; phylum Streptophyta; class Magnoliopsida; order Fabales; family Fabaceae; genus Trifolium; species Trifolium repens. The sequence goes on along the minus strand of CP125842.1, from coordinate 48,644,249 downwards.
GACAGGAATCAATTCATTCAACCCATTATCACCAAAATCCAAATTCAAATCAGCTCTACCATCAGGATCTAAAATATTAACAAATTGTCCATCTTCAGAAATACCCATTTTCAAAAAAGGTACCTTTTTAACTTCATACCCAGATTGAAAAGGTGAAACACTAGAAACGATTCACCCCATTCGAAGAAAACCAACTAAGGAGACGAAATCACAGCACTTCCAGGACCGCTACGACGCCAGAAACCAATGAGATTATCCCATTCATGAAGAGTATTGTAGAGATGTTTGTAGGTGATTTTCCCTTTTCGATGAGGATGATGATGAAGCTTCAGAGAATGAATGAATGAATGGAACCCTTTTTCAGTTTTTTCTTTTTTTATTTTATTTTAATTGATTTATTTGTTTTAGAAAAAATAAAAAGAAAAAAGGAATTTGTAATTTTAAAGAAAAAAAATATTGTTTATTGCCACGTCACAATTTTTTGACACGTGTTCAATTCAACATCTGCCACGTCATTAAAATGGTGACATGTCATCAATGATTTTTGTTCAGGGGTTGTTTTCAAAGCTTTTAAATTTTACAGGGACTAAAATCAATTTTTTTTTTAACAATGGCTCTTCAAAATGAGTGACAATTGCAGGGGCTAAAACACTATTTAAGCCAATAATAATTATGTTTTCATTGCCTCAAAAAAAATTAATATAACATAATATTAAATTTTATCTTCAAAATATCAATATCCCTACCAAACTTCGTATTAGTTCGTACTCGAGCGAGGGGAAAAGTAGAGATGATAATTTGACTCATACCTTGTGGGTATCCACAAAAGATACCCGCAACGAATAGAATAAAAACCCGCATTTTAAGTACGGTACATGCATGAATATGAATAATTACCCGCAAAATTAAACAGGTATGAATGCGGGTACGGTACGAGTACCTTAGTACCCATCCGCCCCATACCCCTATAGTATATATTTATTTATTTATTTTAATTACATTATGATATATAATAATTACATAATAATATATGTAAATCAATTTTAAAAAATACAACATTATACTATCACACATTTTTTATTAAAATGTTTATTTATAACATAATGTAAATATGTCAACAGATAAATGAACTTTAGCATGATATCTATACTAATCTATACTAATATATAAAGGGGATACATATTTTTGGGATGACTTTTTTAGTATTCCAATTTTACCCTTAAAAAATAACTTCCACATAAAAATAGATTTTCAGTTTTTTTTAGTAAATAATTTTTTTCCTTTTTAATAACTAAGCAAAATTTCCACATAAAAGTAGGTTTTCAGTTTTTTTATAGTAAAAAATAAATATATTTTTTTCTTCTTAATATATTATTTATATTTGCCCAATACAAAATATCAATCACACACAAAAAAAAATCGATTACACAAACGGGCACGGAAGGCGGCTAGTAATAATATAATTAAAATAAATAAAAATATATTATGTGGGTATATGGGGTGACTACTAAGGTACCCGTACCCGCACCCATACCCGTTCAATTTTATGAGTAATTACTCATACACACGCCCATACCCAAAATGCGGGTTTTTACCCTATCCATTATGGGTATTTTTTGTGGGTACCCGTTAGGTATGGGTAAATTGTCATCCCTAGATAATGTATGACTATTCATAAAAAAATTAGTAGGACAATTGTCATCCTTTATGAAATGGTAGATCCACTCCTCATTTTCTCTATAGATTATAAGTATATATCTTCTTCTTCTTATTGTCATGATATGCTATATATTCTAATATGTGGCATTAAAATACTTTAATTTATTTCTTACATGAAAATCATGCTCCTGTCCAAGCATTAGATTTAAGTGGAGTTGGTGATGATTATTTAAGAGAATGAAATTATGATGAAAATACTCTTCTTGAGAACCAAAGTGTTAAGATAATAAAATTCTGAGTAAATCACTATATTGTCTTTTTCTTTGTAATCCGTTTTCAAATAGGTTTATGATTCTTTTAATATCTAAAATTTGTCTTTGTCTCTTGCTAAATATTTCTCAATATGGTCTCTATGTTGACATTTGTTTTCTAATAGTATTAAATATGAGTACGTCAAAGTGTCAGTTATCATGTTGACCACACCATCACATAATTTAAGTGTCACGTAGTCAACAGTCAATTTAAAACAATGATTTTGATATAAAAAAATTTATAACGACAGGAACTAATTTGACGATAAGTTAAAAATGTCAAAGACTATTTTGGTAGAAAGTGAATGAAAAATAAAATTTATTTGACAGTAAGTAAAATAGATGTTCACACGGGGCCAAATTAAGAAACATTTAACAAAGAAAGAGACTAATTTGAAATTTTAAGAGTCAAAAACATAGTTAAAAGATAGTTACAAAGACATTGACCAATTCGGTGGTTTTTACTCTAAATTGAGAACTAAAATCACAAAATCTGACTGGCTAAAAATCGATTTAAGCATATAACTTTTTGAAATACATTAGTAGATGTCCTTAATTTTAATACCTTCCAAAATTTTATCTCCCAATAGAAAAAACTTCTTGAAAAATTTTGTTTCGCAATAGTAGAAAAAACGGGTGGTGCAAATAGTTACACTAAAAAACTTTAACGAGAAAAGTTGTAGCCCAGTCCAATTGCAAAGCCCATTAATATATTTGAATGGAAAAATAAATAACAAATAAATAATCAAATACCGACATATACTAATTTTCACGCTCACAGAACAAAAACACCTCGTTGCTGAACAAGAGAAGTAGAAGAAGCAATTTTCATCGCTCTGGGATAAATTTCTAAAGGTAGATTTTCTCTCTTTTCGTTATGCTTGTTTCGAAATTCGTAGGTAATTCAAAATTAGGGTTGTTAAGTTATAGTTCTGAATCTGATTTTTAGTAATAGGGTTTCGGATTTACTTGTTTATAGGTGGAATCTTTGAAATTACTGAGTCTGAAATTGCGAAGTTCAGAAATTCATGTTTTGCATGATTCCAAAATCTAGGTTTTAGAATCTTAGCTATTTTGTATTATTTATGAGTTAACTAAGTTAGTTAGTTGGATAATTTTCTTTTAGTTCAGATAAGTTTCTGTTGTGATCTTTTGTTAGTGCACTATTTGCTGATTTTGTATTACTTATGTATTTGTAAAAAAAAGATTATAGTGTTTGATTGAGAGGAGTTGATCTGAACTATGGCTGCTGTGGGAGTAGAAGTGAAGCATGTTGATGGTGCACCAGAGGAGCATTGCTCTGCAAAACCGACCAAACAGGGAGAGGGTCTTCGCCAGTACTATACTCAACACATTCATGAGCTACAGCTTCTCCTCCGCCAAAAGACTCATAATCTCAATCGTCTTGAGGCTCAGCGTAATGAGCTCAATTCTAGGGGTATGTTAATTCTAACCCTAATTTTCTTTTTTATTCTTTAATTTCTATATTTGTCTATTTTGTCTATATATTTTTTGTTTGTTTTGTTTCTACTACAATTATTCGATTCAATAGATAAGCGGACATTGTTGTTGAGAGGATGGTTGGGTTGGGGCAAAATAGAAATCAATAAGGGTTGTTACTAGTTACAGATCAATCATGTAGGAGAAATTGAGAGGGGAGGGCAACTTGGTTATTAGAAAACTTTGTCGTCTTGACTCTTGATGCGGGTTTGGGTGTGGCTAGTATCGGGAATGGGTTTGGGATGCTGACTTCATACATTTTTAATGAAGAAAAAAAAACCAGAGGGTAAGATTTTGTATTTATTTTTCTATTTAAGATTGTGTTTGGAGTCTAGTTTTACAATGAATGTTGCCCTTTGGGAAGTGTGGCTACATATAGTGCTACTGTATTTAACAAAAAACCATTGAATAAGGTTATTCGACTTAGGACTCCCTTACTAAGCTTTATATACGATAACACGAGTCTTCAAGGACAGAGTGACCCCACGGGTTGTCCATTCTTTCGAGTATTCACTAACAAATTATTGAGTTGAATAAGGCTATCCGACTTAGGACTCCCTTACTAAGCTTTCAGGAAAGTCTGAGATCTCATGTCTTCCTAAAGCCTTTTTAATCCTAAATGAACAGATATACGATAGATGTAGGGACTCATCCTTGACCCCTATTGGTCAGGGCCCTTGAAGAACCTTCGGGAAGTGATTTTTCAAAGTCCTAGACCACCCTGTTTTTGAACTTTGTAGCTATATATAGTGGTACTGTATTTGACAAAAAAATAATCAGAATTTATCACAACAGGTTACTGATGGATAATGATGGTCAAATAAAACTGTTGATTAAATTATTGATTTATCCAAGAACGATATAGGCTGGCAGGTGTGAGCCATTGTGCCCATCCCCTTTGCCCACTTTTCAAATTCATGTTTTCTATTATATCAAACTTGTTACAAAGTTTATTCAAGAAGCACATTTTCTTTTCTGTAAAACTATCTGGGATATCATTTTCTATATATCACTTTTTTTAAAATATATACCACTTTACTTACAATTACTTATACACACACACTGATATATTCTAATTCTAATTCATTTAAATTTATCAGTCGAAACGATTTACTATTGTTTTTACACACCTCCAAGAATATGATGCATTGGTGTGTTTTTGTCGTACATCTTCAAATTCATTGCCAAATTGTTTTGCATTCCCCGGAAATAAATTTATGGATCTTTCCCTAATTCAATTCAATTGCAATTTGGACAGTGAGGATGCTTCGGGAAGAACTGCAGCTTCTTCAGGAGCCTGGTTCATATGTTGGTGAAGTTGTCAAAGTTATGGGCAAGAACAAAGTGTTGGTCAAGGTCAGCTCATTTTCCTTTCTGATTTCCTTTTGATCTACTACATTGGATCAAATTTTTTTCTTATGCTCTTTTTACTGTTACATATCAATCTATCATTGTCATCTACTTGAATTGACATCTCTCATCTTTGTTATTCATTTTTGTAATTATATCTTTCTCTCTTTGGTATAGTCAAATTAGCGTGAATTTTTGTTTGAACTACCACTCTGAATCATTAATTGTCGTGGTCTTGTGAAAACTTTTCATTTACCTTAAGCAGGACAATATTTCAAGGACACTTATGCATCATCTTATCCATTGGCTTTAATGTTTCATCTGTTTTATTGATCTGCAGCTTTACGCTTCTTATCCCCGTATCTTTTTTAATCTAAATACGTCTATACGCATTTGAATTATACATTGTAGTTGTTTTTTTACCCACAAAATGAAAATTTCTGTCCTTAAGTAATGTTGAGTCTTGGATGGCTAATGGAATTTTTATTCTAAAAAAAATCACTCTAATGGTGAATAATATACATTCTTCATTTTCCTGTTAGTCATAAACCTGTGGTGGCTAATAGTCATCTGGGCATGAATTTAACAAAGCAAGAACAAATAATCCTAGATAATGTACTGAATTGTCCTTTACTTTGCTTCAGGTCCATCCGGAAGGGAAATATGTTGTTGATATTGATAAAAGTATTGACATTACGAAGATTACCCCCTCTACTAGAGTTGCTCTTCGCAATGACAGTTACGTGCTTCATTTAGTTCTGCCAAGCAAAGTTGATCCATTGGTCAATCTGATGAAAGTTGAGAAAGTTCCTGATTCTACATATGACATGATTGGTGGTTTAGACCAACAAATCAAAGAAATCAAAGAGGTAAGTTGCATGACATTCATTTGATATTTGTATTTGAACTTCAAAGTTCATAATCTGTTGAGTCTAGCAGTATATATCCATCCTAATATCTGTCCATTTACTTCCTGTGTTACTATTTTAGTATAGTATTGTATGTTCGAAAAATCATTACTGTTTTTCGGCCTCATGTATGTGATAAAATTTTCAGGTCATTGAACTTCCAATTAAACATCCTGAGCTGTTTGAAAGTCTTGGAATAGCTCAGCCAAAGGTAATATCCCCCTAGTTGTGGCTGAATTTACCGTCCTTGTTAGGATATACATAGCTACTAATATTTATGTTTGCTGACTCTCTTTTTTATATCATAGGGTGTCTTGCTCTATGGGCCACCTGGTACAGGAAAAACTTTATTGGCTAGGGCAGTGGCACATCATACTGATTGTACATTCATCAGGGTGTCTGGTTCTGAACTAGTTCAGAAATACATTGGAGAAGGGTCTAGAATGGTCAGGGAACTTTTTGTTATGGCCAGGTTTGAACTCTTTACTCAGCTTCTTCCACTTATTATCTATTGCCTCACAGCAAAAATAATATGGAGAAAAAGACATCTTCACTTCCATGACTTTTATGTTGAAGATATTTCTGGTTGGCACAAGTAAACTCAACTTAGGATGAATATACATCAATAGTAATTGAGTTTTTGAATTTCTATTCTGAAGTTGTATAAAATCTATGATTTGAATTTAGTGTGCATATTTTGTATGTTTTTCACATTCCACTAACTGGCCTTTGAGAAGGCCAAAATGAACAGTTTAATTCCTCTAAGAAAACTATGCCTCACAATTTTGATTCATGAGTTTCCTTACTTAGTTAATTTACTTGAATGAAATATGCATTCTGAAGACTTGCTTAACCAATATCATGTAAACTACTCTTTTTCACAGGGAGCATGCTCCGTCAATTATCTTCATGGACGAAATTGACAGTATTGGATCTGCCCGGATGGAATCTGGCAGTGGTAATGGTGACAGTGAGGTGCAGCGTACTATGTTGGAACTTCTCAACCAGTTGGATGGATTTGAAGCTTCAAATAAGATCAAGGTCAGTGCTTTGTAATGATTCTATGTCTGACTCATTTGAGATATAAGTTTACAATTTAGAGAGTTCTGAAGAGAATATTGCAATTATAGGTTTTGATGGCCACAAATCGGATTGATATCCTGGATCAAGCACTCCTGAGACCTGGACGAATTGACAGGAAGATTGAATTCCCAAACCCTAATGAGGAGGTTTGCATCTTTGTCTTCATGTTGTCCTCTGATATGATTATACTGAGAAAGAAGGTGCACCTACTGTATACTTGACATTTCCTGAAAATGACTATTTTTATGCAGTCTCGCCGTGATATCTTGAAAATCCATTCAAGGAGAATGAATTTAATGCGCGGGATTGATTTGAAGAAGATCGCAGAGAAGATGAACGGTGCATCTGGTGCTGAGCTTAAGGTATGTTATACTTAATTTGCACTGCATCTTTGTCTTTCCTGCTGCTCTGTTATCATCTTAAATATTGTTTCTCATTTCGTTGAAGCAATTAGTGGCAGAAAAGTTGAATTCATTTGCTTCTGTAAATTAGTACTATGTGTGTGCTTATTGAGATAATGAGTGCCTCTCATTTTCATATAATGTTGCACGTGTTCACTTTGTTTGATGGATAAGGTTTCAGCTATGCACAGTATTGGATACAATATCCCATACTATGATACATCAATTCTTAGAAAACATAGCATATCAAACATTTATACTTTTATGATACATACGTATATATAAACATAAAAATTTCACAAAACATTACTAGTAAATATAAAAGACAGAAATTTCAAAATGTTGTCTTCCAAAAGAGAAGAAAATAACCAGCGAATAATTTAAAAATATGTATAATATATCTATTGAAATCGAAGAAAATATAAATAAAACTTAAGAAAAAAAGATGGTGGTTGATAGGATGTTTGGGTAATGGGGAATTAATTAAACATGGGTGATTACTTGTTACAATTTGGTCGTTCATGAGGAATTGTCGGAGATAAACAGAAATTGACAATGAACGAAATGTTGCCTTTCAGTCTGTTTTTTTCAAGTCCTAGATCACATTTTTGGAACTTTGTGGCTATTAATGGTGCTATTCTATCTCACAAAACTAAATCAAACTAACCAATTGTAAATAATCAAAATTTGACCTAACAGGTTACTGATGAATAATGGTAAACAAATCAAATCGTTGATCAAATAAATTATTGATTTATCTAATCGTTGATAATCGAGAACAGGCTTGGGTAGTGTCCCCATTTCCACTACTTCTCAACATCATATTTTTTTATTACAAAAACTTCTTGGGGAATTTTTAAAAAAAACATGTTAATTTTTTGCTGTAAAATCAGTTAGGCTACCAATTGTTATATCACTTTACATACAATTTAATCCCACACTCTTGAGCTGGAATGTTGTTTTTTAGATACATTGGATAACTAATGTATCTAGCATATAATATAGGCTAAATACACTAATTACTCAATGTATCTAAAAAGTAAACTTTATCTTATATTAAGGACCGAAGAGTGTTAAATAAGTCATAAATAATCTTCATAATCTTAAAAGTGAATAGCTATGAATTTAAGTATTCATGCTAACAAGAATGTAGAATAGTCTATTTGTTGATGTTGGTAGCTTAAAGCAACACATTATTTGAAATGTGGCCAAACCAGGCTGATGCTCAATTTTTGGTGCTTTTATGTAGGCTGTGTGCACAGAAGCCGGAATGTTTGCTTTGAGAGAGAGGAGGGTACATGTAACACAGGAGGATTTTGAGATGGCTGTGGCCAAGGTTATGAAAAAGGAGACAGAGAAAAACATGTCATTGAGGAAGTTATGGAAATGATTTGTATTTTATGTTTCTGGTGCACGTTGTCCTGTTCAGATTACAGAAAACACCTTGCCGTTCTTTCAGTTTACAGTCATACTGGTGTTCATCTTGCTTAAGTTGACCAAGTTATGTACCAAATCATGATCCTTTCCAGTTTAATTGCACTTTGTGTTATTCTTAGTTTGGATTTATATGATTTTATTAAATCCATAATTTATTTTTTCAAATTAAGTTCCTTTATTTTAAAAGTGAGTATGATTCTATGATCAGCAATTATTATTCAAATACTTAAATGTCAGTAGGTATCATGTTCAAAAAAAAAAATGCCAGTAGGTATCTAGTTTGAGTAGTTTGAAATATTTAACTGAAGGTTATTCTATTTAAAATTTCTAAAAAGTATTATTTGTTCTATTTTAACGCTTAAAAACGATAAAATTTAGAAACATTTTTGTAACATATATAAGTTTTACAGTTTAAAATCTTTCAAAAACTAAAATCCACTTTTTGAAAATGAGTCAAGTTACAGAGCATAACTCTTGTATGCTGATTTTATATATATATATAGAGGACATAATTTATGAGAATGCTAATGTTATATGAGAATGATGAGAATGAATCTCAACCATTAATTTAAAATATAGGGCTCAGATTAAAAGCTAATATATGTGCATTTCGACACTCTATCTCCTAAACCTATTCACGTTCCCTTCTCTTTCTCTGAAAATTCCACGGTCCTTTATTTTGCTTACAACTTTCATGGAAAATCATCATCCCTTCACAATTTTCTTCATCAACGGAAGTGAAAGGCATTAAATTTCCTAGTTTCTTTTTTATTCCTGTTTCTTCATGATAAAAATGAAAGACACAATTTTCTTCTGCGGTTCTTCTTCTCACCTTTACACCACTTCCGGCCGCCGTCTCCCTCTTCTTAGTTCCGGCGGCCGTTCTTCTTCTTCCCCGTCTCATCTTTCTAATTCATCTCTATATAAATCCTTCGCCGTAAATCTGACATCCCCTCTCAAATCATCTTCGTTGTTCTCCGTCATAAATCTCTCTGTAAATTCCGGCGATGTTGTTGTTTTCTCTGGCCTACCAAATGGTCATTGCCCTTTCGTGGCCCTCGTCCCATTCACCGTCATCGTCCTTTTTGCTGCTACGGTGGTTGTTTCAATTGGAGAAGATGGAAAGTTGAATGGTTTAAAAGAAATGATAGAGTATGAAAAGACACATGTGCTGTTTAAAGTTATGTTAAATTTATGTTAAATTTATTTCAATCTTATTATAAACACAAAAATCAAAACCTATTTCAATCTTATTATAAAAGATAAAAATCTATATGAAAAAAATAAAGAATTAAAGTGTTACAAATAAATAAGATAAAAACCAAAAAATTATAAATAAATAAATAAGATAAAGGGCAGAGTGTACATTTGCCTTTTGTTTTTTTACATAATTTTCCCTTATTTATATCAACACAAGTAATTTATGAACCAAAAACAGATACCATTCTTTATAAAAAAAAGGCTTAATAGATCTTTATGTTCCTGTATGTTCTTGAATTTTTGGTTTTAGTCCCTGTATTTTGTTTTGTTGCAAATAAGTCCCTGAATGTATAATTGTTTTTGGTTTTAGTCCCTAAAGTCAAAATCCGCAGGAAAATTTGCAGTTTTTGTGAATATTTTTCTTCAGATTTTCCTGCGGATTTTGACTTTAGGGACTAAAATCAAAAAAATTTGTACATTGAGGGACTTCTTTGCAACAAAACAAGATACAGGGACTAAAACCAAAAATTTACAAACATACAGGGACCAAAAGATCTATTAAGTCTAAAAAAAAATAAACAAAAATAGATACTACTATTCCATGGCTTCTTCATCCTCTCAAGCTGTGACTAGAGTGGATCTGAAAAAATATGATGTTTTCATCAGCTTTAGAGGAGATGACACTCGCGCCGGTTTCACCAGTCATCTTCACGCTGCTTTGAATCGAAAATATTTGGAGACGTACATAGACTACAGGATTGAAAAAGGAAACCAAGTTTGGGTAGAACTTGAGAAAGCAATCCAAGATTCCACTCTGTTTCTTGTCGTATTTTCAGAGAACTACGCAAATTCAACATGGTGTTTGAACGAACTGGTTGAAATAATGGAGTGCCACAAAAATGGACAAATTGTTATTCCTGTTTTCTACCAAATTGACCCTTCAGATGTAAGGAAACAAACAGGGAGTTACGGCACTGCTTTGGCAAAACACAAGAAGCAAGCTGGCAACAATAATGATATGATGATGCAAAATTGGAAGAATTCTCTTTCTCAAGCAGCTAATTTATCTGGTTATCATTCTGCCACATACCGGTATTTCTTCACTCTGTTTCTGCTTTTATCTTCTTCTTCTTCTTCTTAATTTTTTTTCATACTTTTATTTTTTACAAAGTTGTTATTTTGAACATCAAAAAGTATGTAATAATGCATCATATTCTCCTTAGGGATGACAAAAAATTTCGTATGCGCAGATATCTATTAAATAAATGAATATTTTAATTATCCGTATTTAATGGATATAGATGCAGATTTAATCCCATGGATATTTATACCCGCTAAATAATTAGTAAAATTACTTAAATATTTCTACTTAAATATAAATTCTAGTATTTTTTATATTTTATGTTTTCTTTTCATATATATTTCTTTTTCATTTTGAGGCAAAACTTTTTAACTTCTTACATATCTCTCATCTTCTTTTTAATAAAATCCCCTTTTACAATTTAAAAAAAAGAGTAAAATATATGAATATTATGTGTTAATATTTTGTCGTTAAAGAAAAACTATTTTTTTTCAATAATTAGTTTTTTTTTTTTATAAAAAAATGTCATTCATAGATATCTGTTAATATCCGCAAATACCTCAATATCTGTGGATTACCCGTTTAGCAGATATCCGCATGGATATGAAGCAGATACTATTATGTTAATTTAAGCCTATTGCTCCTCAGGATCAAACCAATAATAGTAACGGTCTATTTCAAACATACATAAAAATGAGAGTGTGACGCAGTCGAAAGCGGGAAGGATCAACAAGTGATAATCCTAGTATATAGGTTTCCTGGAATCCACCAGAAAAAGAATAGTAAGCGCTAAACTCTAAAAATAAAACTGGAATCTACGAGAGTATAAAATTGAACTCTCAAAATTTATGAAAAATGATAATTGAATTGATTTCAAATAGGTCTACCTTTAAATAGGCTTATAATAGAAACAAACTTTAAAAAGATAATAACTAACTTATTCTAAGTTCATTATCTTTTAAATTTAAAAAATAACTATCCTAATGAAGTTAATAACAAACTTAAAAAAGATAATTAAAACAAGCTATCCTAATAAAGATAATAACAAACTTAAAAAAGGGTAATCAAAACAAACTTAAATAAAAACAAACTTAAAAGATAACAACTAATCGGGATTAAAGCTCATCCTCCTACACCAGTCTCCTCCACCTCAGAAGAACTCGACCCCGAGTTCTCATCTTGATAAAGAACCATCTCATCTTTCCTTTCGTAGGAACACCATCACATCATCTCCCACATTGAATACCTTGACTCTTTGGCGCTTATCTACAACAACTTTATTTTTCAGTCCAGTAGCTTCTAACTTGGCCTTGATAGAATCTTTCACAGTCACAACTATAATTTCTCCAGACTCCAGCCATATTTTCAGCAGCTCTATTAACTCGAGGAGCCTTAGGCAACTTAATCAAATCAACAACGTGCTTAGGAGCATAAATGTAAACAAGTGCAAAAGGTGTTTTCCCAATAGCAGAATCCACAATAAAAGCTTTAGAAACGTGCTCAGTATTTTGCGACTGACCTTTAGAAACTTGGCAAGCATAACACTTCTTGACTATGGTTCCAGCATCCCTTTTCAGATGTGGCCAATAAAAGCTCTCTTTCAGACTAGCAATGGTTTTATCTCATCCCATATGTTCACTTAGACCACCATTATGCATGTCCCTAATTAATTTCTCCCTCAAGGACGAACAAGGGATGCACAACTGATCTCCCTTAAAAAGATATCCTTACCGAATATGAAAATCTGCACAAGGATGCTCGCTGCACTTGGCCCATAATTCTTTGAGCTCAACATCACTTTCAGACAACTCTTTCAAACATTCAAAGCCTACCACCTCTTGTGCTAAAGTGATAAGCAAAGAGGCCCTCCTCTCAAAGCATCAGCCACTTTGTTAAGGGCTCTAGATTTATGCTGAATAATAAAAGGGGATTTCTATAGAAAACTAACCCACCGAGCATGCATCTTATTGATCACCTTTTGGCTATGAAGAAACATCAAGGCCTGGTGGTCGGTGAACAAAATGAACTCGCTATGAATCAAATAGTGTTCCCACTGATGAAGAGCTCTGAAGACAACTTAAAATTATTGGTCATAGGAACTCCATCTTTTGCGAGCATCACTCAACTTTTTACTAAAGAAAGCAACTGGTTTCTTTTCCTGAGACAACACAACTCCTATTCCAATTCCGCTAGCATCACCGCATAAAGTTTCTATTATATTCTAATATACATAGCTTAATTACCAAGTCAGTCCACCAAATTAATGGAACCCCAAGTTGTTCTTAATTTTTGTACTGTAATGTTACTTTGGTGTTATAATATTATTTTAGATCAACAACTTTTATCGGTACTGTAATGTTATTTTGGAACTTCAAATTTTTTTTTTTTTATATTTAAAATTGTAAGGTACTGTAATGTTATTTTGGATAAACAACTTTTATTGGTACTGTAATGTTATTTTGGAACTTCAAATTGTTTTTTTGGATGTTTAAAATATTTGGTACTGAAATGTTATTATGTAAAACGCAACCACCGAACCGATCCTAACCGCATTGGTTTAGATGACTTTTTAAAAACCAACCGAACCAAACCGAACCGCATGCAATTTTATCTCGCGGTTAAGATGACTTTTAGGCTTAAAACCGAACCTAACCGCACCGCGAACAACCCTAAGTACTGGGGCTGTATACAACTTCTCCTTAACTAAGGCAAAACTCTCCTCTTGCTCAGAACCCCGATTGAACTTCCATTTCTTCAAACATTTAGTGATCGGTGCAGTGATAATGCTGAAATCTCTAATAAACCTCCTATAGAAGGTGGCCAACCCATGGAAACTACGTACTTCAGTAACTGGTGTAGGTGCAGACCAATCTCTAATAGCCCTCACCTTTTCTTCATCCACCTGAGTTCCATCTTCGCCAACTACAAATCCCAAGAAAAGTAACTTGGTGTTACTCAATGTGCACTTTTTCAGATTAATGTACAGCTGATTCTCTTGTAACACCTGCAATACTAGCCTCACATGTTCCAGGAGTTCTTTCTTCGACTTACTATAATTTAGAATATCGTCAAAATAAACCACTACAAAAGAACCAAAAAAAGGGCACTGTACCTGATTCATTAATCTCATGAAGGTGCTTGGAGCATTTGACAACCCAAAAGGCATCACTAGCCACTCGTAAAGTCCTTAAATAGGTTTCTGCGTTGTCCTTCCACTTTAGATGCTAGTAACAACCGTTGCAGCACAAAATTCACTCTTTCATCATATTCTTCTTCAGCAAATTCAACCTCTACATATTCATCTTCATCAACAGTAGGTTGCTCTCTTTCATCATCAGCATCCCTTTTGTCCGCCACAGCCGCAACTCTCCTTGATGGCCAGACATTGGACCTGTGACCCTTTCCATTACATCTAAAACAAGTATCACCAGTGGGTCGGACATATGGATTGTTCTGTTGTTGGATTGGGGCCTTACATTGTTGTGCACTACCAAAACTGCCAATTGTCTTGTTACCAGGATTTGGATCCCTAGTTGCTGCATTCTTCACTTTGTCGGTTGTTGTTTCAGAGTTATTCTAGGGCGAATACCTATGAGAAATTTCGAGGGGATTTCTCCATCAATTCTGCTTTCAAAACTAGGTTGGACACTTCAGCAACGGTCCAAACAATTAGCAAGCCCATCTTCTCCTGCAAGGATCCTTTCAATCCACTAATTACACTCGCCACTTTCTGATTCTCTGATTCGCCCAATTCATTACGTTCTGAGAAATGCAGAAATTCAGTTGTATACTCTGTCACCGATCGCTTGCCCTGAACATGTTCAATATACATCTTATACATAATCTGCTCGTAATCTTTAGGTAAAAATCTCTCAAGCATCAACCGTTTCATCTTTCGCCAAGTTTGAATGGGGGTTTTTCTTTCCCTCTGCCTCTGAACCACAAGCCTATCCCACCAAACAGCGCATTACTTTTTAGTCGGATCGCTACCATCTTAACCTGCTTGCTCTCGGGGACGTCCATGACGTCAAAGAATCTATCAACATCAATCTTCCAATCGAGAAATTTTTCCACTCCCATCATACCATGAAACACCGGAATATCTGCTTTGACGTTGTAATCATGGTCATTTCCACGTTCACTTCCATCTTCGGTCACGACTTCCTCATCCTCAGAACTCAAATCATCAGTAGTATGATTGTTGTTATTACGGTCCCTAATAACTTGAGTTGGTCCTCCTCGCCTGTTGTTGCGGTTGTTTTTGTTGTTGTTGTTGTCATTTATGTTGTTGTTGTTGTTGATGGCGTTGTTATTCACTTGAGTTGCCAACTTCTCCATCTGTGTAGTCAAAGCATTAAGGGCAGCTGATAACCCTTCAAACTCTGCCGTGGTTATTGGTTGATCTCCCATGGTTGTTCAAGTTACGAAAAGAACGGGGAAAATCTGCTCTGATGCCAACTGACGCAGTCAGAAGCGGGAAGGATCAGCAAGCGCTAATCCTAGTATATATGTTTCTTGGAACCCACCAGGAAGAGAATATTAAGCACTAAACTCTAGAAATAAAACTGAAATCCATCAGAGTGTAAAACTGAACACTCAAAATTTATGAAAAACATAATTGAATTGATTTCAAATAGGTCTGCCTTTAAATAGGCTTACAATAGAAACAAACTTTAAATAAATAATAACTAACTTATTCTAAATTCATTATCTTTTAAATTTAAAAAATAACTATCCTAATGAAAATAATAATACACTTAAAAATGATATTTAAAACAAACTATCCTAATAAAGATAATAACAAACTTAAAAAAGGATAATTAAAACAAACTTAAAATTGTGTAAAAAAAAACTTAAAAGATAACAATTAATCGGGATTCAAGCTCATCCTCCTACGTTACATTAGAGTGACTTATGTCAATGTATGAGTACTACCTTGTTTGTTTTGTACAATATTTTAATTTTAAGATACAGCTGTCATTAACATAATATATGTATTAATTATTTTATATTTGTTTACATATGTTAGGACTGAATCTGACTTGATTGAAGACATTATCGCAGCTGTATTAAGAAAATTAAATGACATGAACACAAATGACCGTACATGTAATTTGATACTTGATGAAAACTATTGGGGAATTTGGGATTTAATAACATCTGATTCAACAGAAGTTCAAATCATTGGACTTTGGGGCATGGGGGGCATAGGTAAGACAACCCTTGCTGCTGCTGTGTTTGACAAGATTTCTTTTCGGTATGAAGGCAGTTGCTTTTTAGAAAATGTAACAGAGGAATCAAAAAAGCATGGAATCAATTACATGTGCAACAAACTTCTTTCCAAGTTACTAAGGGAAGATCTTCATATTGACACTTCTAAAGCAATACCATCCATGATCATTAGAAGATTCAAACGTATGAAATCTTTGATCGTACTAGATGATGTACATACTTTAGAACTTCTGCAGAACTTGATTGGAGTGAGAAGTGGCTGGCTAGGAACTGGTAGCACAGTCATTGTGACAACAAGGGATAAGCATGTGCTAATAAGTGCAGGAATTCAAAATTTTCATCAAGTTGATAAGATGAACTCCGAAACTTCTCTCAAACTTTTTAGCATGAATGCATTTGACCAAGTCTTACCTGGGGAGGGATATGTGGAGCTCTCAAAAAGAACAATTGCTTATGCCGATGGCAACCCTTTAGCTCTGAAGGTATTAGGATCATTTCTTCGTTGCAAAAGTGAAATAGAATGGAACTGTGCACTACTTAAACTGAAGGAAATTCCCAATGCAGAAATTGATAGCATATTGAGATGGAGTTATAATGAATTGGATGATACAGAGAAAAACATATTTCTGGACATTGCTTGCTTTTTCAAAGGAGATACACAATTTAGAGTAACAAATATGTTAAATAAGTGTGGTTTCTTTGCAGATATAGGAATTAAACATCTTATAGACAAGGCTCTTATAAGAGTTGACTTTAAAAACTGCATACAAATGCATGACTTGATACAAGAAATGGGAAAACAAATTGTTCGCGAAGAATCTCCAAAAAATCCCGGACAACGCAGTAGATTATTTAATCCTAAGGAAATCTGTGACGTGTTGAAAAATAATAGAGTAAGAGAATGATACATTCACTTACCTTCTTAATTAAACAAAAAATGAAACTTACTATAGAAATACTAACATTGAGAATTTTTTTTCCAGGGTAGTGAGATGGTTGAAGTCATATCTTTAGATGCCGATGAACATATAAATATAAATTTAAGCCCTAAAGCATTTAAAAAGATGAAAAACCTAAGGTTACTTGCTATTAGAGACCACATAGAAACTAAATATGTAAGTCTTCCACACGGTCTTGACATATTGCCAGAAAATTTGAAATATTTTATGTGGAATGGGTATCCATTGAAGTCTCTGCCTCCTTGTCCTTCAACGCTTGTGGAGCTTTGCCTAGAAGGTAGCA
Organism: Trifolium repens; assembly: GCA_030408175.1. Taxonomy (NCBI): domain Eukaryota; kingdom Viridiplantae; phylum Streptophyta; class Magnoliopsida; order Fabales; family Fabaceae; genus Trifolium; species Trifolium repens. Next base: position 48,626,845 of record CP125842.1, on the reverse strand, counting down.
ATGTAGAGAAACTTTGGAATGGAGTACTGGTATGCACTGTCCATGTATTTATTATTATTCTTCTATTTTTATAAAAAAAAAATTATTAAGGTTTCTTAACATTTCTGAATTTTCATATAACATTTTTTAAGAGTTAAATAAGTTTTTGATCCTTATACATATGTCATATTTCGTTTTTTATCCTATAGAAGTTTTCTCTAACCAATGATCCTTTAAATATTTTCGATCATACATTTAAGACAACTCATGTATTCTTAAAAAAGTATTATTATTTGCAGTTATACATTATAGAATCCTCTTTTGCGAACGTTTGATAAGGATTGGATTAAATTCCAACTTTTAAGTTTGCAGTATTTTCATATAACAGTTTTTATAGAAAATGTACTAACTTATTTGTGAAAACTGACGAATTGTATATTGTTACAGAATTTGCCAAATTTAGAGACACTTGATCTCACTGGCTCCAAAAAGTTGATAAAGTGTCCAAATGTGTCTGGTTCCCCGAATCTAAAGCGTGTGTATCTTTATGAATGTGAAAGCATGACTGAAGTTGATCCATCAATTTTCCTTCTCCAAAAGCTTGAGGGTTTATTCATGAATGGGTGTACGTCCCTTAAGAGCCTTTCCAGCAACACTTGTTCTCCAGCCATCCGTTGTTTGCATACAACGGGTTGCATCAATCTCCAAGAGTTCTCAGTCACATTTACTTCTGTTGATAATTTGGATTTGCATATGCCAGATTGGGATGGGAATGAACTTCCATCATCACTATTGCATATAAAAAATCTTTGTATCTTTTCCTTTCCTATAGTTGAATGTCTTGTGGATCTTCCTAAAAATTTTGCACACTGTATTTGGCTTCGGCATTTAGTATATCATGACCCTTCCATCACCTTACATAAAGTATTTTCTAGTCCTGCCTTCATCACATTAGAAATCTTGTTCCTTTCTTCTGTTATGCCTAGTACCTTGTCTAAACTCCCAGACAATATCTCCTTACTATCGTCATTACAGTCTTTAACACTACTTGGTCTTGGCATTAGTAGCTTGCCTGATACCATTATATGTCTTCCCCAACTCCATAAACTTGTTATTCTCAATTGTGATATGCTTCTATTTATTCCGGCGCTTTCAAATTTCATTCCATTTGTCTATGTCTCGGATTGTCAATCTATTGAGAGAGTGTTAAGTTCAATGGTGGAACCATACAAATCCAAACCTATCAATTTTGTTCTCCTTAACTTAGAAAATTTGGATACTTTTACAGTTCTGAAAGAGGCTATGATTGAGATTCATCTTAGAGCAAATCCACATTCAGCAAATGAAATAGATTATACCATTCGGTACATGTTACCTGCTATGCCATCCATAGATCATTGGTTCGATTACACTTCTACACATGTTGCATTCACTCTTAACCTTCCTCCTAATTTGTTGGGTTTTGCCTACTACTTGGTTCTTTCTCCAGGCTGTGTGGGAAAAGGTGCGTGTTTTGGATGTGACTGCTACTTGGACAATATTTCAGGTGAAAGGATCCGTATAACAAGTTTTTCAAAAATCAACTTTCCCGAAATAATACTTCCCCTTCCCGATTTGAGAGAGCCAATTCACATGAAATTAGATCATGTGGTTTTATGGTATGATCCAGTAACTTGCAAGCAGATAATGGAAATAGTTGATCATGTGAACAGCACCGGTCACAATCCAAAGCTTACATTTAGATTCTTTATTTATGAAAGTGAACCTGTATATGATGAAGTATCGATAAAAAAGTGTGGATTTCGCGCGATATATAAGGAAGCATTTTCTCCAACAAATTTTGAATCCCTTGTTGAAGATGGAAACACAGTTTCAACAGAGAAACTAGAAACAATTCTGGAAGATGCTATTTCTATGATTGAACGTGGAGCAAGACTAAATTCAGGAAATGAAGATCTTAATATGCAGTACTTGTTTCCTGTTATGGCAGCCATGGAATATTGGTTCGATTACACTTCTACACAAGTCTCTTTCATACTTGAGCTTCCTCCTAATTTGTTGGGTTTCGCCTACTATTTTGTTCTTTCTAAAGGCCGCGTGAGAAAAGGTGCATGTTCTGGATGTGAGTGCGGCTTAGACAATATTTCAGGTGAAAGGATTTTTATAACAAGTTTCCCAACACACGACCTCTTCAGTTTTCCCGATATTAATGAGACTTCAATTCCCATAGGATCAGATCATGTGGTTTTTTGGTATGATCCAGTAACTTGTAAGCAGATAATGGAAGCAGTTGATGATCATGTGAACATCACCAGTTACAGTCCAAAGCTTACATTTAGATTCTTTTTTGATGAAACTGAAACAGTTTCGATAAAAGAGTGTGGTTTTCATTGGATATATCAAAAAGATACAGTTTCAACAATTTTTGAATCCCATGATGAAGCAAAACTTAAAGCTGGAGAAAAGTTGCTTGGAGAGCGTTCATTGATGCAACAATCATTGATGGAGACACTTAAGCCTGTCGGTTTATCTCAAACCACCTCCCAAACAAAGCAACTGGTTGAGGAGTGTTCCCCAAAAGTTATTGTGAATGGAAGTGTGAAAGGTAGTTGTTCTACTGCACCAGCAAACATTAAGGAGGACTCTGATTCTGACTCAGACTCTGTTCAAAAAGTGTTATGCATGATTGTGAAAAGCAAAGACTATTTTCCCATACAATTAGAACATGATGCGTGTGTCACCAATTTTATGTTGTCGCCAAAGTGTATGAAAGAGTTATTGGTGGGTGATAATTGGCTTGACTTTTCAATTCTACAGCTTTGGTGCACGTAAGTATATTTTTGTTACTACTATCAATATCTATTATGGTTTTCTCTCTTTACACGATATTGAATGTTTATTATAAACTATACAGGTATATGCATCGTCTTTCCATAAAAACAAACAACTCAGATCTGTATGCATTTTTGGACCCATGTCAATTGAATTTTACATCAAAGGCACTGGGTGTTCAAAAGACGGTTAAACAATACATACAAACTAAGTTGCATGATCTAAAGAAAGAGTGCTACTTAGCGCCATATCTTTGGTCGTAAGTATATATATTTATAGCATAGTCATTAATAAATTATGTGTATTCTCTTATTTATGTTGATAGTATTGTCATTAATAATTGTTCTTTCACGCGTACAGCGGGCATTGGCAATTAATAATCATGTGTCCTAAGGATAATATTATAGTTTGCCTTTGTTCATTATTACATAAAGAAATTAATGCAACAATGAAGGATATTGTTACAAAGTAAGTTTATATTTTATGTCGCTTCCTGACTTGTTTGCTGATATTAATTCACTGTATTTGTTGAGTTAAAAAAAAACTTTGTTGATTTTTTAACTTTTTATTTATGCAGTGCTTTCATGGTTCATCAAGCAGCTTGTGGTAATAGAAAAAAGCCTACATGGATTTTTCCCAAAGTAAGTGTGGCATAAATTTTAATATTTATTCACGTTCATAAAATACATGATTGGTTTTTTTTATATGTATTAACAATATAAATGGCATTCATATGTAGACAAGGGTACAACCTAACGGTATTGACTGTGGATATTATGTAATGAAGAATATGATTGACATTGTCTCTGCTAGTATTACAAAGTGTTGGATGGAGGTATTATTTTATTTAACTTGATATTTGTAGACACATGTAATTCCAAAAATAACCAAAGCCTATTGTTAAAAATTAATTATTTACATATTGTACAAATTTTAGGTGTTTAATGATCCTACGGCATTAACAGAGGAAGAGCTGTATGATTTGCGGAACCATTGGGCAACTTGTTTTATTGACCTATATAACCCCGAGGATATGGGTGTTCATGGATACGGGTCAATCCGCGAATCCCCAAACCAAATTCAACCCAACCAATTATTTACCCGAACCCGTTCATTTGCGGCTAGAACCCTGCCAAACCCACAAATAATCGGGTCGGATATTGGATTTGAGCTTTTGAACCCGTCTACCCGTGAATCCAACCCGGTCATTGAATGCACATTTGAAATGTCTTGTCGTACAGTACTATACACTTTGCTTTTGTTGATTTTATGTAATTTGCTACCAAAACTTATTTAATTTGTTGTTACTGCCTAATGAAACTTATGTAATTTGTACTTTGTTTTTGTTGCTACATGTCATTTTCTTATGATGGATCTAATGCAAATGATGTTTTTTGTGGAAATTGCTACTCTTATTTAGTTTATTAAGGGTAATGATTATGGATGAATTTTTATTTGAAGTGAAATGAGTGTTTTATTCAATTTAAGTGCTAGAAATGTATCACAATTGTGTTTAAATTGTATTATAGTTTTTTTAGAAATTTTTAAAAAATGTTTTTTTTTTCTATAAAAAATTATTTTAAATTTTATTAACAACCTGCGAACTCAGCCCAATCCGTTAATAATCGGGTTGGTTCGGTTCAGATTTAATAGTGAAAGTGTGGGTTTGATGATAAAACTCAACCCAATGAATATTGAATGGGTTGGATAACATATTAAGCCAAATCTGGCCTAATCTAACCCGCGTACACCCTTATCCGAGGATGTTATTTGTTGATCACATTTGGCATGGTCGGATTTCTCTCTTATTTGACGTTGTACGATGTTTAGCTTGAGTTTTGGTAAATTGCTATTTCATCCGAAAACATTGTTTAAGTCCTTGGCTCTGTAAGCATTACCTTGCTGCAATTTAGGAAAGGAATGTATGGTGCTATTGTGCATTGTGATTTTAATTTAGTAAGTATTAGGCTTTGGCATTTTAGTCATATTAGTGTGGTAAACTATATTGATTTAGGAAGGGAGTTAAGTTTGTGTGAAGTTATTGTATGGTGAATTATTTTGATTTTAATTTTGGATGTTGAATGATTGTATTTGATTTAATGGCATTACTATTTGTCATTGGATGTTGAATAAATGTTGTGAAATTGGTAGTATGTTGTCATGTTCTTGATTTTAAATTTGGATGGAATTGGTTGTTGCCTTGAGTTTAAATTGTTTTGATGGCCTTGCTTTAGTGAGATTTGGAAAGAATTTTTTTTAAAAATAAAACACGCAGGATTTACAAAAAAAAAAAGCCAATAGATTTTTCATCTTATGGGTGATTTTTACTGCAACTTTGTTGTGTAGCTCCAACTTGGCTCGGGGATATAGCTTAATTGGTAGAGCACCGCTATTGGTCGTTGCAATTATGGGTTGGATGTCTAATTGTCCAAATGGTAATGATAGTATCTTGTACTTGAAGCGGTGGCTCACTTTTTTCTAAATAATGGAAAAGATGACCGAAACATGCCATTGAAAAGACTCTACTAAGACAAAGATGGGCGGTCAAAAGTAGAGGAGGAGACAGGAGTTGGGAGGAAATATATGGATACAGCTGCGAGATGCATGAAATGCAATAATACGAATAGGTAATCATCCATGTCTTTCAATATATTGAATTCTAAAATATTTCTGTTGATTCAGAGAATCATGAACAACTGGAGTTGGAGCCTGTTTGGTTTTTGGTTGGAAACTAGTAATGATCTTGTACAAGATTGCACCATACGAAAAATGAAAACTAAAACATTGCATGAAACTCTTCAGTGTGTCATTAGGCAAAAGACTTTATAATAGATAGATTCCTCGACGTTCCTTCAAATAATAAAAACTGAGAAAACCGGCAAAAATGGAAGGCAAAAGTTGCTTTTGCAAAATGAAATTTATTGAAACTTAAGTTTGTAAACTTTAATCCACACATGCACATAGTTATCTTAACTTAATCAAAAGTTTAGGATTTTCTTCTACTCGCTACCATACCAAAAAAATCTAGAGTTAACCAACTACAAGAATGCTATTAGCAGCATAAAAGAAATGCAACAAAATAAACTCTCATTATGGTGGAATGATTACTCTAATCATTCGCTCGCAGTTCCGGTGGCCATCAAAAACTCACCCTCACAGACAACTTCACCTCCAACGTATGCCTTCCCTTCCATCTTTGCTATTCCAAATCGCTTTTGCAGTTTGATAAGCGTCATTCTCATAACTAAGGTGTCTCCAGCAATCACTGGCTTCCTAAAACGCACTTTGTCTATCCCGGCAAAAAAGAAATTTTCACGAGAACCTCCCACTTCAGGTTGTAACATAACCAAGCCACCTACCTGTGCCAATGCCTACATAAAACACCTCACATCCATCACCACTAATAAAAAGATGCAACAGAAAGAACCTTATTTCATGCCTCTAAAACACATGCCATAAATGAAACATGAAGGAAACTTGACAGATCAATCAGAACTTTACCAACATACATATTCTATTCACAATAGTTGAGACTTGAGATCATATAAACGTTAAACTTAAGTCCGTCATAGTTGCACATAAATCTCCATATATAAATTTTGCAGCAGAGCAGCAGGGGTCAAAAGACACATTATTCTAAATTTAAATAGTAATTTCATTCGTAGTTCATAGATGATATTTAAACATGAAAAGTGCTCATGAACTATAGACAACTAAAAGAGAGTACATTGTAGTAGTAGACTGATATTCAAAATTTAAACCATAGACCATAGATATTTGCTTTAATCAACCACACAGTTTAGCATAGCACATAAAGCATAACATTGTATACTTGCACAATCATATATCTACAGGAAAACAACTATAACGAAAAGGGAATGTAAAAGGGTGGCATCGTTACCTCAACCATGAGAACACCTGGCATGATAGGTCTTTCTGGAAAATGTCCAGGAAAGAAATTGTCATTTATTGTTACATTCTTTATAGCCACTGCTGAAACTCCAGGATTGTATTCAATCACTCTATCCACTAGAAGAAATGGAAACCTAAACAAAACCCCATCAAAACAACAAAAAAACGTTGAAAGGATAAATGTTTTATGTAAAACCAATAACTGATTAATTGTGTTTAGTAGATGATTAATGGATATACAAAGTGTCAAAATCCATTAACTACCAAAGTAAGGTTATTAACCACAAATTTGAACGGGATTAACCATAATTTCAAGGTGTTCAACTACATGTTGATTCGAAACTTAAATATCGTGTTTAATGAGTTTTGACACATGGTATATCCATTAACAATATACTGAGCATTACAATCTACTAAACATAGTTAACTACATTTTTTTTAATCAATCAAATTATATTAATAATTAGGGGCAAACTGCTGGCACAAGAAGTGCACAGGACCAAAGCAAGCTAAGCACAGGAAAAAAGCAACAACAGTGCACAACTAAAAGGAACAATACTGAAGCAACAACAAACGCAGCAAAACAAAGAAAAGAAAAACCGGCAATAGCCAGCAGGGTCCCAAAACCGCAGAAAGTCAGGACCTATCCTATCCAAGCAAAGCACAATTTCCAAGACAACAAGAAGAAGATTTAGCTCTGCCCAGCCACCATTTCCAAGACGACAGTTTGATAGTATCCACCACTGGAATCGCCTCTGCAGTCTCATCCTTAAAAATCACCGCATTCCTCTTTTGCCAAAGCGCCTAAACCATCACTGACCAGATCAAAATCAGCCCTTTCTTCTTAGCTTTCTTGCCTACTAAGTCTCGCAACAAATTGAGAATAGAGAAAAGATTATGCGGGAGTGAAAACTGCAGACCCAACCAACTAAATACCTTTATCCAAACTTGTCTAGCAAAATCACAATAAATGAAAAGATGCGTGACAGATTTAGCCTCTGTACCACACACAGTGACTCTCCTCTTCCCCTAACTGAATTTGTCTCCTTAAGAGATTTTGACGCGTCGGGATCCAATCAAGAAGGAGTTGCCAAGCAAAAGCCAAAACCTTCGACGGAGCTAGACTCAATATCCATCAGCACAAACAACTTAACAACAGTCCAATACGTTGATTTTACTGTAAGTTCACTGCCATTATTTGGTATCCAACCCCACCTATCTCTATCATCTGTCAATACCACTTGATTTATCACCTCCCAAAGCTCTGTCTGTAGATTTTCTTCCCAAACAAACAGTCTACGCCTCCATTCCAAGTTCCACCCCATTACCCCTGCTGACAGATCCCTTATCAATGAAACTGAACTACTTTTCTGCGTTGAGATCGAGAAAAATCTAGGGAATCTTTCTCGGAGAGGTGCTGCACCAGCCAAAACATCACACCAGAAATTAGTTTGGTCACCATTACCAATAGTTTTCCTCACTCCCTACGAAAACCAATTTGTATTAAGATTCACACCAATAGAACAAATATATTTCCACCAAACCGATGAGAACCACGGCTTACAATCCTCCTCCAAACTCACCCTCCCAGTCACGGACTCCCCATATTTTGCTTTCAGCACTACCTTCCAAAAAGCATCATCGTCATGAAGGAGTCTCCGCCGCCGTTTAGCTAATAAACTTATGCCGACTGCTCGGACATCTCTAACCCCTAATCCTCCCAACTTCTTTGGTTTACAGATGGTGTCCCACCTCGCCCAACTAATACGCTTCCTCCAATTCCTGCTTCCCCATAAAAACTCCCTTTGGATTCTACGCACTTTCTTCCACACTAGAATAGGGATCTTAATTAAAGAAAGAAAGAAAATGGGGATGGAATTTAATACCGCATTTAGGAGAACTATCCAAACCACATATTGAAACTGCTTTATTTAACCACTTATATTGTTGTAGCAAAAGTTGTGAAATTATAGTTGTTCAAGTAACACAAATGCATAGAAAAAAAAACGAAACTTTTACCTGTGGGGAAGAATATCACGAATCTGATTGATATCCAATACGGTTGGAAATGCAGGAAACCCTGAAACAAAAGTAAAAAAGCAGAAACAATGTAAATGATAAAAATGAGAAATTGAAGATGGAAAAAAATGTGAAATGATAAGAGGAAAACAAAAATGCATACTTAATTCAATTGGGGTGTTCTCTTTTGGATCATTAGTGGATTCTGAAGAACAAGAGATTGAAAATCGTTTTGTGGCATGTTTGTTCTTGAACTGGGTAGGTAAGTGCAGAGATCTGGAGGTAGGAAATCTGAGAGATGAAAATTTGGGGACATGAGAATGAGGAGAGATGGTGTTGGAGAAAGTAGAGGCTGCCATTGTTGAAGGTTCACTGAGCTTTGGCTATGATATGAACTGTGTTGTAATATAATGTGCAACCGCAGTTTGTGTGTACACTGTGTGGTGTGGGGGGGTGTACTTGATGTTAGGGGGGTTAAAGTTAAACTATTCCAAACACACACACTGGCGGAAGTAACAAGGATGCAATGCAAGTTGTTTTTGTATTGGGACGGAGTATCCAACGTTGTTTGTTCAACTACTTACACTTTTGCCATGTAAAATTTTCATGGTAAAAAACTAAAGCTTTGTTAGTTAGGAAAAAGGGATAATGTAACTTAGCATTTTAAGCGTTGATATTCGACCTAAAAATCGATTAAATCGTGTGCTATTAATTATACTGTTTATTAGTGAGGTCTATTTAAAGTTAGAAATTTTATTTTATATGAAATGACTCAAGACATAAAATTGCGCCGAGAATATTCAAACCGCATATTTTAAAAGGGACACACTTTAAGATCTTAAGTCTTCACCATCGAATCAACCCACGTTGAATTTATAACCCAATCTTGGAGAAGTCAACAATCTCATCGAGATAGTAGACTAGTGGTTGAACCACCGGAAATAATGCGTTTATTTAAGTTGATCTATTCTATTTAATTCATTGAAAAAAGGGTAAGGATAGATCAAATTAACACATTTAACTTGACGGGAAAAAACTTTCAATCATTTTTATTGAGAAATATATTGTTATTTTTTAATTAAAATACATTAACAAAAAACGATATTCTCTCGCGTGAAAATTACACTCAAGAAAAAATTACACTCGAGAAAATCCATCATAAGATTGAAAATATTAAAATGCTACTTGTAGGAGACTAGTAGTAGTAGCAGCTCTAGTCATAAACCCAACCAACCCATTGGTAAGAGGAGAGGTGTACGATAATTAACCAAAACTTAAAGGGGAAACAGTCATTTTGGTCCCTGAATGTGCAACCCGCTGTCATTTTGGTCCCTGACTCAAGAAAAAATACAAAATAGTCCCTGACTCTGTAGTCCGTTAGTCATTTTGGTCCCTGACGTTAAAAATGGCTGTTAACTTTACAAAAGTGCTGATGTGGCATATTTTGGGACACGTGGCACGCTGAGTTGGCACACTTGTGGGACAATCGGAGGATGACGTGTCCGGGGACTAAAATGACAATATTTTTTTTTGCAATATCTTATATATTTAAATGATTATTCAATTAAATTATTTGAATTAATCAAATTAATATATTATTTGCAATTTATGTTGAAAACAAAATTAAAGAAATTCATCTTCATCCTCTAATCCAAAACCCACCCAAAAATCTCATTCTTTTCAACCTCACCTGTTCTTACTTCTTCAACAACCTAGGTGCCTAATCCCCACCCATTCTATCTTCTTCGGAATAACTACAACCACACCATACTTCACTTCCACACCCCACCCATTCTCTCTTCTTCTTCTTCTTCTTCTTCTTCGCAACAACAACACACTATCCATTTCACCCCCACCATTCTTTCATCTGCTCCAATCCCATTGTTTCCATCCTCTTTAGAAAACACCGACGAAAATTCATTTCATTTGTCTCTACTTGTGGTTGTGAATGCAAATCCAACATAAATTTGAAAAAACACTTTAAAGTACAACAAAATAATAAGGCAAAAAAAAATCAGATTTGATTTCATCATACTCAGTAAAACCCATATCCGATCAACTTCCCTCTTCTCTTAGATATGCGATTCGCCGCTGCGAAGTCTCTTCTGCGGTGCCACATGTGGTCGACTTTATTTGTTGTTTATGGGTTCCCTAGTTTCCAGTTTTTCCTTTGCTTGTAGTCTCTGCTGGATTTTCATAATTTTGATGTTCAACCTGGGTTTTTTTTGTACGATCTAGTTTTATTTTCACTGATTTGTGCAGCTCTGGCGAAGGTGAAGGAAAGAAATCTAATTTCTCCATTTAATTTAATACCAGAAAAAAAAAACTAACAAAAATATGATTTTTTTTATGCAAGTAATATTTTAGTTTTTTTGGTAAGCAAGTAATATTTTAGTTGAATAATCATTTAAATTATAAGATATTGTAAAAAAAAATATTGTCATTTTAGTCTTTCGACACGTCATCCTCTGATTGTTCCACTATTGTGCCAACTCTGCGTGCCATGTGTCCCAAAAAACGCCACATCAACATTTTTGTAAAGTTAACAGCCATTTTTAACGTCAGGGACCAAAATGACTAACAGACTACAGAGTCAGGGACTATTTTATATTTTTTCTTGAGTTAGGGACCAAAATGACAACGAATTGCACATTCAGGGACCAAAATGACTGTTTCCCCAAACTTAAAAGAATCTTTAAGCAGTTACTACAATTGAATGAAGTGACAGTTACTACAATAAACTCAATATACTATCAGAGTTGAGAAGAGAGAAAATTGATTAGGAACAAAGAAAAATGGAGTTTCAGCAAAACCACCGTAACAACAACAATTCATCATCACCACAATGTTCCTCCAATTCAAACTCTTCCTCCACCTCCTCCGTAACAACCACCAACAACAACCACCCTAACAGAATCAACTCCAACGACCCTATGCACTCATGGTGGGAATCTGTTTCCAAAGCTCGTTCTCGAATCCACTCACTCGCCACAATCCTCCCTCAACACAACCACACTTTATCTTCTCTCGCCGATTCCGAACGTCCTGCTCTCTCTCTCCTCTCTTCTCCCACCGCTTACTCCGCCCTTTCTTCTTCCCTCTCCGGTTCCCACTCCGATCCTCTCTGTCACTGGCTCTACGACACTTTCCTCTCTTCCGATCCTCACCTCCGTCTCGTTATCCTCTCCTTCATCCCTCTCCTCTCCGGTCTCTACCTCTCACGTGTTCATTCCTCCGATCCACCTTCTCTCGCTGGTTTCGAAGCTGTTCTTCTCGCTCTTTACGCCGCTGAAACTAAATCTAGAGCTGGTAAACCTCTTCTTGTTACAATCCCTGATCTATCTGTTCCTTCAATTTACCATTCTCCTCTCCGTAAATCTAATTCCGTAAACCCTAATTCCTCCGTCGGTGTAATTTCACCTCCTCTTGAACCTCATGTTGCTGTTAAATCAACTAAACGTGCTTGCATCGTCGGTGTTGCTCTTCATTCGTATTTCTCTCAGATCTCTCATATGCCGTCTTGGTCAAAGCTCGAATTCTGCCGATTCGCTGCCGGTTGGGCTGGTCAGGACTGTCCCTGCCGGAGAGAATTGGATCGAATCGAAAACCTAAACCTAAACAACACTCTAGCTTTGAGCAATGGTGATAGTAACGGTAATGGTAATGGTAATGGTAATATTGGTGGTGGTGAGACTGAGAGTGATGTTGAGATTGAGGAAGTTGCACAAGTGATGAGGAACATGGAAATTCATGATCCCGATTGTGAATCTCCGAAGGGAATTTCGAAAGGAGATAGAATCCCTTTACCTTGGGAGATTCTTCAACCTGCATTGAGAATTCTAGGACATTGTTTAATGGGTCCATTGAATTCTCAAGAGGTTAAAGATGCTGCTTCTTTTGCTGTTAGATGTTTGTATGCAAGAGCTTCTCATGATTTGGTGCCTCAAGCAATACTTGCTACAAGGAGTCTCATTCAGCTCGATAACCGGAGTAGAGATGCTGCTACATCCGCTGCTTCTGTTTCGTCGAATGTCAACACACCTACCAAAGCCAAGAAACCTGAAATACTTCTTGTTTCAAAGTGATTATATAAGATAAGATAAGATAACCCTTGCTGTATCTCTGTTGTATAGTATATGGGTAGTAGTGTTGCAACAACATTTTATCTATTCTAGCTTTATAGTTTATACTATAGCTTAGTTCCAGTTTGAATTATTGATTCTTTATAGCTGTGGCTTTTTGCCCCTTAGTCATTTTGTCTTTAAGTTTATGTATATTTTTTGTTGATTAGTTATCTGTTTTAACTTTGGTTCTCGGTAAAATTATCGTGTGCTATTGGTTGTGATATTGTTTGATTGTAATTTAATGCAAGTGAATTTGCTATTCATGTGTGGTGTGAATCATTGTAGCTGAGCTTGGATTGTTTTGCTTTTCTGGCATTTGTAGTATTTCTTCGATTCAAGTGTTATTTTTGAGAATGCATCCATGTTGATAATATTGCTAGTGAAATCTATTTCTCATGTTATCTACGTGGTTTTGTTTTTTTTTAGTTATTGATTTCTTATATATGTGGAGTTACTTTTGGCTCTGGCTGGGAGACCTTGACATCATAAAGGGTAACCCTATTTTATCCTTGTGCCAATTTTATATAGCCTTTGAATTCATGATGTCTATTTGTTTAGTTGAAAGGAACTATATTGTATTGGAACATTTAAAAATATGAGAATGTTAATTTGAGTTTCAATTGAAAATATGCTGCTAATGAATATAAAATACTGCATACTTTATAGGATCTTCATGACAGTGCCAAATTAATGCTTTGTTTGCTCTACCATTATTAACTCTCTCAATAGGTGCTTGACTATAACATTAATTTATTATGCTTTATTTTGTTTTGAAGCTCTATTGGTGAGTACTAGTGTCAAAAGCGCAATGTTATCATGTTTGATGTGATTGCATCAATTCTCTTGTCTTTGTTGATACTGGTTATGAGCAGGATTTGGTCATGTCATTGAATTAAATTGAATCTCAAGTTGGAAGCTTTACATGATGTTGTATGCAATGGTTATGAGCATTTTTCTTAGTCTGTTTAGTCGTGTTAAGATAATGAAAACGCAATATCATATTTACTCTTGCATTATGTCCCTCGATTTGATGTAAACAAAGATATAGTTGACGACTGGTTTTATTATCCTTATGTTCAGCTGTTGTGCATGAGCTGTTTGTTTACAATAAGGGTTTATCTAGTGTTTGTTGGCAGCTAAAGCTTGAAGCTCAAAAGCTATAATGCGGCCATTGACCTTGGTTATCTTTGTGCCTTCTATGTCATTAGAAACAATGATAGGAAGGGAATTAGAACACAGATATTAAACACCTATGGTGTTGTGTCTTTAGCAGTAAAAATTTATTGAAATTTTAGAGATTGACTTTTAGGAGAAAGATGGTCCGTCATAAAGCTTCATCATTCACACATCTGCTCTCGAGAAAACTTGAGCATTTTGCCCTCACATCCCTCGTGCTTGGAGGTTGTGGGTTGTCATAAAATATTAATGAGTGAAATGCCTAATACGCCCCTGAAATTTCAAACTTCGTCAAATACTCCTCGTAAATTGTAAGATGTCAATCATAATTGAGGGTCACAATTCAGGTGTATTCTAAAAAATCATAATTTTGTAATATTTCTAACTTAAGTCAAATTGTCACATGTGATGTGGCATCATAACCATGTACACATAATCATGTATGTCTCCCTTTATTAGCCACATCATCGACTTTAACGGAACAAACTAACATAAGGGGTGATTTGATTGACGTCTTACAATTTTAGGGGTGTACTTGACAATTTCCAAATTTTAGGGGGTATTTGACGAAGTTTGCAATTTCAGGGAGTATTTGGCATTTCACCCAAATATTAATCTAAGATCCTAAGCCACGCTCTAGCCGAGCTATGTTGCACGTGGCCCATGTGATCTTTGGCCCATTATTCGCTTCTCGGCTTGTTACCATTGTCCTCATAACGACATTGTATGACAATCAATTGCGACTATTTGAGATAGTTTCACCAACTAACCTGACGGTAACGAGCATGGACCATTGAAGAAAATTGCTCAGAAACTGCCATAGGTGGTTACAAGCTTGTGCAAACAGAACATGCATGTAACTCATTACACAGAAAATAAACACAGCATAGGTTCTTAATATTCCACCAGCAACAACTTGGATAACAAATGAAAGTATTTTTCCCACTAGGTGAGGTTGTATAATGGTTTCACAAGGTTCACTATTTGCTCATCTATCTATAATAATCGGGTTATCGTTTGTGACAACAAGCTTTTCTCAGCCCCCTAACCCCACGCTACACTCCCACTTCAAGCTACGCCTGCTGAGCAAGATGCATTGTGATATCCTCTTTTGTGTTGTAAGTCTTGTATCAGTATATGGGGGTCTTTCTCAACTCTTATCCAACTGACCCTACCTAGTGACAAAAGATTTTCGCTGTTCTTATATCAAGAAAGCTCGCAAGAGTAAAATGAGTACCACTTTAATAAAAAATTCAAGAATGTTTCAAATAAATGTCATTTTTATTTTTCAATGCAATGTTAATTATTTCTTTCCAATTGCATCATCTAGTTAATATAATGTATTATTCTCAAGCTTACTTTTACTTTACATTTATAATTGTGGGAGTAAATTAATAATAGTAGTTAGTAAAGATAATTTTGTAAAATAGTTACCCTCTTTTTTCTAATCATTATTTTTTTTAATGTGAAATTTTTTAAACACGTTTATTTTGAAAGGAAGAAGTATGCTGTATATATATATTGTAGTCCTTCTTTCATATCAGCCTTCACTATCATATGGGGCTGTCTCATAATATGCCATGTCAAACTCAAGGTTCTTTATTCGAGAAACCTCATTTAAAACGTAAAATATAAATAAAAATAAACTCATAAAAGGATATTTTAACAGTATTTGATCCAGGATTGTATCAATTCTTCTTATCCCGGTGCTGCAAGCTACTTCAAAATCCTCACAATCAACTAACTTATGTACTCAAAGAGCTTGCAATAATGACTTATTTGGTCCCCTCCATTTCAGAATAGATGTATGATTTAATCCACTGGACACTAAAATGTTCCCTTGCCTCAATTGGCAATGTATAGTTACTAGTGCTTAAGCAAAATGCAATCCAGATTGATTTGGTCCAAAATGCTCCACTGTATGGATGTTTTGGCCATTATGATAAAAGATATGATTTTTAGAATACACCTCAATTGTGACCTTACCATAGGACACCAATTATGGTTGCCAAAATCACATTTTAACACATAAGGCCGTCGTCCGATTTTACCTTCAAACGTCACTTGGAGGCTGTAACCCCATATATATAGAGCAAACCGAATCACTAGCTTACACTCAAAGCCTCATCAATATTAGAACTCGGTAGGGTTTCAACACACTAAGCGGCCGCTGCTACAACAATTTCCATTTGCATCTCTAATAACAACACCAATACCCCACATATTGTTAATCGTCCAAGCAACATCAATATATATTAACTTTATAATAACAATGTAGAGGGGGGTTCCAAGAAATGAGGGAATTTTTTTTACGATAAGAAATGAGGGAATTGTAAAGCTTTGAATTATCATATATTGTCTGCGTGCTCAACATTAGATTGTAATCATCGGTTAGGTTATGGTCCAAACTTTACGGACAATATCATTCATGTGAAATTATTTTCCATCAAAACAAAACTTGTTACGAGCAAACCAAATGTTATAGCATAAAGAAAGAGCATGCGAGCTAACCTCTAATCATGATTGGAAATTGACTTGTTCAATATAAGGTATGAAAGGAAGGGAAATATCCTCAAACCAACCACCCAAAGGAGAGTGAAACCGCGTCTTTTTTGCACAAGTGTAATCTTTGAAGGCATGATCGAAATCTTCTTTACCATTCCCACAATAGGGACAAAAAGATCGATCATCATTCCTTCTACGCACATCATTAAAAATATGTTACATCACTGTTTTTTAGTCAAAAATCTGAAAAAGGAACCATAATTGATGGGAGCTGGACTACATATGTCAGACGACCGGACTACAGATTACGTGCTAAACGGATTAGGCTGAAAGGCAAGGATGATACGATTATCATCAAATCAAAGGTGGAAGGAGATTATGACTTCTTTTGCGAAAGACCATTACCTTAAATTAAAAATAAGCTCGCTCTACTACTTCGAATACGAGAAAGAGAATATAAGACAAATTTCGAAATAGGGGAACAAATTCCGTGAATGAATTAAAATAAAGAGATCAAGATTGTAATTAATCACTTTTTTTTTACAAAGGAATTAATCACTTTTGCATCAATAAAACATGTGTCCGAATGCATAAACATTGTAAGATGTACAAAATTCAAAATAGTTTCAAAGAGTTTGGAGATACTCTCATTAGACTGTTTTAGAACAAAACCTGATGCAAGAGTACATATAGAAAGCCAACAGCTACATGTCAAGTACCTCACAACAATACTGTTGTAGACATTAATTAGGAGACAACGAAATAGTAATATGGTATAACTGTATAACTATAAGGTGCATGTCCTCCCTCCCCCACACCCCACCCACTAATGCAGTTCATGATGAGAAAAAGATTTATCATATGTATCCTGTATTGCACACATTTCATCAAATCAGCAGCACTTTAGTACAAAATTGAAAATTCTAGTCCACCAAGATAGGACAAGGGACTGAGGGAGATTAATCTGTTTGAACATGAGAAAGGGAAAGGACAAAGAAGCTTAGCTATAGCTACTTTCTTTTGAAGATAGTGTGGGGAGTGGGCTACAGTGTACGGACACTGATCTATAGTTAAGTTAAAAGTTCTAAAACGACCAAACAATATTGATTGACATCATGGCACTTGTACTTATCATTTGGATTGAATCTCATTCTAGATTTTTTTTTTGTGGAAAATATCTCATTCTAGATAATAACTTGAATTATTTAAAAAAGATTATAATGTGCACAATTTGTATATAATATTTAGGCCTATTTAAAATCATAATAAAAGTGATTTAAAATATTAGTAATATTTAGACACACAAATATTGACATTGTATACAAAAGAATATAAACATCAGAAGGAAAAGGAAATTATAATATTCCTCGGATACTTTTTGGTCTGTTTGATATAATGAAAAGAATGAGAAAAAAAATTGTGGAAATTGATGAATGAACTTGGACTAACTTTAATTTAAGTTAATTCTTGAATTTTCATAAAAAAAATTCTTTTCACTTTCTTTCCATAAAACTAAACAGACCTTAAAGGTCAAACTCATTACGATTAACAGTTAGACCATGTTAACATCAGACACTTCAAGGGTCAGGCCAACTCATAATGTGTTAACCCAACACACCAATTAATCAGTTTGTCTCGGTGGTTTGGAACATGAGAGCTATTAACTCGCCCACTACCTCACCCACGGTGGACATATACTAGAGGATATAGGCTACAAAGAGGGGCATCCACTTTTTACCAAATACTCGTAAATCTTTAAGGCCTCCTCTTGGTATATCACGGACAAGTTACCTACGAGAATGAATTCTTTCCATTGTAAAAATAAATGAGAAAATAATGTGTAATCTAGATTATTCATAATATAAAAAGAGGATAAAGTTAGAATTTGAAAAAAAAAAAAAAAAAAAAAAAAAAGAAAGAGAAGTTGATCAAAGATTGATATGTCAAAATTGAGAAAAATTGAAAAAAAAATTGAGATGATTCATTCTTGTTACCCACATATCATTGGCAAGAACAACATTGTACAAAGTTTTAAACTGATTTAGAGTTTAATTTTATGCTGTCTTTGTTTTGGAGATTAAAAATTATAATCCTAGGAATATTATTACCAGGAATATTATTTCAATCAATATGGTCTAGTAATTTAGAGTTTGATCGCAAGATAAATCATTTATAATAAAAAAATTTAATTATTGATAATATCTCATTAGTATGCGTCTTCTAAAATGCGATAAACTAGGGGTGAGCAAAAATATCATAACCGACCAAATTCATTCTAACCGAGGTTAAGTTGGGTGTATCGGGCCGGTTTATATTGATTGTCGGGTCTACGGATGACCAAAAATGGGTAAAAACGGTTAAATACGGTCGGGTTCGATTTTGAAAATTTAAATATGTCGTTAACCGAACCCGGCCGAGGTTGTAAAATCACGAGTCTTTTTCTGTTTTATCGTATGTATTGAAGCTATGTTTCTTTTATACAAAAAATACACTACAAATTATTTACACACAAAACTCAAGTTAGACTCTATTATTGCAAAGTTAAATTATGTCTTTGTCATATCGTTGATCAAATCTCTAGATGGTGTTCACTAACAAGTTATTTTATTAATTTATATATGTCTTTTTTTTATCAATGTGCTAGCCCGAATAAATCGAACCGACCAACCCGTAACCCATATAAACCGACACGCGACAAAAATTGAAATTTGAAATGGTCAGTGACCAATATTTTACACTCTCAATTTTTTTCGGGTGAGCCATTTTGGGCCTGAATCCGACCGAACCGATGCTCTACCTATGATAAACTATCGTAATTTTCACAACAACAAAAATTAAAGAATAAAATTTATACAAAAATGTTAAAATTAAAAGAATTATTACTCATAAACCAAAAAAAAGATCGAGTAAAAAAAATAAACCAGAGATAAAAGGATTAGCCTTAGCCGTAAAAATGGTAGAAAGCAAAAACTATTGGGTACCTGTCATTGCATAGGGTTAAAGCACACTTGTCTGTCTGTGACACCAAGATTGCCCTTCATTATAAGGGTAACCTACCCTTTGGAGGCATCTATCTATTCAAACAAACTCACCCTAAAATGGCGTAACAAATACTAATCAAAATTCAATCTTTTTTCCTCTACACTCAATCAAGTGATGGGAGATGGTGGCGCAGTTCAGTGCACAAGTAATTCCAATAAGGGTAATAAAGATAAGAAAAAGAAGAAGAAGAAGAATAAGAACAGAGGTGGAAGCAAGAAGAAGATGACCCATGAACAAGTTTTGGCTTTTAAATTTGTAACTGAATGGGTTTCTTTGGATCACCCTTCTTCTTTGGCTACTTCATCTGTTGTTGATGATTTTGGAGTTCAGAAGCCTGTTGGAAAAAATGGTGACAAAATTCTGTTTGAATTGCACTCTCACTCTAAATGTAGTGATGGGTTTTTGTCTCCTTCTAAGGTTGTTGAGAGAGCTCACATGAATGGCGTAAGTTTTATTTTTTTGTTTTCGTTTTTTGATTTTTATTCATAGGATTTCTTAGGTTGTTTTGTTTTGTTTTTGTTTTCATTATTTAAGGTTGTTTGTTTTATTTTTTTGTTGTTCTATTTTGTTTATAGTCCAAATAAAACAAAACAAAAAAATAGACTCAGATTTAAGTAGCATGGATGGGTATATGGAAGACATTCAAATTCAATGTCTTTTTGCATTTTACCAATTGTTGGTGATATTTGATATTCAAATCCTCCCTGTGTCACTTTCTGTGTTGGGTCGGTCTATATAGAACTAACTTCAATTGGGCCCCTGCTAGTGGACTGTGAGATTGGTGTCCTTGGATTAGTAGGTCTTTGAGTCGGATACCTAGTCTTAAAAAAAATTGTATATTGTCTGAGGATTTCTTGGTCTGAAACTATCAGGTGTATGTGTACTTTGAATTCTAAAAGATGCTTGTCAAAGGCATTATTAGCTTTACATAGGATTGATTTTGTTTATAGTTTTTTTAGGGCTAGGTTCATTGTTTTTTATTTGATATACTATTTGCTCATAACAGGTGAAAGTTCTTGCTCTGACAGATCATGACACTATGGCAGGCATCCCCGAGGCTGTAGAATCAGCTAGAAAATATGGAATCAAGATAATCCCAGGTGTTGAAATTAGTACAATATTTTCTCCAAGGTAACTTTTAAAATTTAATATTCTTGATTCTTGGTTATTGTATTGGCACTTAACCTTTTAAACTATACTGTAATTTTCTAAGTGTGTTTGGTTTTGTGGTGACAAAAATTGATTTTGAATGGAATGAGTCGAGTGTAAAGAGATTTATTTATGTTTAGGTACATTCATGTAACAGTGGATTGAACAATAAATTCTAGGCTAAAAATTAATTGTAGAAGAAAAAACTACAAAATCTAGCTTCAAGTTATAACCAATTCTACTCAAGAACATCCAAACATGTCAAAATCAATTATGGCTCATCTAAAAGTGAAACCAAACATAAACTAAATCAATTGTGTTTAACATCCTTTTGTTCTCCATTGGTTCTGTTGTTTGTCAATCTACTAGCAGTGGAGACACTGAAGCAGAGGAACCTGTTCACATATTAGCATATTATAGCAGTATTGGACCATCAAGGTTTGAGGAGCTGGACAAGTTTTTGTTGAACATAAGAGATGGACGTTATCTTCGAGCAAAGAACATGGTCTTAAAATTGAACAAGCTAAAAATGGCCCTTAAGTGGGAACATGTTTGTAGGATTGCAGGCAACGGAGTTGCTCCCGGAAGGCTCCATGTAGCCCGTGCTATGGTTGAAGCAGGTTATGTTGAGAATCTCAAACAAGCCTTTGCTCGATATCTTTTTGACGGCGGACCTGCTTACTCCAAGTAATGTTTTATTGCCTTCAATTGTTGATTGCAACTATTTGTGTAGTTAAGAAAAATGGTTAAAGATTGTATTATGACGATTGTATTTTCAGGGGAAGTGAACCTATGGTGGAGGAAGCAATAAAAATGATTTGCGATACGGGGGGTGTATCCGTTCTGGCTCATCCATGGTGTTTGAAAAATCCTGTTGCCATTGTTAGGAGGTTAAAAGAAGCAGGCCTTCATGGGATGGAGGTCTACAAAAGTGATGGAAGGCTCGCAGGTACACGGATTTTCTCATTTGTTTAATCATCAAAATTGATGTTATACCTTAGAATTATCGTCTCAAAAATCCAAAACTAGGGTGGATATATTTTGTCAATTGTCCTACAAATTTGATTCAAAAATTATTCAGGTGTTTTCAAGAACAAAAATACTTGTACTATTCAAATGCGATGTTATCAAATTATAAGACTCGGTGGCAATGAAAAATAGGTTGATATATATCAGGCAAGTGATGCACAGTGTTCGACATGATAATTTTAAACTGCGAATTGACAAAAAACTTATAACCACAATCCTCATAAAACAAAATTGTGCATAACTCATACCACAAGGCATAATTGAGTCATGCAATTAACTTATATAGAAACTAGTAAGCGTAAAACCCGTAACACATAAGTAACCAAGTGAAGTCACAAGTCATAATTCTATACGTTCCTAACCGACAAGTGTTCCTAACCAAGTGCTCGTTGAACTTGCATCGTGATCTTAAATATTGTGGTCAAATGCATCTCATGTGGTCACAATTGTCTGATAAGAAATTGTTTACAAAGATATGTAAAATTAATCATCTTTTTAATTCTGTTCTTGCATGTTAATTTTTGGTATGCAGCATATAGTGACCTGGCCGACACATACGAACTTTTGAAAATCGGAGGGTCGGACTATCACGGAAGAGGAGGACATCATGAATCTGAGCTGGGAAGTGTGAACCTTCCAGTACTAGTTTTGCATGACTTTCTTAAGGTAGCTAGACCTATATGGTGCAATGCTATAAAAAAAATATTGGAGTGTTATGCTGAGGAACCTTCGGATACTAACCTGGAAACAATTACAAGGTTTGGGAGAACCCGAGTTTTTAAAGGAGGTTCACCCTTGAACTGTGGACAGGATTTGATTGATCATTGTTTACCTCTCTGGTTGAGTAGCCAAGAAATGGAAAATGAAGAGTTTAAGGCTATCAAATTGAAGCTTTCCAATGTATCTACTAGTAAGGGAGGGATTCAGGTTCTCATAGAGACATAGAAGTTGTGTATTCTATTCTGTGACATAAAATTTTGTTAATCATTCCCTGTATTTTTGTTTGGCAGTTTCATTGTTAAATTTGTTGGTAAAGTTTATTTGCCTATTGATTTTGTTTTGAAGTTTTTCTATGATCATTGAGCCAATATTTCTGATATTATTGTGGTATATCTTAAATAATTGATGGTTTTCTACACATTTGTCAGAAAATACTATATATATCAAGTTCAAGTTTTGGCGAGAGAATTCATTTTCAGTTTTTAGCAATTTTGAATTTGTAATGATCTATGTATTTTCAATTTGAATGAATGAATATCTATTTTTAGTAAAAAAAATGAGGTGTCAGAATTTCTTCGGGGATTGGTATAAAATAGCCAATATTATTTATGATCCCCCAAATCCTTGAGTTGATGTTTTTAGTGAACTATATTTATCAAAAGATCCACAAGTGCATCATTATTTTTTACTTTTTGAAATTGTATGAGTTAATCAATTTAGTCCATCTGCTAACAAAAAAATTATTGGTTAAAACTAATGGAAGGTTACCTTTTTACTAATTTTGTGGTCTAGATTAAGATTACTTTTTCAATGGAAGATCAATTTTTATGTTCTAGATTAAGATAAGATTACTTTTTGGCTTAGATAGTGTTTTAGTCCCTGCAATTGTCCGTTATTTTGAAAAGAATCCCTGTTAAAAAAAAATTGATTTTAGTCCTTGCAAAATTTAAAAGTTTTGAAAAGAGCCCCTGAACAGGAATCTTTGAAGTCATGTCATCATTTTAATGACTTTTGCAATGACTAAAATAAAAAAAAAAATTAACATAGGCTCTTTTTAAAACGAGGGACAATTGCAGGGACTAAAACACCTTTTTTTTTTACACGTGTACTACTCAGCACAGTCAACAACTGCCACATCAATAAAATGGCGACATGACATCAAGTATTTCTGTTCAAGGGCTCTTTTTAAAACTTTTACATTTTGCAGGAATTAAAATCAAATTTATTTTTTTAACAGTGGCTCTTCAAAACAAGGGACTAAAACACTATTTAAACCTTACTTTTTTTAATGATTTTGTTTCAATTCTTGTTTGATTTTGTAGGCTACAACATTGACATCACTTGCTTACTAGAGAGCCAACAAGTGTTAAAACATACACTGGAAATACAGTGTGCTTATAAATATGTGCAAGTACATAGTTTTTATGGAAGAGTTGAGAGAACAAATAGAAAAAAAGAGAAATCATAGATTCTGTATTAGATTTCTATAATAAAAAAAAATCATAGATATTGTATTTTTCTATTAATCCATTCATAATAACATACGCTCTTTTTAAACTTTGAAAATTTAACAGAGAAGATAGAAAAGAGACCAAAATATTTGGATTTTAACTTAACATATTCAAATTAATCACAATACATAAAAATGGCTAGAGCTCTGATCATCAAGTTCCAAAAATTACACTCTGTTAATCAACCGATTCTACAGCTTCTGTTTAATCGTGGCGTTATATGCACTGACCAACCAAGTACAAGTAATGGGCAGATTCAATTGGAACATTAAAGCATCCATGTAGGAAGGATAGTGTCCATCATCTATATTTTCCAATCTCCATCTTCTTCTTGATTGTTTTCTGACCATAATATATCGATGAATCTACTATTCCCGCAACCGTGAATATACCTATGCAAAGAAATCAAAATCCATTTTTAATCAGTTGCATGAGGCGATAAAATTGATGTCACAAATGTACACATATAAGTGAATATACAATAGCACAAGTGAATGATCTATACCTCCGATAATTGCGCAAATATTGGTCAGGAAATGTAAAAATGGAATGTGTTCCTCTTTAAAGTTGACCTGCAACATTAAACACAGGATGAATGAAATCATTTACCATGCAAGAGTTCATGACAACAAAATCAAGTGTCATGCGGCCAAAAACAATTCCCTAAACGTGCATCATGCGCTAAATAAGGAGAAATATATTAAGGTAATATCTTATGGAAAGACTAAGACTGTTCTGGCGTAGCAGGCTGTAACAAAGTGTCGTCAAGGGAAGAAGAAAAACACTTCACAGCACTTTTGTTCAGTTTTGCTGTAAAACTAGCAGTCCTACCTTTATTGGAGATATGTCATAGAAGAAGAAAACTCCCGGAACTGCAGCACCCAATTCTGAACTCTTGAAATGCTCGGTCACGGAATACTGTACAATGAAATTTATGATGCTAATTAGACACTATCCAATGAATGAACAATATGAAATGGAAGTATGTTTATGACATTTAAAATACCTGATTCGAATATATAACACGACCTCTAATGTCTGTGTATACTGTAGGGACCACCTGCAAAGAGTACACCGAAACATAACTAGTGTTAACCTAGTATATCAACCAAAAAGTAAAGAAAGAACATCACAATATGATACTATCAGAAGTGTATCTACAAGTAGGAGAAAAGAGTAATAACATAATAAAATTGATATTTTTTTTATTTACCCGAAAAATAATAGTTTATATTTAAGCTAA
The DNA here is from genome assembly GCA_030408175.1 of Trifolium repens. Lineage (NCBI taxonomy): Eukaryota > Viridiplantae > Streptophyta > Magnoliopsida > Fabales > Fabaceae > Trifolium > Trifolium repens. Next base: position 48,601,604 of record CP125842.1, on the reverse strand, counting down.
AATCACTATCTAAATCATCAAGCACATACTTCATAACATCGTATAAAAGCTAACTATTTTAACATCAGTACTAAGCAATTGGGTAATAATTATAGCATGCAAAAAAAAAAATTGAATGAGGAAAATATTTCCTGATAATACCAACCTTTATGAAATACTGGTACATGCCATGGCTCGTTCCTTGGACCCATTTTACCCTGCAAAGCATTACACGAAAAGATGAAAGAGACTTCAAATGGTTGGGACAAGAAAATTATTTCATAAAGGCTACTTTGGAAGAAGAAAGAAAATTACCCATCAAGAGGATTAACCAATCCGGGGTAATGATGACCAAAACTTAATTTGTTGATCTGATGGCTTATCTGCATCATACACCGTGCGTTGAAAATCAAATATGTAATAATTACAAGCAAAAGGGAAAACATTGTACATTTTTTGAAGTTTTCACATTATACATGTTAGAAGTACGGTTCAGTCTTACATTATAGTGATTATCCTGCAAAGCAAGAAGATCAGCCAGAAAGATAGCTGATTGAAGAAAGCTTTGCCCGGTTGCAAAATGAAAGTTTCCTGCCACTTTATTCACTTCAAGAGTTCCATGAATATTGCATCCTTCACCTTCTTCATCCTTTACCTTCTGGACAAAACCCTCTCTTTGACACTAAAAGTAAAACCAAAAATGTTAGGTTGCCAAATGCTCTAACACTAGATGACGATTGCGACAGTTATGAAACCACGGAATACCAATCAGCAAATTTGTGTCATTTGTACTGTAAAGAATTTTAATTTTTTTTTTTTGGATACAAGAATGAATTCATTAAGAATGTAAAAGAGATTTAACAATTCAACAAAACAGAAAATAAGAAAGAAAAAAAAAATCAATGCAGCAAAGCTAGTATCGAGTTTTCTATTTGCTGTTATTAGCCTCCTCAAAAACATGCTTCAGCAATAGCATATATAAAATGTCTCATAGGTGTGGCATTTGAAATCACATCAAATAACGACCATTGATTATGTAATAGAATGAGAGTATCAAGGCAACCTGATCAATCAAATCCACATTGGTCAATGCCCAGCCCTTCTTCCTATATGCCTCACGAACTTCTTCACAGTTATTACAGCAGTGGTCATCTGACTGCATGAGAGAGAGATAGAGTGAGTATAGACACGTAAGAAATTATTGAGCAATTAGGGAGTATAAGTTGTACTGAATTGAAAGTTTACAAATAAATAAAAACAAAATAGTACAATTTACCAAGCATTTTGCACAGCAAAATTGAAAGCATCAATGATAAAAGTCAAATTAAAGTTAAGCATAATAATAGCTACTCATAAAGTTCAGTAACAATAAATTCTCAAATCACACGAGAATAAGTGCAACTATGTAAATCAATCCAAACTTTCAGCATAACTTCATCTCCAATATATACAGATTTAATAAAATCAAGGCAAAAGGAAAATATTAAACTTGTGTAGTTTATACTACTTGCTTGATCTCTTCTTACATATTTAGGCAATTTTGATGCCCTACAAAAAAAAATTATGCTAATTATGTTATACTATTTTTCCATGCAGTGTAAAAGCACTATGTTTTCAGTTTCATGTACAAAGTATAGACACCCCCCATTTCTGTTTTATGTCCAAACTCCAGAATAGATTAACAATCACATTCTCTTTTTGACAAATAATAAGAGTTAAATATATTCTTGTTTTGTAACATCTTTCTTCAATGAGGCACGAGCTTTTTGGCATTTTTTGCCGCAAGTCGTTAAAAACCGCTACCACCTTAAGGGGACATTTTACCTTTGACAACCCTGTTAAGATCACTAAGAGTATCTCTCATGGTCAAAGCTCGCCAAATTCTGTCACTGCACCGCTTGCAAGTCTTTACAATACTCAACGCTTACCGTAGTTACAAAATTATAAGAACACTAGAGCAAATTTAAGGATAATAAATGATCAAATGTACCTCTTCTGCACCAAAACAGGAACCACAATATTTTTCATCATGTTCAAGTCTGCCACCATGTTTCTGTAAGGGCCTTTCAATCTGCAATAGGAAAAATATACAGGAAACATTAAAAAAAAAAAACAAATGTAACTTTGTTATACATGAATATATACCTTAGTCTTTTGAATGGCAAAAAAAAAAGTATAAACATGGGAGAAAATAGAAAAATGGATTTCCATCCCTCCATCATACAACTGGGGTCCATTAGATTCACATGGAATAAACAAAAGTTGTTTTTTATTTATGTTAATAAATTGATCCATGAGATCCAGTACGTATCACAAAACACAGTGCCAAAATTTACAAAATTCCCAGAATAAGGTCGAATTTCACCTTAACAATAATTCGTCTTAATTTGAATTCAAAAGCAACATCAACTAAGTCTTATCTCATAGCATGTGATATTCTACTGTTCTACATACATGGATCAATTCATGTATTTGGGATTTACAAAACTCCATAAATCAAATTTTCCTTAAAATTGTTTAGAGCACAGTACTCTGTAATGGACTAATGGTTTCTCCTGGAGTCCATTCCTTTTGGTTGAACTATTGTCTATTTGATTAACTTTTCACTCGATCATATTGATCTTCTCACATGATCAAACCACCTTTGATGAGTTTCGGTCATCTCCTCAATAGGCATTACTCCAACTTTCAGCCAATACATTTGTTTCTAATCCTATATTTTCTGGTATATCCAGGCACTCTCCTAAAACATGGTTATTTCGGCTATATTTTTCAGCCCTTGTTGCCAATCTACCACCCAATATTCACCAACTTACTGAATTATTGATTGGCATGTTTAAAGAACTCCTCCGTAGGCAGCTGCACTCTTCTGAACATAGATATAGAATTCAAAAGACACAGGATATATTTTGTAACCTTAAAACGTGAATCATAAACATTACATTTCAAAAGCAATTTGATGATAAAATGAGATTAAATAAAAGTTCTCCAGAAAACGCTAAGGAAGTAATTGCTGCATTGTAAAAAGGTGTCGGAGTATTTAAGCTAACCTTTGGTGCACCAATTCCCTCCTTCCTAGCTTCTATCACATTACCATTAGCATCAATTCTTTGTTTCATTATATTATGTAGCTGAAAATAGAAACAGAGTTAATTAATACAAGCAATCAGCAATGAGCCTAAAAATATGTATATGCATCGGAACTGATATTTTAATTGATACAATGAAATTTGAGCAGTACATACGATATCATGATGCCGTTCGCCACTGATATCCATCGTGTCTAAACTGAGTATTGAACATCGAACAGCAGGAAAAGTGACATCAAACTGCATTTCCAAAGTGGTAAAGAATTAAATTTTTTCTCTGAAAAAGTAGAGTCAAGGTCTAAAGCTAGTGCAGAAACACAAATATAAAGGATACAAAAAGTTAGAAGGACACTCAAAACTTTACAGATTTGTTTAGAAGGAAAATACTGTGTGATAATGGAACTTACACAGTTCGGCTAAACAATAAATAACCAAACTAATAAATTGTGGGAAAATAATATTGTACAACCCATGAATCATGACCTAGAGCATATATTTGATTTGGAATATGAAGAGGTGAGCTAAACTATTAATGTTACAGTACAAATATAACAATGATTATTACATTGATGTGTAAGGTTTCTCCCCTTGAAGTATCCACCAAAAGCTTACTCTCCGTAACAGTGTAGAGATATAATCCTGCAAACAAAAGGTAACAGGTAAAGTTATTAAAGTTTGATGATAAAAACCATGGTCACATATATAGGCAGCAAGGTAATAATTCAAACAAAAGAAAGCCTTAATTAACTATGTTTCATTTAAGATCACTCTCACGAGATCGGGTCTACGCCTTTTATCCTAAGTAGTAAATAAATAGCCACAAAAGTAATTATGATTCCATCATATGGTTATGATAATTCATGGTAGCCCTAGAATCATAGCAGCACCGATAGTTAATAATATTAATCATAAGCTATATAACAACGTCGAGATTGCCAGCAACTTTTTCGCGCAAGGCGAATCAATGCACACAAACAAAATCACAAACAAACCTATCCTTGAGGAAATCCCTAACATTCATGAATTACATCATTGAAACATTGAATCAAAACCCTCATTGCCTTGCAGTTGTCACACTGATTGAATCATTAATTTAATATAAACATGGTAATGGAAAGAGAGGGGAAGAAATAAGCTTCCATAACCATTCAATTCAACCCAAAATTATTTTTAAAAAAATTGCTTTTATTAGCTCCCTTTCCATTGAAAAAAACAAAACACTTCAAATTCAGCTTAATAATACAACAGAATTTGCAAAGCATAATACATAAATTGACACAATTATGAATAATCTCAACAACCCAGAAATCAAAACCCACGAAATTCAATTCACCCCTTCTAAATTTCCAAACTTTACCAACCATGCAACAAAAAATCATTCAAAGTTCCAACATTTAAAAAAAAATCAAAAAATTAAAAGGAAGAAGAAAGAATCATACTTAGCTCAGAAATGAAAAGGAAAAACATAACGGCGGCGGATACAACGGTGACAACACCGCCGGCGAGTGTGCGGTTATAAAAATCTTCATTGACTTTTGGGTATGCATCCAAATTCCGAAGCTTATTGAAGACTCTATCCATTGATGGTTCTGAAGCAACGAATTTTGAAAAAAAACTATAAAAGGCGAGAACGGCGCTCCGTCGTAGACGGTGGCCGGAGAAGAGCGTTGAGGGGAATGGGATTGGTTGTTTGTTGAAGAATGAAGAAAGACTGAAAATAATGAAATCAAATCAAAAAGGAGTCTTTTATTCAAAGGTCAATTTAGTCCAACATGCCGTCTAATAACTTTTTCTTTTTCTTTTTTTATGAAAAATAAAATTGAAAAAGAAAAAATAATTTGTTGATTGGTAAAATTAGGAAATAGAATCTCTCAAATTTAATCAGATTGAATGGATTTACGGCTAAATATCTTGAAGTGGATATTCAATGATTGTGTTCCATAGTTATAAATAGCTTATTAAACAATGGTGGTTTTTTTTATACTCAATTTTTAACCAACGGTGATTGAGGTAAGGCGGAGGCTAACATGGAAAAAACATATAGATCTTCCGAGACACAATTTTTCACCCTTAGATCATGAAAGTAATAAGTTATAATAAAGTTTTTATATTGTACATTTTTCTTATGAGTTTGATAGAATTTTTTCAAAAAATAAATAAATTACAAAAAATCTTATTTTTAAATGGGGTTAAATATGTTTTTGGTCCCTATAGTTTTTCATAATTTCGTTTTTGGTCCTTGAAGATTTTTTTTGCACTTTTTAGTCGCTGAAGTTTTTTCCATCAATGTTTTTAATCCCTACTTTTAATCAAACTCTTGTATACTTTCACATTTTTAAATGATTTTTTGTATTCATGTTTATATAATCTTTATCTTTAATCTTTAATCTTTAATCTTTAATTATACTAAAAGTTAGACTTGAAACCCTAATGCCCAAGCCAAAACCCTAGCACCCTATGTCATCTTTGACATCATCTTGCTTGGATTGACCATTGGAGGCTTGCCAACATGAATTTATAGACTAATCCTTGCATGACATTTCTTGACAATTGGCATTTGTCAAATATGTGGGATCCATTGGTTGATCTAGATGACTTGGCTTTGGTGAATGGTAATGGAAGATACTTTGTGACAAATGGCCTTCCTTTATTCACAATTCGATCCTCACATGCCAAGTGGCATTCACTATTCATCCATGGTTTTCCACCCATGGTTTTCCATTCATGGTTTTCCATAATACCATTTGCTATCTTATTGCAAGTGTATGAATTTGATTGGTCAACCATTCTATATAAACTCTCTCCATTTCTTCACCTCACCAACATTTCACATCTCACTCTCACTCTCATGCCTCTCCATCTCTCTCTCAGGTTGTTTCTCTTTCTCTCTCAAGTTGATTTTTGTTTTGTTCTCTTTCTCATTTTGTTTTTCTTTTTCTTCCCTTCTTTCCCCTTTCCCTTCTTTCCCCTTCTTTCTTTCTCTCTCTCTCTCTCTCTCACATTATTCTTCATTTTCTTCTATCATGAACAATTTCACTAATCTTCATTTTCATTGTTGCATGTGTTAGGTTATGCTTAGTTTCATGTCTTTGGGTGTTGGAAATTCAAGGTAAGAACATGGTGAGGAAAGATTTTAGTTTGATTCTTCATTTTCTTATCTCATGACCAATTTCACTAATCTTCATTCTCATTGTTGCATGTGTTAAATTATGTTTGATTTCATGTATTTGGTTGTTGGAAAGTCAAGTTAAGAACAAGGTGAGAAATTTTTTTAGTTTTATTCTTCTTTTTCTTCTCTCATGATCAATTTCACTAATCTCTATTCTCATTGATGCATGTGTTAGATTATGCTTAGTGTCATGTCTTTGGATGTTGGAAAGTCAAAGTAAGAAACATAATAAGCAAAGATTTGTTAGATTATGCTTAGTTTTATGTCTTTGGGTGTTGGAAATTCAAGGTAAGTACATGATAGACAAAAATTTTAGCTTGAATCTTCATTTTCTTCTCTCAATATTTCATCTCAAAATTTTAGCTTTTTAGTTATATGTTGTATTTCTTTCATGTTAATACTTGCAATTTTCACTAATTTTTTTCTTAGCTAATGAGTTTTTTTGTTTTTTTTTTTTCAGCCAAAAATTTAGAAAAGGAACACACTCAAATTTGGAACAAGAAAATTTGGAAATGTGTGAGAGCTTTTTGTTAAGAAGCAATTTTAATTTCATTCTTATGTTGTCTCCTTTCTTGAATTGTAAAGCATCCACTTAATTTATGTTTTGCTTCAATAATTAAAGTAGTGTAGATTTAGTGCATTTTGGTTATAGTATGTTTTTAATATCAAATTGTACTTCTAATATTTTTATAAGAGATCAAATTAATGTAAATTATTTTTTATATACTTTAGTTCTATGTGTGTATGTACATTTTTGGTTTTTTATATACTTATATGTATATAATTTTTTAGTTATCATAGGAATGTTTATTAGCTTTTCGGGGCTATATATGTATAAGGCTTTTATTATGCAAACTTATCTAATTGACTTTAATGTTCATAGTGTAAGCCTTTTATTTCTTATAGTTTTTCTTTTATTTTTGTTTGCAATTTCATATATGGTTTCCATTAATCTATAATTATTAAGATTAAGTGAAAACAATAATAATAAGAAAATTAAAAACCAAAGACTTATGTTACAACCAACAAAGCTTCTTACCATTACCACCATATTTTGGAAAATTTAAGTGGAAAAGATAAAGAAAGAAAACGTAAAGTAATGAAATCAAACAATACATGTGTCCACTTTTTCATTTGTGAACTAACCAAAATAAATAATTATAGAACAATGTAAATTATGCAAAAATGCACAAGCCAAAACACTAGCTCCCTATGTCATCTTTGACATCATCTTCCTTGAATTGGCCATTGGAGGCTTGCCAACATGATTGTGTAGACTAATGCTTGCATGCCATGTTCTAGGAATGGTTATTTGACAATTATATGAACTTCATTGGTTGGGCTAAGAGTTGGCTTATGGTGATGGAAGATGTCTTATGACAAATAGCATTCACTTCATGTTTCTTTCTTCCACCCTCCTCCATCTAGATCCTTCTATTGCACTCAAGATGTCTTATGACAAATGGCATTCACTTCATGCTTCTTTCTTCCTCCCTCCTCCATCTCAAGATGTCTTATGACAAATGACATTCACTTCATGCTTTTTTCTTCCTCTCTCCTCCATCTAGATTTCTTCTATTACACTCAAGATGTCTTATGACAAATGACATTCACTTCATGCTTCTTTCTTCCTCTAGATTTCTTCTATTGCACTCAAGATGTCTTATGACAAATGGCATTCACTTCATGCTTCTTTCTTCCTCCCTCCTCCATCTCAAGATGTCTTATGACAAATGGTATTCACTTCATGCTTCTTTCTTCCTCTCTCCTCCATCTAGATTTCTTCTATTGCACTCAAGATGTCTTATGACCAATGACATTCACTTCATGCTTATTTATTCCTCCCTCCTCCATCTAGATTTCTTCTATTTCACTCAAGATGACTTATGACAAATGGCATTCACTTTATGCTTCTTTCTTCCTCTCTCCTCCATCTAGATTTCTTCTATTGCACTCAAGATGTCTTATGACAAATGACATTCACTTCATGCTTCTCTCTTCCTCTAGATTTCTTCTATTGCACTCAAGATGTCTTATGACAAATGACATTCACTTCATGTTTCTTTCTTCCTCCCTCCTCCATCTCAAGATGTCTTATGACAAATGGCATTCACTTCATGCTTCTTTCTTCCTCTCTCCTCCATCTAGATTTCTTCTATTGCACTCAAGATGTCTTATGACAAATGGTATTCACTTCATGCTTCTTTCTTGCTCTCTCCTCCATCTAGGTTTCTTCTATTGCACTCAAGATGTCTTATGACAAATGACATTCACTTCATGCTTCTTTCTTCCTCCCTCCACCATCTAGATTTCTTCTATTGCACTCAAGATGTCTTATGACAAATGACATTCACTTCATGCTTCTTTCTTCCTCTCTCCTCCATCTATATTTCTTCTATTGCACTCAAGATGTCTTATGACAAATGACATTCACTTCATGCTTCTTTCTTCCTCTAGATTTCTTCTATTGCACTCAAGATGTCTTATGACAAATGGCATTTAAAGGTTTTATTGAGTTCACTCTAAAAATAAATAATCATGCTTCATATTGTTTATTTTTGCAATTTTGTTTTGTATTTAAGTATCCAAGTCTAATAATAATGAGAAGATTTAAATATGATCTTAGTCCTTGAAATATAGTTTTTTTATTTTTTAGTTCCTCTAAGCTTCTGACAAACAGATTGCCTTCAATTGCAGGATTGAATGAGGAGTTTAAGGCATACACAAAGAAGCTTTTTTATACTCTTGCTTGACAGAGAGGTATTCAAAGGTATTCTGTGATTGTATTTCTGATCAGTGGGGACAAATTATCTACTCATTGTTGTGATGTGTGTTTACTTTATGTACGTAATCCAGATAAATGGAGCAAGAATTATGAACCTGAACAAATTGGTAACTCAGAAACAGATCTAACTTTTGTTGTGATTTAGCAGATCATATGCAAAAATTGTTGGAGAAGTCTAGAGGGTGAAACATGTGGCTGTTGTGTAGTTTGTGAGAATTAAGATACTCCGGGATTCAAGCCAAATCTGATAATTGCTTAGAAGATTATGGAACAAAAGGCTAATACATTTTGAAGTTGTTGACTGCTGTAAGCAGAGACCTCACCAGGGTCAGGCAGCACTGCAGGCTGCTGACTGCTGCAAGCAGAGACCTCACCAGGGCCAGGCAGCACTGCAGGCTGCTGACTGCTGCAAGCAGAGACCTCACCAGGGCCAGGCAGCACTGCAGGCTGCTGACTGCTGCAAGCAGAGACCTCACCAGGGCGAGGCAGCACTGCAGGCTGCTGATTGCTGCAAGCAGGGACAACAGGCAACACTGCAGGGCTGATACATTTTGTCTCACATGCATTCATGGATTAGATCAAGTTATTTGGGATTATTTGCAAGTATTGTATTGAATGTTGTATTGGGGAAAGTATTGGTTGTATCCAAATATTTTTTATATACATTTTGTTGTTCCTATCTTAATAAAGTTGCATTTTTAAAAATATCATGTCTATTTAGTTTGTTGAATTTAAATTTCTATTTCTTAGGTTGATAGTTGATGGAGGGTGTATGTATTTCTTCAATATTTATTTATTAATTTTATATTCATTCTCTCCCTAGCAATCAGCAAAATGCTGGATAAATTAGTGAAAGAGGAGAGCAATTGTTTAAATTATTGATTAGAAATAAGACTGAAAGTCAAGTAAATGTAATAAAAATCAAACCATTAAGGTTTCAAAGAAGAAGGTCTGCTCAAAATCAAGATGGAAAGAATGCAACTCATGTAGAACAATGTGAGAAATTCCAAGTTTGTACAAAGTTCGAGTTTAAGCATCTAATTGAGTTTAAGCATCTCATGGGATAGTTGAGCTTAAGCATCTAATTTAACAAAGTTTGGTGAAGTTGCTTCTGGCAAAGTTCGATCACATATTAGCTTAATCAAATTATTTGGGTTGGAATTTAAGAAAAAATAGCTTATTTGCATTTTTCAAGTTTAATAGAGATGCTTGAATTATAGAATAAAGTTATAAAATGCTTAGAAATGAAAAGCACATTATTTTTATAAGAGATCCTATTTTTTTAAGATTTGCTAAATGTTTGAAGTAATTTAAGTTACATGTTGTGTACTTACTATGATAAGAGTTTTAAAATCACTATTATAAGTTATTTGACAGGAAGACGACAATTTTGATCACTGACAAAACTTTTAAAATCACTATTAGAAGTTATTACTATTAAAAATTTATTACTCATGGCTTTATTACTCCTTGTGGCCAATGGAGATGATGGCATGATGAATTTTGTGGAGGAATTTTGCATTTGAAGAACTAGCATTGTTGGGTTGATTTTGGGTAGCCTCAACAAAGGATTCACTAGAATCAGAATCACTCATGGACTGATGTATAACAAATCCCACTCTCTCATTTAATTCTTTTTCTAAATGTTGATCTTGAGCTTTGAAAATAGTAGCATGGCACAAAACAGGTACCTCCTTATGCAGCAAGGTAGGCTACTGCTAAGGACTGCACGCAGGAGGCAACAAGGACTTCACCAGGGCTCAAGGCAGGCAACACTGCAGGCTGCTGCAGGCTGTTAGCAGGAACACTGCAGATTGCTGCTGAGAACTGCACACAGAAGGCAACAGGGACCTCACCAGGGTACAAAACAGCAACACAGTAGGCTGCTGACTGCTGCAAGCATGGACCTCACCAGGGCACAAAACATGCAACACTGCAGGCTGCTGACTGCTGCAAGAAGAGACCTCACCAGGGCCAGGCAGCACTGCAGGCTGCTGACTGCTGCAAGCAGAGACCTCACCAGGGCTAGGCAGCACTGCAGGCTGCTGATTGCTGCAAGCAGAGACCTCACCAGGGCCAGGCAGCACTGCAGGCTGCTGATTGCTGCAAGCAGGGACAACAGGCAACACTGCAGGCTGCTGAAAGCTGCTTCTTTTTTACTACCAAGTTACTTTGTTAAATGATTGCTATCAATGTATCATAATTTCATATAAAATGCATACATGATTTCTTTGTTTTTATTTTAAATTTTATACATTTCACAGGTCTTTCACTTCATGCTTCTTTCTTCCTCCCTCCTCCATCTAGATTTCTTCTATTGCACTCAAGATGTCTTATGACAAATGGCATTCACTTCATGCTTCTTTCTTCCTCTCTCCTCCATCTAGATTTCTTCTATTGCACTCAAGATGTCTTATGACAAATGACATTCACTTCATGCTTCTTTCTTCCTCTAGATTTCTTCTATTGCACTCAAGATGTCTTATGACAAATGGCATTCACTTCATGCTTCTTTCTTCCTCTCTCCTCCATCTAGATTTCTTCTATTGCACTCAAGATGTCTTATGACAAATGACATTCACTTCATGCTTATTTCTTCCTCTCTCCTCCATCTAGATTTCTTCTATTGCACTCAAGATGTCTTATGACAAATGACATTCACTTCATGCTTCTTTCTTCCTCTTTCCTCCATCTAGATTTCTTCTATTGCCCTCAAGATGTCTTATGACAAATGGCATTCACTTCATGCTTCTTTCTTCCTCTTTCCTCCATCTAAATTTCTTCTATTGCACTCAAGATGTCTTATGACAAATGGTATTCACTTCATGCTTCTATTGCACTCAAGATTTCTTCTATTGCACTCAAGATATCTTATGACTGAATGTTGATTATTATCCTTCCATTGGCTGGAAACCTCTATTGGAAAGGAGTGTTCAGCAAGCAAACAATGACTGCTATATGTTATTGGTATGACAAATGGCTTAATTTTGTCATGCACTCAGTGGAGATGATGGGATGAGCTATATTTTGCTGATTTCTATTGCAAATGAGTATATACTATTTGTCTTGCATTTGTGCCCTTTGTGTAATTATTATATCAAAGGTTGCAGGAAGCTTCTTGCTATCCTCATTGTTTGGGATGTAGTGTCACTGTTGTGAGAGAAGGTTCAGAAAGCAAACTATGATTGCTTTGTGTTCTTTGTAAGACAACTATGTAGGTCCTGAAATGCAATTGATAGACATGATGATACAGTTCAGATTTTGTTATTGTCTATTTGAAAAGAGTATCTTCTGTTTGCCTTGCATCCATGACCTTTGTGTAATTATAACAATGGTTACATGAAGCTTCTAATTATGCTCATTCTCTATGACTGCTTCCTCTTCCTTGAATGAGAAATAGATGAATTTTATCATGCAACCAATTGAGATGGTGTCTATGGATTCCTATCACTGTTCTTCTCTGCAATTACTCCACATCTTTTGTCTACTTTCAATCTATTGGTTGGATGTGTTAGTTTGGGAGATTTGGTGAAAGCTTTGTTTGATACTCTATAGGAATACTCCAGTTTATAGGCCAGTTATTATGTGTGATGATAGATGATGGTGATCTTTTGCCACATATTGTCCTCTAATCTCTCCCATTGTTGAAATGGTTGGCACTAATCATACAGTAAATGTAGTATCATTTGGGCAAGTGTATCTTTTAGGTATAGTTGATTTAGTGTAGTGTGGTCATTTCCCTACAGACATTATTAACACATTTGTTTGTGCATTTTTGCAGATTAATCCCTTTAAGAGATTTCTTGCATCTCACGTCTCTTTTACTTACTCTTAGTGCTTTCTAGGTTTTGGTGATTTTGTGCCCTTAGGCTGTATTGAGTGATTGAAATATTGACATAAAGTTTATCTAACTCTAAGACAAGATATATCCTAATCTTTAAATGTTTGTATAGTAAAATTTTTATCATTTTTTGTTAAGCTAATTCTTTGATCATGTTACTTATAATTGTATTAAATGTAATTTAAATCCCATCTCTTTTGCTCTATGGAGGTTTCTGATTGTTGTTTTATAATTTGCAATTAAATCATTTTATTTTGCGACAGTCTCTAATCCATTTCCTCTTTGAATTTAATAAAATCATCCTCAAGCAATCATTGGATTGATTAGAACTAATTGAAGCTCTATAGCTACTTATAATTTATACTCTTTGTTGCACTGGGACAATTATAAGCCTTCCTATATGGTCTTATTAGGATTAATACAAGATAAGTAATTGGAACTCTTAGTCATCAAACATGTTTGTTGAAAAACAGTCCACTTGGATTAAATGAGATGATTGATCATTGAACAAATGGACAACTGAGATAGATGACAGATTTATGCTTAGTCCATCAAGCAAAGCTTTCATCTAACCAATAACATAGCATGCAAAACAATCCATCATGTCCTTCCTTCATTGGCCTAGCCTATGAGAATCAACAGAATTCCTTAAGAGTTCTTTTCATCTAACCTTTCTCCACACTATAAGAATCCCTTAAGCTTTTCTTTCTCTTCATAATAGAATACAATACTCTCTTGAAAATCTACTAATATGTTTTAGTTTGTATTTATCAAACTTTCACTTTTGTAGCTATATGTATGACGCTCCGTCAAACCCGTGCAACGCACGGGTCGGCGTCTAGTTATAAGAACATCTCAGATCAAAATTTAGAATTTTTTAACATAAGATGAATTATTATGAATTTTATGTGCAACAAACTAAAAAAATTCATATTTAATTCATCTCTTGTTAAAAAAAATTAAACTTTTGTAAGAAAGATTCATATAATGTACTAAATATGACCACAGAAAAAAAAATTGAAAAATTCGAATGATATGTACAAGTTGAATGAAAAGCAGGGACTAAAAACACTAAGGGAATGTTTGTCAAAAAAAAAACACTAAGGGAAAAAACTTCAGGGACTAAAAAGTGCAAAAAAAGTCTTCAAAGAGTAAAAACGAAATTCTGAAAAACTATAGGGACCAAAAACATAATTAACCGTTTTTAAATTGAAGGTTGAAACTCATATCCATTTATTTAAGTGTTAAATATATTTTTAAAATATAGGGATCATTCTTACCTATTTCGCAAAATGTTTGGACTAAAATTTAAATAGTGGGGTCAACTAATAATCATTTTGTTACGAAATGGACCATTTCTAGATAACGGAAAAACTTCTGAGATTTTTTTTGACCATTTTTAAAATGTAGGAACCATTCTTGACAATTTCGCAAAATATAGGAACTAAAAACATATTTAACCCAAAAAAATATTCACCCAACCCAAGTAAGTTTTTTTTATTTTTTTTAATTTTATGCACACCAATATATGAATAATATATTTTGACCTTTTGTTAAAAAAAAAAGCTTAATCATCATTTCCGTCCTTGTAAGTTCGCGATTTTTTGGTTTTAGTCCATGTATCTTTTTTTTTGTAAATTAGTCCTTGTATGTTCAAATCTTTTGATTTTAGTCTCTTAAAACTAAAATCTGCAGGAAAATCCACAGGAAACCAGCAAATTTTCCTGCAGATTTTTCTGCGGATTTTAGCTTTATGGACTAAAATAAAAAAGATGCAACAAAAAAAGATACAGATACTCAAACCAAAAATTAAGAATGAAAATAATGTTTATGCCAAAAAAGAAACAAATATTTTGACCTTTCATTTGGGCTACTTTTTAGTAACGAATTTAAAATAAAATAAAAGGCTTTTTTTTCAGTATAAATAAAGCAACTTCGATAAATAAATACTAAAAATCCAACAAAGAAATTAGAATTTGAAATCCATCCTATACCGACTACCGAGGCAGAGCAGCTTCATCTAACCTGCCGGCGGCTTGAATATGAAGAGAACGGCGGCGGAAACAACAAATTCTCTGAAAACATTACTCCTCATCAATATGAAAACGAAGAGAATAAAAACAAGAAATTCTGTGAAGAAATCACATGTTTATTTACCTGATGAGTGTTGGGAACTTGTATTCAAACTTTAAACTCTCTCACATGTTCCTACATTGATTTTCTCCATTCCTTTCACATGTTTCTCATTGGCGATTGTTTCCCCGACTTGCACCATCTTGATATAAGTTATTGCGATGACATATATGAATACAGTATTCCTTTTCTTTTGAAGAGGTGTGCTAAGATTACACATTTGAACTTAGCTGCATCTTCTATTATGTGCATAACTAGAATGATGAACTTTCAAGTTCCTACATTGGAGGTGTTGAATTTGTCGTATGCATCAATTGACGATCACACGCTCAATGTTATCACAAAGTCTTGTACCGGGATTTTCCAACTGCCACTCAAATATTGTCATCTTGTCCGAGATAAGGGAGTGAAATGTGTGCTACGAAACTGCAAACAACTCCGAGAGATCAATTTGAAACATTGTCTCAGAGTACTTCATGTTAATGTTGCATCAATGCTATTATTAAGGCCATCATTGACAAAGATAAAGCTGCCATCTGGTGTGGCTTGGGTAGCTCCATTGATTTCAACTAAGACCTAAAGACAAAGATGCCTTGTTTGCTATGAAGCATTTTCTTTGACACCATAATTTAAGATATGTAATATTCACTTAGATAAGGATTTAAATTTAAGTTCAGCTTCATATATAATATATGTACATATCATTATGTCTTTTAATAGGTTAGCAATATCATATCTCTGCCCTTGATTTTTAGTCATCTTAGTTTGCTGGTGAGTTATGTTTCTTGGTGTTAATTGCTTTCCAGCTTAATCCTCTCCTATGATATTTCACTCTGTTGATTCTTAAATCACTCTTTTACAGCGACTAATTGCAGCTCCTCCTTTTGTGTATGCACTCAGGAGATTATAATTTTCAATTTAGTGCATTGTTAAAATATAAATTCATATGATTTGATGTCTGCAAATTTTTAATGGAATTGGTATTAAAAAGACAGGCTAATTTACTATTAATTAATGAATGAAAGTAATGGAGTAAAGTTTTCCCTTATTGGTGGTGTAGAGACTAGTGAGTACCTGAAAGGATAGAAACTGATTTCATGGCCTTCTACTTTGCTTGTTCATCATTCAAATCCAACTATTGGCGTGGCTCATAGTTGCTATGATAGTTTATGATGTTATGCTCAACCCAAATAGAAACATGATCGATCCAGATCATCTTCTAGCAAGTTTATTTTTCCAGAATTAAGGGTTTTAGTTACTTCATCTGTTTTCATATTTGATTTTATTTCTTTCGTGTCCTTGACTGGTTTGTAAGTAATAAACAGTTGGGGTGTGCTTTGTGTGTTCAAACCATAGTCACATAATTCTTCTCAAAGGTGACGAACCGCGAATTGGTTCGCGCGTACCAATTCGTGGTACTTTTGCGAATTGGTTCGTCGTAATTCTCTCCGAATTCTTTAAAACCAAAGTACCGGCGAACCACCCCAACAATCAAATAAGAACAAAATATAAAATGTTGAGATTGATTTAGACTTAGCTGTGAATATGATGGTTACAGGTATAACATCACTTGTCCACTCGTACAATGCATTTTGTACAATGTATATTGGATTTGGGTTGTATACCTCTCAATGTTAGTTACATTTCTTGATGCGTTACTTGTTTTCCCTCTATGATACACGAAACATATGTGCTATCAGCATACACTCAACTTTTATTTGATGGAAATTTGATTCTCAATTTTATGATTAATATAAACTATAGATTAATAATATTAATTAACATAAATTTAATACTAATTAATATTTTCTTTAAATATTTTATTTAATTTTTTATTACCAACATACTGATTAGCGTATCGACTATGTATACCTCTCACGTACCGAATTCTTTAAAGGTGGCGTACCGCGTACCCGAACCCGTACCGCGTACCGAAACGAATTGCGAACCGTGTGACTATGGTTCAAACATGTTATTTGCTTATCTCTCAGATAAACATCTCCCTTTATGAGCTGTATTTGAAATATAAGTTATTTTTTCTCTTTTATGGAGGGAAAGAGTAATATTCTAAAGTTGAGATTTTTTTTTTTTTTTGTATCTTATTATATACTTGTGCTCTTAAAATCACATTCATATTAGTCAAAATGATATTGATGGTCTTCCTGATGCATATCCAGTTATGGCAACTGGTGTGTTGGAAATCTGATCTTCACACTTTCCAAAGATGATTTGCATGATTTCTTTGGTGAAATGTGCAGTGGTTGTAACATATGCTATGATAATTCAATCTATATTCCTTATTGTATCCAAGCATTTACTTTCGTTATTTAATGTGTGTGTTATAAGATCAGAGATCTGGATGACTAGGAAGTGGTACTTATGGTTTGGTGCATAACCTTGGTCAGATTGTGTGCTTGCATGACATTGCTTGTTCATGTCTTTGAGCTCATACTGGCTTTGTTATATTGGTAGAATTAAGTTATACCGTGTACTTAACTGTCTAGTGGCAAATCATTGCACTGGACTTAGCATCTTATATTTGACAAAATTTTGAAATTTCTGGAATCGTTGCTTGTTTGCTATTATTTGGAACCTTGGCATCGTGGAAAGTCATATGAATGAACTCCTATGAAATGGTCTCTGATGCCCACAAGGGTTTTTTCAATTGTTGACTGGGTGTCCCTAACAATTGCATGACTTGGTATTCTATCCAAGAGTTTCCTTATTGGTAGGTGATATGTAATTCCACTATAATTCATTGTTGAGGTTGATTGCTTGCCTCAACATTCGGAATTTTTGAATGAGGAGAACCTCTCCTCACCCTAAAAGCAAAAGGAAGGGAAACAAATATTTTCTGAATGAGTAGTTGAAATAGTATGGAGTATAGACTAAGATGTCACAAACTGTCATGTTTTGATAATTACTCTTTTTTTGTCTGCAGCGGGAGTAAAACTGCCACTGTAACTAAAACTAATGTGGAAATTATGGTTCCCAGTGAAATTATTGGCTCCGTATATGGGGAAAATGGTAGCAATCTGGATCAACTGAGACAGGTACATAATCTCATATAAGTTTATACACATAAGATTACAGTTTATTTTGTTTCTTGCAAGCTTGTCGTGTTAACTATTGTGAACTTGCTTGTGTGATCATTGATCACTAATTTGATTTCATAATTTTTTATTTGTTCAAAAGTTTGTTCCTTGATAAATACTGTTCGTGAACCTCGTCCTGGAACAAGTAACAAGACACCTATTATCTTATCGGGCACACCTGATGAAACTCAAGCAGCTCAGAGCCTTCTCCAAGCATATGTTCTCAATGGAACATCATGACAATATCCCCTCTCATATGTCCCATAAATTTTCAACAGTTTAAAATTTTGCGACTTAGTTTTACTCGGTTTTGCGGTATATTTACTGACCCGTTGTTGCGGTATATTTTTTTGACCACACCGGATAGCATATACAGCCTTTAAGTATACTATGCCAATAATCTTTTGATAAATCAATTCAACGCATGTTGTTTACTGCATGGCAGAACACTAACTCAACCCCGGTCTTTTGATTCTCTTTACGGTATTCTTCAACTCCTTGTGTTCAACAACTATTTTGGAAATATTTGCCTAATAAGGATGCCATAGCATGTTTTGATTCAACTATTGAATGTAGTTCTGTTTCATGATTTTAGACAAACTCACCTTTAAATACTTCACATTTTATCTGGGCAGCAGTGGTTTGGGCGATGTGGAAGGAGCGTAATGCTGTTAATTGTTTGACAGCTTAATCCTCTCCTATGATAGTTCACTCTGTTGATCCTTATATCACTCTTTTACAACGACTAATTGCAGCTCCTCCTTTTGTGTATGCACTCAGGTATAATTTTCAATTTAGTTCATATGTGATGTCAAAACTGACCCCCGAACCAGATTCAACTGGTGGTGAAAACCAAAAAAATATATATATAAATTCATATGATTTGATGTCTGCAAATTTTTAATGAAATTGGTATTAAAAAGACAGGCTAATTTACTATTAATTAATGAATGAAATTAATGGAGTAAAGTTTTCCCTTAGTGGTGTAGAGACTAGTGAGTACCTAAAAGGCTAGAAATTGATTTCATGGCCTTCTGCTTTGCTTTTTCATCATGCAAATCCAACTTCCACTATTTTCTACAAAAATACAAAATAATTGAAATTATTAGTTAAACAAAATCAAAAACTTTAATGAAAAAACAATAAATTAGGATTTAAACTTCTATTAACAAGTGTTTAGCAGGCTATGGTTGATTTCTTTTATTTAATTTTTTACTGAAAATTATCCTAATTAACTAGTGTAACACCTCAAATCTTATATTTTATTATATTTGATTAATTGATGTTATTTAATTAATTGTGTATGTTAATTGGTATGCTTTATATCTATTAATTAGTTGTTACATTTATGTTTGTTGAAAATGGGCTTTTATGAGTATTGGGCTTAATTAGAATGAATAAGAGTTGTGGTAGAATTAAGGGTAATATAGTAATCTAGTGTGAGTTAGTGGATTGTGTAGAGATAAGAGTGGCACTTTGGTTATTATCCTAAAGAATAGAGTATCTTGGAGAGGAAGTAGTGGCAAGGGTGTAAATAGTACAAGAATTTGTGGTAATAGTAAAATTGAGATTGTGAGTGGAATTTGTAGAGAAAAGAATGGTAGAGTGGGGATTTGACATAAACCTAATAAAAAGGTTATATAAAGGAGTGATTTTTATGAGAGGTAGTGTTGTTGTTGTTTTGTCATAAAATTTGAGAGATAGAGAGGTAGAGAGATAAAAGAGAAAAGAAGAGAAAAAAAGGGTTTAAGAAAGAAAGAAGAGAAAGAAGCTTAGAGAAAAGGAAGAGATGAAGGAGAAGATCAAATAAAGAATAAGTCATGGTAGATTAAAGGAAATCAAGTGGTAGAGTAGAGATTCCAACTTTATTGAGGTAAGAGGCTTAGATAATATAATTTTGAGTGATCAAAGAGAGGAGAGTTTGTCTATGACTCCACACCCAAACTCTCTTCACTCTTTTTGGGTTTTGGGAAGAAATGGGTTTTGGGAATGTGTTTATAATTGAAGTTTGATAATGATTCGTGTATGATATACTTCTATTTATGATTGTTGTATAAAATCTATGATAAAGTTTATTACTTTTTGATTTTGATTGATTATGAGATAAATGGGTTTTATGAAATAATACATAAAAAATCCATGCTTTATTGTATGAAATGATGTTTGATGATGTTTTAAATTGTACTTCTATGTTTAGCATGATTTTATGAGCTTAAAGTTGGTAACTTTCTGTATTTTGAATATTGGATGATGAATTTCGTGTTGGTTCTCGTTTTAACCCGAAACAGAGCATCCTGTCTGGGCAGTGGTCGCCCAGCGACCACCAGCGACCAAAAGCGAGCAGCCGTCGCCAAGCTTCGCTGTGAGCGGCGACTGCACTGCCTTTTCTCGCTTGCTTCGTCGCCAGGCCTCGCCCAGTGACCAAGACCTGATTTTGAGAAATTTCTTTAAGTTGTATGATGAGTATGAGATTATAACATGATTAGATTTGGTCTTATAACATGTTATAGATTTGGATTGATTGAATCTTGAGTTGGTATGATGATAACATGCTTATATGTGTATGTTTGATTGAAATTGAGAATGATGACTTATGATTAACTTAGATGTTAAGTGTTATTGTACATGCTAATTAACTATGAGTTATGAGTATGTTGAGATGAAATTATGTTAATGATGATGATAGGTGATTAGTAATGATGTGTGATGATTAATGATGTATGAGGATTAGTTAATAATGTATGTTGATCAGCTAATGATGTGTGATGATTAGAAGTTAATTAATTATGATGAATTATGATGTTCATGTTTTATGATGATGAGTGTGTTGTTGTATCTTGCTTGAATGTATACTTTAATGATGATATGATGATGTGAATTGAGAAGGAATAATAGGGATGAGTGGTCTATTATTCATGAGTAGATGTGTAGTGTTATCATCATTATTTGGTATGTGTACATTCATGCATTCATGAGTCAACTTGAGAAGATTCCCTCATGACTTAAAACTGACTTGAGCGGTGGATATATATATCCGGAACATTGAGATACAATTAGTTTGTTGCTTTTCGAAATACAATTAGTTTGTTGCTGATATATGAGAATTTAGTTTTAATTGCAAATATGATACGAAAAACTGGCAAGGGATTAAGAGATGGAAAATAGAAGAATGTTGAAGTTATACAACAAATTTAAAGAGCAATTGAAATTATAACAAAAATTCCCAATTTATAGGGCTGCAATCGTGAGAATGGGTAGGAACAAATTTATTGATGTACCACAATCCATCTGCTTCCATCTTTATACAAATCCTAGCCGGACATTGCTTCACCTTGTCGGAAGTGTCTTCAATGTACATGGAACATTTGAGACATTATTCCCCTCTCTTGCGCATGCTAGAATCAAGTAGCATAGTTGTCCGTCTTCTTTTTTAGATGTTCTAATCCTCCACCCAAACCCCTTTCTCACATTTTAACACATAACTCCCCACATTTTGTTTTCCTGTGTTTATCATGTCATTTTTCAACTCACAACATTACAACAAACATCATTCCTCAAATAAAAACACAAACTAACTTAGACTAATTACATGATTTGTCAGAACTTTTAAATTAACCAAATGTTTCAAGCAACAACCCATACATTAACACATGACTACCCACGTTTTTCTTATTGTGTTTATGATGTTATTTTTCTCAACTCATAACATTACAACAAAACAAACATTCCACACACAACATCATTTCAGTTTTGTCTATGTCTGGAAACATAAGAGGGGGATAATTATGATTTACACTTCATTAATCGTTTAACCCCTAATTTATACCCTAAATCATGCATTTCAAATAACCACACACAAAAGGGAAATTATAATCAAAATCTTATCAACAATAAGGAGAAGAACAAATTAAAAGGGAAAGTACTCTAACCTTCAATCGCCTGAATGAGGAGAGCGTCGAAAAGGACGAAAATAGGTTTTTCGTACAGTGAGAGGAACATCACTTGGAGCTGAGGGGGAGAAGGCGTTTTGCAGTGATGTGATCAAGGATGACTGAATTATGGCGAAGATGAAGTTATGCGAGGAAGAAGGAGGAAGATAAGTGACTACGGTCTGGCAAGTGCACCAGTCTGTCGTCGAGTAATAATTCACACTCTACGAGTAGAATGAGTTCGTATCCACAGGGATCGTGCCGCAGCTTCACTAGCGTTATTTAAGTTTGTGATAGTTTGCATTCGCTTTGGGTTTTTGAAAAGGTTTTTATAAAATAAGCGTAATGCTTGCAGAAAATATAAATAACATAATGTATAAATAATAGATTCAAGAAATATAGAGGCTAGGTATGGTGGTTGGACTCCCTCCCTTCTTCATATTTGGCATGATCGGTGTATAACATAGTTACTTAGATTATGTTCGGCGGTGAATTATCCTTGTTGTAGTAATACCTTACTATTACACTATGTTTATTAAAGATTTCCTACGTTATTAACTAAGGTACCTACGAAAGTCTAACCTCGATGTGTCACATACCCTAATTACTAAGTGAGTTGTTTATAAACATGCATTATAATCTTCACCAATTAACCTCTAGGTCATAGTATCGGGCTGTTCATCTTCTAAGTGCTCAGTTCACACCTAGTGCATGATTCCTCCTCTAACCGCTCAGTTCACGACTAGTTCAGGATGTTACCGTCTCTATACACCTAGCATTATTTACTACGAGTTTCGGACCATATTAAGTCAAAACCTAATATCAATTCTATGGGCGCTCCCGATTATCCGGCCAGATTACGAGATACATTATTAAAGTGCACGAAAGTAAATAACAAACACAATTACTAAATATCATTTATTATAACTTAGACTCAATCACAGACTCCAAATATTCATAGGGGAGGTAATCTTCTCCACCACGACCTAAGGCATAATTATAAAGACTACATATTTAAATTACAAAATATAACCTAAATACAAAAGCCTAAAGAAACATACCTTGCTGAGTTAGTTTTCCCGTAAGGGGAGAAAACTATGCCCAATAGAGCTCCTCTGAACCTCTCCTTATAGTAGAGAGTGTTCTACTATTTCTGAATAATTTTAACAATGAATGAGAGGCTCTATTTATAGTTTTCGTAATGGGCCTCAGCAAGGCATCGCAGTACGATGAAGCCATCGTGCTGCGATGTGAAGATTCAGTTCAATTTTATAACTGATCCTGTGCATTTCATCAGCTTGGGCGCCAAGTAACTCCATCGTGCTGCGATGTGCTATATCGTGCTGCGATGGACAAATTTTCTTCAGATTTATTCTTCTGATTTCTTGGCAAGCAAGCAACTCTCATCGTGGCACGATGGGAGTCATCGTGCTGCGATGGAATGCTCATTTTCTTCACTTTTTTTTGGCTTTTTCTTGTCTTTTTGCATCTTGGACTCTGTCTTGATGTTTTTTCCTGCTTTTGTAGGTTTTCCTTCGTATTTGGACATGTCTTGGTCATTTTATTACTAATAATACTACTAAAAATACCGTAGAAATTTCTGTCATCAATAAGCAAGAGATTTGTTGAAGTTGCTGAATGCATCCTATTGCCTTGGGTTATCCTGACCTACATCCCGCTGCCATTGTGTTCAAGCATCGTCATCTGGTGGTGACTGCACATATGATGCATGTGCATGCTTAGTCGCCTGTCAGTTTATGCTGCAAATTAAATAGGCACAAGTTGAGACTTCAGACATTGAAATAAATGATATCAAACCATCACATAAAAATATTAAGGATCAAAAAACCTAAAAGCTTGAAATCCCACAACAACTACACTCTTAAAGATATACCATGATATACTAACTTAGATTCATTTCACTGAGAATGAGACTAAAAATGACTAGAATTACATCCAGACACAAGCATATTTCTAATAGAAATGTCAAAACTAAAATTGACAAAAACTCAAGAATATATATATATATATATATATATATATATATATATGTGTGTGTGTGTGTATAAATTGAAAATGTTCTGAACTAGAATTGTGTAAAGGATATACATGTGCTTTGAAGTCAAGAACATAACTTGATGATAGAATAAACAATAAAAACATCAAATACCATTTCTAGAGTTGAAATGGACAAAAAAAAGCAGAATTTATGTTTTATATTAAAAGGTTTAAGTACATTCTTTGAATTGAATGTGAGGTTGTGGTTTTGATATATGCCAAATTTTTAAGGTTAGATTAAGTTTTTATATTCAACTTAACTTGTCATTACAAAATTGATTTTTAAGTAAAAAATATCAACTCATTAACAACTAGTGAATACATTAGCAACTCTAGGTTTCCATAAATTTATTAGCCACATCAAAAACTAGTGAAAAAACAAGTCATATATATGGTTTTAAAAAATCACTCCAAACAAGTACACCATTTTTTCTTCTAAATTCAACAATTCAAGCATTTTATCAAATAGCTTGTGAACAATGATGATGAATGCTAATTAGATAGTGTGAATACTAAAATAAACAGTTAATTAAGTAAAATACATAGTTTGGAACTGAAATAAACAAAAATCACATAAGCCCCAATTTATACCCTAAATCATGCTTTTCAAATAACCATAAGCAAAAGGGAATTTAGAATCAAAATATTTTGAAGAATAAGGAGAAGATCATAATCAAAAGGAACAGTGAACTAACCTGAATCGGATGAATGAGTTCAAAGTACTACATAACTGATTTTGTCGAAGAGAGGGGACGTTTGTGTTTAGGGGTTTATCGCACGCAGAGAGGAAGAAGCTCGCAGCTGAGGCGGAGAGGGCGATTTGCAGAGAGTGATTCTCGACGGTGAAGAAGAAAGATGCGTGCCAGATAGAGAAAGATGAGTGTTATGCTTCTTTTGTTTATTAATTAATTTTTAATTATTTAATTTAAAAGAAGATTGTCACATGTGTGGGAGAACAATAAAAAATAAATGAAAATTGATGTATAAGGGAACAGTTGTATAAGTTGTAGTAGAGTTGTAATTAAATTTGTATCAATAACATTTATGTTATAATAGCTAGTTTGACAAAACACATATATTAAGAAAGTGAGTTTTATTATTAAATTAATTGACAAATTATATTGATTTTACATGTTTACCCTTACAATTAATTATAATGTTTTATATCAAACAAAAGAGAATTTAATGCTATTAAAAAACTATGCAAAATAAATAAGGGTAAGTTTGGAAAAATAATAATTAATGTCATTGATAATTGCAAAAGAGTCTTATAAAAAGGGACAAACTTTTTGTCAAACTAACTCTTATAAAAAGGGACAGAGGGAGTAATACACATAAACTCTACTACAATAGTTTAATTAAACTATTAATGTCATTAACATATTCAAGTCTTATTGGAATCTACGTTGCATAAAATAAATTCAATTATTATATACAAGTTCAAATAACAAAATCATTACTATATTTGCATTTAATCTACTCCCAATAAAATACAAAGAAAGCAAAAAGTCTCATATTCAAGCAACATACTAGAGCAAAATATCATTTATCATTAATCAATGAGAATACAATCACATCATGTCATAACTTAAACATATTAAGTTATATCAACATAAAAACATAATAATAAACACGAATTAACTTCCAAACATATTAAATTATATAATCATCACATTTTCTCATAAGACTCCTAACAATTCAAGTATTAACAAATTAGCACTTAAATCATCATCACATTAGCAATCAAATATGAAGCGAGAATTATAAATGTTAAAGTCATTGCCAATTAAAACACAAGTTTCAAGAATCAAGTAAAACGCATGCCAATAAGCAATAAAACAAGATTCAAGAAACTAATCACATATCCGCAAAATAATTGAATAGTGACTAATGTATAAGTGTAACTACAAAATTACATCACAAGAAGACACAGCAGATACACAAACACAACTGACACTCTGCCTACTCAGTCTGACTGTGGACAGTCTGACTGCACAGACCTGCTCTGATCGATACACGACACACACATAACCCATTCAGTCTGAGGACAACCGGGCTCTGATACCAAATTGTAACACTCAAACCCATTATTTAAAATATTCCTAGTTTTAGAAAACCTTTTTCGAAATATGCAGCACGAAATAAAAATTGAACTATAAAAATATTGGTTCGAGTATTACATCTTTCTACAAAACATTACTAATAACTTAATTAGTAAAATATCACTTATACAAAATCCTTTCTAAATTGATAAAAGCCTTAAATCAGATAATAAAATAAAAGACTCTATATACATATTATATGAACTTTTTCCTCATGTCGTAATCAAAGCAGAGCATCACCGAAACACACAACCTGAGAACCTGGTCCCAAACTAGTCAAATACACAAAACAGATAATTAGTTTGTATAATCCGAAAAGAATATAAGAGTAACATACACTTACATTTAAAGATTATAAACAAATTAGATAAACAAATATCTAATCTTACATCGTCCAACATACATATAAATAAGCATTTAAGACATTAAGAGCATCATAAATGTACAATAATTAAGGGATCACATTATCCAAGTCAAGTAAATACAAATTGTCATTTGACCAAGTATCAATTACCCCATAATAATGCACATCTTCTTAATGCAAGCTAATGTCACATATTTATGTCATGTCATCATAGACACGACTAAATGCATGTGGTACCATATACTCATTGTTCATTTTTAAGTCATGACAGACTCTACATGGATAAACATATACCCATCTGCTCATTGTTCATTTTTAAGTCATAATGGACTCTCTCCATGGATAAACATATACATATATGCTCATTGTTCATTTTTAAGTCATGACGGACTCTGCATGGATAAACATATACCCAAGATAAGTCTCGTATACGATGGTGTTCACACCTCCTCCCGTCGGATGTTGACTGCTTTCGGGGTTATCGTTAGCAGGAACGATAACAGTGTCTATAGGGTTGTTGTTGGCGTCGTGAAAGAGGTGACCGCCGTCGTCGTGACGTTGTGGTGTATTTCCACTTGCCATATCGGAAGTGTGATCGTTTTTTTTCTGAAGTTCTTGGTTTAAGAAGAAAGAAGGGGAAAACTCGGATTCCCACGGACGGCGCCACTGATCGTACTTGGATCAGAAGATTGAATCGATGGTCAGCCGCACGCCGTGGACGGTGGTAGGACAATGGAGGGGGTTTGTACCTGTAGGTGCTTTGACGCTCAAGTCAGTTCAAGGTACAAAGAGAAGATCTAAAGAGTTAGAATATAATGTAGAATACATGACTACTCAGTAATGAGGAGTATTTATAAGCCCTCAGTGCGTGGCCAACGGTCTCCCTGTTGGGCCGTGTAAAACAGACCAAATAAGGATGACTGTCAGGTTTCTGCGTAGGAGCATGAGAAACCGTTATAGGTCCTCAGTCTGGGTCAATCAGCTCCTATTATTACAGGATAACAGGATAAGCTTGAATGATCGTGGGACGCATGCTCAATAGAAGAGCAGGCGTGCTTGGTAAAGGAGTAACTGGCGTCAAGCAGTTCCGCTTATCAGGGATAAGGGATAAACATGGATGGAAAATGCGTCATGCTCTTATTGGGCCGTCCTTGACGTCCAAGTGGATTGTGCCTGCTCGAAGCTTGGGCAGCTCTATGTCCAGTCCATAACAATATTTAAATGTGATTTTAAATTTTAATTATTATATCTTCTATATAGTTCGGTGTTTTTGAAGTATTGTAAAAATTATTATATTGTTTGTTTATTTAAATTCAATCTATAATATTCAAAACTTGGTCTTTTGCTGCATATATTCAATTATCGAATTTTTTTTATACAAAATAATTGGTCTTGAGAAATATGCGGTCCTAAAATATATGGTTTCTAATTTGTTTATGGAATCTCAATTGCTTTCATTAACATTAAACTTTTGTCCATTAAGGTACCGTTTGATCTAACTTTTTTTAGGTGTAGAAACTATTTTAACCACAAAGTTAGAAGTAAGAACTTTAAAACCGAAGATAAAGTTGTTTGGTAAATCTTACTTCATTTATTTTAAAAAGTGTTAAAAGTTGTTTTTTTTTATCTATTACTATATATAAAAATGATACAAATTTTTGGGATAACTTTTTCATTATTCCTATTTTACCCTTAAAAAAAACCATAAAAAAAAAGTAACCACAAATTTACTATATATAAAAGGATACAAATTTTTGGATGGTTTTTTCATTATTATTTCTTAATAACTATGCACAACTTCCACATAAAAGTAGGTTTTCAGTTTTTTTATAGTAAAAAAAAAACTTCATAATAACTAGCCACAACAAAAAAGAAGGTTAAGTAGTTATCAATTAACTAAGTCCAATAAAAAAAAAATTTAAGTAGTTATTTATATTGTTGCAAAAAAAATAATTAGTTATTTATATTTGTAAATAGAAAATACCGATCACACAAACGGACACGAAACGTGCCCATTTGGCGGCTACTAATTATAATAGGGTGAAAAGGTATTTGATAATAAGATAAAGTTGTTTTTTTATAAACAATAACTTATTTAAAGATGGAGTTAAAAAAACTTATTTAAAGATATTAATTAGATAAATAATAGTAAAGTTGTTGCAAAATAACTATTATCACTTTATTTTGAAACTCTTTTATTATTGTTGTATTTTTCTTTAAAATATAAGTAAAAACTGTTTTTTTCTTACTAGCTTTTAAAAATTATTGTTTGGCCTAACTTCTTACTTTTAAAGCAAGAGAAAGGGAAAAAAAATTAGGTTAAACAATATCTAAGTTAAACAGAGCGTTATGGTCAAATTAATTTTTTATTTAATTCACAATCATAATTAATCACGCATCAGGTTAATAACAATTAACATTACCTTATTTTTTTGACAGAAAAATAAATTCATTCATTCAAATAAAAAAAATACATAGATCATTATAAATTCAAGATTGCTAAAAACTGAAAAAGGTGAATCTGCAAACAATCTTGCAGCACCTAGGTTAATAGCATACAACGGCAACATGAAAGTGGCTACAAATATGACAAAATAAGTCACATGAATATCTATACTTCCGGATCTGCAACATTGACGTCCAAGTCTTCATCAGATCTGTAATGAGTTGAAGTAAATATGTCAATTTGAATCAACGAATCCCGTACGTACACGAAAAACAAACAAACGCCGCACAAAACGACGAAGAAACACAACGCCGCACAAGACGACGAACAAACATTACCTTATCAAAAAAAAAAATTAACATTAATTTGTCATTAAAATATAATTTTTATTTTATAGATCCCTAGTCCATGTTTTTGAAATTATATATGGATTTTTCATTTTTATCCTTAATTTGGTTGTTTCCTTGTTGATACATTACATTACACAGACAGTGTTTGAGGATTGTGAGAGAAGTAGCACTGAACTGAGCTGAGCTAGGGTTGAATTCAATCACAATGAGTTTGTCTCTTATTCAAGGCTATTCTTCCGCCGAAGAACAAGATGAAGATCAACCCAACCTACTTCACATCCACGATTCCGACACCGACGACCAATACGATGCCGACACAGAACCCTCCGCCGCTTCTCACCCATCTCTTGGGGATAGATCCATCTTCGACCACCATCCTCCACCTCCTTCTGCTTCTGGTCTTCCTTCTGCATTCGACGCTTTCTCCGAAGTAATTTGTTTCAAATTTCATAAACCCTAAAAATATCCTGTCAAATTTGAAATCTTGTTCCTCCTATATATTGAACCTCTTGTTTTTTCTTAATTGAGATTCCAGGACCACCTCAATTCCTGAACAATAGCGTGGATGAATTCAATCCTGTAAAAGAAGCTGATCAACAAGGTTCAAGGAGGCATCGCAGGGAGAAGAAGGATTTACCCACTGGTATTCTATCATTTTATCTATTTATTTATTTATTTATTTGATTTCAAATATGTTGTTGTATTTCTGAGTATGCTAGGGTTGTTTGGTTCAACATAGGAGCAGGAAGGGAGGGATTTTAAAATGAATTTACCCTTTTTATTCTTACAATTCTATAAGGGTTTGCTTGGTGCACAAGATAGGAGACAGGAATCCTACTTAAATCTGATTTTGATGCACCAATAGACAATGCATAGTCACAAATATAAACCAAATAGTATACCGGTCAAACATGAAAACTCCATAAACAATTGAAGGGCAAATAAAATATTTAGAAACATCATAGCAACCGGTAAGTTTAAAATCTTCAATCAAATGCAACATTAGTAGAAAGATTATAAACCATTTGCATAATCACTGCATTGCATGTTTTATTGGACATTGAAGAGACCATTTGTCAACATCTTTCATCAAAGAACAATTGATCTTAGGCAATTCATTTTATATTATAACTATAATGCTTGACTAAATTCCACGTTTCTTCTCCTAAAATTGGAGGCACCTCATAATTATAACCTTCTCTCTATGTCATTTCCTTATTGCATTTCCTTCTCTAAGTGTCTCTGCAACCACATGCACTGTCTTTTGAGTTCAATAATTTCATTGTTTGTCTCTTTGTTCTTGACCATTTTGAACTTTTTCCTTTTACCACCACTTGCTATTGGCGAAGGGTATAATGATTGCATTTCGAGTGCAGAACAATCATGATTTGTCATTACCAAAGTTCTCAAATTCCACCCACCTCATTCCGAGCGACATCATTATTAACATCTTGAATAGTAGTTTCAATGTAGTCTTCTTTGGTGACAAATTGGTTTCGTTTTCTTGTCTCTTTTAAAGTTCAAAGAGGAGGGCTAGAGACAAGAAAACGAAGACAATATGTCACCGACAAAGACTTCATTGAAATTATCCAAGATGTTGATAACTGTGCCCTCACAATGTGGTGAATTTGGAGAACTTTGGTGCATATGCTAATGGTAATGATAATTTTTCTACAACCAAAATGCAATCGCCATATCCTTCGCTAATAACAGGTGACAGTAAAAGGAAGAAATCCAAAGTAATCAAGATCAAAGAGACCAACAATGAAATAATTGAAGTTAAAGAGATTGCATATGGATGTGGTTGCAGTCGCACTAAGAGAACGGAATGCGACAATAAAAGAAGGAAATGACATAATAAAAGAACGTCACTCATAAGTATGAGTTGCCTCCAATTTTAGGGGAAAACCTTGGAATTTAATCAAATATTGTGGATGTGATATAAATGAATTTCCTAAGATTAAGATCTATTGCTCTTTGATGAAAGATGTCGACATAGTCAGAATAATTCTTCAATGGCCAGCTGAAGCATGCAAAACAGTGATTATGCAAATAGTCTTTGACTCCTCCAGTTAATCTTTCTATTGATGATGCACTATATTGAATAGTTTAAACGTTGTGGTTGCTATGATGTTTTTAAATATTTTGATTTGCTCTTGAATTAGTGACTTATTTATAGTTTATCGACTTTTCATTTCATATGGCTCTAAACTATTTTGGAAGTGCTCTAATATTTTTTTAACGCTGTATATTTTGTTAGAAATTTGTATTGAGTTTAACTGTTTATGGACTTTTCATGTTTGATGTATTATTTGGTTTATATTTGAGATTATGCACAACCTGTGTTTGTAGTTATTAGTGAACAGCTTTAAAGTCATGAGACTATTGCAAGGTGAATTAGTTTTAAAAATCCCTCCTTCCCCTTCACCCTTTGTGAACCAAACATTCATGTAATTAAAATTCCACCTCTCTTTTGAACCATAAATATAATTTATATTAGTTTTCTATTTTCTTATAAATACACTGATTGTGTCCAATGTCTATGAACTTATATGACGTACATTTTAGGAATAGAGTTTAATTTTTACATTCGGAGGACGTGCATTTTTTGTCGACAACTTTGGGGTTTACTCTTGTTATTAAGCATGCATTCACCGAGATAGCGCTAAGCTGAGACCTTCCTTAGTTCCTTTTGTCGATGTTACAAGCTTTTTATGATATCTTTTACAGATGTTATTTTCATCAATAAATTGTTGTTACCCAAAAACGAAAGAATAAACAACCAAAAAATGCTTCTAATCTGACTTATATGATACTAAATAAATTGCATAAATGTTCATCAAGTTTAATAAGTCTCCTTTCCCGTACCAAATGCTTCTGGCTGATATTGCCTAAGTTGATGATATATCAAATACACATTTACCGTGGAAAACAATCAATGGGCAGTTAGACTATATTTTGTTTTGAAGAACCATCTCTTAATTCTTAGGTTAAATCCGATACAGCAATGGCTAATTTAGTGCACATTTCTAGAATATAATATTTATTGATGTCAATACATCTTTTATAGGTGCGGTGGTAGAGGCAAAAGCTCAACTAGTTGGGATTCATGAGCGAGTAAGAAGTGACATCAATGGTGGCCAACCACCAACACCAGCTGCCTTGATCACTTCAGAACCAAGCAAGCGGGTGCCAACTGCAACCAATCCCAATGCTGAAGATGCTGCTGAGCTTTTGAGGTATGCATTATTCCTTTCTAAGGTAGTAGTTAAGGACCTGTTAATATTTAATTATTTTCTTCTCTAAATACCAAGTAGTCTGCATAAAACTCCTTTGCATCTCTCCCAATAGGTCTTAATATAGGAGATTTTTTTAAGAAATTACTAGGGACTTCCCCTTTATTCTCGGAGCTGACTTGCTTGCATCAATATAAG
Organism: Trifolium repens; assembly: GCA_030408175.1. NCBI lineage: Eukaryota > Viridiplantae > Streptophyta > Magnoliopsida > Fabales > Fabaceae > Trifolium > Trifolium repens. The sequence continues at coordinate 48,568,830 of CP125842.1, read as the reverse complement.
CAATGTTTTACCAATTCATGATGCTGTTGCATGCTTGTGGGTAGATTTTCTGGTTTTAGGTTGCTTGTTGTCTGAGTACTTTCTTTCTCTGTAGAATGTGCTTGCAGTGTGGAATTCCCAAGACCTACTCCAGTGCTCGTGGAATGGTCTGCCCTGTATGTGGTGATCGCCCTCCACAGGATCCAAATGCAGATTCCAAGAAGAAAGGATCAACAATCAAAGACAAGGAAAAATCTAAAAGGATGAGGGGCCAATCATCTCATGCAAGTTGGAAAAGTGAAACAGAGATGCAGTTAAGGCAACACTTTGATTAGCATCTACTGTTTGTAGGTTAGGTCCTTTGTACAATGTAACAACAAGTTTGGGATTATGTTGTTGAATCAAATCAGCGAAGTTTGTGGTTAATGATATCAACAGAAGTAAAAGATGCTTAAATGACTGGCTTTATTATTACAAATTTTATAGTAGTGATTGAAGTTAGATTTTTTTTTGCTCCCCTGAATCCGAACAAGACTGCCAAATGTTACCCTGGTCAGTTTGTAACTTTTAACATTTCTTTCTTTGTTTATGGAATATTTTGTAGAGGAAAGAAAAAGGAAACAACTTGTCATTATACTCCCTCCGTCCCATATTATAAGCATAAAATATCATTTTTTTTGTCCCAAATTACAAGCAAAAGCAACTCACTTTCATCATTTTCATGTAATAGATGCAAAAGTATTCCCTCAAATCATAATTGTGTTGTGAGTTGTGAATTTAGGATTTAAACTTCTGAGATTAAAAACTTGTTTTGGGTTATAGGTTGCTTTCATTCTAACTATCCATGGTTAGGCTTTTACCTTTTTTTTTATATATAAAATATCTAAAAGTTGTAACAAAGCCTATGGGGCTATGACATATGTGGTCTATGATGGACTATAAATTTTAATCATCAGCCACTCTTCTCTTTTAAATCTATATCTCTTCACCTCATACCACCAGCTGTTATTCTACTTACACCGTCTCTAGCAATTCCGTCAGCTTTGCCAAGGGCAGCAAGTTGCTAGCAACGAGAACTTATTTTTTTTGACAACTGCTAGCAACGAGAACTTAGTCACCAAACTTTTTGTTTTCCAACAAAATAATTAGGGTTTAATATGAAAACAATGAGAGGAAGTGTTTGCAAAGTGGTAGTTGGTGCTAGGTTGCTGATTGTTCGTTGGCTTAGGAAGAAGCGGGTTAGATAATAGAGACTGATCTAAAGGCGAATCTGCCTAGGCGAGCTGATAATCCCCTTCTTTTGTTTCTAGGAATGAGTTGTTGAGGCATTGTGTTTTGAAAATTGCTATCTAGTCCCCCCAAAAATCTCAAAATACCCTCACTTTTGCACCCAGGACACTTTGGTTTCTAGGAAACAAAATCTCAGAAAATCAAAAAATTTCAAAATTTCGTCTTTTCTTTGTGAAAAAACACACAATTTCGTCTTCTAGGTGACAAAATTTCAAAAAATGGATTTTTCGGTAACTACGAGACGAAATTGTGTTTTGTGCCCAGATGTGAACGACAAGGTATGCCTACTACTTTTAACCAAAATTCCGTCTTCTAGGTGACAAAATACACAATTTCGTCTTCTAGGTGACAAAATTTCAAAAAATCGGCGTTTCGGTAACTACGAGACAAATTGCTTGTTTTGTGCCCAGATGTACGCGACAATGCAGGCCTACTATGTTTTAACATAATTTCGTCTTCTATGTGACGAAATTTGTTTCCTAAAATACAAATACTTATAGGGGCATTTTGGTCACGACGGGGGGCCTGCGAGTAATAGTAGGGGGCCTAAATAGCAAACTTCTTGTGTTTTTCAAAAGCTAAACCTAAAAAAGAACTATGAACCTTTTTTTTCTAGCATAGGTGAATCCATGCTTATTTATTTGCTACCCAAGTTGAGGACATAGGACAATCCCACCCTAGCTATTGGACTTTGATCCTTATCAACTTTGACCAAAAGAAAGTCGGAAAGAAAGTCTTGTACAGGTTCAGTTTATGGTGGATAGTAGCTTGCTGCAAAATGTTTCATAGGACCCATTGTTTCTCTAAACTTCCAACAAGAAAAGCTACAATAATAAAATGAAATATCACGGAAAACCTTGAATAAATCAGTCGTGGTTGTAACCATATATAATTGTTAAACTCTCGAGTTAACTCTTACCATACGAGTTATTAAAATAAGTTAACTCACATGTATATTCTCTATTTGATCGTAACATATTTGTAATTGAGCAAACAATTGATGGCACAACAATTTTCATAGAGTATTGGTTCTAAATGATCTTTGACTAGGGTGGGGAGTTAGATCCTCCTTTTCTCTTCTCTCCTTATATTTTCTGTTCATCAAAAAGTAATAAAATAATGAAGAGAGGGTAAAAAAAATAGAAATAAAAGAAAAAAAAATAAATAAATAGGAAGTTAGAAGAAGAATAAAGAGAAAAGAGAAGATCCAATTTCAAATGGAGTATCAAAATGGAGTATCATAATAGTATATGACTAGATAAATCTAATGATAGATAGTGATCTGCCATGGACCAGCTATCAAGATTATCCATTCTAAAATTTGCCTATAAAGTATAAGGGTTAAGATTCTCTAAGGTTCCGTTTGGATTGATGGAATATAATGAAATGAAGCGGAACAAAATGGAATATAATAATATTCTATTGTTTGGATTTGAAAAATAATAATGGAATGGAACAAAGCGGAATGGAATAGAATGAAATGAATTTAATATCATATCACCACTTACCTTCAATTTTGTTCCTCTCCTGTTTGAAATATCCAAACGGAGCCTAAAGTACTATAAATACACACATTTTCAAAATTGGATCTTCTCCGAGGCTTTGTGGCGAGGGTTTAGTTATAACTTCTTTAGTTTTCCGATGCCTCTCTTGTTCTTCAGACTCCTTATCTTGTGAGAGTGCAATATTTGTGCTTATCCCTAAACTACAATACAGGTCTCAAGAAATTTTTTAAAAATTTAAATTGTACCCACCTCGGTACTCAGACGCAAGATTGAAGTTTTGTAAAAAGAATTGATTCTATAGAAATGCAATTAAGTACACATTGATGAGGACAACAAAAACTTTGGCGATACCAAAGTTCTTTTGTAATGGATAATTTGTAAACTGTGTGCCATAAGAAAGGATTCCCTCAAGTGAAAGAAAAAAAAATTGAGAAAATAATTTGGAAAGTAGACATTAAATTATAAATATAGAGTAATATTTAAATTTAAAAGGAATGGAAAAAAGTTGATTGATTATTAAGATGTGAAAATTGAGAAAAATTGAGGAAAAAATAACAATTTTGCAACCCTTATTTTTGGTTCAAAGTGTAGTAACTTTAACCAGTAAAATTCAAACCAAACACCAAGGCAAATCAGCACAAAACGAGTTGTCCATAAAACTTCTACGAAAAACTATTCTGGTAGTAAAATCTCAAATCTTTTTCCCTACCTTATAAAAATGCCCCAACTACGTGGACCATTGATTGGCTGACTACTTGTTAAATCGACGGTCGGGCGCCATAAAGGTATATCTTTCACGTGAAGAGAGTTATGTATGTAGCATTCCTCTACATCATGAAAGTTACCTTGCATAGATTATCAGCCAATTTACATCAGTCTAATGGTATCAGTACAAAAACTGCATCGCTAATGGGTCTGAGTAAGCCTTGAATAGTAAAACTATATACAATATGACTTGCTTGAAAAGACATTGTGCATCAGATGATCAAACTAACGCCAATAACGGACTCAGTTATCAATAGGTGATACCCTTCAAGACTTATTTTCTACTCCGGCAGAAGATTCGTCATGACAAACCTGTTTCTCAGCAAATATTGGTGGATTGTTCCCTGATCCGTGTAGCTGCGGGTTAAACCAGAAAATGAGACATGTAGCAAAAAAGAACTATCTAATTCATTGAAGCATTCAAGCAATTTAATAATTCAGTAATACATACCATGGGAGTAGATTTTAAAGGTAAAGTATCACTACGGGGCAATGTTGATGATTCTGAGGGCCTATGGAACAGCAAATGTGCTATAGACCGATCAATGGGATTTGTAGTAGTTTCAATGTTCACAAATCCTGTACACCTGTATATCAAATTACCAATAGGTGTCATTATACTAACAAAAATGATAAATTGATTGACACCATTTTTGTATGTGTAAAATTAAATATTAGACACTTAAGTATGGCAGTATATGCAAAATTAATATTGTTTAATGGGTTTCGTAAAATTAACATCCATTTCAGAATTTATCTTTAGATGGTCTTATGTTAAGTTGAAACAAAGTGTATATTAAAGAAAAATCTTTCAGTTGATAGTCATATTTTACTAAGCACAGTGGTTTTTAAATAGAAATAAACTTAAGCCTAACAAAAACAATAAAAAAAATCTCTTGTAAATGAAAAAATGATATTTCAAAGTAATTTGTAGAGATCATAAACATTTTAGAACTCATGCAATGTAAAGACACTTGCATTTTATTTCCTTATAGCAAAATTTGTATTCAATTTTCAATGCCCTTTAAAAAGGGGTGGCGAGGTAGGAGAACAGCATGATAAATTACACAAGTTTTACATTCAGCCTTCAATCATGATAAAAAAAAATTTACCTCAAAATATTTCATTTTAAAATCCTTAATATTTTACTTTTCACTTTAGCTATCAACGAACTTCCACAAAAGAAAACCATGAAACTACTCACTCAATATTATGTTGCATCAGCATTTCAATGTGTTAATATGGTTGTTGATATGTAGCTTCATGCGAGATAAAAAAAGGAAATGGATGAAGTTAGCAATACCTGTTAGCGTCCTTGCATGCTTCAACATCATCACCCATTAAACCACTTGCATTGGCATCAATGTGTCTTTGGTCGGCACTTTTGGCTAAGCGGTACAGGCTGTCCCTTATGCATAGTTTGATTTTAATGTCCAACTGCATTCAAGAAAACTATATGTTCACAAAAGAATTTCAGGCTGCAGAAACGTGAATGACTATACAGTATCATTACTAATGGCGAGTTATGTCTGCCAGCAAAAAGTCCTCCATATAAACATAGTGCCGTGACCTAAGTGGAAAACACTGCGGATATAATAAGTGTTGCGGCTTATGGTAGCTGGCAAAATCTGCCATGCTATAACGATACGACATGGCAGAAATTTGACAACATTGGTAGATAGTAACTTTGACATGGAAATTGGCTTCTCTAAAACAAGGGGTGCACTGCATACTAAAAAGTATAGTTATAGACTTATAGTTATTAATAGAATTTAACAACTTCATAATTGGTTATACATGTCCAAGTTTTTAACATAATTACAAATTTACAATAGTTGAATTTGTAAACAATAGTTTAAATTACTCTGAAGACTTAAATCCCACACGGATTTACTTTTTCCCCTAAAAAAGAGCCTTACTCTGAAGTCTGAACAATCCAAAATAAACCTTAAACCAGAATTCGGTAGATCAGTTAGATGGCTAACATGCTGTGTATTGTGAGCACCATATTTACAAAATTTAATATGACAGGCAGAATGAGAGAATTAATGTTAACACAATCCTGAAAAGAATATTAATCATCATGAAGAAACTGGATCAGTCATGCATGGCATGACATGTTAATTTTGGCATCAACGCCTAAGAGACACGGAGGATAAAGAACACAGGATCAAACTTTAACATATAAAAAAAAATCCAATACCTGATCCAGGACCTGTTGCAGCTGGCGAAAGTTAGCTGCTTCAAGTGAGGTTTCGTCCGGTGCAGAGCTCATAGATGAAGTTTCCTGCATATTTGATGACTCTGTTTCTGGGGAAAATCCTATGCTCACTTCTCCACCTTCACTATGGGCTTCGTTCACATTTTCAAACTGACATCCTACCTTCTGAGCTGAACCTGGAGTTTTGAGTGGCATAGGATTCTGCATATTTTCGTTTTTGAAACCACCACTCATAAGTTTTGCGTCATTGTGAAGATAAAAATTTTCTTTCTTGTAATTTGTTTTCAAGGCAGCAGTCTCTAAAGGATGGCTGTGAAAACTCTCTGTGTTTGATGCATCTGATGATTCTTTAAAAGAAGGAGGTGGATATCCATTGTGTTCAGACCTCGATCCAGACGAGGCAGGAAGGAGGGAAGTACAATTTGAAGTATGACTGTAATCTGGGTGCATTGGGGGAGTTTGTACCTGTACACAACCTAAAGAATCAGAATCCATGTTTGATTTTTGTTTGTGAATACTATTCTGGGAAGTGATCCCACTGGAAGAGGCTCCACAGGGTTGCTTCAGATTAGCATTTTGCTCCACCTGGACATAAGGATGATCAGAATCACCATCTTTTAGACAGCTATTTTTTCTCTTTCCTGCTGATTGCTTTAACAGCTGCCCTTGTATCTGCCATACAATGAGACTGTTTATTATATATGAAAATCAAGAAACAATTTATTTCAGTTTATAAGTACACCTGAATTAAATAGACTGGACAGGTGAATTAGTTCACATTTACTTTAAAATAAAACATAAACCCGATGAGTGTTACAGCACACACAAAAACATAACAGCTGAAATTGAATTCCTTCAAAATATATTTGAAGATATCTTAATTCATAACTTAAGATTAAGTTTCATATTTCCTTTACATCAATGATTTGTTTCCATATTTAACTATGATATGATTAGAAGTCCTAGATAAGTATAAATGATGATTATTGTCTTATCTTCAAAACATCCAACACAGATTATTACAGAAGCAAATATTATCCAGTCACTTTTATCTTTCTTTTCCTCCTCCTAGAACTCCTCCATCTAAGTCTCTATAAATTCAAAAACAACGGAATTGAATGGATTGCTAATATGCCATATTCAGATATCAACTGAATTGAATTCTAGAATAAATAAATTCTGACATTATCAATTATGACATTGAAATGTCAAACACAATCAAGTCCTACGTTGTCAATTGCGAATTGTTTATTCAAATTATGCTATGTCACTATTTACCAACACTGTATACTAAATCGAGTATCACGGATTCACGGAACAATAGCCATTTGTTCGAATTCCGCTGCAATATAGCGTCACGAATGCTACTATTTGACAACATTGATCGGGTCTAGTGCCTTCATCATAGCATATATGTGATACCAAAATTCAATATATAAATTCAATGGTAGTCAAGCAATATGTTTTTGAGGGTTTCATTTGATGAGTGCAATGTAGTCAGGATCGAGATCCGGTGTGTAGGTCGTACGACTTTATATGCTACAACAGGCAAAACGAGCTTCAACTTTGTTCCGGTTCGTCTTTTCGCATTTGGTGGTCAGGGTCGATATCCGGTGAGTATGTCGTTAATAATGAGCATGGCCAAAATTGTTCCTTCAATACGGGTTGGGCCTCACCTTCAACGCCGGCGACGGCGTTTACCTCCTCCGACCATGACAATCATTTATCCTCTCTCACTTTCGTTCACCTCTCCTCTCTGAACCCTATTTTTCATTCATTCTAACCCTATTTTTCGTTCACCTCTCCTCCTTCACTCTGTTTTTTCAGCACACTGTTTTTCATTCTTTTTTCAACTGTGAGACTGTGACTGTAATGGCCTTTTTTTTAGCTGTTTTATGAACTTAGTACTTGATTGTTATTGAACTTTTGGAATTATGTATTATAATTTTTATGTGTTTGTGTGTATATGTATATATGTGAAGTTACAATTTTGCCGTTGAGTAGGATTTTACGAATCGTGCTACGACCCCCGTGCTTATGATCCTTCACCAGCCTATAATCCTATTTAGAATCTTGATTCTAACGACATTGGGTGAGTGTATACATGTATCCATGTGTGTGTTTGGAAAAAGAATACACACAAACTGCAGCTACGTATTTAAATATTGAGAAATGCAGAATCCAAAGTTAAAATATGAATCTTTTAAATAAAATATGGGGTAGCCAACCTCTTGTTTAGGCATAAAATCATCTGTAATACCCGACTTCGTTTCTGATTCACCAAAGGTTGATAATGAAGTAGGAACAGCATCAAGATCAACATCCATTTCAGAAGTCAGTTGTTTATCAAAAGGAGATGCTTTTTTGCCACAATCAAGAATTGGCAGACCTTCAATGTTGTCATTCAGGCCCATATTATAATCTGATATACTTTTCAGTGGACTCGCTTCAGCAGATGAAAACTTGAAGTCAGATTTCAGTGGATCATCATCAGGTCCTTCAGTTTCATGTGGCAATGAGAGCCAGCAGAATTCATCTTCATTATCGAGGCTACCCGTCCCAAAAGTTGAGTCATAATCTCTGCAATTTTAAAAATATTCAGGTATTTATGGCAATCATGATGAATTGATAAGTAACTCATACAAAGAAAAAGGTGTAAAAACTTCAGTCGCGGGAGAATTTCTTACAACACCATCCTATCAAAATTTTCAAAGTTGTCTAAATCAAGCCACCCGTCCGTATCAAGAAAGCTTAGTTCATTGTCAGATAGAGATTTGTGATTAATTGAATATTGAGACGTGCTATCATCCTCTGCCAAACACTTTTCTCCTAGGATAGTGTCGTTTGCACAAAGCTCACTACTGCTAGAATCTATATTGCTGCTCTTGAAACAATGGTCACGCATACTTGTATCATCTGATGCTAGATTTTTCTGTTCTTTGTTTGAGTTGCTATTACATGGAGAAAACAGATCTTCAGGTTTGCACGACCATGAACCCTTTTCCACCATTCTTTCTTTCTGGTTAAGATTTGGGAGTATTTCTCTTTACCCTGTGTACAATGACTCACATAATCGACAGTTTAACGTTTCTTTTGATACAATGTATAGTTCGTGCAGTAATTTTGTACTGTTGGACTGTATTGCAACCCAATCCTTGAGTTTGTCACCGTGAAACACTATCAAACCGTCTGTTTTGACAGATTCATCCCCCACATTATCTTGAAGCTGTAACATAAAAACAGTTATTTAGAAAATTACTTGCAAAAAGAAAAGGAAAGGAAAATTACTTGAAAAATAAAATAAAATTACTTGCAATAACCTGGCATAAAAACATAATAAATCCTCGCAAACATATCATCAAACCCATTAAAGAGACGAATAAAAGTTCTAATCATTTCACAAATTTCAATATATTATACAGCGAGAGAAAAGCGACTCAAATAAATGACGGTGAAAAGCATTTATCCTTCAATTACGATATTTGAGTAATATATTTCTAACGCTGCCAAGAAGTGATTTTGATATCATACAAGATAGCATAGTTCGGCCCTTCATAATTTTATTTTATTTTTATGAACTGATCCTTCTTAATTTGTTAAGTGACAAACCCATGAAAATTTCGTAGTTACACACCCTCACATGAAAGCCCTTTGAGCTTGGAGCGTGGACAATGCATATCCTACCTACTTAATGTTGAAATTTATTTAAATTTATCGATGAATAGCAGCAAAAAGGATCAAAATTTAGACCACCTGATCATTAACGCTCTGATACATAGCAACTCATAAATCAACTATCTGAAAAGTTCAAAATAGCTTCTACATAAAACTAAGATATATCAACTATCTAAATGCACCCAAATTTAAAACATTTAAAAAAAATAAAGTGTGGAGAACATGTTCAGCGATAAATTGGAGTATCTTTATTTATAAATAAAAGGCCCAATACACCATGGCCTTACCATTTGGAGTACGCAACGATCAAATTAACTAGGCAACCTAGCTCAAGTGAATGGAGAGACCACCGTGTTTCTATTGCAAAATGAATCCTCAAAGATTCTTCTCTATCACAGAATATACCGAAAGAGTGACCACTAAACACGGGTCAAGTATTAAATTCGGAAAAATCAACTAAGAAGGAAATTATTCGATGGCGAAGGAATAAACCACACTCTATGCTCTAATCCCATTATATTTTGCATTATAAGCTACAGACACAACAAATGTGAACTGTGAACATTTGAAACTCGTATACAATCCTATCAATGTCGCCTCAATAATAAACTAGCACTCAAAATCTAACAACGAAACATATCCCCGTCCGCGCCATTTAGCGCCAATCAACACTCACACCCATACCAACTGAATCAACTTCCCAACAAACATATAATTTATTTGCAGTGGTAATAATACTAATAAGATCTATTCTAATAATTACTGAGATTAAAACAAAAATTGTCCATAATTTTCACCACCAATTACAAATGACTTGGATCCAACACTTATACCCTATAATTCATTTGCTATAAACCACAAAAACATTATCACTGTCAACTATCAGTAAAACAAATCAAAATCATCCACTCTCGTATACTGAAATTGAAGCTTAAACCACACCACTAAAAATTAAACGAAAAAATTAAACAAATAAAGAATAAACTATGCAGACACATAAAATTAAAGATCTAGAACGCAAAGCTACGTCACTAAGTTGCTTAGCATAAATTAAATTAAAAAAATGAAAAACAAGAACAAGAAACAAACCTGAAATGAAAATTACGTTAATCGAATTTTACATGAAATTGAGAGAGATGGTTCTTGTGTGTAGTTGTGATTCCTGTATGAGCTTCTAGAGGCTTCTTTTTTCCGTCGTCTAAATTTATTTTTTTATTAATTGTTGATTTAATGATTTTAATGGAAAGGTATGAATGAGGGTGGAAGCGACGCGTGGATACGAGAAATCGTGGTTCGTGGATGGGAAGCGCACTGAGATCCGATCAGTTACGATGTTTTCATTGGTCCACGTAGCCCTTTTTCATTAGATTTCGACACGTTTCAAGGGTGGGACCACTACGCCGTGCTAAGACTAAGACCCCAACGAACAAACTATGTGGTGTTTTTTTAGGTGTGGCATACTCTACACTATAATTTGGGGTATTTACCATCGATTAATAAGAATAAACTATATAATTAGATTAGATTTAGATGCGGTTTTCACAACTAACTTGTAATAAACTTGTAGGGATTACATACAAATCTATATATGATTTATTTTCATTGTTTGATGGAAAATATCTTAAATTAGAAATGATAGTTTAGAAAAAAAGAATTATTCGGTATGAATACGGTGTATTTGTTGAGATGAATGATCTTATTGGTTTATAAATAATATTTATTAATTTTTCTATATTAAATATTATTTATGGAGCAAGGGCCCGTTTGGAATAGCTTATTTTTAAGCTTATGCAAATAAATAAGTTTGTCAATGTGGTTTATGAAAAAATAGCTCATAAAAATACATTTTTCATTAGTAGAAACATATAAATCAACATAAAAGCTTATTTATCTGTATAAGTTGTTTTTCATAAACTCAAAAATAAGTTTTTCCAAATGGAACCCAATTACAATCATCCACCTTATAAAAAATCTTTTTTTAATACTTACGAAGTTTTTTCAATTCAATTTTTACAAATATAATGGAGATAATTTAATAGTTAAGGCTATCTTTGAATTGATGGAGTAAAATGGAAAGAAGAGGGATGAAATATAATCGAGTCGAGTGGAGTAAAGTAGAATAAAACAAAGCAATTTGTCTATAGGTCCTTTTAAGATATTTTAGGTTTCATAATGGTCCCTTAAAGAAATAAAGTTTCACTTTGGTCTCTTAAAGACATCCCGTTAACTAAAAATGTCATTTCCATTAAATTTTAACCACAAATGTATACGTTTGTCAAACAAAAAAAAAACCACAAATGTATATGATGAACCAACACTGTAAATAGTCCACCATAGACCTCATTAATTTTTTAATTATAACCGTTTGATTTGTTTCTTAAAATCTATACATTTGGATCTTGCAAATTTATGATATCTAATAATGAACCACCAACACTTAATTTATTTTACTTTTTTCCATCTCTTCCATCTTCTCCTTCTTCACCTTCATCGCATATTCATTCATGGTATTCATAAAAAATCCCATTTTTTTTCTTCAAAATTTAGAAAATCATCATCAACAAAATCTAGAAAAAAATCAACAAAATCATAAGACAACTCAGAAATTCATAAACACAAAAAATCAAATTCCCACAAACTCATTGTTAGATTACTTGGCTATCACTTAGAAGGGGGGGTTGAATAAGTGCCCTTAAAAACAATGTAGGTTTTTCAAAAATTGTTTCTTTTCAATCGTGCGCGGAAGCACCACCGGATCGGTAGTCTATGCACCGATTGATCAATGGAAAAGTAATATAGCCTAAGAACGATCATGAAAAGATTAAGAGATGCTTGGAATCAAATAATTTGAATTTAAATGTTTTCAACTAAAACAGTCCCAAGCAAGTGTTATGGTATCCAATCTAATCAATCACAATCAAGATAAACCAATTGAATTTTTGTGTACACGTACGAACACGAAAAATTCAATTGACACGAAATTAAAGCGATTAATAAAATGTAAAAGATGAAAGAGAGAAAGACACAAGCGTTTGATTAGGGAGTTCCCCGGCTTTCGCGTCGTCCACGCGTTTGGCCGAGTACGTCTCCCCCCAAATAACCAAACGGGTTATTTGAGAGTATATTGATCAAAACGATGAACAACAAGTGCACAGTTTACAATTAACACTTATAACCCTATAACGAATTAAAAGTAAACTATGCGAATAAACCTCAACACACAACGAAGCTTCACCCTCTGATTCCAACGATCAATCCTGTGTCAATCCGCACCCGATCGCCCAGCTGAGTCCTTCGCTTCTTGTTGTTGATACTCCAAGATTAGCACAATCTTGAACCCTTGAGAGAAACCACACCTTCAACACAATTCAACCCGATCACGATTCTGATTCACCGCGAACCGTATCGAACGTTATCACACAAATCTGCAGTTCTTATTGAATTGATCTCATACTCAAACTTCAATTTTGATTGCAAACTTGATGAAGATGATGAACTTGTGTTGAATGAAACCTTTGATCCAAATTCTCACTCAATTTGAACTCCAAAGCGTTTTCTGATCTTTCACAATGATTTCTCTCCTTTACAATGACACACCACATTGCTATTTAAAGAGAGAATAGAATTGAGCAAATTTGGGCAAAATTTCACAAACATGTATCGATACAACTGATGATTTGTATCGATACAAACCATTTGACCAGCGTTAAAATGAAAGATTTGACCTATGTATCGATACAAACACGGGTGTGTATCGATACATACATCAGTTTCTTGAAATCTTGACTGATATGTATCAAATCATGCAAGCATGATTCGATACATCATGATATTTATGGATTTCTGAGAGGCATAGGTGTGTATCGATACATGCAAGCATGATTCGATACACAGGTAACTATCTGCCTCTGAGAGATCTCTTTTGTATCGATACAAGTGATATATGTATCGATACAAATTGCACAAAATCAATCAGAAGTAATTTCAGGACATTTGTATCGATACACATGTTTATGTATCGATACATAATACCTAAAAACAATATTTCAAAGTGTTAAAAATAGTTTTTCGCTGTCAAGTCATTTGTAATGTTTGCCAAAATATGTTTTATTCTATTTTCATGTGTTTTGACAATTATTAAAATATGAGGATGAACTGGTGCACTTACATTCTCCCCCTTTTTGATAATTGTCAAAACTATGCATAAGCTAACTAAGCCTATACCTAATATGCAATAAAAATAGCAATATGTATACAGACGCAATAAACATCAAGGCTAACAATAAGCAACGCTCCCCCTGAGTTGATGCCATAAATGCGTTTGACATTGTTGATAATATTCAAGAATTCTTTTAGCTATTCATCCTTAGCTTGTGCATCCAAATCTCTCCCCCTTTGACAATATCAAAAAGAAGAAGAGGGTCTATTAGAAGTATCATGTTCAAACAATTTCAACCAAAGTCATATCGTGCACTTACATTTGTCGAAATGCACATATATGATGAAAGTTCCTAATCAATATAAATACATACAAAGATATGCCAAAATATATCAATGACGAATACCAAATTTCATGACAACTATGGAATGTAGAATAACAAACCAAAACCAATGCATGAATATCGTAACATATCGACATTTTAAATCAAGTAACATATCCAAATATGGGACGAAAATAAACAAAATAATGCAACAAATGCATAAACATAAGAAATCATCCATACAAACCAAATAAACCAACATACCAAATCATACAAACTAAAGTGAATGTTGTTCAAACATGACAACATAAAAATTATTCGTACAACCATATTGAAATAAAGTCATGTATGTATGAAACACATATAACCAATAAGGTACATTCTTATGTATGTGACCAAAACAAAATACCAAAGCACATTATAACATGAGAACACATGTTAAACCATATATGCATGATAAACCATTCACATAAAGAATCAAAGTACCAAAATTAATCATATGAAAATATATGTCTATGTATGCTCATAAAGTCACATATATAAGAACCAAACAAACATATACAAACCAAGTATGAACTTAATATGACAATTATAATGACTTTTGTCAAATCCCCATTTAAGACGTATGAGTCTCAAAGACTTATCAATATCTTTGAGCAAAATTCTTGGAAATGAAGGATGAGACAACTATCAAGTCAAATATCACATTAAGGTAGAAGTTGTGTATATGAGCCAATATTCTAATGCTAAGTAAAACAAATATAAAGGTAAAGGTAGAGAATAAAATCTTCAAGTGTTAGGTGGAGGAAGTGATCAATTTCCACACCATTGTAGATGTTGAGTTGAAGCTTTTCTCATCACTTTCCTTGATCGTAAGTCTTGAACTCCATTGTTGTCGGTGTCTTTTGTCAATGGTTTCAAGACGTTTCCCTACATACTTAGACATTTGAAATAGGTCCCCAACTCATGTTGGGTCCTAGTTGGTGAGGTAAACAAACTTTGTTGAGTGTTGGCATCCATTGCAATACGCCCTTAGGTACCAACAATTTCCTAGCTTTACATTTTGCAATGGTATGACCTTCACAACAACAATAGTGACAAGTGATATGTGAGTCACTCTTCTTTTGATCCATTTTGAAATGTTTAGAATTTTTATTTTTGACTTTCAAATTGTTTCGAAAATGTTTTGGATCAACTTGATGAGAGACTCTAGGTTTTGATGAATTTTCCACTTTGTCCTTAAGAGTCTTAATATTTTTTGACAAAGTGATACAATTATCACAACCAACTATATCACCATTATCATGACTTGTACTTGACCTTTCTAATAATGATACTTTGAAAGCTTTCAACTCTTCTTCCGTTTCGGAAACTTTCTTTTCAAGAGCTTTGTTAACTTTTATAATTTCTTTTAATCGTTTGAAAGTTTTCCTAGTTTCACTACATAGGTCCTCAAATGCACTTTGCAAATCATGATATTCTAACAAAGTATATGAGCTAGAGGGATTTTGGTTTACCTTTTTGGGAGCTTTATCCTTCTTTTTGTGATGATGAGTTGTGAAATTAGCCAATTCGCCTTCATCACTTGAACTAGAGCTTGATGATGAATGAGAAAAAGAGCCACTACTCTCCCCGCAACATAAGCTTTCTTACCTTTGCTCCTCCTTTTGTTTGAAGATGACTCTTTCTCTTTTCTCTTGAGATTAGGACAATCCGGCTTGTAGTGACCAACTTGGCCACACTCATAGCATAACCCTTTCTTGGAGTACCTAGCATCATCATTCTTCCGGCGGTAACCACTATCTTTCTGAAACTTCTTAAGATTGTCATCGGAATGTCTTATCCCCTTCTTTCTCACATATCTATTATAGCGTCGAACGAAGAGCTCCATTTCCTCATCATCGGAATCGTCTTCGCTTGAGCTACTTTCCACTTGCTCAACCTTTTTGGACTTGGATTTGGAGGCCTTTAGAGCAATAGACCTCTTATCCTTTTCTTTTTCCTTTTCGTTGTGTTTTTCCTTTTTCTCACATTTCTCATGCTTTTCCAACAAATTGAGCACTTGTTCATGTTCCGTTAGCTTACCAAATAAGGTTGTGAGACTCAAAGTAGTAAGATCATTCGCTTCTTTGATTGCGGTGACCTTTGGTTGCCATGATCTATTAAGACATCTCAAAATCTTATTAGTAGCATCTTGATTTGTGATTGGTTTTCCTAGACCATGTAACTTGTTGGTGATTTTTACAAATCGTTGTTGCATATCCGCAATGGTTTCACCATCTTGCATATGAAACAATTCAAATTCTTGAGTTAAGGTGTTTATTTTCGAAATTTTGACTTCATTAGTTCCCTCAAAATGAGTAACCAATGTATCCCACATTTCTTTGGCCGTAGAACAATGCGACACATGATAAAATTGTTCAATCCCAAGGGATGAAATAAGTATGTTTTGTGCCTTTGCATCGTAATTGACCTTTTTCTTTTCATCATCCGTCCATTGTGCCATAGGCTTAATAGTGACAATGCCATTAGGATCGGTGATTGTCGGAACAAACGGACCGGTCTCAATAGCATTCCACACTTCACCATCAAAAGAATTGATGTGAATCCGCATACTACTTTTCCAATAATCAAAATGATCTCCATTTAATATAGGAGCCCTATTATACGCCCCTTTCGGTGCAAAAGCCATGTTTTCTAATAATTGGCACAATCCTCCGAATTTTGTAAACAAAATTGAACCGGACTCGTGATACCACTTGTTAGACTACTTGGCTATCACTTAGAAGGGGGGTTGAATAAGTGCCCTTAAAAACAACGTAGGTTTTTCAAAAATTGTTTCTTTTCAATCGTGCGTGGAAGCACCGCCGGATCGGTAGTCTATGCACCGATTGATCAAAGGAAAAGTAATATAGCCTAAGAACGATTATGAAAAGATTAAGAGATGCTTGGAATCAAATAATTTGAATTTAAATGTTTTCAACTAAAACAGTCCCAAGCAAGTGTTATGGTATCCAATCTAATCAATCACAATCAAGATAAACCAATTGAATTTTTGTGTACACATACGAACACGAAAAATTCAATTGACACGAAATTAAAGCGATTAATAAAATGTAAAAGATGAAAGGGAGAAAGACACAAGCGTTTGATTAGGGAGTTCCCCGGCTTTCGCGTCGTCCACGCGTTTGGCCGAGTACGTCTCCCCCCAAATAACCAAACGGGTTATTTGAGAGTATATTGATCAAAACGATGAACAACAAGTGCACAGTTTACAATTGACACTTATAACCCTATAACGAATTAAAAGTAAACTATGCGAATAAACCTCAACACACAACGAAGCTTCGCCCTCTGATTCCAACGATCAATCCCGTGCCAATCCGCACCCGATCGTCCAGCTGAGTCCTTCGCTTCTTGTTGTTGATACTCCAAGATTAAAACAATCTTGAACCCTTGAGAGAAACCACACCTTCAACACAATTCAACCCGATCACGATTCTGATTCACCGCGAACCGTATCGAACGTTATCACACAAATCTGCAGTTCTTATTGAATTGATCCTATACTCAAACTTCAATTTTGATTGCAAACTTGATGAAGATGATGAACTTGTGTTGAATGAAACCTTTGATCCAAATTCTCACTCAATTTGAACTCCAAAGCGTTTTCTGATCTTTCACAATGATTTCTCTCCTTTACAATGACACACCACATTGCTATTTAAAGAGAGAATAGAATTGAGCAAATTTGGGCAAAATTTCACAGACATGTATCGATACAACTGATGATTTGTATCGATACAAACCCTTTGACCAGCGTTAAAAATGAAAGATTTGACCTATGTATCGATACAAACACGAGTGTGTATCGATACATACATCAGTTTCTTGAAATCTTGACTGATATGTATCAAATCATGCAAGCATGATTCGATACATCATGATATTTCTGGATTTCTGAGAGGCATAGGTGTGTATCGATACATGCAAGCATGATTCGATACACAGGTAACTATCTGCCTCTGAGAGATCTCTTTTGTATCGATACAAGTGATATATGTATCGATACAAATTGCACAAAATCAGTCAGAAGTAATTTCAGGACATTTGTATCGATACACATGTTTATGTATCGATACATAATACCTAAAAACAATATTTCAAAGTGTTAAAAATAGTTTTTCGCTGTCAAGTCATTTGTAATGTTTGCCAAAATATGTTATATTCTATTTTCATGTGTTTTGACAATTATTAAAACATGAGGATGAACTGGTGCACTTACACCCATATCTTCAAACATTCAACTTAGATCTTCAACACCAAAACCCACAATTCCCAAATTTGCTTCCACAATTTTCTCTCTTTTTCTATTTCTACGTGCGTCAAACACACAAAACGACAACAACCGCTAAAAACTTTACATAAATAATGGCAACAACGACGACAAATTCAATTCTAAAGATGAATTCAGTGTTTCTATGAAAGAGGTTTATTAATTCAGTGTTTCCATGAAAGATAAATTCAAATTCTTGTTGAACATCAATTAATTTATTAATTCAGTGTTTCCATGAAAGATAAATTCAGATTCTTGTTGCACTTAGTAGATTATTTTCCGTCAAGCTTGCTGATTGTGATGATGTTGAGGTTTATGTTGCCACTTTGAGATTGATGTACTGTGACAATGTATTGCCATAGCTTCCTAAGTTTTGGATTTGGGATATTTTGATAGATTTTAAATAGTTTGGATAAATTAATAAAATTCACAATAGTTAGTGTTGGGAAAAGATCTGAAATTTTTTTCTTTTCAATTTCTGGGTATGATTCAAGATCTGGATTTTTTTTTTAAGAAGATTTTGAAGATGATGGAGAAGAGAAAGGAAAAAGATGAAGAAAAGTAAAGTAAATTAGGTGTTGATGGTTCATTGTAAGATACAATAGATTGTAAGATCCAATGGCTTCCTTTTTTACAAAAAAAAACGAATGGTTAAAATTTAAAAAATTAATAAGGATTATGTAGACCATTTACACTGTATAACATCCACAATTAAGTAAACAAAAACTAACGTTTTTTTATAAAAAAATTGACGGAAATGGCTTTTTCATTAACAAATACTCCTTCCGGTCTCATATATAAGCAACAAAACAAAAAAATTGATAGTCTCAAATAGGGGAAGGTTTTCCGAATCAATTTTTTTCCACAAATCTTCGGTTCGTAGAACCCGAAGTTGACTTTCTTGACGGCAAAAATGGAAATCCGGGGGAGAAAAAGAGTCATGGGGGTGGGAATAGAAATTTTCAGGTTCGCGGATTCATGGCCCGACCAGCCTAGACACCCTCACTAACTGGAAACGCTTCGACCGGTGACCACCATCACTCAGCCTCTCACCACCGGCCGCTACCTTTCGCTCTCTGCTCGGGCTAGTTTTCAAAGCTCCCGCCACAAAAGCTTTGTCTATCTCCTTCTCCCTTTTGTCTCTCACTCTCTCTTCTCTATGCAACAGACAGGTACAATTTTTCAAAATCTATAATTTGTCTAGGTTTTGGGTTTTTTGGAAAATTTTGATTTGGAAAATTTTGATTTGTTTCTTTGATTGATTGAATGAATATTATATTAGATATACTGAATCCTTCTTATTGTTTTGTCATGTTGAGTTAGAAAATTTTGATTGATGATGTTGTCACGTTGAGTTATAGAAAATTTTGGTGTTGTTAACCTTAACTTATAATAGAAAATATGGCGTTGAGTTAGAAAATGTGAAGAAATTTGGTTGTAATACATTGTTATTTAGATGTAATACATTGTTATTAACTTTAGATAATTTAATTTTAGCGATGAGGAGGTTTTTGTTGATAGAGTAAGTTTTGAGAATGTGAATGTTGTGCAATCGGAAGCCGAAGTACAAGAACCACCGCCGAATATTGTGCAATCAATTATTCTCTTTGTTTCATTTTTCTCAACTTTGGTTATCAAAACCCTTCGATGATACATATTCATAATTTTTGTCTGCATAATGTGGTTTGGGTTCTCTTTGAGATGCTTTTCCTAATTTTTTGGACAAAACACTGTTATATAATAAGTACTTCATAATTAGACTCTTCACACTAACTATAAAAAACTAAACAAAGTCCTTTTTTTTTTTCCTTCTTCTCAAATTGATTCAATAGGATTGAAATTTGAGGTTTTGGCTTTGTTACATGTCCACAAACACTAGTGAAAAAAGGAGATTTAGGCTCATTTCAATAAAGCACTTAAACCTTATAGCACTTAAATCATATAACTTTGGAGGTTTTGTCACTTTATTAATGTCTGATGTTTTTCTGGTTTCAGGAAAAACTTTACCAGTGGATTTGGAGACAGCAAGAGGGTGGATCAAGAGTTGCAACAGTTGATATACTTAGCAACATTCCGTTGGTTACTGTTCTTTGTTTAGCATATAATCAAGTATAGTTTGTATTTCCATACATGCTTCTGCTGGTTGGGAATTGCCAAGTGAGAACTGAGAACTGTGTATGGCAAGGCAGTCAAACCAGCACGTTTGGTATGCAAACGGAATGACCTACATTGTTGTCTTCACGCAAAAATTTGCGGTTAAAATTTTGCTCAGACTCTCTAATATTCCTGGCTCCGCCACTGCATATCTCATAAGGGAAGATGATTTAGGATTTGGAGTGTTGGGTTTCAATCAATTAATTCTGGGTTAGAGCGGTGGAAGGAGATTGAGTTTCAATCAGTGTGAAAGGGCAGAACATTTTGGATTTTGGATTAGAAAGGTTAACCTAGTTTTGATAATCTCATTCATTTCATCCCATTCCTTCTTCATGGCAAGTCTATACTCTATTCCAACTCACCTAATACCTTTTTGTACATCTGCTCGTTAATTGTTTGTTACATCTCAACCATCAAATTCACCTTTATAAATTATTAGACGCCCAAATTCAAAATCGAATCTGAGACTTTGGTTAAAAAAGAAGGCACCTCTATCCACCCAACTAAGTAAGAGTTGTAGCTTCGCAAACGCAATCCAATGCTTCACACATTTGCAAAACTCATCCGCACAGTAAACACACTCTCAAAATCAAAACCATTTCTCCACCACCACCACCACCACAAAACCCTAACCACCACCTCCAAAGATGAATACTTCGCCGCAATCCAACACGTTGCAAACATAGTTCGTCGCGACTTCTATCTCGAAAGAACCCTCAACAAACTCCGGATCACAATCACACCGGAACTCGTCTTCCGCGTCCTCCGCGCATGTTCCTCTTCCCCAATCGAATCCCTCCGTTTCTTCAATTGGGCCCAATCTCATCACCACCATCCTATCTACACCCCAACCTCCGCCGAATTCGAAGAAATCGTCACAATCCTCGCCAATTCCAACAACTACCAAACAATGTGGTCAGTTATCCATCAAATGACTCACCACCACAAACTCTCGCTCTCCCCCTCCGCCGTCTCTTCCTTAATCGAATCTTATGGTCGTCACCGCCATATTGACCAATCCGTTCAGCTTTTCAACAAATGCAAAATCTTCAACTGTCCACAGAATCTTCAACTCTACAATTCCCTCCTTTTCGCACTCTGCGAATCCAAACTCTTCCACGCCGCTTATGCCTTAATCCGCCGCATGCTCCGGAAAGGTATCAACCCTGATAAACGCACCTATGCACTTCTCGTTAACGCGTGGTGCTCAAGCGGTAAAATGCGTGAAGCTCAACAGTTTCTCAAGGAAATGAGTGATAAAGGGTTTACCCCTCCGGTGAGAGGCCGTGATCTTCTCATTGAAGGTCTTTTAAACGCCGGTTACATTGAATCAGCGAAAGGAATGGTGAGGAAGATGGTGAAGGAAGGAATTATTCCTGACGTGGGAACATTCAATGCATTGATGGAATCAATATGTAAATGTGGAGAAGATGAAATTAAGTTTTGCGTTGAGCTTTATCATGAGTTGTGCAAATTAGGAATGGTTCCTGATGTTAACACTTACAAGATTTTGGTACCGGCGGTTTCGAAAATAGGGTTGATGGATGAAGCTTTTAGGTTGTTGAATAATTTTAGCGAGGAAGGTAGTCGTCCTTTTCCTAGTTTGTATGCACCTGTTATGAAGGCTTTGTTTAAGAGAGGTCAATTTGATGATGCTTTTTGCTTTTTTGCTGATATGAAAGCAAAGGGTCATCCTCCTAATCGACCTCTTTATACTATGCTTATTACTATGTGTGGTCGCGGTGGAAGATTTGTTGATGCTGCTAATTATCTTTTTGAAATGACTGAAATTGGTTTTGTACCTATATCTCGTTGTTTTGATATGGTTACTGATGGATTGAAGAATGCTGGTAAACATGATTTGGCTAAGAGAGTGCAACAACTCGAAGTCTCTATCCGTGGGGTTTGACGTTTGATGTATTCAATTCCAATGACAATTTTCACCGTCTTACTGGAAGGTGTAAGCTTTCATTGTTAAGATTAGTAGACTAACTGCAATGCATGCATTCATTGGGCAATTTCATGAGAAAACTTGATCAAATGGGTTTTGAAACATATACATGCATGTAAAGAGAAATCCATTTTTCCTCTCGGATACAGAATCATTTTTGTTTTATTTATATGGAAAATGGTAGGAAGTATTTAATCATCATTTTAATAAGAGGAAGCTTAAAGCTTTTCCTCTATGGCAGAAGTTATTTGTTTTCCCAAATTCTTTATTTCAGTGTGCTTGCCATCAAGCCATACTAGCCCTTTCTATGCTGTACAAAAGGAAAATGACTCAATTTATAGCTCATGGTCTAGATGTTTGACAGAAAAAGAGACTATTATCACTGCATAGACTAGACTGTCCGACCCGTTGGCCAAAAATTTATGGTCTGCTTTTGATTTTATTTCAGAGTTTCTTTGATGAGGAGAATTTCATTTGTTAGATTAGAAAATAGTAAAGTGTTGTTCCTAAAGCTCATCTGTCTCATCTGTTTCTTGATTGTTTGTGGTAGAGTTGGAGATAAAAAAAAATTGTGTGTTAGCATAGAATCTTTACTTGTGCATCAAGTTTTGAGGGAAGTCTGCAATTTTGCGGGTCTTTGCTTAATGTTGATGGCAGCTGTCTAGGTGATCGGTGATCCAAGGGAGAGCTGGATTTGGAGGCTTGATTAGAAGAGGGTATGGGACATAGCTGGCTGGTTTAAGTGGTTACATGGGAATATCAAATAACTCTGAATTATTGGCCATTTTTCAAGGTTTGCAAATAGCTAGAAGTTGGAACTTCAATAGCATTTACTTCTATACTCATTCCTTGACAGCATTAGACTATATTCTTAGCCATAATCATCATACTCACTGGTTTGCTACTATTATCGTATCGAAGACATGCTGCAACTTGATTGAACTGTCCTTGTCAAGCATATTCCTAAATGGCCCAAAGAGCACATTCCATTTAGAAGGATGTATATCTCAACCATGGGAAGGATTCATCTTGCTGTCCACCATTGAAGCTTGATGGCTATCAGATAATGCTTTTAAATTGAAGGATATCAGACAGTTATCAACCACAATATACTGTAACTTACTTTTGACTCTAAGGAGAATTACTCAGTTAAGATGTGTTGAATCCTTATTATTAATACTTGGAAGGAAGAGTAGTATTGTCTTGAAAGGTTTTATTTTCACTTAAACAATACTTCATCCGCTCCTTATTAGTATTACTCGTCACTTATGTTGAAAATTTGTGTTCCAATTTATTTGTCCTTTTTGTTGAAAAAATGTGTTCTTATTTAGTTGTGGTTTTTAAAGATTGAAACATTATTATTATAAAAAAATATATTGAAACATTATTGTTTTGTCAATAATAACTTTAACGGATGGCATAAATATAATTTTTAGATTAAAGATAAATTAGGTTGGGAGGGGAGAATCTACCTTGTATGCTCTAACGAAGATTAGTCATTGTTAACGATAATGAAAATTTTGTACCAATATCGTAACCCAAAAAATATGATTAAGGATAAATTTTGCAGTTCCATAACATTATTGTTTTAGTCATAAATACCAATTCTTTAATTTATTTATTTTGTTGAATAAAGAGGGCAAAGACCAATTCAATTCTTTAAATCTATTGGGAAAAATTTAGTCCAAACCAAACAAAGATTATATAATTTTTTTTCTTCTTTACATTCGAGCTAGTTTTAAACTTACGATCTTATGCATAGTATTCAAACTTTTTACCACCAGATCAGATTTAGTGGTTTTTTTTTTTTACTTGATCAAGCATAAGTGTTGGTTGGCCCTCGTATTATTTTTAAAATGTTATAAGCCAGAGATTTATTTAAGAAAAAAGAAAAACAAAAAGTTGGAAACATAAACTTTACCTAATTATAAAATACGTAAAAGGAAAGAAAAATAAAAAGTTCTTCACGTTACATAAGAATTTTATCCTAATTATCTATACTAATATATAAAGGGGATACAAATTTTTGGGATGGCTTTTTTGTTATTCCTATTTTACCCTTAAAAAATAACTTCCACATAAAAATAGATTTTCAGTTGTTTTTAGTAAATAATTTTTTTTTTCTTAACAACTAAGCACAACTTCCACATAAAAGTAGGTTTTCAGTTTTTTTTATAGTAAAAAAATATATATTTTTCTTCTTAATAACTAACAAAAAAAAAAAGGTTACGTAGTTATCAATTAACTAAGTCAAATAAAAAAGGAGATTAAATAGTTATTTATATTTGCACAGTAGAGAATATCGATCACAAAAAATAAAGAAGAGAATATCGATCACACAAACGGGCACGGCGGCTAGTTTAATATAGAAGTAACTTTTCCGTGCCCGTTTGGCGGCTAGTTTAATATAGAAGTAACTTTTTATCGCTATATCACTCAAAAAACCAACAATATACATGCTACGGTATGTATTACCACACTAGTTTTTTATTTATTTTTCTGACTTGGTTCACCTCTTTGTTACCCCACTTCTAACATCTTTTTTGACATCAACATCAACTAAACATTCTCATTCAGTTGTGATCCATGTTTTACGACATATAAGATTAACCACATTTCTTCCACATCATACAATCTCATGAATTGTTTATCTTTTGTTTATGGATCAGATTTAAGAGTTTTGAAAACAGTTTGACTGCACCCTAAAATCTTTTTGGATGTCTTAAATTGAAAAATACCAGCAACAGTTTAGGAAACTAATTTTTTTTTTAAAGTATAGATAAAGCTAGCAAACTAGTTGTACAAAAAAAAACTTGCAAACTAGATAAACTCATTTATTATGGGGATAACTTTATTTGTTTTTTATTATGGGATAACTTTATTTGTTTTTTTGTAAACAAATTGTGAATATATTTTATTTTTAAAAAAAAAGCAAAAGCAACTAGAATGATGAAATGAGAGAGAAACTGAGAAAAGGTTATTGAAGCAAGAAAGAGATGATGGATGAGAAAGAAAAAGGAGAACGATGGAACGGAGCGATGACGAATCTATCAGAGATGAGTTCAAATCTCGAATCTCTCCAGAAACTTCTTCTCACCAAAGCTGTTTTCGTCGACGACGACACTTTCTCCAAAGCTTCTCTCGCCGCCGATCAAGCACGCACAATTAAGCTCCTCGATCAACGTGTTCACACTTTGGAAAGAGAACTCGACGCCGCCATCACCGCCGCCGCTCGCGCTCGATCGGAAAAACGACAAGCTGAAGCTTCGCAGAAAGCCGCTGAATTACGCGCTCATGAAGTCACCAAAGAGCTCGAAAACACCACAAGTATTAACCTATTCCACTGATCAACTCTCAATTTACTTAATTAATTAATTAATCAATCAATTAATTAAATATATCTATGTTAATTTTGGAATATTTTGATGCTGTTGATCTTAATTATGAATCATAATTTCGAATTTGAATAATTGTGATATCTGATTGCGAAGCTAATAGTTTATGATGTTCATAATTAAGGAAGATTGTTGATGCTGTTGTTCCTAATTCCTAATTATGAATCATAATTTCGTATTCTATGATTATGAATTTGAATAATTGTGATCTGTGATTCGCGAAGTTAATTAATAATTTCTGATTTTTTAATTTTTTTTTTTACTGCAGAGGTGTTTGAGCTGCACATGGAAGAACTGCGTGCAAAGCAAGAAGAAATTACAAAGCGTGATAACGATATCAAACTTTTGGAAGCTATTATTCAAACACTAGGAGGAAAAGAATCATTGTCTACATCTCTGTAAAACACTAAAACCTGTTATTCTCTGTTTTGTTAGTTTATGTGTAAATTTGAGTTATTCTAATTCTAGTGACTAAAGATTGATTGTTATTGTTATCTTAAACATTTTAATAAATTTTAATTTTCATATATGAATATTCTTTCTGTGCTGTTTATTTCTGTGGTGTAAGGATTGATTGTGTGTGTGTGTGGAATGAAGGTGGTAAAGAAAACAAGTGCATGATAGATTGGAGTTTGAGGGTGTTAAACTTTTTTTTTTTGGTTGAATGCATTCATTCATTAACAATGTTTGAATTGCAATTGAGCCGACTTTGCAATCCTTGATATTATACATAGTTGTGATTAAATGTGACGGATGTGGCTTTAATCACAGTCGCATTGATGTCACATTGACGTCAGAAATCCGATGTTGTGGTTGCAGACTTTCTTTTACACAGAGGATACAACTATCGTAAGTTATGGCTGATCATATTGCTTTAGGACATAGGGTATTTAGCTTCCCCCAATTTTAATGACTGCCTTAGGAAGCAAGATATGCTTGTTTCCTTGATGAAAGACAAATTTGGCATGAACCTATCCACCAAAGCAGAGAGAAGTAATCAGTAACCCATTTAAAGTACCGAAATAGCAGGTCTTCCAAAACCTTTTGGAAATATTCCTCGTCTAAAGTTTCTTGGTGACATTCAAATTCCTGGCCATGTTTTCAGTTTCTTTCATTCCATGCAAGAGAAAAATGGTAGTATGTTTCAAAATTTTCAACCCACTTGGGCGCTTGTGGAAAATATAACAATAAAAGGGGCATTGATATCTCAAAATAGATAAAGGCATTTAAGTGCTGGTGCTGTGTGCAAATATCAACCTTTGTCTCTCTCGAAACATTAAAAGTGAAAATTTTATTATTTTTTGGTCAATAGCCTTGTGGCTGGAATTTCACCTTATAAGGTGAATAAGTGGGAGTACCAGGGTTTGAACCCCGGTCCCTGCATATAATATGCAGTGCCCTTGCCAAATGAGCTATGCTCATAGAAACTATTTGAAAAACTAAATTTGAGTGATTCTAAATTTAATTTTGTTATTCATAATTTAATATGCATTTATATAGTAAGATTTAAATTATTAATTTTTAGAAAATGTAGCAGCTGTGTTAAACTATAACCAGAGAAATCTAGAAACAAACATTGGAGAATAGAGGTGTACAAAAGTTGTGTCCAAGAGAGACATGGCTAAGCAAAAGTACAGCATCCACCCAATTATGCCAAACTTGCTGTTTGGTTTGCTTCCTGTTGTCATTCTCATTGTGTGCATACATACACAGTAGACGTTTCTATTCCCTTTTTCTTTTCTGATCATTTTTTTTTCTTTTCCTTTTCAAATGTGCTTCACAACGGTGCCAATAGAAATATAGAATACCATATCTTGGACAAGCAAAGAATTAAATACACTTTATTCAAGTACTACCATGTGAGAACATATTGCAGAGTAAGCATTTTACTCTCGACTTGTTTCTTAAATGACAAATTATCACTGCTTACATGACAAATTTTCAGTCACTTGGTGTATCAGAAAGACAAACAATAGAACCGTTATAAATGCAACGTAGGATCAACATTAATGACATCAACATTACATGAACATACAATGTAGTAGCAGATGGACAAAATATGAAATTGCCCATAATCCACAAATGGTAACAAAAGAACAGACAACAAAGGACATAATTACAGTACTTGTGTTATTATGCATATAATATATGCAAGAGGAAATAGTAACATGTTAAGGAAACCAGCTTATTATCTATCTGTCCATTCATCATTTTGCTTTTGTTCTAAAGAACCTAGTAGCTAAACTTAACACACAGAATACTGAGAAGTAAAGAATTGAAAGATCATATTCATGTTTCAACATATCAAATGTCTCCACAGTTTTTTATCATTTAAGTTGTACTAACATAACATTTGTCCATCAATTTAATAATATGCTAAGAGACATACGACACAGAAGGTAAATGCCAGATGTTTAGCATGCTGCATGCATCTGTCAATGTCATTAAAGCCAAGATCTACTATGTTTTTTTTGTTCCATTCTCTATGTATGTACAACTTCGGTCAAAAGGAAAAAAAGAATATTAGATCTGTCAAAGCCAATCATTTCAAATTCTCATACACTCATTGCTTTGCTTAGATGGAAAGCATTGGGACTTGGATCGCATATTCTAAAGCTGAATTTGCTTCTGTCCCAAAAAAAGCATTTAGTTTTGCCTTGTAGTAGTAGTAGTACTAGTACTACTACAAGTTCAAACAGACTCAAAACCCAAGACAGTGACACTCACTTTAATGTATCTTCCAACTTTAATTGAGCTTCTCTTTTGATTGAAATAAATATAAATAACCCTCTATCTCTCTCTGTCTCATTAGCTAAACCTTCATACCAGTCGTTTTTTGAATCATTCTGTCTCCATTTGTCCTACTTCTTTCTATAAACCATAGTTCTGTAGCATCATCTCATCTCAGTTTTAATGGAGGTATTCCTTGAGCTTTTCAACTAATAGATTGTTATATGGTTTATTTAGAAATTGTGTCTCCATTCATGTTTGGCCATTACCAATTATAATTTATGCACAAAAGATATAATTGAGAAATCATGTACTATAGAGAATACTATTTCATTAAGGAAAGCATGTATTCTCAATCAATAAAGTGAGTTCATGGCCAGATCAATTGAGCAAATATTAATATCAGTTTCATGTACTCAATTGATTTTCAGCATGTCCTAAATCCTTCTTAAAAAGTGCAGACAATTATGTTCAATGTTTATTAATATTTGGTTATTGTTTTGCTTTGCAGATTGTTGAGTTAAAAGTGGAGATGGTTTGTATACATGAGAAAAGACTAAGGAAATGCCTCTCAAAATTAAAAGGTTTGATTCATATAAATATTTCTAATCAGTGCCACAATAATTCTGAGTTAATTATTGATTTAATGTAATATTGTTTATGAGTGCAGGAATAGAGAAAGTGGAAGTGGACACTAATTGTCAGAAGGTAGTAGTAACTGGATACACACACAAAAACAAGATCCTAAAAGCAGTTAGGAGAGGGGGTCTCAAGGCTGATTTTTGGTCTCCTCAGAATGAGTTGCTTAATGCTTATGTCAGTGCAAATTATGCCAGATTTAGATTCAACCCCTTTAGTTTCTTCTAGTTTTTATATCTTCTGCTTAGTGTGAGGTGATACAGACAGATATGTACTAGTATTATTCTCATTGAACAACAACAAAAATTCAATGAGGATATTTCAGATACACATAAAATCCATACCATATTACTAGTTAACTGTTGCCATGCTCAGGATATATTTAAGTCACAATGCTTAACATTCCCATGATTTTGGCTGTGATGTCTTTTGACATTACTCCTCTCTATAATCAGGATATGAATTTCTTTGAAACAAGTTTAAGTATATCAACCCAATGTATATTTAAGGTTTATGATGTTCACTTGGTGATAATTTAATGGTTTTTGGCTGCTTATCCATGTTATTGTTTATAAACGAATAAAGATTAATCTATGGTTTTTGTATGGTTTACGCTGCAAATCATATCGCTTTATTGCTTGATTATGTTAGAAGCTAAATCTCTTACAACTGCATTTTTCAGAATCTCAATTTGATTATGCAGTAAATGACGGATTTATGCTTGTTTATAATTGCAGGAACTTTGAAAACTGAAGAAATATATTTTTTTTTGCCTGTAAAATCCATAACTCAATAATAAAATTCAAAAAATTATACGTTGATTAAATGGGAATTGTAAAAAAGATAGATACTTCTGCCTGAGACCAAATGTAAATATTGAATTAAGTCCATAATAACTAAGCACGGCTTAGGATACTCATTTATAAATTGGATGTAGTTTAATAAAGATTTTGCTAAAAATTTTGCTTTGTTGAAATTGGCGGTATGTACTATGTAGGCATGGCCATATACTTTTTTTTTATTAAGTAGCCTAATGACTAGAAAATTCATCTTTAAAGTGGATAAGTAGTATGTCTGAAGTTCGAGTCCCGGCCTCTGCAAATAAAATGCGATGTCCCTACAAGTATATGGCTACCAAAATGTATCATTTTCCAACGCACTCAACTAAATTGAATTTGAAAAGTCAAGATTTGCTTCAATGTATGGCAAAAAAGTAAAAATGAAAAAGACAAATTGATGCAATCGAGTCAAACATGTTAAACTTGCAGCTTATAGCATCATCTTTGTTTAATTCAAGTAGGTTTTTTATTATTTAAAATTCAAAAACAATGTATCAACGGTATAAATTTTCCAATAGTGCGTAATATTCACTAACCTTAAAATTACTAAACTCAAATACCAAGGGAATGTGATATTTGAGGGAAAAACTAAAATATAGTATTCTTAACTATGAAGCACAGACATAAACACAGACCCCAGACACGACGCGGACACTGACACGTCAACACCAATAATAATTTGATAAAATGACACAATTCAATGTAATTATAAGTCTCAGTGTCATGTCAGTGTCCGACACCGACGCGTCGGACACATGTCCGACATAGGACACATCTAATCCGAAGAGTGTCTACGCTTCATAGATTCTTAAGACTAAAAGGCTACCATAAGGGCAAACCTTATTTGAATGTATGTTTATTTTGTTTTGATGAGCCTGTGGATATTTTTATATGCGTAACTTGATCATGTCTGTGCATCAAACAGCTGGTTTATGAACCTAAGCAAACCTTAAAGCACATCTCTAAAAACATAGGTTGTTATTTTAGTTGCAGAACAATAACCACACCACAGTAGTGATTCACATTGTTCAAGTAACAAGTGATAAAAAGATATAACTATTATATTATGCCATACAAATGAATGAATAATTGAAGATGAAGCTAAAAGACAAACCACAAGCATAACAGTGAGAAAAAAAATTATGCCAGACAGCTTTGGAATCAATAGAAACCAGCAGCACAGCTAGACAGCCATCATCAGCACGAACTACCAACCAACAGCTAATACAATTGCAAACCCGACCCCAGCAAAAAGGGAAGCAACAGCCCGCTACAGTAATTAATTCTTCAATTACTCGCGAACACACATTCATATTAAAGATGCATCAACAATCACCTCACAGCTACAGTCATGGAGCAGTGTGCTACAACAAACATATCTCACTACATTACGTAGCGGATAGGTCAAAATGTTAAACAAGTATCCAGTAAAAAACCCTAAAAAAAGCAACCTTGAATATTTTACCATTGACCCCTTCACTGTGATTAGAAGCAAGCATACCAGCAAATTAGGGTTCATATTAAGTACCACAGATTATGTTTATTATCTGCGTCTGAATCAACAAATGACAGGTCCAACTCCTATGAGGCATCAGCCACATGTCAAAACCCGTTCAACTTGTGTTTATCACAGCATCCAGAATTCCTTTCAGGACAATTTTTTTATGAAAATCAATCACAATTACCAGATCAAAAATCATAATTTTCAGGGCGTGCAGGATTTAAGAAATAAGGAAGTGAACAAAAAGGCTTACCAAAAACCAGATCAATTGTGAAAAAATCAAGCAACTAAATGGCTTTCTAACCAGCACACTGGTAAAATAATCAGTCCTAAAACCAGCATAGTCTTGCAACCAGCATCAAACTCACGAACTATCATCAATGACATCTAACTCACGAACAATCATCAATGACAGAAACAGCATCAAACTCACGAACTATCATCAATGACATTGAAACAGCATCGACAGCAACAATGTCAACATGTGCATATCAGGCCCCAATCACTTTTCCCGATCACAACTATAAAACCCAATAAGTTAATTATAAATTAACTGAGCTTTAACTAGATCACAACCATCCTGCCTATAGCAAAGGAAAAGAAAATGTAGAAGCAGAGAATAGATAAATGCAAACACAACAGAATAAGGCTAAAATAGCAAAATCCCTCGTACTGAAAAATTAACCTAGCAACTACAAGGTCCAAAAGCTAACAAACTCTGAAGTAAACAACATAATAAGTCAAAATAGAGAAACATTCAAACACCGAGGAAATCCAACCCTACCAAACTGCACTTAGATCATAAATCTTTCCAAGACTCTGATAAGACCATTCACATTGACCAAATCATCCAATATTATCAAGACAGTAACAGGTACACTTGTCGAGGTGTCTTTGGAATACTTCATGAAGGATTATTCCTGCAAATGTAAATAGAACCGAATGATCACAAACCCTTTTAAAAAAATGCCTTTTAGATAGCAAAGTTGACTTCTTGTTTCAGTTTTAAGGTAAAAAATAACATTACTTTACTTACATCGCCATTTGAATTTCGAGGAGACGGGCTCCGGGAAGCATCAGGGCGACCTCGTGGTGAGACACTGCGAGGAGTAGGAGACTTTCCTTCGCGGCTACGATTATCAGGACTTTCATGACGTGGACTTTTCCTGGGGGAAGCACTCTTTTGAGGGGAAATACTCCTCTTTGGAGAAGGGCTCCTTTTAGGACTAGGACTGCGTCGTGCAGGGGAGCGGCTGTGTAGAATAGCAAAAAAGGCTTAAATAACAATAATTATGGTGAAAAATCACAGCTGAAAAGATCAAATATCAAGGATGAAGACCTGTCCACTGATCTGCTTCGGCTTCTACTATGACGCTCATCATCATGACGCCCCCTTCCACGACCCTTGCGATCAGGACTGGCACTGCGGCTTCTGCTACGGCGACGATAGTCCCTGTCTCTCCCACGATACCTGTCACGTTCATGCCTATCATAACTCCTGCTGCGACTTCTCCTCTTGTAGTCCTTGTCTTTGTAATCATCACGATTCCTACTAATAATTGGACATTAGTCCATAAAATCAAAGTCAATCATGAATGTCGAAACACCACTAGTTACAAGAAACAAATTTTAATAACCATAAGAAATATCAAAATGACCACATAAGACTGGCAATTATGAAAGTAGACATTCAGAGGGCATATCAAATGTCAACAAAAGACAACTTATTCAAAATTAAAAGTACATTTATGATATCTATAAGCATGGAGACAGCCACCATATCTAAGCTGCACAGGAAAGAGAAATTAACATGCTTAAATTGAAGAGGTCGTGTCACCCCCTCCTTTAGTACCAAAATCAAACTGCATGATACAAGCTTGATTGATTTGAGCATCAAATAACTGGTTTTGGCTATAAAATTCACTGAGCATAAAAACAAAAACAAGAAATTGCATGTAATTGAAACATCACTCATCACATTCAACTTTCCAAAGCTCTCAATACAAAATAGCACCCACTAAAACTCCTACATCCACAACACTCTAAAACAAGCAAGGTCATTAAAAAGAGTTACGCACCTTCTCCTGCTGGGACTGCGGCTCCTTGAGCTCTTTGATCTTGGGGATGTTTCAATAATCCTTCCTTTCTGACTGTAAATTAAATAAATAAACTTAGCTACATTCAAATGCACGACAATAAAAAATATCAAGCAACGAGAAAATTAATAACCAGCATCCACTATCGGTATTCAAATGAATAACAAGAAAACAAAGCGATTATATTCAAACAAAATCCATTCAACAAAGTTACTCAGTTTTACATCATTATATAAACAATAAGATATGGAGAATTAAGATAAATTTTTTAAATTTAACATGACAACACCATTAGAACAAAACCGAAAGAAAAATCAATTTTTGTCAAAGCAGAACCAAACACACACGAAGTTTTATCTCATTATATAAACAACATTATATAGAAAATTAAGGCAAATTTTTTAATTTGACATAACAACAAAATCATAACAAAACCGGAAAAATAAATAAACAAATAAAAAACTTACATTCTCTCAGCATTAGGACCATATTTTGCAAACTGGACAGTTATTTCACGACCATCAACCATTCTTCCTGAAAAAAAAAATATGATTTATTTTTATTTGATATATAAAAATTCGATTTTTAAATAAAAATGAAATTAACATGAAGCATACCATCGAGCCTATCAACAGCCTTGGAAGCTTCATCAGCATACTTATAACGCACAAAAGCGAAACCCCTCGATTCACCAGTTCTTAAGAAACAAAAACAAAAATAAAAAATAAATAAATAATAAAAATCGAAAAAGATTAAAGAAAAAAGGAATACAATAATACCTTCGATCTTTGGGGATGAAGATGTCAACAACCTTGCCGTACTTATCAAAGAGAGGAAATAGGTCGTCGGCGGTTGTACCTTGAAGAAGCAGAATAGTTCGGTGTTAGGTTATTGGAGATTGAATCGAAGAGAGAGAGAGAGAGAGCTTACGGAAAGTGATGTTGAGGACGAGGAGAGAGTAGGTATCGGCGATGTCTGGAGGTCCTGACCTACCGAAATGAGACATTGTTGATTGAATTGGATGCACAGAGAGAGAGAGAGTGAGGATGAAGATGATAATGAAATTATAATATCCGCTTGTGCAATATAAATAAATTTTTTTGCTCTTAAAAATATTTTTAATTATATTTTTAATATTTTTGTAAAAAAAATAAAATTAATATCTATACTAATATATAAAGGGGATACAAATTTTTGGATGGCTTTTTTGTTATTCCAATTTTACCCTTAAAAAATAATTTCAATTTTTTTAATAAATAATTTTTTTTCCTTCTAAATAACTAAGCACATCTTCCACATAAAAGTAGGTTTTCAGTTTTTTTATAGCAAAAAAAATATAATTTTTTCTTCTTAATAACTAACCACATAAAAAAAATGAGGTTACGTAGTTATCAATTAACAAAGTCCAATAAAAAAGAAGATTAAGTAGTTATTTATATTTGCACAATACAGAATATCGATCGCACACGAAGAAAAAAAATATCGATTACACAAACGGGCACCGAACGTGCCCGTTTGGCGGCTAGTTTTAATAAAATTGCTTATATTATATGTAACTTTTTTTTGTTAGACGGTTGATTTAAGCTTCTTGGAATGATATAAGTTAAAATGTGTAATTTAGTCAATTTTTATTGATATGATATTTTATAGATAGAGGTTAAACTGGGGTTTATATATTGCATGATAAGGGATGACGTTGGCTAAGTGTATCTGTAATGATAAGAGTCAATTTATTAAAGCAAAGACGATGTGATTCGAAAGGTTTTCTCCCGTAAAGGAAGCGGAAGCGATTGCTTAAAAGAAGCTATACTTTGGTTAGGTGACATATCAATTGAGCTAGATTACAAGCAATCGAATGGAATTTAGCAATATCATTAATATGTGTCAATCACTTTTATCTTTTTATCCAAATTTAGAGATAAATTTTATAAAAAGACAAACAAATTGTGTCGCTTATCACCTAACGAGAGCGTCAAAATTATATGCTAGTCGCAAAGGGGCAAAGTTATTATGCATAAGCCCAAACCTTATGCATGGTGCATAAGCCAATGAAAACACAATGTTGTTACTCACACATCCCCCAATTTACTTCGCGCGCCCCCCAACCCACCCCCTATCTACGCGCGCCCCCCATATTACTACGCGCACCCCCCAGCCCCCCACCCCCACTCATTTTTTTTGAATTTTTTTTTACAGTTTTTTTTTAATTGTATTTTTTACTTTTTCAAAATATTTTTTATTCATTTGAAGTACATATTATAACAATCTATTTTCGATGTTTATATAGTCTTATTTTGATTTAAAATTGTTTACTAAAACATGTACTATAATTATGGCTAATTTTTTACAATTAACATAAAAACTAAAATTTTTCCCGAAAAAAGATCAAATACTTTTTCCAAAAAAACCGAGAACTTTTTTCTGAAAATTTTTTCCCGAGAAAAAATCGAAAACTTTTTTTCAGAAAAATCGGAAACTTTTTTCCAAAAAAACCGGGAACTTTTTTTCCAAAAAATAAAAATCGAATTTTTTTTTTTAGAGAGTTAAATGGTTTCCAGAAACCATTTATGCAATATTATTCTGGAAACCATTATGCTGCTTAAATGGTTTCAGAGAGTTAAACTGTGAAACCATTTGTATTGTAAAATGGTTTTATGTGTGTACTGAAACCAATATTGTATTTTTATGGTTTTAAAAATTATGGAAACCATTATGCTGGTTAAATGGTTTCAGGTAGTTATACAATAAAACCATTAGTATTGTTAAATGGTTTTATGTGTTTACTGAAACCAATATTGTGTTTTTATAGTTTTAAAAATGGTTTAATGGTTTTGATAGTTTTCTATGTGAAACCAAAATAATTGCCTAATGGTTTCTTGGTTTAAAGGTTCAATGATTTTCGTAATTCAGTTTTCAATCTCGGGGAAAAATTTTGATTTTTTTTTTTTGGAAAAAAAGTTTCCGATCTTTTTTCCGGAATAATTTTCGATTTGTTTTTTCCGAAAAAAAAGTTTCAATTTTTCAAGAAAAAAGGTTTCGACAATATTTATGATTTCAAAGATCCATTATGAAATTATTCCACCCCAAAATGGTTTGAGCATGATTTTAGTTTAAAAATAATTACGAAAATATTTAATCATACATAATAAAAAAAAAAACTATAAAAAAAAAACTAAACAAAAAAAAAAAATTAAAAATGGGTTGGAGGGTGGGGGGGGGGGGGGGGGGGGGGGGGGGGGGTAGGGGTGGGGGGTTGGGGGTGGTGGGTGGGGGGGATTTCCTTATGCATCATGCATAAGGAAATCCTTATGCATAATAACCAATCCCGTCGCAAAGTATTTGATTTTATTCTATTTTGTATTTTCTCTATTGTGATGAGTGAAATGATATAAGCATAACTAACTCCTTAAAAAATGGACCCATAAAAGAATTATTTCATTATGCACTACAAACTTTGGACCTTACATTGATCTCATATTCATTATCATACAATATATATACTCCAACCCTACACAATATATATACACCATCGCCTGTTCTTAGAAAGTTGTCTAAGATATGTTACGGTAATCAACTTTAACATAACTCGAAGAAAAAGATTACACAGAAAAGCACTGTATCAAGTTGGAAAATATTTGACTCAAGATTCCAGCTGAGCCTCGTGTTCATATCATATTGAGGCAAATGCCAAAATAATTCAACTTCATTTCTTGTTTTTGTTTGATTTACTAATGCACGACTTTTAGCTTTTTTTCACTCTATTTTCATAATCAAATTGTATTAGTTGAGTTGATTAATAAACACACTTCTCTCTTTTATTTCAATCTTTATTTTTCTCTTTGAAGAGGCATTCATCTCTTCTTAAAATATTGCACTATGCTTTCCCTTGGCTTTTGATGCATTGCAGCATATACAAAAACTATCCTGACACTAGTTACTCCATAGGAAATTGAGGAAGGATAGGAGGAATCAAAACTCTAGGTGGATTTGGAAGTATTGGTAGATTTAGGATTAGGGTCTGTTTAATTGATTTATTTGAATTTATCCACTAACATAAGTTCTTGTGAGACATTTTGAGATTCTAACTTAATTCCATAAAATCTCTAGAATATCTTATAAAAACAACTTATGATTTATACAAAAACAGTTTGATTTATTTTATCTTTTTTACATATAGTTTATACAGTCTACCAAAACAAAATCAGTTTATACATAATGCTATAAACCCTTAAACCAAGTTGTAATGTATTGCACTTATAGCCATCCTTCCTTGAAGAAAGAAATTTCATCCTAAATTAACTTTATCCAAATTCTAAAATTCAAGATGGTTAAGTAATTATAAACTTTACTAAAAAATACTAAAGGATTTACAAGTCTAGAAGAACTAGAAGGGCCAAGCAAAACATTACACAAAACTAAGCCAGAGCTATAACCTGTAATCAGTGGAAAGCTACAGAGCTCCCAAGAAGAAAACCTATGAGAATTAAAGAGAAGTATCTTGGATGACAAGGAAATAAATTTAATCTATTCTTTCACTCAAATTTCTCCATTAATGTGCCCCAATCACATTGATGGTGCACTCTTTCATTTCTATACCTCTGTGACATCTAACTAGTCCCAATTTCTGTTCATCCTTCAGATGATTACCGCAAGATTAAATGTGTATACTCCCATCATAGACCTGAGCAAAACACAGGATGGGGAACCTTGTTTATGTTGCGTGCCTCCACTCAGCAACTAATTTGAATACTTCATTTTCTTGTTTCCACGAGCCAGATCAGATTCAACATAGGTTTTGGTCTTTGGCAACGTGCCATGTATTTGTTGTTGCTTTAAGGAAAACTTGAATCTCAAAAGTAATGAGTTACTCATTACGCCAATGGAGCTCAACCCCATGAGAGCCCCTGCAATTGATGGAGTCAGCATGGTACCATTTACAGGAAATAACGCCCCGGCTGCAATTGGAATCCCTACCTGTATGAAGAGTGAAGTATAATTACACCGTGAGAGTTGAATAAAGATAAAATGAAGTAGTATTCTTTCAGAAATTTCAAAAACAGCACTAAAAGAATAGAAACTTTTGAACAAAGAAAAAACTAATTAGTTCTAAACACACTTGAATCTGGTATCAAATAAATGTAATATATATACCATGTGACCTAAATCTGACTTTCATACAAAATCAGCACCATATTTGGAGTGGAATGCTATCAGATGTAAACAAAGGGAAGGGAAATCACATATGATTTGGTTGTTCTGTTATGCCCTAATCATACCGATATGTTTAGTAGTATTTACTTTTGATGTCAGATCCAAAAGAAGATTCAAGATCCATAAAGCAAAAGAAAGAATGTAACAATAGATTAGACAAAAGATATAGCACAAAAGTGTGGCAAACACATAAAATTATAAAGCGGAACTTGCATATGCCAAATAGCAACATCCAAGAAGTAACTTTTCAGCGGGAAAAGTATATCAAAATGTTATAGGGAGGAAACTATGTCAACGAAATCACGTCAATCAAATTTATTATATTTGGACAGCAGCAAAACTTACAATGTTGTATATGAAAGCCCACCAAAGATTTTGCTTTACAGTATTCATGGTTAGCCTGCTAAGCTCCAAAGCATCAAGCAGCTGCATAGAAATAAAAATATTAACTGTCGAATATGCATTCCATTATCATAATTGTTAAGATAGTAGGGCGGATAACAATTAGAGTAGTCAGAAGGAAGACCAATTAGGAACAATTACAGAAGTTAATTTATTAGAGGGGATATCAGTTAGATAAATAGGGTGCATAAAGATAGTAGGACTCATTCGGAAAACTCAAGAGTTAGTATGCAAAGGGATCAAGTCAAACATTAAAATAATGCAATAAATTGAAGAAGTTTTCGAGAAATATAAGGAAGTTTGAAGCAAACCAAAAGGGAAAATTTGTTACCTGTGAGAGATGGTTGTGCATTAATACAATGGAAGACACCTCACTGGCAGCTCCAACACCTCCACCCAATGCAATACCTATATGCGAAGAAGCCAGGGCAGCTGCATCGTTGATTCCATCACCAACCATAGCTACAACTTTCTTATCTTTCTGAAGTTCCTTTATGAACTTGTTCTTCTCCTCTGGTTTCACTTCAGATAGCACCTACAATTCAAAACATGCAAGACAACGAACGGATTACCAAAAACATTTTCCATGCACTGAAAAATCATCAACAACATAAAAGAAATTGGCGAACAACTTCAAACCCAAGACACCTATCCAAACATATAAGCTAAACTCCAAATAACCAGAAGTGGGATAACATGCCCAAAGGTGGAAAAAATTACTAAAACACCAGCCTCACATACACACGAAGTTTTATATGGTAAACTCAATTCAAATGGACAGTACTACAAATTGGCAAGCTTATAAAGAACAAAATATAGAATTTCATGTGGTTAGGCATGGGAGGATCACGAACATTGACAAAGCTTGTAGCCCCACCTTATGCAGTATGTTGAAAACACTTTACCTTTGCTTTGGGAATCCCAACAAGAGATGCAACATATTCAGCTGCATTCCTTTTGTCTCCAGACAGCATGTAGACATCAATACCTTGCTTAGATAACGTGTCAACAACATGTCTTGCATCTTTCCTTATCTCATCTTCAAAATAAATCTGGCCAGCCAAAGTATCATCAACTCCAACATAGACAAAGGATTGGTTTTTAGACTCCACTTCTTGATGTATACTGTTGTTAACTCCATGCCTGCGCATAGGAATTACCGGCTGAAGGTTTGATATTTATAAAAATAAAAATTGTACAAGATTAATATTATTATTATTATTATTTACAAGAGTTTTCAGAGTAAAGTCGGTAAAATGATTTTCTGTTGTGTTAATCTTCAAGTAGATTACAATATTTAGATTTTAGAATTCATTAAAACAGCTAGTCACAAACTACTGCACACTCCATTAGAAGGTAAAGTTTGGTTGCCCTATCCTGCAGTGCCACAGATGCAGGTTGTGGGACCAGATGCATTCCAATTTTATTTATGCCATTAGATCCTGCCTTATTATATCCATTACATGGGAAATTTGGTGACGGATTGCCAACTAAATGATAATAAGCCTAGAAAGCCCACAAAGTGAGATAAGCCAACACTAGAGTTACCAAAATGAGCCAGAGTAGACGAAGAGGAAGCCTGTTGAACTGCCATAACAAATGAAATAAAAGTGGGGTTCAAACTCGTCGAAAATAACTCAAACTGCAGTGAAGAAAACTTCAAAACAAGGCCCACAAGCTAGAAAGGGTCTCAAACAAACAAAGAGGGTCTGACTATGCATTGGAGGCACAACAAATTTGTTGGAGATGTGTATTCCTCAACAAGGAATAACAGGACCAAAAGGCAGTGGTCATAAACGTGCAGCTACAAACCAGAAACGCCACATACCAAGATGAAAGCCCACCAAAAACCAAATAGATGAGCTGAAACTCAAGACCCAAACAGCACACAGGGACACTACATAATAGGCTCGGCCGGCGCACACGATGAAAGAAAAAGCGGCACTGATGGAGACCGGGAGGTAGCGCGAGTACGACGCAGCGAAAAGTGCCTCTGCATCTGGTGGCTTATGGGCCATTGTTTTGCAATGGGGTACTGGTGAATGAAAGATCAGCACTATCTGAGACGGGTGGAGGGGCATGTGTCTCTGGAAGAGGCTCCGACGATGGTCCTGCTGCAGCTCTGGCAGTAGTTTTGATGGATGCGAGGCGGGGTTGTGACACCTGACTGCTGGACAGTGGGTAAACACTCACAGATGCTGGAACCCTAACAAATATGAGTGAAACAGGAGACGAAACTAAATTGAACTCATTTAGAATAATATATTGACTTGCAGTCACAATGGGGCACTACAAATACATACACGAGAGTATCTATCAAAATAAGGAAACTATATCAATGATAATAAATAGAAAGAATAGTCCTAATTATGACTATAATCAACAAAAAACCAAACTCAAGTACCTGGTTATCCATTCCAATGTCCCAACGGAAACCTTTTTGTTATTTACGGTTGCAACAACACCAGATCCAGGTTCTTCCAGGAATGTTTCATCTGTTACCTGCAAATTTTGCTTAAAGAATAAGCTGGCTGTCATCAGTTTTAGGACAAAAAGGTAACACGCCTAAAATATGAAATGCACACATTACTACCAGTAAGATCTATTCTACTAATCTCATTAGTTAGTCAGACTACCAAAAACGCTATATTCAGTGTTACCTTAGCACATATGAGTATGACTGAAAAAGTTTACAAAAAGTTAAAAATCCATTGACCTAGCTTCAAAATAAATATAGCATCTCAAATGTAAACATATCATGTAATGGTCATGAGATACCCCAAATCCAGAGAATAAAATTAAACATTGTTGAGAAATAACATGGGAACCTTAGCGTCATGACAATTAACTGCCTGAGCGGCATCCACAATTGCTTTCCCAACTGGATGTACTGAGTTTGATTCTACAGCAGCTGCTAACCTCAGAACTTCAATATCAGACAAAGCATTTATTTTAGTTTGGCTGCATTGAAAAGGTAGTGTTATAACTTCGTAAAGAAATCATATATACTCAGACTATAGACAATATTTCCTAACAACAAAGGAATGGCTTCTCTCACTATTTTTTTTGGAAAAGGCCGAGGCTTCTCTCACTATTATTCATCATTAAATACTTAAATTTGATTCTATTTAGGAGGAAAATATATATCATCTTGTATAGACAAATAACTAGAGAATTTCAACATTTTATAGATAACATTCTTCAAATGAGTTGAGTGTGATAATGGACACAAATTTCTTGCCCTACACTACCTTGAATTTGCATTTTCTATGTTGGTGGGAGTGACAATCTTTGTCACAACAGGTTTACCAATCGTGAGGGTCCCTGTTTTGTCGAACACAACAGTATTTACCATGGCAAACTTCTCTAGAATGTTTCCACCACGCAAAAGTAATCCTCTTTTAGCTCCCAAAGAAGTTCCAAC
This sequence comes from Trifolium repens, assembly GCA_030408175.1. Taxonomy (NCBI): domain Eukaryota; kingdom Viridiplantae; phylum Streptophyta; class Magnoliopsida; order Fabales; family Fabaceae; genus Trifolium; species Trifolium repens. The sequence goes on along the minus strand of CP125842.1, from coordinate 48,526,236 downwards.
CTGTTAAACACACACACAAATCAAACACAGCAATAAGTAAGGTGGTGATAGATGTTGTCTCTGTGCAGATTTTACCAGCACAGCAGTAGGTGTGGCTAACCCAAGTGCACATGGACAAGCAATAACCTGCATCAATGAACAAGTATTAATATCAGAACAGATACTAGAATTTTCATTGAATCAATATCTGAAAATTGGAAGCTCAAAATAGGCTCATTTCCTCTTTCTTATTAAGGAAAATAAGATTGAGAACAAGCAGCTGGATTGTGTATCAAATTGTTTTTACCTTCCAAAGCCACTAATCTATATAAAAGTAGGGAAATTCTAATATGCGCGCTATGGGCACAAGTTAATAAACTAAATATAGAAATATTCTCTTGGAATTCGCACATTCAATTCCTCAAAAGTTTTTAAAAAAAAACATTCAACACAAGATTTCTATTTTTATATAACTTAACATGTGTCTCTCTATGTTAACAAAACGTAAGTGTCTAACAGCTCTTAAGCTACCCTGTTTTTCCTTGTCGTTCGATATCACCCCGAACTCAGTGTAGGAGTTGGGGTGATATCTCATTTGCTTGAGGTTAGTATATTGAAATAGCGAAATGCGCGGATCAGTCATGTAAAAATGTATTTGATTTAAAGGACTAAGCTAAAATGAAAGAACCACAGAAACAGTTCTTTATATTTGACTAACATTATTTAGATGAAGGAAAAATATTTGACAGGATATATGTCCATAATAAATACTCCCTTTGCCCCTTATCATAAGACCCTTAACAAAATTCATGAGTATTAAGAAAAATAGTTGTAGTGTTAAATCTTTCAAAATATGTGTTACTTTTCCATAATCACCCTTGTAATTATTGATATCATAAAACAGAAAAATAATTTACATTCTCCGATGGCCATTTTTGTAAAGAAGTCATTAATGCATGTGGAATTTTGAAAGGGTCCTGTATTAAGGAGGGACACAAATCTCAAACGGAGTCGAGTCTTATAATAAGGGATGAAGTGAGTATTTGAAAAACATACCAGAACACTGCATGCAAGCTGCAAAGCCAGTGAAACTGCACTTCCTTGGTATACAGCAGCAGGTAAAATCTGTGGGCCAAGCACACTCCAAAATGTAAATGTGCTAACAGAGATTGCCATTACTCCATACGTGAAGTATCCTGCTACCTGTATACACAAAATGCTGTTTCTCGATTTAGTGGAAGATATATAAGCAAGAAGATAATTGAAGGAGAACAGGCATGTAACATTCATGTAATCGAAAATACATATAAAATCAGGAATGGAGCATATAAACTTTTTTCTTTGAAATTGCATATACACAGATCGATAAAGTTCTATAGAGGAAAAAAAAGACAAAATTTGATATTAGAACTGAAAATTTATCGATATATTGATCTCAGCTATTACATTTGCAGTAGTGTTTATATTGGCTAAATAGGGTTTAATTTTTATTTGTCCAAAACAGCACACCAAGAGCTGTCATCTTCCCACCAGCCCTCCCAGAACCAAATAATAAAAAAAAAGAGTTTAAGAAGAGATGTAAGGGAAGGGATTTCTAATCCATGGCATGAAACACAGCTCCACGGTCCTATTTTACACAGAACTTCCTGCATTTTTGGTTCTCAAAAATATTTAAAAGTAAGATTCCATATTTCTTTCGTTGGAAAGACATTGGAACATACACATAAAAGGAGAAAGAAAATAAAAAGGAAACATGATGTTGCATGGGCTACAACTTTTTTCTTTTGGGTAAAAAAACAAATTCATTAAGACGAAGATAAGATGATTGCAGAGTACAGTGTGAGAGACCCTCCGTAGAAAAGAAAGATGAAAACAAGAGAACAAAGAAAACTCCAATACGATAAACCAACCAATCACTTAACATATCAACTGGGGGGACCCCTTTAAAAAGATTGGATGTTTTTTACCAAATAAAAGCCAAAAACCTAATCCTATCCCAAAGAAACTGCTCATCCAAAGACATCATCATCTTGAAGATTTTAAGAAATTACTCTCCAGACAAAAGAGCCAATACCTGATTATTATAATTTTGAAGAACATGATCATATTATACAGCTATGATGCTTGGACCCCCTACAAAGGCCAACTATAACAACACCCCCTCCCCCCAGAAAAAAAATCATGCACGCTTAAACCATTCTGAGCTTGTAAAACTGTTTATAATCAGGTTCCATATTTTTTTTGGTCAAATTTATCAAGACTGTATAATTTTCCAAGCCAGATAACAGTATCAGTCCCAATCCTTAATCTAATCAGTAGGAACTAGGAACAAAACATACTCGCTATAAAATAATGGGATTCAGTGGGAGAACCTTGTCAGCCAACCGTTGTACAGGAGCTTCTCTACTTTGTGCCTCTTCAACTAGACGAATAATGTCTCCTATAGCAGTCTCACCCCCTGGTCTCCGCACCTCTATTGTAAGAGTTCCATTAAGATTTATACTTCCAGCTGCAACCTCACTCTAAAGACAAAACCCATCCATCAGTTACTTAATTCAACTGCTAGAATTTCCACAGGTACAGAAATGTTAAAGGGATGGTCACATATCAACACAAATGAGGTGTGCTCATCATCAGTTAAGATGCACCCATACAATGTTACCATTAAAACCATAATTGTATTCCTGTTTGATTAACATATGGTACAACACATAATTCCCTGGCAAATTTAGAATCAATGATCACAGCATTCACCATCATTAAAATGCACCAGCAATATCTACAAGTCATGCTAGTAAAATAAATAATAAATCTCAGATCATAATGTGTTGAGATGCAATTTACCCCAAGTTCTTTGGTTACTGGCAGCGGCTCCCCGGTGAAACTTGACTCATCTACACTACTTCTACCAGCTCTCACAATTCCATCAGCTGGAATACGATCCTAGAAAAATCGGGAAGTAGCTATGATAAATATTTAATGCACATCAATCCTCAAAATCTAAGCAGAACATGTTTAAACTTCAAATCACAATCATCAATAGTTTAGCAACACAAACACTGTCATACCCACTGGGCACTTTAATTATCCAAAGACACACTAATAAAAGTCAGCCTTTCTAAAATAGACAACCAGAGCTTCATAAGATGCCCAAAAGGGGTGAAGCAGTTATAGGGTTACATCTGATAATATAAATGTTCTGATATTACTTACTCCGGGTAATATGATAATTTTGTCTTCAACGGAAAGACTGTCAGAAGGAACTTCAACAACTGAGGCAGCATTTGTTTCCCCGTTATTAACTAGAAGGCGAGCTTTAGATGGCAATATGCTAAGAAGTCCTGTCATATCACTGGTTGCTTTAATTTTAGCTCTCTGTTCAAGATTCCTTCCCAACAAGACAAATGCAATCAGCATAATAGGTTCCTCAAAAAATGCCTTCCAACCCTGCATTATAAATTCCATTTAACACAATAAACTTCCATCGATATCTATTGCATGTCAACCTTCATAATTTCAACAAAAAATATAAACTTCCTAGCTTCAGCTTAACATATATAAGGCAAGCGCAGAGTTCAAAGTCCCCCATCAACTAGTGATATGACCTAAGTACCTGTTTCGTTACACGGTGAGGCCTTCAAAACGCACGTCTACATGTCCAAACTCATGTTCACATGAAGCTCATATTTGTAGCTTCTGCGGTCAACAAAATCGATTCACCCTTTTATTAACAATTATTTTATGTATTGTGTTTTTGTTTGTCCATTTTGTCCTTATGTAAACTGTGTTTTATATATATTTTCCTTTCTTACGGAAACATTCTTTTACTATATTATTTATTTTATTTTTATTAAAGTCAACTATTTCGTACACCAACCATGCCTATAATATTTGTTTTCCACTCACAAAACCATGGTTATATTATTTTTCAATTATTTTCTATTATATATTTTTCAATAATATAATTTGACAGAATTATATATATATATATATATATATAATAGAAAATAGTTTCTAAATATAATATGCATTTTATTTTAAAATTTCTTATAATCTGTACACTATTTAATTAAATATCATAACATAAATTTAAATATAATTATCTAAATTAAAAAAGCAAAATTAGTTTTAAATACAATTAAAACCCATTTTGGTAACTACACTTTCAAAAGCAATTTTGACTTCAACTATCCAAACACCATGAATTGTTAAGAATCAATTTTACATGAATGCATCCAAACATAAATCAATTATGTTCAACTCACTTTTAATCAAAATCAATTTTCTCAAAATCAATGCTGTTAAACTCAATTCTGGTCACCACCAAACCAAACACACGCTAAGTAGTGCTAATAATACTTGAGAAGTCCTGGTCTTTCAAGTCAGTTTTGTGGGATAGAGTAGGGCCTAAAGCCTAAGTTCTAAAATAGCATCACAGTCTATCCTAAATCTAGTATTGGGCAAAGAGCTTTGTTGTTTCACCCATTTGTCAATGCTGTAGATGTCCAGTCTTGGGAGTAATGGAGTATGTTGAGATCTTTGTCATTCCACCCAAATTGGATTACGCTTCAGATGTCCAGCCCTAAGCGTGAGGGGGGAAGTTGAGAGTCTCACATCGACTACGGATACGGCTTAGATAGTGTTTATAAAACTTGGACAGTTCTAACCTTACAAACTGGTTCTGTGAGGTTGAGTTACGCCCAAAGCCAAAATTCTAACACACACAGTGAGCATCCAAGTATATCAAAGAGTTTATTTCCATTCTCGTTAGTAAAATGGGAGAGGATTTGATGTAATATAAATTACATAAATTTTACAATGGAAGTTTTAATGTTCCTATGAGAAAAAGACGAATAAAACGCTATTTAGCTAAAGTAAATTAGTAACCATCTGCCCAGGTCCACCACGATTTAGTCTTTAAAACAAAAATTAAAAAAAAATGCAACTTTGTAATGGAAAAATGAGACTAGGCTTGTTGAGATCCCACATTGACTAAAGATATGACCAAAATAAAGCTTGGGAAATCCTCACCTCTTGATTTAGGCCTAACTCCAATTCTATATCAGAATATATCCTAGATTTGTTACAGGACTACTTGTACTTTCCCATGCTCTAAATGTCGAGTCCTAGGCGTAAGAGGTGTTGTTGTTGGGCAACCAATATTTGTACACATTTCAAATGTTCAGTCTTGGAGATAAAAGAGTATGTTAAGATCCCTCATCGGCTAGAAATATGACCAAAGTAGTCCTTTTAGAGCTTAGACAAGCTTGGCTCTTGAGGAATCTTTGGGGGTTGAGATAAACCTAGCTTGAACGCTATGATGGTAGGCCAAAATTGAATCAAACTGGAATATGCCCATGAAGATGGACGATCAAGGAACAAGTCAATTATTATATCTTTGATTATAGCTAGTGAGAAGAATATAGTCAATTAGATAAAATTAATTGATCCCACCAAATTTCTTGAGAGTTCACCCATTCAAAATTCTCTGTAATTCTCATTGACATGATACAAAATACACAAGGGTATAAATAACCTATGGAATACAACCAAATAAGGAAACTAATTAATTCCTATGTTTGCAAGAAAGGAGAGATTCTAAATGATTGTAAATGGATAACGGTTATCCGGCTAATAATAACAATACAGCTGTCCCTTAATAGCCAGGTCTTGATGGGGGCGAAAAACTACTTTTTAAAGCTTAGGGACTAAAACCAACAGTCGCCCTAAATTGGGAATCTAAAAACATAATTAACCCAAATATCTCATAACACCTCTTGAATGCTTTCATTCCTAATATTCTCATCAACCTAAGGAATTCAAATTTTCTATTTTTTTGTCTTTTTAATTTAACCGAGTTACAAAATACTAATTTACCAACATTGGTTTTTTTTTAAATGAGTTACAAAATGTAGCCAGCAACTAAATAAATTGAAGATAACAAGTTGGAGATAACAGATTTCAAAAATACATTTTACCAATTTCGGCAGCAAAACAGCAAATGAACTGACTGTGAATGATGACAAAGCCCCAAGACCAACTAAGCTGTTCATGTTTGGCGCCCTTTTAAAAAGGCTTTTTAAGCCATCAAGGATAAGTTGGCGGCCGGGGCCAAGTAATGTAAGCAAACACAAGGATATATGAAACCCGACAGAATGAAATGCATGGATCCATGGTGCCTTTGCTGCAAAGAGATGGGAGAGATGGCCAACAAGACACACAGCACAAAGAGCCCAGGAAACAGCTAGCTCACGACCTTAAAACAGTGTATCATTATGAAAAGAAACACATCAATTAACCTCAGAAGTCACAGCAGATGAATCATAACAAACAACCTCTCAGAAGTATCTTAAGGAGGATCTTGTTGCTGCATTAAAAGAGATGCTTACCACTTTCTTTTAATTGTCTATTTCTTTCCTCCATCTTTCTTTCAAAAATTTGTAGGAAATTTTCTCTTGTTGAATCTGCTTTCAGAAACAGCAGAATAGTCACATAGCCAAACATATCATCCGAGAAAGCTAGTATAATTTAAACAAGGTTTAAACATGTTTGTGATCCCTGTAGCATTTTTTCTTTTCGTCCCTGGATTTATTTATTTTTATTTAATGGACCCAATAATATTGTTTTCAATTTTGGTCCTAGTTATTTTGTTTTAGTCTCTAATATTTTTTTTGTTTTGGTCCGCATAATATTTGATTTATTTTCTATTAATCTCGGTATGATAGGGAGTAAAACAAAAAAAAAGGTCTCAGACAAATATATATCACATGGAAGGGACTAAAAAAGAAAAATATTATAGAAAACAAAACAAAATAAAGAGGACCCAAACTATATATATTAACAGGAGCTTGAACACAAAACTATTGATAACTAAAGGATTGCTACTTTCACATTCAACATCAGCAAATTCTTTAACATTCCAGGGAGATTGAACACAAACATAGCTCTAGAATACTCACCACAAGAAGCCACAGAGGCTCACTGAAAGACAAGATTATATTATAACGTCAACTATGCCACTTAACCCACCAAACTTCATATAAACCAAATGAATAACAGCATATGGTAATGTCTAATTTCATTTGAAGTGATGACTTCTAAGTGGACAACTAGGGAAGTAGAGTATCCAATACCATGTGTTACGTCCATTTGACAATTTAACTCTACCTCCATGCTTAAGAATCATTGTTTATAAAGAGTCTAGTCTGTACTGTTCCCAAATAGAAGTTCAGAAGAAAGTTGGTTCTCATTGATTGATACTCACAATTAAAGAATTTCCAACCAAAATCTTAGATGAATAACCAACCAAGCATAGACTCAAATAGACAGGAATGAAGTGGATATACATGTAATTTGTAGTAACTAAAGAATGGAAAAGAAGAATAACCAGCCAAGCATGCAATTTATATGATGATTATACATATAGCAAGAAACTAGATCATCAGTAAGTGGCAAGGCCAGCCCTTTACTCAACCAACAAACACCAAAACATAAAGTAAAAATACACTACGTAGATGAGCTTAAAAATATACCTCGAAGGCAAGAATTGAAACCACAGCTAGTTAAATGTTCTGCAAGTGTCTTCCCTAATTGCTTTTGCCAATTTGGTGCAGCTTTTGCTTCGGATACAGGCCAAACTATTACTGTCTCTGTTGTTAAATTTACACTAGCAGATGACACTTGTGGCTGCCATTAACGTAAAAAGTAAAAAAACAGGATTCAGACTACAAAAAGTTGAAAATATTATGTAAGTACTAATCAAGAATTTAAAAGTAAAAACTAATTTTGCCTTTTTGTTGATCTTTTTGTTCAGAAAAAAGAGAGATGCTATCGAGGATATACTATATATATATACAAGATCATACTCTAAAACTAATTTTCAAACTTTTTTGGGAATAATTATATAAAAATGCAAATTCAATTTTAAGAAAAATCACGAACGGAGGTTTTACAGAAATCCCTGCTTTAGTGATTGTGGGTTCTTAAATTTGAAGTTGCTTTTAACCCTCCCCTCCAAACTCCCAAACATACCTAAACAACTGATTGCTATACAACCTGAGTTCGTGATTTTTATAAATCAATGCTAAATGCTAATCAATAATCATCCACAAACTTATGAAACTTAAAAATAAAATACTGTAGCTTATCCCATTTCAACCACCTAACGATATACACATTACATTAATCACCTCATAAATAAGATAATTAAAGCATCAAATGACCAAAATCAAATATAAAAAACTCACTTGACTTTCCAGAATCCTTTTCACAGATGCTGCACATCCCCCACATACCATTCCCTATCACGCACACAAACAAAACTGAATTATTCAACAACAAAAATGATAAGAATGCCATTCAAAACAAAAAATCAAGAGTGTTCAGAGTTCAGACCGAAACATCAAGAATGATAACATCAGGCGAAAGAGATGAAAGCTCTTGAGCCGCATCTCCAACCAAATTGATTCTAACATCACCAGACTCACCACCAGAACCACCACCACCACCTCCGCCATTTCCAACTCCAGCACCACCATTTCCACCACCGGCAGAAGAACCAAAAGAAGCAGCAGAGCTCGAAACGCAGCGCGTGCGGCATGAATTTCGTGAAAGAAATGCGTGGAAGTTACGGAGCGAGGGCGATAACGGCACAGAAGTGTAAGAGGTGGAAGAACACGGAATGCCAAAACGGTTATTGTATGAAGTAACAGCGTATTTGAAGTTGCGGCGACGGAGAAGCGAAGGAGAAGGTGCACCGGAGAAATGACGGTGGAGTGCTCTGAAGAGTAGAATCTGCGCCGTTGTGGTGACGGATAACGCAGAATCCATTGGATTGAAATTGAGGAGAATAGAGAAGAATCGTAGCTATGTATTCTATCCTAATATCATCATCATCTACTACTTTATCAGCTTCAGCTTATTAATATCTTGTGTCGTATAGCATTGCGTTTTCGAATTTCTTACTTCTGTTTGCTCTTCATTTCGCTGCACAATTCAATATCACACCTTACATTACACTAAATTCGTGATTGGTGCTCAATTTAGTAGAGAGTCCCGCGGTTAATCCCCGCAACTGCGATCGAGATTTAGCTGAAACAACTTGATATCAGAAATGACCCCGGATCAGGTTAAACTGGTGGTGAAAAAATTAAAAAAAAAAAACAAAAAACAAACTCGTGGAACCAGCACATTCGAGCTAGCCTATTTTGATAGCTCTACGTATTTCAGTTGTATAAAATTGGTTATATTATTTTTTCAAACTTTGAGTACATAGGTTCTCATTTTAATTTAATATAAATTAAACTAAAATATAGATAAATTTAAAGTTAGAAGTAAAAAAATAACAAAGTGATGACGTGAGAGAAAAAATAAAGAAAGAAAAAAAAATATAAAAAGACAGAAGGATACGAGAGAATATGACAGCTAATTATGCAAATCCCATGAAAACTCTCCTTCATTTAAGGCAAAACATAACCCTCCTCTTTAAATAATATCTTATCTCCTCACAATTTCTACCAAGAAAGAAAGAATGAAACTATTGAATCATGGGTCGTAGAAAATTAAAGATGGAATATGTAAAAGACAAGGATAAGAAGTATGTGACATTTTTAAAGAGTAAAAATTGTCATTTCAAGAAAGCAAGTGAATTATCAACTCTTTGTAATGCTAGAGTTGGTGTGTTTTGATTCACCCCTGGTAGTAAACCATTTGTTTTTGGTTCTCCATCTTTTCAAGTTGTGACTGGTGAGTACCTTCATGAAGTACAAGGTGAATCATCAAACCAAAATGTTGAGATTTATGAAAATGAAAATCTCAACATTCTCAATGAACAATTTAAGGATGTGACCAAAGAGCTCAAGGAGATTAAGTTTTCATCTCATTGATCTCTTTGGTCACATCCTTAAGTTGTTCATTGAGAATGTTGAGATTTTCATTTTCATAAATCTCAACATTTTGGTTTGATGATTCATCTTGTATTTCATGAAGGTACTCACCAGTCACAGTATGAAAATATGGAGAACCAAAAGCAAATGGTTTACCACGAGGGATGAATCCAAACACATCAACTCTAGAATTACAAAGAGTTGGTAATTCACTTGCTTTCATGAAAAGACTATTTTTTTCTCTTTGAAAATGTCACATACCTCTTATCTTTGTCTTTCACATATTTCGTCTTTACTTTTCTACGACCCATGATTCACAAGTTTTTTTCTTTCTTGGTATAAATTGTGGGGAGATAGGATGGTATTTAAAGAGAAGGGTTATGTTTTGTCTTAAATGAAGGAGAGTTTTCATTGGATTTGCATCATTAGCTGTTATTAGGGGTGGACAACGCGCCGGGTCGGTCGGATTCAGACCCAAAAACACCACTCAGCCCAATCCACGGGTGGAGAAATATACTTCATACCGAACTGTTTTCAGAACTCTGGTTAGACCGATTCGGGTCAAACAGGTCACATGTCGAATCAGTGGATTCAAACAGTTTCAAATAGAAAAATAGATCTCGCAAAGAAAAAATCCAGAAACATCATCAAAGCAACCAATCGCATGAATATGAAAAAGAAGCTCAGAAACATTCAACAAGACTAGTGCAAAAGTGACAGATTGAAAAGAAGAGAAACAAAATAAACAAGTATAAGGTAGTTTCAATGAATGGAGGAAGAGATTTGTAAAAACAAAATCATAAATAGAAGATGCAAGATTGTCTACAAGAGTAGAAGAAAAAGGGTCAAAGAAAGAACCAACAATAATATTTTTTCTCCTATCTGTGTTTTTGATATATATATACATAGAGAGAAAGAGAGAGAGAGAGAGAGAGAGAGAGAGAGAGAGAGAGAGAGAGAGAGAGAGAGAATGATTTGGTTTAGAAAAGATTCATTTCTGTCTTCACTTTTCAATGCTAAATAAATAATAATAAATATAAAGTTGTACTAGTAAATAGTGATGTGGTGTGATTACCAAGAAAGTGGTCTCTATAGTCACGTCATCATTAAAAAATTATTGTAATTATACTAGTTCCTTAAGAGCAAAGAGGTGTGACCTGGAAGCGCGTTGGATTGTTGGTTAGCGTGGCGATGATTACAAGAAAGAAAGACAGCAGGGTATTTGAAGCTTTTTAGACCATTGCTACTACTGCATGTACGTTACTCTGTCCACAAGAACTAGACACGAATCGGGTTGGGGAAAATTAATCTGAACTGGTCCACCACTGTCTACATGAAATCGTATTTTGTATTTTTTGAACCCGTTTGACCACTTAAACCTGACCCATTTCTGGATGCACAAATTAGGCCGGATTTCAAGTTTTGTCCACCCCTAGCTGTCGTATTCCCTCATATCCTTCTGTCTTTTTATGTTTGTATCTCTCTTTATTTTTCTCTCACGTCATCACCTCGTTATTTTTGCACTCTTAACTTTAGATCTATCTAAATTTTTGTTTTATTCATATTAAATTAAAATGAGAACCTATATATTAATATATATGTACTCAAAGTTTGGAAAAATAATAATAATATAACCAACTTTATATAACTGAGGCACGTAGAGTTGTCAAAATAGGCTAGTCCAAATGTGTTGCCCGAATAGTCTGAATTTTTTCGGGTGTAGGCTTAAAAATTCGAGCCCGATTTTTTCCAGGTTTTTTTAGCCCGGCCCATTTAAGCCCGCTTAAAATATGGGCTAGCCCGAATGGACTGCGGGTAGTCCGAAAGCCCGAATAAATTATAATAAAAATATTATAAATATGAGTTAGTAAGTTACATTTTAAGTGTTAATTTTTTTTATTTGGGCTAACTCAATCTAATATGTTGTTGATTTGTTTTGCTATGTGAATTAGTATTTCTAATTTCTATTGTGTTGAATTTATATGTGAATTTCTTTGGTTTTCTTTGGGTTTTTTTAAAAACTTAAATATGTTGAATTTATGGAATCAAGGAAAAACAACATTAGCAGCATCTATTTCAATTGACACAATAGCTAAAAAAGAATTCTTTTTTAGAAAACAAAACGAATTGGCCCGAAAATTGATAACACCAAAAATACACTATTTATTTAGTTAAAATGATATAATATTTCAATTATTTTTATTTCAATTTCGTAATTTTATATTATAAATCGTTGCTAATTCCTTGTTTTTTATTTCATCAGTTGAAAAGTGGACGAATTAAATAAAGGAGCAAAAACAAACCAAAAAAGAGTGAAAACAGACAAAAAAAGAGCCACACACATGCAGCCCACGTAGCAAGCCATGGCGGGGGCACAATCATGCATCTTGAGCTATTCAATATTTCAATACAGATCCGCCGCCCAAGCTTTCTTACCCTGCTAAATCCAAAACCATCACTAACCCATCTTCTCTAAACTCCCACTACAGTAGCGCCACCTTCTTCCTCTCTCAAATCCAACCTTTTTTTCTCAAAATGTAGTGGTTGCCGTTGGTGGTGCGACGAGCGGCGTTGGCCCTCCGCACCACCCTCTGTCCAGATCTGAGCCGATAGTTTCGGGTTTGTTCTGGTCTTCGTTTCTTTTGGTCTGAGTTGGTGGTGGTTTCACGACAGTTTTTGTGGTGGGGTTGGTGTTATTGGTTCACGCGGTTTTCAAGCGTGTTCTATTTGTTGAGGAGTTGGAGTGGTTTGTATTCCGTTTGCCGCGACGGATTGGATTCTATTATTGGTTCAGGCATTTTGGTGGTGATAGCAACGGTTCTGAGATGGAGGTGATGAGAGGTGTAGTGGTGGCGACAGATCTGAGTTGGGTGTGTTGGTGGCAGTTGCGATGGATTTGAGATGGAGGTGATGTGGGGGTGTGGTGGTGAGGTGAGGTGTTGTGCTGACGTGGAGGCGTTGGATCTAGAATGCGTGTTTTTTTTTTCTGGGTCTTGATAGTTGTCCTGGCGCGCTCAAAAGGGTGGGTTACGTAGACACTCCGTGTTGACGGACGTTGTCGTTTTATCGTACCTCTGGGACGTATTGGTGTTGGAGAGGTGGTGGATGGTTAATACCGATTGTGTGTGCATTCTCCATGATATAAGAGTTTCTGACCATTTTCAAATATGGTGAGATTTGCAGGACTTTTGAAGTCGCTGAGGGGTGTTCAAGTCTGTTGAGACTTGCAGGTCTCTGGTATCTGGCCGAACTCTACCGCATCAGGTGTTGACTATCGATTTTCTGACTACCGGGGTCCCTCAACTTTTGACTTTCGGGGCTACTTTCTAGGTCTAATGGGCCGAGTAATTTTAATTCGAGTTCGGAAGTTAGTGCCTAGTGGTGTCTCCTACGGTCGGGTAGGGGTTTTTTCTGGTGGGTTTAGTAAATCAATATTGGTGTATGGATGGTTTGGGGTGTTTTGATTTGGTGTTGGTAATTGTGGTATATCACGTTACCTTTTGTTTATATGTTTCCACGATAATTCCTTTCACTTCTTGTGGAGGAATTGTCTTTTAATAAAATTTAGCCGTTTCAAAAAAAAGCCATGGCGGGGGCAGCCCAACCCAACCAACTTGTGGCGCACGCCACACACCTGTGTCGTCCGTGATGCCAAGATCAAACGGCACACGTGGATGGAGTTTAGTCCCACATCAGGCAATTTTGTCTTGTTTGTAATATCCAACTAGTATAAATAGGTCATCCTTGCACACTTTTCAACACACACCAACTTGCAATAGTTGAAGAGATAATTAAGATAAAGACCCGCTCTTATTCTTTTCTCTTAGTTAAAATTTTAATTGTTGTTGTTGTGCTGTCGATGTCTGTACTCAAAGTCAGTTTAATAATTCAGGTTTTTTATTTTATTTGTTTTTATTTATTGTGTTTATTTATTTACCGTATTTATTTTTATTGTCTTATTTTATTATGTCTATTTTTATTTATGCCTATTTATTTATTATGTCTTTAGTTTTAGTTATGTCTAACTAATTTAAATATTGTTAGGATGTGTAATTAGAAGCTATTAGGGGTTCGGTAATTAAGTAGTGCGACTATATTTTTATAAGAGATAGGTCGACTATTGGTTCTTTGGGTTCGATAATTTTTTAAAACTACGCGACACGACTGTATACTTGTAGTCATGTTGTCATCCGATCAAAAACTCGGCCGCCCGTTCCAAGTCGGGCTCGAGCTCTATTTTTTGGAGCCCATATTTCATTTGGGCTTTTTTACCTGGCCGAATGAAGCCCAAAACGGATCGGGCCGCCCATTTTGATGGCTCTAAATTAGCCTATAAACTATTCAATTTTATCCATTTTAGCGAATTTTATAAAAAGAGAAAAATATCCCCATTTTATAAAAAAAATATCCTCAAAAAGGATTAATAAATTTGCAGTAGTTTGCTAAGAAGTACAACCTATTTATGATATTTGGTTGAGAACTCAAAACTTTTTTATACATTCAAAAAATGTATATTGATATAGAAAAAAAATGTATTTATACATGTAATTTGCTTAAAGAATTATAATTTTTTGTGGTATTTACTATTTACTATTAAAAAACACAGAATATATAAAATTAAGTACTTTAGATGTATTTATTATGGCCGGCTCAAAGATAAGGCTACTAAAATATTTGTTTTGGACCTTCGATTAAAAATTATTGATGATTTACAAATAAAAAGGTTTTGTGTACTGTGTAAAATAAATATTTTAGACTTTACTAGTGAAAATTATTAAGTTATCTTTGATATTTACTTTAATCTCAAAAAGAAATTATAAAAAAGATTTAACAATTAACAACAAAACTCATATGCTAAATATGAAAAATAGGGTGTTGCATATTCGAATTACATTTCAAAATATCAAAGTGCGCGGCTAAAAAAAAATCATATTTTAAATGAATGAACAATCTGAATATAATGTATCACTTTTGTGGTAAAAAATTGTTGTATATTCAATAACAAATACAAAATTAAGTTGGCTCAAAATATCGATGTATGTCAATGGAAATTTGTACTCATCTTAGAAGATATGTCTGCATTCGGCTTTTGCAAAAGACAAATTGCATATACACTCAGTCACTCACTATATACGAGTATTTTGCAAGAGATGTTGATTTTGTTCTTACTTTCAAATCCCACAAATAAGTGTTGTGTGGGTTTGTTAAGAAATAAAAAGGATGTACTGTATTCCTTAAAAAAAAAAATCTTACATTCACAGTCATTTGAGCTTGTTTCTTTCATTGTGTGGTTAGTGTCGAGGGAGAAGTGGAACAACGTTCCAAAGAGGAAGTGAATGCATCAGAAGATTTCCACTTTAGACCCCCTTGTACAATGTGCACAAATCAAAACACAATTGGGATGTTGGAAGTTGTATGCCATTGCTATATAGTACTCATTTGTTGGAAAGATTTTCTGGAGGTTTGTGATATGTAAGACATGTAAAGATTATGAAAACACAAGAAAAATCTTCAATCTGTGAATCAAGGATAGCTTCAAACTTTTCGTTGACTCCACCTCAAAATACACCTTATCAACCAAAAGGTTATCAACAGTATGGTTTCCATGGTGTACTTACTTGTCTGACTATCAAACACTTATGTATCGCTATACATCACTCTGTGTCGAAGTTCTCTGTCATTCCGCCAGCGGAAGAAGTCCTAAACTAATGGTAAAACTCTCTTATTAACATGGTTTTCAAATCACGTAAGTTGTATACAATCATTGATGTATATGGTCTAATAATCAGCATGCTCATTACAAAAAATAGTATAACCAGTATATGTACTGCCACCCAACGTATGATTGAAGTATAGGAATTCTTTATAGAGGTTAAGATGGGAAAGGTTGTTTATTTTCCCATCATGGGAAAAGCTCTAATCCACCATTGATATATTATTCAAATATTAGATGGCAAGGATTGAAGAAGGGCAACCTTTTGTACCAACTACCAAGTACTCAATTTATCTATGGTTATTTATGAATATGCCGCAAGTTAGTTGATAATTTCTTTGTGTGCCTACATTAATGATATAATGTTCCGAAATACTTAGATATTTTTTGCCAATATCCATGTATCCTTATCTAGTCTAACCAAACAATAAAATAATAGTTGGTATTTTTTTCTGTCACTATTATAACTAAGAAAATTAATTTTTAGATTTATTAAAAATTAATGTATCTGTCATATTATAGATTAGATACATCATTTTTTAATAATCTAAAAGTAGTTTTTTACTTATAATAGTAACCGGAGAAATTATTATTTTAAAAAATTATTTAAATAAGTATGTAAATTTATTAATTAGTTTTATCGAAATAATGTAATAGTATGTAAGTAAATAAGTAACTAACCAATACAGTAATTTTTAGTAGATTAATTAGTTTGGTGAATTTTATTTGATTTGACATTGAGTCTCTTATCATCTGATTCAAGGTGCTCTTAAATTTGTTGGTGAATTGTTTTGTCCACTTAACTATACATTATAAAATATGGTTTGAATTGTTTATGGACCCTAAAAATATAGAGAATTTTGATTTTAGATATCTCCAAAATAAATTAGATATCTCCACTTAATTATACATTATAGAGATGTTTTCAATACCAATGAAGCATTTAATTTTATTTTTCTTATTATATCTTTAATTATTTATTATTCTCTTCTTTCAATATTTCAATTTATTTTTTCCTTATCATAACGGAAAGACAATTTTGTAAATCAACTCATAATTTCTCTTTTTTATACAATATTAATTACATTTTTTAATATGCATAAAAGTGTCGGTGACTTATATTGTGGTATCGAAGGAGTACACAATTTCACTTTTACGCTTGTTGAAAAATGAAATGTAATACTCCAAGGTTAGTTTTGGTATAATATAAATTTTTAGAATTATTAATAAAAAAAAAAGCTTCCTTGGTTTGTTTTTTTATAAATTATTCATTATAA
Source organism: Trifolium repens (assembly GCA_030408175.1). NCBI lineage: Eukaryota > Viridiplantae > Streptophyta > Magnoliopsida > Fabales > Fabaceae > Trifolium > Trifolium repens. Next base: position 48,509,383 of record CP125842.1, on the reverse strand, counting down.
AAAGGACTGGAGGGATTAATAATTATAGTAATGGAAGTAGTACAATGAACTAAATGTAAATAAAAAATAAAGTAGAAATTTTGAAGAAATGATATGGAAGAAATTGGGGGAATAGTTCTGCCAAAAGAAAAGAAAAAAAAAAAGAGAATGAAATAATCCCGCCAAAGATGAATTCAGGATTCCTATTTTTGTTGTGTTAAAAATAGTAATAATGTAAATCATGGGTAGGATAGCTAGACTAATATTTAATTGTGTTGGGGAGAAAGCTCTTATTTATGAAAAACTGGTCTTACAGGCAACAATAGGTAACACTATCCTTTCCCACCATGGGAAAATAAAGTTCCATTCCCACCTTAACCTGCACCTTCTTTATAATCAAAACATTGGTGCTTATAGGTTTCTTTTTTATGAAAGGGTGCTTATAGATTCGTAATGCAAGCTAAATGAGTAATTTTATATTCATGATGATAGTAAAGCCCTAATGATAACCAAGAGGAGCTGGTGCATTTCGCAGTTCTTTACCCTGGAAGTGGATATCCTGCATAAAAGAACAGAATAGTATTAGAAAAACCAGTGAACACCAGTGCAAAACCAATGCACAACATTTTTATCGATTTTTTTTTTTACAACGTTCGAGATAACAACCATGGTAAATCAGGTAGCCTGTGATTCAAAACAACTATGAATCAGCCACTTACTTTCAACTAAGTTTTCAACATAAAACATACCAATACTGGAACTCACCCAAATGAACAAATCAAACCACAAAATGTATCTAACTGTATGTCATCTGCCAAAGTGGTTACAATTTCAGGGTGTTTTTGCAAAAGCAAAATGAAATGTATCACTGATATGCACAAGATGTGCAGAATATCTTACAAGCAACCTCAAAGAGATCCAATACCCCTAATATGGTAATAAAACCAAATCAAAATTAATGCAACTGATCAAATTTGTAGATGTTTTGGAGGGCTGTCTGAGTCAGAATATATAGCGGTTATATATGTTTTTGCCATAGGGGAAATTATGGAGATAATATGAACATGGAACCAACTGCTACAACTGATCAAATTTGTACATTCATTCTGCGAACACCTTCTCCCCATGGAATAAATTCTCTCCACCAATTCCACTTTCCCTTACCCCTCTCTGAACTTGTTCCACACACCTCCACGACATTGGCATCCTTACTGATGGATCACTCCAAATAACATAGCACTCCCCTCCCCCGCTACTTTCATAAGCTTAATAAAGAACCAGCATTTTTTAATCTCCTATTCCCTCCAGGTGGTTACAATTTCTAACCTCCCTACAAGTTGGTAATAAGTAAATCTTCAATATGTGGGTGAAGTGAACAAAGTTTATACTGATTTGTGTCGATTTGACTACGCTTGACAACAAATGTGTGACTTTTGGTAGTCCATATGCTTCTGCAGCCCTTTGTACAGTCTTTAGCAACACGACCTAAATTTCAATACTAAGCAATGCAGGTGCGGAAATTGGGGGGAAATGCCATTTGGTTTCTGTCGGAATATTACCTTATATCAATCCTAAATTGTACAGTTTTCATGTTTTGTTTCTAAAAATAAAATAAAATTATATTCAAGAGGATAACGAAATGAAAGCAGCATAAAAACAAATATACTGCAAACACAAATGATAAGTTGGTGGGCCTGAATATGCATAGCTTTTTTAAGCAAAAAATAACATAACACAAGCGATAAAGAACACTCACTGAAGCAAAATGGTTAACATCTCGATGGTGAGCCTCATCAGCACGAATGACTGTTATAACATCTTTCAATTTGGCATCCTTGGGAAGCCTCCAATAGTCTATTGCAATAGCAGGAGCAGGAACATTTTCAACTGCACCACTCTCAATGTCCTTTAAGTACTCAGTGTAGGAATGTACAGCTTCTTCCTCGAGGTACCCAACAACTCTGTGAGCTAGCTTTGGAGAGAGTATGTAAACTACAAAGAACGCATTGAAGAAAACTCCCTGCACAGCAAGAACCAACAGTCTTTCATACCATTTCGGCTTCACAAGTTCTACCATAGTCATTAAATGCATCCTCTCATTCTCTGCTTCTTCAAGCAATGCTTTGATCCAACCACCACTCTGCTGAAATTTACGGAGTGACCTGAGGTGCAACAGCATCCCTCCTACCATTCCAGGTACAGCTGCAACTGTTTCAAGCATCATCGCACGACAACCATACTGCCTCTGAAAATACGCATAAATTACAATGATTAACAACAATCGAAACAAGAATATTATAACAAAATCTGAAAATCAAATGCTATTATATTATATTAGTATTAGTGTATTACACACCTTGAAAAACAAATCGGTGGGAATTCTGAGAAGCTTCACTGTCCTGTAAGCAACTTTATCCAGAAAATTCTTTGGCACATGATGCTTAGTTAGATCAATGGACAAATTCGATTGATAAGTTTCCCAAGGCTACAAACACAAAAATATAAATCATGAATAAGTAACCATAACAGTAACACTATTATCAAAAACAAAAACAAAATCATGAATCAGTAACCATAACAGTAACACTATTATCAACAACAAAATCGCGACTCATAAGTTAAATTCCGCATATAAAAATCATGAATCAGTAACCATAAGTAACACTATTATCAACAATGTAATCGCACCTCACAAGTTAAATTCCACGTATAGAAACCATGAATCAGTAACCATAACAGTAACACTAATATCAACAACGAAATCGCGCCTCATAAGTTAAATTCCGCATATAGAAATCATGAATCAGTAAGAATAACAGTAACACTGTTATCAACAAAAAAATCGCTCCTATAAGTTAAATTCCGCTTATAGAAATCATGAATCAGTAACCATAACAGTAAACATTATTATCAACAACGAAATTGAGTCTCATAAGTTAAATTCCGCATATAGAAATCATGAATCAGTGAAAAAAAACAAATCAATGCAAAGAAACTATTCAATTCAGAAAATCGTTAGTTTCTTACCATGAAGCAGTTCCAAGGCCACTCTGTTCCATCTTCTCTCGTAATCTTCGGCCTTGAAATTCCCCAATAACTCGACACCACCACGTTATTCTTTTTTCCCGAACTCTCCTCCTTCTTCTCCTTCTCCGTCGACTTCACCTCCGTCTCAGTCGCCGCTTTCGAAGACATCATCCTCTTCCAGTGAGAGAACCCTCCGTTTCCACCATCGGTACCGAAGTTCCTCCGTCTCATCTCCCCCGCCGTGAATGGCCTCACAACTGCCGAACCGTGACGGTTACAGTTCCGTCCGCCGATCATAGCTCGGCGAATCGCATAGCACAATGCTGAATGCATTTTGGAATCGCGTTTTGCAGAGTTTCCGAGAAATCTGGAATTACGGTTACTGAAGAAGAAGCATTTTGGATAAGAAAGTAAGAAACTGTTACGCGTCTCGTCGTCTAGTACTTGGAGTAAGGCGGTGGGAATGGGTTTTGATGGGATGCGGTGAAGATAACTTTAGTGCTCGGAATTGTCCAATCAGGATGAAGATTTGGTTCATTGACGTTTTACAATAACCGTTGGATCTTAGAGGACAATAATATATAGCCAATGGATTGGCTAGTAGTAGGATGATCCACCCACCCAAAAATGCCAACAGTGCTCTTTCTTAGTATAAAATATGAATAATGTGAAATTGGATTTGCTCATGTGAAAGCAGCACGCAGTAACACGTTGTTTTTAATATAGACTGTCTGATTTGATTTTGACGATCGAGATTAATTTAACTAGAAAAATATAGTTTTTAATCTAAACCGTCTGATTTGAATTTAATGGATAAGATTAAAAACTGCGTGAAAATCTAACTTTACCAAATCGTGATCAAAATAATGTCGATAATGAATTTCTCAAAAAATTTCCTTTAATTTTCACATCTCAATCGTTAATCAACTTCTCTTGATTTCTTTTAGATTTAAATATTATTTTATATTTAAAATCTAATGGTCTATAATCCACATTATTTCCTCAATTTTTCCCCACTTGAGAGAATTCATTCTCAATAATGTCAAATGTATCCGACCTCAAAGTTTCACGTTCGTAACGGTTAGTTTTTCAAGTAATAAATAGATTTATTATTTAAGTTGTTAACTTGTTGTCATGTTACTCTTACGGTTATTCTATGTTTACCAAAACGGTGATGTGACTGTTATTTATTTCAAATGTCAATCATGGTGAATTTGATGTTCAATCTGATGTAAACCATGAGGCCCAAACAATTGACGTCCAATGGAAGGAAATGTAACCAGAATAATGATAACGGTGCAACAAATTAATACTTAAATGACCGATTTCTTAGCTAAAAAACTAAAATAAAAATAAAAAAACCTATTCATGACTTAAAAAAGTTAAAAATCTAACACTTACAAATGTAAAATTTAGAAAACTTCTAGACAGATCTGGCTTATAAATAAACATAAAGCACTTTGTGATTAATAATAATTTTTAGATTATTTTAATAGAAGAATTTTTTATTGTATTTATTAAATAAAATCAAACAAAAAAATTATTTCACCCTAAGACATTGTTTGGTTCGAGTGAAGGTGAACGGATTGATCGTGGAAGGAGAGAAAGCGCAAAAATCGACATCCTTCCACCGTTTGGAATCTTTGTTAAAAACAAAAGATAGTTAAGTTTGAAGGGTCCTACACCTGAAGACGTCTTTGATGCATGTGTCATGTGAGCTAAGGCATAGAGCCTCAAACAAATGAGGGTCTAAAAAAAATTATACGGTGATAATTTTAGTAAATGAGGTGTATAAAATAAGGGATTATGGATAGAGTTGGAAATAGGCCATGTCAGGCTTTGGGAGGCCTGAATATGGCATACAAAAAAACTTCAAGCATGAGTCTGGCATATAGCCTATCAAAAACCTTTTTTTTAGGGCTGGCATGACCTTTTTAAAAGTCTGGCATGGTGTTGTAGCCTATTTACAAGCCTACATTATATTAAAGGTATATATAGTTCATATTACCTATTTAAAAACATGCACATAGTTTTGGTTTTATGTTTAAATTTATTAATGTACAAAATTAATTTTAACCTTTCATTTTTTATTTGTATGGGTTAAATGATTTTTTATTTTATGTTAATAACCAAATGCAATAATGATGGAGCCTATAACTCAGTCACAGCTTCTTGTGGTGGTGTCTTCATGAACCATCATGCAGAGTTTGTTGTTGCTTTTGCAGAAAAAGTTGATTTCCAATCTCCTCTCATTGTTGAGCTTTGTGGTGTCATGAGAGCTATAGAGTTGGCTAATGAGCACAATTGATTGAATCTTTGAATCGAGACTGATTCAAACTTGTCAGTTTTGACCTTCAAAGCTAACTCCATTGTTTTTTGGATGGTAAGAAATCATTGGCAGAATTGTAAAAAGATGACAGGTAGAATGAATTTCATGATTACTCATATATATAGGGAGGGTAATGATATAGCAGACAATCTTGCAAATTTAGGTCTTAATACTGATAATGTTTTGTTTTTTTGGGAACCTCCTAGTTGTATTATGAATAGATTGTATAGGAACAAATTTGGCATTCCAAGTTTTAGGTTCACTATTTACTAAGAGGGTTTGGTTTGTCCCCCCTCTTGATCTTTTATATCTGCTTACTTTCTTTGTTAATGGAATTTTTGTGGTTGTAGCACCTTAGCTACACTACTTTTTTGAAAGAAAAAATAAATTAAATAAGCTTTTTCAAAAGCTTATTTCTGACCTTTTTAACAAATAGGTTAGGCCATACTTAGGCCATATGGCATATTCCTAACCCTAATTGTGGACTTCATATAACGAGGAATTTGTAGAGTCCAAAAATTTGAAATTTTCTTTATTCTAAAATAAAATGAATGTTTTATTAGTTTCAAATGATCCTAAAATATATTGTTGCGTTGTGAATAATTTTTTTTAGACCATTTATAGTTTATTGTTATACTATAGTTTTATCAAATGGAGAGATGCGTGATAGAGATTGTCTTGTTTGTTAAACTTTTTTTATACTAGTGAAAGAAATATTGTTTTGTTGTGTTATTGATGTTATTTATAATTTAAATTGATGACAATTTTGTTGAACTTTTTGCTCATTTTCTTTTATTAAATACTATTTTAATAATCTTACCAGGCCTCCGAAGACCTACTTTTAATAGGACCGTTTGGCTAGAAAACTATATGGACCATTTACTTATTTAATGCTTTCATTTTTAAAAAAGATGTAAATATGTTAAGAGACTATCACTCTGTTTGGTAAAATTAAGCTATAAGCTACCACTGAAGTGTTTGGACAAGAAAGAAAGGCTTTGCAGCAACTGAGTTGTTTTTTTATGCCAATGTTGATGACTGGAGATAACTCTTCGATTATTCCTGGGATGGAAGGGTGTAGGTCTTTCTTCATATTTGTTAATTCATTTTTAGTTGACACGACTTCAGGCAGATAAAGCAGCTAAAAAAGCTATGTCTGTCAATTGAGTAAGTGATCTTGGATTAGCTCCTGGGATTTCGGGTCGTTACCTTTAGCTGAAAATTAAGCTATAAGCTACAAAGTTAAGATAGCTGATAAACTGACTTTTAACTCATAGCTGAAAAACTAGGATAATGAAATTAAAGTGTTTGGTAAATTTACCTGTTACAATTATATAATGACATAAAAATACATGATTATTTTTTATGAGTGGGTAATTATTTTTTTGAGTGAGTAGTTTTTTTATTAAAAACACAAAAAAATTAAAATAATAAGGTTAGATTATATATATATATATATATATATAAGGTAAAAAACTATAAACTCAAACGTTACTTAAAATAACATATGAAACAAAACTATAAACTAGTAAAAAAAGGGTCATGTTAACTTGTGCACAAAGGGCACATGTTAAGCTACCTAAAAAAGGAAATATAGCATTTAATGATACAAAGAATTTAATGCTTAGAGAATGTAATACACCACAAGTTCAATAAATTTTTTCCACATTTATCTTCTTAACATGTGCCCTTAAGGGCACAAGTTAACATTTCCCGTAAAAAAAACTTGTTACGAAACACCTCTAATTTTCTGAAACAAACTTATAAGCTAATATCATACTTGTTTTTTATATATACTTTATGTATCCACTTCTAGCCTCTAAAATTTAAAAATTTGCATGTTTTTAATTTACTTTAAAAACTAAAATCATATATTTTTGTAATTTTAATAACTCAAAAGGGAATAAATTAGCTTAAAATATTTAAAATAAGAAAAATGTTAATGGGTGCCTTTGAGACACTCTGTAAAGACTTTAAATAGTAAGTTTTATGAAAAAATGTAAAATCAATGCATTAAAAATTGAAATGTTTAATTTTTAATTGAAATTTTTATGAGTGTTCTATGACACTCGTTAGCAAAACCCTTAAAATAATCAGAGACTAAATAATTATGTCCATTTCTTTTTACCTTTTTGGCTAAACACATTCAATGATCATTTAAATATTACACTTGTAATAAGTTTTGCAAGTAACAACTAATTTTGTTACACTTCTTGTGGATGAGTTGTTTTTTAATAAAATTTAGCCGATTAAAAAAAAAACAACTAATTTTGTTAAGTTTTGAACTTATTGTACCGTTATAAACATCTTTCATTATAAAAACTTATTATATCGTTATTCTTCCAATTAATTTCTTCAATCATATACATTTATTAAAATATATGTCATGATAGAAGTCAATATTAACATATAGTACAGTGTAACACTAACAAGATAACATAAGTTAAATGAAAGATTAACAGTTCAAGTAGTTAAAAATATAAAAACTAAAAAAAAATGTTATTTAAAAAATTTAAATGAACTAACCATTAAAAAAAATAATTAAAAATCTAACTATTATAAATACACAACTTTAATATTTTAAATACATTTTTATTTGTACAACAATATCCAACATTTCTATATCATACCTATGATCTATCCATCAAGTACCCTTAACCATAATCATTTAATTCAATGGAGTACAGTATGTAGTTTTTATGCACAACAGATATTCCCTTGTTAGAAAATTGTGAGAAAGGTGGTGTATTTTGTTTTGTTTTGAGGGAAATATGGTACATGGTAGTAGTACTACTACTAGTACCAAGTTGCTGTACCTTTTTAAAGATTTTTTAGACATCAAAATGGAATGGTGCACCGTGCACGTGCTTTAAAAGAAACCGATGGCTCTACCTACCAACGCATCAAAGAACTAGGGAATTATAGTAGCAGCACAATAATTTTGGTTACAAGTAGCAGCACAATAATTTTTTCTTGCACTATAAATTTTTCCTTACTTATTAGTATGATTAGAGTTTAATTATTATTATATGGAGAATGTTAACATGTACCCTTAAGACACATGTTAAGAAAATAAATGTGAAAAATATTTATTAAAGCATGTGTACTATTCAATTATTTAAGCATTAATTTTTTTGTATTATTAAATGCTACATTTATATTTTTAGGTAGCTTATCATATGCCCTTAGGGCACAAGTTAACATGACCCTTATTATATTTAGAGTTTGATATGAGTAAAAAATGGTTGTTCGTCAAAATAGGCATGAGTATCGGGTGGACTGTCGAGCAACGAATTGTATTCTCTCTAAACTCAAATTTATAAAGTTTGGATATTTATATATTCGTTATAATTTTTAACGATGATAAAAATAAAAAATTTAAACTAATATTCAATAGGATTTATGATCTTTGGTTGACCTTTACTGTGTCGATGCTGACTGATTTATTTTTCTCTGGTCTGTTCTGTTTTTTTAGTGCTTGGTTGTGGGGGGTTCGGCGCTGCCGCCTCGTGGTCAGTGGCGGAGCCAGGAGCCCAGGACCCTCACTCAGTGGGTGCAAAACATTCAAATTATATATGTAGCGAGTAATAAAAAATGGTTCAAGTTAGAATGTAACAAGTTGGTTTAATTCGAATTTTTAAAAGAAAAAAGTTGAACTAATAAAAAATAGGCCGTTCAATTTTTGTGTGTAGCTTTCTACTCACATTGGACAATGTGAATACTCTTCTAGTACTATTTGGACACTCGGTGCAAAAGGAACTAATGTGAGTGACAAAGATAAAGTTGAATTGGACACTGTGGTGCAAGAAGTTTCAGTGAGAGGGTTCAACAAAATCTTTTTATAGAAATTAAGTACAATTTTTATAATCCCAAAGGGTGCAGTTGCACACCCTCAGCTGCATATGGCTCCTCCATTGCTCGTGGTTGTGGTTTATAGTCAATGGTGTTTCGGGTGTTGCCGTGTGTGAGTTGGTATTCTAAAAATTTGATTCTCTGTTTGTTTTCAAATTTATTTAAATTTGCATTGTTTATGGTCTTCGACTAACCTCTACCGCGTAGGTGTTGACTGAATTTCCTCTGGTCGTGTATTGTTTATTTGGTGCTTGGTTGTGGTTGATTCAACATTGTCGTCCTCGTGGTGGTGCCTCTGTCGTCGTCGGATGACTCTGATTTGAGTTCATCTCAATCGTCGCTTGAACGTGTTGCGTCTTCGATTTGCTTTTGTCGAACGTGTTTAGAGTGTTGGCTGTTTTGTCTTCGAGTTGAGACTTTTCTAACTAAGTTATAATTATACCATTTACCCCAACATTCTTTTGCCTCACGGAGATGTTTTGGATTATGATGGGCCGATCGCTTTTGCTTATAGATTGAGAGTTAGTGTCTAGTGGCAATTTTTTGGGTCGGGTTGGTGTCTTCTTTGGTGGTCTGGAAGCCAATGGGTGCCTTTCTAATTGGTGTGTGGAGTCTGATGGACCAATCACTTTTGACCCGAGATAGAGAGTTAGTCTTTGACCTCAAGTCCTCGTTTAGGGTTTGTTTTGGTGTCTAGCTTCGGTGGATCAGGGATAAAGCGATGGTGGAACGCGAATGAGGTTGATTTAAGACTTTTTTGGAGGTTAATTTGGGCTCAGTAGTGGTAGAACGCTGATTTTCAGATTTAATTTTTATGGGATTTGGAGGTAGATCTTGATTAGATGGTGTTTATTTTCTTGTTTTCGCTTATATACGACACATTTCTTATGTAGTTTCTTGTTTATCGGTCTATGTTTGTCTTTTGCAGAGACCTGATTAATAATATATTTGTCGCTAAAAAAAATCAACAAAAAACTATTCCTAAATATATTATTTTTTTGGTAAATATAAGAAATAACAAGTCATTGAAAACTTACACATCCAAAATAGACTACTTGGGGTTAAAACCCCGATTATAACACCCAATTAAGGAATTTTAACGTTCCTGTTAATTGAGCTATAATTTGTAAAAAATATTATTCCTAAATGTACAAGTTTATTTTCAAGTTATCAAATAGACACTTTTGTTTTCATATGAGATAGAAAATTATTAATAATAAAACTAAATATATTGAAATATGAAAAGCGAAGTTTAACTACAAAGATATACTATACAAAGAATATTTTAGGTAAATCGATATATAAGATGAAAATATTAACCACACTACTAATTTTACTTACCAGGAATAAAATATTAAAATTAAATATATTTTTAGTTCTTATACAAAAACTAAAAACAAGATGATATTTAATGACCAAAAACTTGTTTAATACAAAAAATAATTGTAATTTATCCTAAATAATGTCATTCTAACAAAATATGTTTATCATAAACTATAAGTCATTTTCTTACCAAAAAAAAAAACTATAAGTCATTTTGCAATATCAACAAATAATTAATGTTTAGTCAAAATAATAAATAAATTAATGCTTTATACTTTCTAAGAAAATTAATGATTTTAGTCAAAAAGATAAACATTTATTTTTTTATCACTCTCTTTACTTCTTTTTTTATTATTATTTTATTTTTTTTGTCAAGAATATACAATTTTTTTTATCATTAATGAAATTAATGTTTTTTTTCGTAAAAATACATACCTTTTAAATTTTATTAAATCGTCAAATTGATATAGCATATAATTTCAGATAGATTCTTTCAAAAAAAAAAAAAAAATTGAGATAGATGAAATATAAAAAGTTTTTTTTTTTTGTCTGAGATAGATATTTTTTGACGAAACATTTTTTTGGTTTGATTGAATACAGTAGATGAAATATAAAAAGATTTTTTTTTTGGTCAAGAAAATGAAGAGTAAGTCAACATCAAACATACAGATACAATAATGAATTGAATTTAGCCATGTGAATTGAAAGAAAAAAAATTGATGAACAATCCATAACGTCTTTTACGTCACTGTGTCAGAGAAGAAAGAAGCTAACTGGAAAGAGCGAAAAAGCCCGTATCAAAAAGGAAAGTCGGTGGTGTATTCTTCTTCAGATTCAGTCTCAGTCTTCACAATCTCTTTCCGCGTTCATCTTTCTCTCTCCGTTTCTCGTAATTCACTCTTCCCCATGGCGGACCCTCCTCCTTCTCGCCAATTGCCTACTCGACCAGGTCAGAATTTCATTCCTCTTTGAATTTTATTGTACGTTATATGATTTTAGATTATTAGTTTTTGTGAATTTTTGTTTTGGTTTATTTTAGAGAGGATTAGGGTTTTGAAATTGATTTGTTGACTTAAATTAGGTTTATTAAGTGATCATGAAGAAGGATGTTGATTGTGTTTTAGGTTACTATCAGATGTTAATGTGAATTGCTTGGACTAGAAATTGACTTCAATTGACTATTGACTGAAAATTTGCAATATGAGCTTGTATTGGTTTGCTTTGCATCTGATTTTCCAGTTGGCTGGATTTTGAATTATAAATGAATTGTATACTTAACTTGCCGATTAGCGGTACAGCTGAATTGTTGCAGTTTTGAAGTTCGTATCGGTTATTGTGATTGTTTATGTGGTAATATAATTATAAGTAACAAATTATCTAATGGAATGCTATATTTAATTATTTATCAATGTGCAGATTTTCAGCAGTTACAATTTGAAGCCCAGCATCGGTGGTTACGCCCTGCAGAAATATTGGAAATTCTTCGTAATTATCAGATGTTTCAAATCACACCTGAACCGCCTAGCAGGCCACCGAGTATGATTTCTGACTATTTTATGTTTAGTTTATTAGTACTACTTTTTTGAGTCTTGTGACTCTTGTCCATATATCTGGCCTCTGGGTACAAACTGCTTAAGAGTTATGAGGATTAAAATCAATAATCCTCCCTTAATTTTTTGTAGCAACTGGGTATTTCTGATGTTCTCTTGACAATCTTCTAGATGTCAATTGTGGAGGCTGTACTTGGCTGTCTTCCTCTTTAGAGTCAACTGAATTCTTATACTAGTTAGCTCCTTGTAATTCTGTAGAGCTTTCTAATTGTTCATTGTTTGAACTTAAATACATTCTGACTATATATTTTAATTAAAGAATACGAGCACTTCTTGGCAAAGGACACCTATTATTTTCTTGTCAGAATTTTTTTCTATAGTTTGTAGGGTGTTATTAGTAATTTTTTTTCATGCTAATGTTTTGCTTCGTAGTTTAGCTTTAGTCCATTTTTTTTGCTTTTATTGTCGCTTCATGTTTGCAAAGTACTTTTTGACACGTATGTTTGACGATTTCAGGTGGATCACTTTTTCTTTTTGATCGGAAGGTTTTGAGATACTTCAGAAAGGATGGACACAACTGGAGAAAAAAGAGAGACGGAAAAACTGTGAGGGAAGCTCATGAAAAGTTGAAGGTAATCATGGAATTTACTTTGGTTTTGAGTCTGTGGTTGATAAAAGCTTTGTGAGGGAGACACACACACACACACATAGAGGATAACTCAAATTATTTTTGCCAATCTTCTCTGATTGGAAAATAAGTCTTTCTGCTTTAAAATAATGTTTTGCTGTGATTTTAATATATCCTTCAAATATAGGTGGGAAGTATTGATGTGCTACACTGCTACTATGCCCATGGAGAAGAGAATGAAAATTTTCAGAGGCGAAGCTATTGGATGCTTGAACCGTGAGTATGGTGACATGTTTTACTTTTTAATATCTCAGTACATCAACATTTCACATGGCAGTACCATGCCGAGCTTCCAAGTACTGCATTATATCATTTTTAAATGTCAATTATAATAACTTTATATTACTGTATTTAAGTTTTAGTAGTTTTCTTCTCAGCAAATTTTCAAGTTTCCAATGAAATTTTACTTATATTTTTTATTTTTAAAATTAATCAGCTCATGGTCTTTTGAATAATTGTTTTACTGCAGGGATATGATGCATATAGTATTTGTCCACTACTTGGATGTTAAGGTAATTTTGATTCTTTTATTTATTTCACACTGTTGTTAATTTCTGGTGGTATTTCTACAGGTTATTTCCTTTCTCACATGTTGGTTTACATTTAGACTATAGAAAACATTGTTATCCTTAATAGCATGTTAATTTATCTTTTTAAAGAAGATATATCCCTTTGATAAAATTAGTGTTGGTAAGTGACTTGATATAAAGATCACGAGTCTGAGTTGTCACATCACACCTCACTTGAGCAAGCCAAGTATACCGATCCTTAGCTTGGTTTTGTTAATTTCCATTTTTAATTTAACATGTGAATGTATAGGATCTAGTAGCTTGGTTTTTATTCATGAAATCAGGAAGAAAACTCGTGAAGCTAATTTCAACTACTTGCCTGTTTGATGACTTATTAATAGATGTTTTATGGTTTATTCATCTTTCAGGTTAACAAGACCAATATTGGTGCAAGCACAGATACTAAAGGGGTAACATCAGATTCCCAAAACGCCAGTTCTGTGTCATCTGGCTTTCCTGCAAATTACGCTAACATGCCTTCGGGAAGTGCGGATTCCATGAGCCCAACAAGCACTTTAACTTCTTTATGTGAAGATGCAGATTCAGGTAATTCTGATATAGTATCTAATGGATGATACATTATAAAACATGATCCTGATAATCTGATTTGACATACCAAGGCTTTAAATATCTCAGTTCACTATTGCAACATATAATTGCATATACAACGTGTGATAATTACATAACAGTTTGGGTCATTTGGTCACTGCTAAAAGATTAAAACAAATTTCTTTCCAGAGGATATTCATCAAGCAAGCTCGGGATTTCACACTTTCCGTGAGTCACAAAATCTGGGGAATGGTCCACTTATGGATAAGGTTGATGCTCGTTCAAATAGTTCATATCTTACACATCCCTTTTCAGGTTACTTTGTCCTTTTTTTCTTAATTTTATTTTTGGTGCGAGATAATGATTTTGTAACTTCTATTTAAAGTTTAATATTTAGCAATGTCTCAAGTCATAAGCTTTTTCTAGGATTTGACGTTTGAATTTTGTTGTATATTTTGAAAATAATTTCAGGTGATCATGGTCAGTTATCGTTTTCAGGACCAAATTACCTCCCACTTGTTCAGGGGGTTAAATCCAATCAAAGTGATGCTACATATGCCGAGGGTCAGAGAGCACTCAACATAGCATCCTGGGACAATGTCATGGAGAAATCTGCAGGATTGCATACTGATCCCTCCCTTGTATCACCTAATTCTATTCCATCGAGTTCAATGGGCAACATCCTTGAACAAGATTATTCTGTCTTTACTGAAGGAAGGGCCTCACAGTCTCTCCAATCAAATTGGCAGGTACTTACTGTTACTGCTAATGATATCTTCCGACTGTGAGTGTTATTGCTTGATATCAAAGGATTTATAAGAGGTTATAGACATCAACTTTGTAATGTGTAAGATGATCTATGAAATGTGAGATCTGACATTTTGAAGTTCAGATTGCTCGAGATTTATTGGGCTGTTGAAGTGGCCTGGGAATACAGATACTCCCTTTCAATGAACTTAGTCATTTGGTCATGTGTATTGATAATCTCAAAATAGTAGAATATGGTGAATCAGTGTGTATCGGTAATATACATGTGTAGTAGAGCACTAAATGTTTTGAGTTGACTTTGAAAGACATAGGGGTTTACCCTATCATTTTATTAACTTTTTTATTTGATTGTGATCCTAAAGTGTCCTTTTCTGACCTGTTGAGTGATAATTTAGTAGCTTGAACTATTGCCAAATACCTCGTGGGCGGTAGTGTCAAGTCAATTATATATTTGATTTACCTACACCAGTTTCTGAGATCCAGCAAAATAATAACTATTTCCATTTTGTTGTTTGAATTGTTGATCCAGATTCCTTTTGAAGACAATACAGGAGAATTTCCTAAATGGAGCTTTACTCAATCGTTGAATTTGGAATTTGAATCTGATTATTCCACTGAGCTACTGGGAAAAGAAACTACTAATGCAAGTTCAGAAATTGGTCCTGACCTATTTTGTTTTAATTTTGAGCCAAAAGAGCAGCCTGTGCAGCAAAACTTGCCAATGGAGCATACACCTGCACAATCTCAGGATGCACTGAAATCTGAGTGTGGAATTCATGGTGAACACAGTGCCAATTATTCCTTGAACATGAAGCATGCTTTTATGGAGGCTGAAGAGAGCCTGAAGAAGGTCGATAGCTTCTCTAGGTGGATTTCTAAAGAACTTGCAGCGGTGGATGATCTGCACATGCAGTCTTCCCCTGGTATATCATGGGGCACGGATGAAAGTGGGAATGTGATAGATGATACCTCATTGAACCCGTCCCTATCTCAAGACCAGCTGTTTAGCATACATGATTTTTCACCTAAATGGGCTTATGCTGGATCAGAAATTGAGGTACTTATCATGTGCAACAAATTACATGCTAAAGATATGCACATACATATCTATAGAAAACTCGATATATCATACATAACTAATTCCTTATTCCCATCATATGCAATAAAAGAACAAAACCACAAAATAATAAATGGTTGCCTAAAAATTATATAATTGAGTGAATCTCACATCTAAGTTGTTACTCTGTTTATTTGTCAACTCTTGTTCCAGTCAGATGCATATAGGATTTTTTATTCTTTCATATTTGGACTTTTCCCGTCTTATATAATTATTTCGTATTTCATGATGTATCGTGATGATTTGACAGTTTGCTTTAAAATTTTATACATGATTATGGTTATACTCTTTTTTCTGTTGATTTCTGCTACAACATGCATTGTAGTTCTAATGACATACTTGTCCTATTCAAAACTATACAGGTGTTGATTATTGGAACATTTTTGAAGAGTAAACCAGAGGTGGCAACATGTAACTGGTCCTGTATGTTTGGGGAAGTGGAAGTTCCAGCTACGGTTTTAGCTAATGGAATTCTGTCCTGTCAAGCTCCACCGCATGAGATTGGACGGATCCCTTTCTATGTAACCTTTTCCAATAGATTTGCTTGTAGTGAAGTTCGGGAATTTGAGTTCAAAGAGGGCTTTACTAGGAATGTGGATCTGGCAGATTTTTTTAACAGCTCAACTGAAATGATGCTTCATTTGCAACTGGAAGAGTTACTTACTTTGAATTCAGTGCATCTTTCAGATCAAGTTTTTGAGGATGATGTGGAGAAAAGAAACTTGATTCTTAAGCTTATTTCACTGAAAGAGGAAGAGGAATATTCGAGTAATGAAGAGCCAACTGGAGAGATGAATATATCAAAACACAGGTTGGAGGTGCATATATTTCACAGGCAGGTTAAGGAGAAGCTGTACTCGTGGCTTCTTCACAAAGTAACTGAAACTGGTAAAGGGCCTCATGTGTTTGATAAAAATGGGCAATGTGTATTACATTTAGTTGCTGCTCTTGGTTATGATTGGGCCATAGCACCAATTGTAACTTCTGGAGTTAATATCAACTTCCGTGATGTGAATGGATGTACAGCTCTACATTGGGCTGCATCCTGTGACAGGTACGGAGCCGATATATTTCCTTTATTGTTTTGAGTAGACTCTGCGTGTTGCACCTACTTTTTGTTAAAACTTCCTTTGCTACACTGCCTATCTCCATTTTTTTGGAGTTTTGGAATTTTGAGTTTAATTGCATATCAATCCATTAGGGGATACGGGAATTTCATCCGTTGACCGTATTTCGATGCCTTGTTCAGTGATTTTTTCTGGCATCCATGTGAATGTAAATTAGCTCAAAATTATTTTTGACAATTACATTGGTCCACGAAAGGCGGGTTGATTATTCTCTCTAGATTCTATGAAGCCTTAATTATTATTGAAAGAGTATTGCTTTCTGAAACTGTGATATAATGTCAGTTTAGCATAACATGAATCTGTACTTTATGCTAATTATTTGTTATATACTCAGGGAGCGAACGGTTGTTCTCCTTGTCTCCATGGGTGCCGCTGCTGGAGCATTGACTGATCCATGTCCAGAATTCCCTTCAGGAAGAACACCTGCAGATCTTGCTTCTAGCTATGGCCACAAAGGAATTTCGGGTTTTCTTGCCGAGTCATTATTAACTAGCCACCTTGAATCACTCACAGTGGATGATGTGAATAAAGATGGTGCAAAAGAAACTTTGGGAATGAAAGCAGTACAGACGATTTCAGAACGAGTTGCGACACCTGTGTTTAGTGGTGATTTACCAGATGCTATCTGCCTTAAGGACTCTCTCGATGCTGTCCGTAATGCTACACAAGCTGCTGATAGAATACATCAAGTATATAGAATGCAATCATTTCAAAGAAAACAGTTAGCTGAGTATGAAGGCGATGATGAGTTTGGATTGTCAGATCAGCATGCTCTTTCACTTCTACCCTCTAAGGCATGCAAATCTGGTCATGGGGATGGTTCAGTCAATGCTGCTGCAATACAAATACAGAAAAAATTCCGTGGCTGGACAAAGAGAAAAGAATTCCTGTTCATTCGTCAAAGAGTTGTTAAAATCCAGGTTCATCCAGCTGCTCTCTTTCTTAGAGTGTCTGTTCATTTTATCTATGTATGTGCTTTTCAGCCCAGTTTCAATAGAATGCTGGGGACTGAGTACACCTATAGATAAACTTTCATTTTTCTTCTTCCTTTTCTTATTATTTGTGGATACATTTGATCGTCCTTCTACTGACCTTGAAATCCATGTTGTTAAAGGCCCATGTAAGAGGTCACCAAGTAAGAAAGAAGTATAAATCATTCATGTGGTCCGTGGGAATCCTGGAGAAGGTTGTATTACGGTGGAGGCGTAAGGGCAGGGGTTTACGTGGATTTCGACCAGATGCTGTTAATAAGGCCCCCAACCAACCAAGTAACGATCCTGTGAAGGAGGATGACGATTATGATTTTCTCAAGGAAGGGAGGAAACAGAGTGAAGAAAAGTTCCAAAAGGCCCTTTCAAGGGTTAAGTCCATGGTTCAGTATCCAGAGGCCCGGGCCCAGTACAGGCGACTGCTAAATGCAGTAGACGATTTCCGTCAAACCAAGGTATTTTCGAACTCGTTTTATGTTATGCCTAAGCTTAACGAATAATTTTGACTTAGTGACATTTTCTTTTGTTATCTTATATAGCAGGCATCTAATTTGAGTCCGATAAGTTCGGAAGAGGCGGTCGATGGTGTGGAGGATTTGATTGATATCGACATGCTTTTAGATGATGATAATTTCTTACCTATTGTATTCGATTGATCCTTGTCTTCGGTGCCTTCTTCTTTCCTTTCTTCTGTTAATAGATGTCCCGTCAGTTTTATTTTTGCATGGGAAACATCTTACATAGTGTATATATATATATATAATAACTAGAACTGTTTGGATCCTAGGGTGTCATGTATTGTACCAAAAATTAGTTGGATCCTAGGTTGGCTATAAATAGATTGTGAAAACTAGAATATCCATTCAGGTTTGACTGTTCAAGTACTGAAATTTAGACAAAATTTGATTTTATATATGTTGATATTTATATAACATAGGGTTTGAATATATTTTTAATTATAAATATATCATTCTTGTATTCTTAATCTTGTTCCGATTTCAATTTTGCTTTTGGTCCAACTTTTTAGGTCTTTAGATATCAAAATAGCTGATGTTGCTGTTATGGTGTGGTATATTGGGGTAAGGATATCTCCATTTCTTGTTATGGTGTGAATATTGGGGTAAGGATATCTCCATTTCTTGATGGAAATGTGAAATTTTATTAATGATGTTGGTGTATAAAAATACACATTTTAAATTGGTGACATAATTGATTCTTTATGAACACTTACACACCCAAAACATTTGTATTTGAAAATAGCCGGTTTTCATAAATACAAGGCAAATGCTAACGAGTGCCCCCGGGGCACTCTTTAAGACCATATATAGTAAGTTTTTTATAGAATTTTTATAGGAATCCGTAAAGTCAATGCATTGGAAATTGTGTGTTTAATTTTTTGAAAAAAAAGTTTCTTTAAATGGAATGCTTAAAGAGTGTCCCGGGGGCACTCGTTAGCAAGACCCATAAAAAAAAATCGCTGAGAAAGACTTGTATAGACCTCAGTTTTTCCCAAGTTCCTAAGAAAATTTTGTTTTGGTTTTCAAATTTAATGCTTTTACATAGACTGTCATATAAAGTAATGCATATTTGAAAGATCTACTCGTTTTTAGTTTTTAAAGCCTAGACTGTCAGAATATTTTATGTGAAATTTCGGGGTTTCCGAGTCATCAAATTTCCTCTTTTGAGTGTTTATTTGAGTATGTATTCACCACTAAGCCAATAGCAAAAAAAAATAAAAATAAATTGAAAGTTGCATATTAATCAAAGTCATTTCTTGATTTGTGCAAAATAACATCTTAAAAGACACATGTAAAACTTGTAAACAAATTAATAAAATAAAATTATGAATATACAACAGAACAGTAATGAACTATTATGGAGCACAGCTCTGATAGATCAAAAGATGTATTGAGGAGGGTAATAAATAAAATGGAACCGTTGTTGGATATTGCCAAGAGAATTTGGAATACACAACTATCTAATAGGGTGATACTGATCTGAAACTCGCTTCGGCGGAAGCTTTCGCAGAATGAACAATACCAATCCTGATGGAACAATCTCCACCAACTGCATACCACAGAATAATCAAAACAAAACCATTCAATTTAAGCATATAAACTCAAAACAAAACCATTCGATTTAAGCATATAAACTCAATCTTGCATGTTGAAATAGAGACAAAATGGAAGATATTTAAACTTACCACATAGTAGGCTAGATTAAGCATGGGATGATCCAAAACATCAAGGTCGGCTGTCTCATTAAATGCAGAAATAGCAAGCTACATAAAAACAATGATCTTGTCAAACAACAATAACTTAACATATATACAACACATTGCGTCAAAATTGAAAGGAACTCAACCAATCGTTAGTTGGTCCGGAGGGGGCTGGAACTACTTAATGTCAGAACTGACCCCCGAACCACATTCAACTGGTGGTGAAAACAAAACAAAAAATTGAAAGGAACTCACCAAAACACATCTTATCAAGAAACAAGTGCAACAAATACTCGTAACTGATCCAACCTGCCAACATGAAAAAACATTAGGCACCAACAACCTTTACTAAAGTTTTTTATCGACCAAGTGTGTGTTTGGAGAAAAACTACACATTGAAACTATGGTATAAAATCACCACTTAACCAAAGACGTGCTAACCTACAAGGTTTTCCTTGACACTTGAAGCATAGTTCAAATTTTTTATTTAAAGACATACTTCTATTCTGATGGTGTATGTTTGGGTATTTTTATGGGTGTTCCGCTTATATACGGAGCCTTTATTTTGTAGCTCCTCATTTACGGGTCTTTGTTCGTCTTGTGCAGAGACCCGATTATTATTAATAATATATTTGCCGTTAAAAAAAAAACAACTTCTATTCTGATGTCAAAAAATACTTTCGTCGTATTCAATATAAGAAAAAAATATATTCAAATTTGGTGGTCACACAATTCTCAGATATAAGCAAAATTTAACTACTTTCACTCTATTTATTTAGTAATGACATTCTTAAAACCTATCAATTAATGTAAGTTTATTTTCCAATGACTCCTTTAATCCCATTGAATAAGCTCCCATATGAAGGATATTTTAGAAAATACATTTATTTTTTGTGAGATCAAGAATGTTAATTGCACTTAACTAAATTTCTTAATATATGTGAAATTAGTAGTTTTACATATATAAAAGACTAGAGGGACTAGGTACTTAGACACTAACCTCATAAAGCTTCTTTTGACGACCTCTGGATTCGATAGGGAAGCGCCTCAATAGGAAAAACAACCTACATCATTACGCGCACGTTAGTGTCAACTGACATAACAAGAATTGTGCCATTTGAAAGATGACAGTATAGTGTATACCTTCCACCATACAACAAAAATCCAAGAGCAGCACAGAAGGATATAACTGCAAAACAACATTAAAACAAAGTTCACAACCCCATACAACTACTATACACTAAAAAAATATAGCATCCTTCATTATCAATATAGTATCATTAATCTTTGATCTTCTTAATAGTAAATAGTGCTAGGTCCACATGAAATCAATCAATTTTTAATGTAAAAGATCACTAACTAAAATAAAGTATATAAAAATAACCTGCTAGGAAGAGTTTAGCAAGTTCATAGCCAGCGGCAGTTTTGCTTGCAGTCATGTAAATCCATAGGCAAATCTACAAATATCAAGATCACACAAATACGATAAAGTGGCATTTTCATTAAATTAATTTGTAAGGAAACTTGATATTTTTAAAGCAAGGAAATCAAATTTGTATGCTTACCTGTATGAGGTAAACAACTCCGTTTATTGAAAAATAAGCGGGCCTAAGCTTTTGTGCAGGTTCACTTCTAGCCTGAAATAAATTTGAGGGACATAAAATGAATATAATTTGAAACAAAATTAATTAAAAAAAATGATTATGTATTATAAATCTCTTATTTATTTAAAGTTAATATACCTGGTGATATATCTCAGCCCAAAACAAGACAAGCAATGTATAAGTAGAGAAAAATAGAAGACCGGGAACTTCCATTAGGACCTGCTCCACTGCCTATAACATGATATTGATAACAGATTAGGACATGATTGGAAAATAAGGTTGAAAAAATTATTTATTTGGAGGCTTGAGAATAGAAAAATACCTTTGGTCTAATTGCGAAAACACTTTTGTACAAACCAAAAAGAACAGCCCTCACTGCAAATGTTATAAATAAATATAAATAGAGATTACACGCTATGGAAAAATTTTAGATATACATTTAGTCAAATCACACACATTATGAATTTATGATCCAACTTTGTTAAGTTAGTTTTTAAGATGCCTCCACAAATATCTAACCGGTGAAATGCGATTAAATGCATTTATAACATACAAATAAAATCAATATAAATCAAGTGTGAATGATAGTCTCATATTAAATATGAATACTAGTTCAATGTTTGATATGTATGAGTTATGTCGTACTCTCAGTTTCTTAAGATTTTGGGAGAAGATGTGATGTCCCGATTTCTTGGAGGTCTGGAATCATTAGTCTGTTATTACTTCTGGCATGCTCACCCTGACCCCCTCGCCCCCCACCACCACAAGTGGTATCAAACCATTGGTTTAGCTTGTTGGGAGGAGCAGTAGTGGATCCTGGTGTATTAAACCTTGTATCGGAAAATCTTTCTATGGTGGTGTAGCTCAATTGGCACTTGGCACGTTTCGTTGATTGTAACGTGTAGAAAACTTATGTTAACCCCCGTAAATTAAATGTTAAATATATAAAAGAGATGCCCAATATACCAAATATCTTAAGGTTTTGGAAGGAGACGCGATGTCTTGGTTTCTTCCCCAAGACTTTGTTCTCTCCCAACTCTCTGTAGGTCAATTCTACAACAGTCTCCAACAAAATACTACTCCATCCTTAATTATAAGATAAAATTTATTTTTTAAATTCATTAAATAATTAACGTATCTGGTATCTGGTCTAAATTACAGACCAAAAACACCAATTATTTAATGAATCTGAAAAAATGACTTTTACTCATCATAATTAAGTATGGAGAGAGTATAAGCTAATAGAGCTACTTATAATAATAAATGATTCATAAGTGTTTACCTCCATTAACAAGAAAATTCATCAAGTGAAAAACCTTTTGTGTTGTCCATCCATATTCAGGTACCCTCATTTGAATCCGCACCAGTTGTACCTAAAATAAAATAAAAAGTACACCATGATTGTTGATTCCTTTGAAAAAATTGCCTTGAAAACATTCATTCATAATCATAACTAAGGTTTTAGAGATCTATGCAATGACATAAAAAAGGTAGTGAAACAAGAATCCTCCTCATCATAGAAAACCATAAAACAAAAAATGAAAGAGTAATTGATCTATGATATATTTTGCATGAAAATAACGTACAAGAGCAATGAAGGAAACCGTTGCATAAGCAGCACAAAGGGTATGGTAAACGCCTTTATGCCATTGATCTGAATGAAGAATCTCATTCCAAAGCTGAATTGGATCCTCATCACCTTGTATAAACGTAAAGGTCTTCGTTCTAAGTGAAAATGCCATTGAAACTTGTGTTGTAAAGAAAGAATATGAAGAAGAACAAAGAACAAAGTTTTTCTTCTGTGTTTTTCTTCAAACAGAGCAAAAAAACAGAGAGAAGAGAAACATGGGAAGTTTGTGTTTGGACACGTGGCGAGATTTCATGTCTTACACGTAGGTGTATTGTTATACACGTGTGACATCGTGGCATATTAATATGTACTTTGGACATGATGATAGATATACTTTGCCTTTGTTTGGGTTTTGATTCAGTACGGTGGGTGTGTGATGATGAGGAATAATAATTGTTTTGAATTTTGATTTGATTATGAGTTGTGTTTTGACTTGACTTTATCGTATTCCTCCGATTATGCAGTGAACGTGTAAATATTTTGGAGTTTTTTTTCTGACACAAAGTAAATAAATTATTTTGGGGTTGACCATTTCTTCCTTCTCATAAAGGTGTAAGAATGATGTGTTAGGTGAGGGTTTACCTAAGAATTTCTCAAATGGCTCGAATTTGAGAAATTCTTAGGTAAACCCTCACCTAACACATCATTCTTACACCCAACCTATCAAAACATGACATGTCATTATATAAATAAAATTAAAATAAATTAAAAACTTAGAAACGGAAATCACGCTTCTCTCTGTGCCCTTTTGAAATTGAAATTTTCCAGAAAATTGCCATTGTTTATCCGCACAATCGGATTCATGTGAAAATTGCGTATGTCACCCTTGTTTCTCAAACTTGGATAATGCCTACTATTTATGTGATTTTGTTTTCTCTGTTTATTTATTTTTTTGAAAAACCTCCATTGAACCTATAAAATATATGGTGTAATTTTCCTACTTTTCGACAATACTATACTATGCAGAAAAATAAATGAGTTTTCCTCAAAACCATCAAAGTTTGTTCATAAATCATTGTAAAGGATAAAGGATATTCAATTTTGCCTTTAAAAAGAAAAAGGAGATTCAATTTTGCAACTTGTTTTATGTTTGTGTTGGTGGTTTTGCGGGAGATTAATGTAAACATTTGGGTGAAGAGAGCATAAGGTTATTAGGGAAAATTAGAAGTTTGCTTGTTTTTTTTTTGGATTGCCATCTCAGACAGGTCTGTGTTGTTTTCCTATGGTGTTTGTGCGGCGGTGGAAGATGAACGACACTCCCTGCGTTGTGTAAAAAAAAGCAGTATTTGGAGAGAGAGAACTGTCTTGCCAACAAGAAAGAGAAAATATATTATTTTCTAATAAATAGTAAATTTTGATTGGTTGGGTGTAAGAATGATGTGTTAGGTGAGAGTTCACCCAAGAATTTCTCATGGAATGTTATTTTCACACAAAAATTCTACTTATATTTTACACAGAAGTATAATATTATTGTTTTTTTGACGGGAAGTATAATACTGTTACTTAATATAACTTTTTTATTTTTTATTTTTGGAAAGATACCTATCTATACATATTTTAAATACTTAGTATTAAAAAGATACTTATTTTACATACTTGGGAAATAAAAAAATTTAGGAGTTGATTATATGAAGTGCATTTTGAATAATTTATATTCCTTACTTAAGAAGTTTAATTTAGATCTTTTAATTTCGGTGGTTTCTTCATGTGTTTCCACCAATGTATCTCCTATTTTCTTTACCGTTTCACATGTTGAAATACAAAAAGATTCATCTATGCTAAGTGCACTATGAAGTACGTTGATGGTTTTTTTGTCGTTGAGTACTTTTTTCTTATCATCTTCATCTTAGTGCTTTTAAATGTGCCTTCGTATGAATTTTTCAAAAATCAAAATATTTATCATTAAACAATGGGGCTTGTTACTACTACCACAGTCTCTAAAAACAGATTGTGCGGAAGCCATTCTGGATCTTCAAGAGCAAGTTACTTGAACCCGCTCTTATGCCAATTGTACGTTTATAGTGCAACCTGGGGGGTTGAATTAGGTTTTTATACTTTTTTTGGTTAATTTAGAGATATTGTGATTCTTTTTATTTTTCTTGGAAAACTATGATGAACGTATGAACAAATGCAGAAAAAATAAAGAGATAAGGGAATGAGAAAAATACACTGGAGATTTTTATATTGATTCCCCACACGATCTGAGAGTACTCCAGTCCCTTCACTCCTTGAAGAATTTTTCACCATGTAGAAATTCTGGTTACAAGACAGCCTGACTTCCCTAACACTTCCTACAACACAAGAGAATGAAATCCACTTTCTCTCAAACACACTTGTTTCCACAAACATGGACAACAAACAACAATACAACTTTATAAGTGATTGAATATACAAGTTGTATACAATTTGGGTACAAGAGAATTTTGATACATAAAGTTCTAGACTTTGTCTTTCCTTTCAATATAACAATTCAGAATGATAAAACTCTAAGTGTTCAGAAAATTTTTATATGATATGAAATTATGCAGGAACGTTTCAAAGAGTTTTGTGAAAATTTAGGCAAAAGAATTGTTATTAAAATTTGAATGAAGAGGTAATTGTTCTTTGAAAAAGTCTGAATATATAGAGTAGATCATACCTCTTAGAAATGAATAAACAATGTTTTGGAAAAGGTATGATCATGAAAAGGTTTCTCAAAGAGTCATAATTTTTAAGTGCATACAGAGGAAAATCGATTTCTATCACTAGGGAAATCAATTTCCCTTCCCTTTTCAACGTTAAATTTTTTTCAATTTTAACTAGGTAAATTGATTTCCCTCTTTGAGAAATACATTCCAGAAATGGCAGAGTGTATGTAAATCGATTTTCCTGATAAGGTAAATCGATTTACCTACTTAAAAACTTGAAAAAATTTCTAAGTTAAAAACGTTTTAGATGGGAAACATACAACATTATTATAGTAACTTTAAGGGTCCGTTTGATCTGCAAAATGAAAGTACTGGACAGAACAGTACAGGACGGTACAAGGCAGAACAGCACAAGACAAACATTTACGATATCAAACAAATTTTGTCTTGTATGATATTTGATGGAAAAAATGTTATTTTGGTGATTTAGAAAAGTTGTGCTGAGGACAAAAAGTTGTCCCATGGTTCAGTGAGGGACAAGAATATTTGATTTTGTTCAGTCCCTTGACCCCCAGTTTGTCCAGTACCAATGACAATTTTCAAATCAAACACAGTACAATAGAAGTTGTCCTGTCCAATTCCCTGTTTTTTAGCAGATCAAACGCAAAGGCTGAAGGTGAATGCGTTAGGAAGTGAAGATGAGAAGGTTAAGGGTTTAATTGCAACCTTAAGCAAAATCTAACAATATTAATTATTAACTATTAATATTGATTGCTTAAGAAAAATTAATCATTATATTTTACCGTACAAACTCTAACTTCTATATACTCCCTCCGTACCTTCTTAAGAAAAATATGATAATGTAATTAATGTGTTTTTTTGAGTATTATAATTATTAAACTGTCTTAGTGAAAAAATATATTTATTGTTGATTTTTCATATTTAAATATAAAATAGAGTTATGTTTGAAAAATAATAATAAATATGTTTAGAAAATTGAAAATTAGCTTACATTTAAAGAAAAATTTTATCTTAAAAAAAATACTTATAATTGAAAATGGAAAACATATAAAATATAATGATCCTATTCCTATCAACTAAGATAACTTTGTCAAAAACGATCTATCCTCATTTATTAGACCATTTACAATGGTGATTAAATTTGGTGTTGAATGAGTGTTGAAATATAGGAAACCATTGTAGTATTGTGTTGAAAATGAGTGTTGAATGATGTGGAAGAGAAAGATATTGAAAGAATTCAACACAGTTGAAGCTGCAACCGGGGGGGACACATGGCGCACTTCAATTCGTTTTCACCTCCACGTGCACTACAATTGCGGACAGGGCGCATCACTCATTCCTTTACGCGGAGAGAGAAGGTGGAGTTGATAAACTCATGACACATGGCGTTATGTGATTGGCTATATGATTTTTCATCCTATTAATACTTTAAACTCAATTATTTCATTGCAAATTAATTTTTAATTTTTGTACCAAAATTCATGATTTTTTTTGTCTATAAATAGAAACTTGTTTCATTTGATTTGGACTCAGAAAAAAACCAAGTTTTTCACTATATTAATCTTAATCTTATTATTCTTTTTCTATTAGTGTTTATTTTGAAGTTTTAGTCTTTTTTTAGTGAAATAGATCTCAATAATCATTTCAACACTCAAAATTGCATTTTAAATGATTTGTATCGTACTAATTACGTTATTTGTGTGTTGTATTTTAAATTAAGTTAAATGATTTGTATCGTATATATTCTTTAAATAAATTTTGTTTTTATTACAAAAAACTAAAAAATAAATTGTTAAGTGTTTATTATTTTAATTTAATTTTAATCGATAATTGTAATTTTATGTAATCATAAAAACAAAAATATAAATTTAAATAAGAATATAAAATGAGTGGGGTATAATGTTGAATGGAAAACCATTGAGTGTTGAAACCATTCTAAGGGTATGTTTGGTTTCACTTCTGGAGTAGCCAGAATTGATTCTGTACGTGTAGAATTGATTTTACTTAAAGTTAAAATCGTAGCTTCTGATTCTAGAATTGATTTTTAAACTCAAAATTTTTGTTCAACTCATTTTTACATGAATATATGCAACCATAAACCACTTTAATTTAAAATCAATTTTAACCCGAATCAATTTTACAAAATCAATTTTATCAAAATCAATTCTCGTCACCGCAGAATCAAACACACCAAGTGTATAAAATTGAAATGAGAGAGAGAGAAAGTAACAGAATTAAAAAATGATTTTGTAGTTACCTTGTTGAGGACCGGGGCGATGGAAAGAGGAGTGGGTAACAAGAAAGAAAAATACTAGCCGACCCTATAAAGTAGACCCCACAATCCCTCCACACGGCGAGGAAAGGTAAGAAACAAAACTCAAAGTATAGTATAGATGAAAGAATGAACATTAGCATGAAAACAAAAACAGCTGTAACACTAACAAAACAAGCAAAAGAAACAGTGTCAGGTCAGCATTCAGCAATAATAATAACAACAACAACACACGGAAACAACGAAACTGAAACCAAAACCAAAAAAGTCAATAAGGGCAACCTTTGTTGCCTTTTCCTTTCTTTCTTTGCTAAACAAAACGACTTAAAGAGAAGACTTTTTTATCAACCTACATAACATAACCATATACATACCACTGTTCTAATTTTTTCATCATCATCTTTTTTCTGTTTCTTTCAACAATCAAACACCACCCAGATCTTCCTTCTCCTTTTTTTCTGGGGAAAGTTTTCATTTTTAACAGGTAAGGAATTTTGGGTCTACTTGATTTTTTTTTTGGGTGTTGTAAATTTCTTGTCTTTTGTTTCTGGGGTGTTGTTCTATGGATGACAAAAATTGTTTTTTTTTTTTTTAATTTTAGTGATCAGTGTTTTTTGGGTTTTTTTGTTTTGGAAAGTTGTGTACTTTGTTTAACATGGATTTTTTATTTTGGTTGCAGAAGAGTTAGATGCTAAGTTATATACAGAAAAGTTGAGGTGGGATTGGTGTATATATGGATAGTCTATGTTGCTTCAGTAAGGTGAGGAAGAATTCCTTTTACTCCCCTATGATCAATTTCCATGCATATACTATTGCTTAAAATTTTGGACCTTTCCTTTGTTTGGAATTTATAAGGGCCTAAAGTATGTCCACTTGAGAATAGTTTCTTGTTGGACTCTGGAGTTTTTCGATTTCTTTTTTAATTGCAAAAAGTGTTGTCAATTCTGGAAATAGTGGTTTGGTTTGTTCAAATTTTGCTGTGCCATTAGGGATATAGCACCACAATATCTGCTATTTGACGACACTAGTCTAACAGCGTCTCGCATAACAATAACAATTTGTTCAAATTTTGCTATGCTATTATGCTATATCGCCGCCGCTATAGTTGCTATTTTACAACACTGATTGCAAATGTTACTAAATTAGTTGTTATGTTATAGTTTCCAGGTTTTGAACTCCAAACCAAACCTCCTAGTTATAACTCATTTAGGGTCCTTCATCTCACCAACCGAGCCACCTACTTTAATGGAAAAATTAAAATTGCATAGATTGTTTTAGAGTGTATTTGTGGTTGTCGATGACCGGTTCTTCTAAAAGCTTAAGCTTATAAGTCCCCTTATGCGAAAACTATTTGAGCTTGAAGTGCAGATAGTTCCCGAGCATGCTTTATCCTGTACTAATGTTTAATTATAGATAATGGTTGTCACCATGAAGAATTTTTCTATTGCTATATGATTACACCAAAGGTTTTACTTTCAGCCCAAATAGAGTTGTGGCCTAGGTAGTCTTTGTAATTTTTTTTTTTTTGAACGCCTAGGTAGTCTTTGTCATGCTTGAGTAGTTCTCACGTTAAGCCAATTTTGTGAGGTTAAATTATACCCTAAATCCGAATTTTAAGGTGGTATCAAAGTCTATCATATCATGGATCTTTTTGAGACACGATATTTGTTATTTCACTAGATGTGTAGTCTAGGACGCGAGGAAGGTGTAGAGATTACTGTTATTTCACCTGCATTAATCCGGTTTTGAGTGTGAGCGGGTGTGTTCAGACTCCCGCATCAACTAGAGATGTGGTCCAAGCAATGCTTATAAGGCTTGGTGAGTCCTTGACTCACAAGACAATTTTGCGGGGGATGAGTTAGGCTCTAGCCTAGCCACCTTAAGCCAAAATTTTAAGAATCTCAATTTGGTTTCATTTATTGTGGATGTTTGTGGTGATAGGCAATATATTGTCTTTTCTTTATTACATATTGTTGAAATGTGTTTAACAAGTCTTATAAACTCTTTTATGTTTAGTCGGTGGGAGGGCGTTCTTCATGCAACTCTGGCAAAGGCAAGGGCAATCAATCGCCAGTCAAATATGGCTTTAGCCTTGTTAAAGGGAAAGCCAACCATCCAATGGAGGATTATCATGTAGCAAAGTTTGTCCATTTCAAAGGACACGAGCTAGGACTATTTGCTATATACGATGGACACCTGGGAGACAGTGTACCATCATATTTGCAAAAGAATCTCTTTTCTAATATCTTGAAGGAAGTGAGTTGTTGAATCAAATTAAAGATATTATATATTGGTTATTGCCTCACATTTGATTTCCCCGGAAAAAGGGCTTTTCTTCCTTTCTATTTTCTGTTGTCTGCGGTATGACAATTTTCTTTATGTTCTCAAATTCCCATATTTTTGGCAAAAAATATCATAATATCCTTGCAAAAGAACTTTGCAAGGATCGATAATCGTAAAGTTGACTTAATTTACAATTTTTATTTTTGAAAAAGTACTTAATTTACTTAATAATATATATATTTATGGTTGTGATTGATTATCCAGGATGACTTCTGGGAAGATCCATTCATGTCAATTTCTAAAGCTTACGAGTCAACAGATCAGGCAATTCTTACTCACAGTCCTGATTTGGGGCGAGGAGGATCAACTGCCGTGACTGCAATTCTCATAAATAATCAGAAACTATGGGTCGCCAATGTTGGAGATTCACGAGCAGTTCTGTCAAGAGGAGGGGTAGCTGTACAGATGTCTACTGATCATGAACCTAATACGGAACGGGGAAGCATTGAAAATAGAGGTGGCTTTGTCTCAAACATGCCAGGTTCTTCGATTAACCCCGAGATTCATGTTTTGTTTCTTTTATCTATTTCAGTCTCTTTTAGAATAGAGATTGATACTTCATTTGTGTGTTATATCAGGAGATGTGGCAAGAGTGAACGGGCAGCTTGCGGTTTCTCGAGCATTTGGAGACAAAAACCTCAAAACACATTTGCGATCTGACCCTGACATTCAGTACGCCGATGTTAACCAAGATACCGAGTTTTTGATACTTGCTAGTGACGGTCTATGGAAGGTTTTCAATCGATCTCACTTTTCATCTATTATTTCATATAGCAAGATGTTTAACAACTCAAGCATATTTTTCATTAATAACAACCTTGTACTTATAATTTCATTTATTTCAGGTAATGGCGAATCAAGAAGCCGTTGATATCGCAAAAAAGATAAAAGATCCACAAAAGGCAGCTAAACAACTAGCTACCGAGGCACTGAACAGAGACAGTAAGGATGATATTTCGTGCGTTGTAGTTCGATTCAAGGGTTGAAAGCGAGAGAGAGAACAGACATGCATACATACCCGAAATTTTCAGGGTATACATATATACACTCTACATATCAGGATGCAATTCCATACTCTACATGTAAAATCCTTCATCAGTTTGGAATTTTTTCTTCAAAATCGGTTTTGCTTCCTTCACTTTCATATGTAAAAAAAATATAAAATTGAGTTTAGGTGGTGTGACATTTAGAATTTATTGATTTCTTGGTTGTGATATATAGATTCATACAGCATAATTTTTCTTTGTAATATGCTTTATGTTATGGGATTTATTTTAAAACCAGGTGAGTTTATGATTATATACTATACTTTGAAAGTTTATTAATCTACTGCTTCAATTCCAATGTGTATAGTAATTGTTTTGAGACATGAAATCATTTGATCTCATTTTGTTCTCCCCACCCCCCTTAGTATTAGTAAGGTCAAAGGACTAATAAGTTAATAGAGATTATAAAAAATTAACATATACACAAAGTGTAGGAACTGGAGTTCGAACCTCAGTCATGACGTCTGATATAACAATTTCGATATTTCTATCTGTTGAGTTAGCAATTTCAACACACAAAGTGTTTGCATTGCATATTTCTACTCTTGAGTCTCCCTCACACCAACCCTATAGTTGTCTAATGAGATTTATCAATGGTTGACTGGAATGAAGATTGAATATGATGCCTTATTAATTAGACCATATAATTATAGGATCACAATTTGCAAATCAAATTAGTGTTTGGACTCCAAAATAACCCATTTTTTTACTATCAAGTTGCATGTGATATAAGACCAATATTTTATTTTTTCTTTCTATGTAAGTTGTAATTCCAATATAAACTCTAACATTTAACTTTTAATACTGAACCTAAAAAAAAAGCATTTAACTTTTAATATAAAAATCATTCTTTACATGCACAATTCATACTATTCTTCTTTTGGTAATATCAATTCTTACTATTTTAATAAATAGTTTTCTACATGTAGCAATAACAATACACGAAACCTAGTCAAAAAAAGAGAGCAATACATGACACATTACAATTGGACCTAATTGGAAAATAAATAAATAAATAAATACACATAAAAGTAGGTGTCAATCATGCACAAGGTTGGCAGATTGTGCACAATGCAAAATATATTTAAATAATTTATAATTATTGTTTTTTTTTGGAGAGGCCAAAGGAAAAAAATTATAAAAAAGAAAAGAAAAGAGGCATAAGGAATGGCATTAATGTACAAATTAAATCTTATTAATTTTTGACCAAATTTTATTTACCTCATAACAAATTATGAACTAATCGGACTTATTTTTTCAAAAACTAAAAAGTTAATACAAAATATAATTACTTATAATCTTATCACAAAGATAAATTAAACTGTTCAACACTCACAAATCTGTGATTTTTTTTTTCTGGTTTTAAAATTTGTGAGTATTCTAATTGTAAGACACTACCAACTATTCATATTGTCATTAAAAATAGAAATCTCCTATTATCTTTGTTTTGACGACCTATATGATAAACTAATCTGTGTCGATTCGACAAAAATAAAGAAAATTAAATGAGGATTTTTCTATTGTTTAATGAAATGGTTTTTGTTTAGTTACAGAAAAATTTTATGGTACATTTGATAATTTCGAATGTACCGATACATTCGAATATTAAATTAATAATAATGAATATTTTTTAAAATAAACTATTTTTCCTATCATTAAAAACATTATAATAACCAAATATTATTTATCAAAATTGTTAAAAATATAAAATTTGATATTTTTTAAATTTTTATTCCTCATAATAATTAATATTGAATTTTTTTATGAAAAAATATAAGTGTAAGCCTTGTATACAAATTATAGTTAAAGTTTCAACACAATTTCTGGCAAAATAGGCTTGTCTACAACTTTCTTGTGCAACAAGAATATAATCCACCCATTAATTTTTTATAATACACTAAAAAAATACAAAAATAAATTTCACCATATGAGAAAAAATACAAATAATTGATAAATAAAAATAAAAATAAACAATAATGTAATAATAAAAAAAAAAAAAAAGTGGCTTGAGAAAAACAATTGAAGCCGTCACGTACCTTCTTGTTGTAAAAGTAAAACCCTTCCAAAACCCATTCTTTCTTCTTCTTCTAAACCCCAATTTTCAGTTTTCAATTTTCACACATTTTCTCTGATCGATCATCATGTCTCAATCATTGAATCTCATCAAGGAACACGCCTCCAATCCCAAACTCTGGTTGATCGTCGGAATAGGACTTGCCGGAGGAATCGTCGTTGTGTCGGAGACACGCCGTAGAAGACGCCGTCGAAACACTCCAAAACCTGATTTTGGTGCTTTTATTGAACGCTTTGAGCTTCTTCCCTTTCCTCAACCTCCTCCTCCTGCATCTAAGCAAATGCTCGGTTCTCTCAACTTTGCCATAAGCGATATGTTAGTTCCTTAAAGTTTTAAGCTTCCGTTTAATTTGAGTAAAAAATATTGATTTTTTATAATATTTTTTTTATAGGCTTGTATAGAAAATTTGCTGATATTTTGTGATACCTTTTTAATTTGAGTAAATTATTGTTGTTAACTTTTTTTAAGCATTGGTTCATTTTTAGCAGTATTTGTTGAGTCAAAAAGATCATTTTTTTATGGTTTATGTTTCATGGGGTTGTCTAGAAAATTTGCTGATATTTTGTTGATGCATTTATATATTACATCATATGATTTACCATAAAGGGTGTGTTGGTTTTTAGACATGATTATTGTTGTTGTTAATGTTTTTTATACATTGATTTATTTTTAGTATTTGTTGAGTCAAAAAGATATTTTTTTTATGGTTTATGTTTCTTGGAGTTGAAGATAAAATTTGCTGTGATATTTTTATCTGTGTGTGTTGAGGTTTCTATTGTTGGGGTTTTTCAGATTTGATGTCAAAGGCTATGTGACGGGGTTTGGAAATCCTGAGTGGAAGAAAACCCACGAGGAGGCGGAGAAGACTGCAATTGTGGTGACTGCTCTGCTTTTCAATGGGGCTACTTGTGTTGGCAAGACTGTTATGGATGAATTCTCTTTTGGGTGAGGAGTCCTTTTGCAATTACTAATCTTTGTGTAGTTATCTGAAACAATTGTTCGCATGTGGTTTACTTAAGATGTTATTATCTCAGTTTTACGGGTGAGAACAAGTATTATGGAACTCCAACTAATCCTAAGATGCCATCATGTATCCCGGGAGGGTCTTCCAGTGGTTCAGCAGTAGCAGTTGCTGCGGGACTTGTTGACTTCGCTATTGGTGGGTTTGTGTGGTACCTATATTTTCTACCTCTAATTGCTTGAAATGCAAATTATTAGGTTTATTGGTTTATTTATTACCATCTTAATATTTTGGTCATTTATGGCTCTATCATATTCATTCTAGCAATTGAAGCCTATGTCGTATTTTGATCATTTACTGGTTTATTTAGTACCTTACATTCATTTTGGCGATTCTGATATGATTGTGTTCATGACTGGTATTCTACCAAAACACATTCCTGGAAAAGCTTTTTAGCTCAATTTCTTTGAATTTAATATGACCTCTTAGCTTGTTCTAATGAGTAAAAGTAGTCCCCCCAGTTCAACAATATTTCATCTCGACCACATATCGGTTTGGTGGGCATTAGTTATATAATCCGGAATGCATGCTTATATGGTAATAATAGTTATATCTAACAATGTTTCAATTTCCTGGAGCTCATACATTTAAAGTTTGAATGTAGTTAGTAATATTAGACCTTGCGCTTGTGAGGGAGATGTCATCTTGACGATGTCTTAAAGAACTGTTATCAATCTTTGTTGTGATCTATAAAATATAATGGCTGCAAAAGTTTCATGATTCCAGTTCCTAGTCTGTTATTGTGATTTCTTTGATATATTATTGCTGCCTAGCTTACCGTGCACAATCCTATTTCATTTTTAATCAAGAATAGTCTTAATGGGCACTTGCAAATATATTGTGCTGTGGCCTTTGATAATGATAACTGTTTGTTTGATTTGTGTTTCTTAACATGTAAGTGAACATGGAAGATTATTGTCTCTTTGTAGGTACTGATACTACAGGATGTGTGAGAATTCCAGCATCACTCTGTGGTATTTTTGGGTTTAGACCATCCCACGGGGCTGTATCTACCATCGGAGTACTTCCAAATGCACAAAGCTTAGACACCATTGGTAAGATGCATAGTTTTGTGTTGTTTTTTGCTATGATTATAAAAGTTCTAACATTTTTTTGAATAAATGTTTTAATATATTTTCTGTAGATTGCTGATTACTTCATTGCATAATTGCATTGCAGGATGGTTTGCCCGCGATCCATCTGTCCTACATCGTGTTGGACATGTTTTACTTCAATCAAATTCAGTGGATACCAAAAGGTCAAGGTGTATCATATTTGCTGATGATCTCTTTCAATTATCCAAAGATGCTACACAGAAGTCAATTTATGTCATTGGTAAAGCTATAGAGAATATGTCGGGATGTAAGTTTCTGGTTCTCAGAAAACCAATTTTTGTTCTGGAGATTTAGTGAAATTGATATCTAAAATGCAAGTTTTTTGTACAAAATAGGTTGATCTCTAAAACAAATTACCGAACAAAAGAAATTCGTGTAATTATTAAGTGTTTTGGTCATTTTGGTTTTGCAGATCAGGCTCCAAAGCATATGAATCTTTGTGAGTATATTGTTTCAAAAGTGCCTAGTCTAAGGCTTCATGAGAAATCAGCACACCAACAAAATGGAACATCTATATTGAAAACCCTCTCATCGGTTATGCTTTCATTACAAAGGTATTAATGTTAAAACGTTTTATCATTAGCTTTATTTTAATTAATCATGTTGTTTAAATATATTGCATCATTGTTTTATGTTGAGGGCCATCTATATCATGTGACAAATGTGTTTTAATCTTTTCAGATATGAATTTAAAGCCAACTATGAAGAGTGGGTTAAATCAGTCAATCGTAGATTACGCCGTTGTGTGCCTAAACATGTTACTGAAGCCATTTATACTACACATGATAATATAAAAGCCTTGTATAAAGTCAGAACTGAGATGCGTGGTGCACTTCAAAGTCTGTTAAAGGTACTTGTCTGTTTGTTTCATACCATCCTTTTTTGTACAAATTATTTTCTATGATCACTTTTGGATCATCTTGATAGGGAATTTCAATATATATATATATATATATATATATATATATATATATATATATATATATATATATATATATATATATATAAATCTTTGATTCTCATAATGAAGTGGCCAAAATAATTTTAGGCTAGTTTACTCTATCCATGCTACCTTACTATCTCCTGGTTTTGACTGTCCAACAGGATGGTGGAATACTAGTTGTTCCCTCTGTAGCAGACAGTCCACTAAACCTTAATGCAAAGAAAGGTTTTTGTTCTGATTTCCATGATAGAACTTTCTCATTATCCAGCATTGCGAGTATGTCTGGATGTTGTCAGGTAATTTGATATCATTCAGGTCTAGAGTAATATTTTTTCTTTTCTAAATTTTATTTATTGCTTTAAAACTTGTTGGACTTATGTGATGCTCTTACATTATTTCCAGGTTACGATTCCGTTAGGATATCATGATGATAGTTGTGTTTCTGTTTCATTCATCTCAGCCCATGGAGGTGACAAATTTCTTCTAGATACGATCTTGGATATGTATACAATGCTTCAAGAGCAGGCTAGCTCTGGATTTGACTCCTTGCCATTACCAAACATCAATGGAAACATGGAACCTTCTGAACTTTCAAAGGAGAAGGTTGGTTTTCTCTAAGCATTTTTCAGCAGATAATTCTTACTATAAGTTTGTCAGTTCAGTTATCTAGTAAAACCATGATTTGAAGTTGGATTTTTCTCAACGCGGTGTTTTAGGCTTTGTCTGGGAGTTAGGAGGGAAATGGAATAGAGGACTTTGGGGGAAAGGAATGAGAAAATAGAAGCGGAAAAGATGATAGCATCCACCTTGCTTAGGGAGTTTATTTTTCTGCATAAAACCAAAACCCTCCTATATGGTGAACTCAAAAAATGTATTGTGAGAGGGTTTGGATGGGGACTTTGACAAATCCTCCAAATCACTTCTCTCGGTTATAATACTCTCGAAACAAAAATAAATCAATCATAAGTATTCTCCTCCCCTCTCAATTTTTTTTCCTCCCAAACTTAAATCTTTTTAATCTAAAGTATGACTGGAAAATGTACTGAACCTTTCTCTTAAATTCCCACTACACAGTTCTTCTGATTTCTCACACTTGTCCGCCGATTCCGTATTATGAGCTAGTTCTTGGTTTGGGCCCTATGACTTCTCCTTGAAATTTGCTCTCCTCTTCTGATATTCACACTTGAGCTTTTGCTTCAATCTTATTTTCTCATCAATTTTTTATATCTGGATGAGATGAAAAAATTGGTCTCCAATGGAACAAAAAGTAGGTGTGTTATTTGAGGTCTCAAGTTGCAGCTTTTGGTGCTTAGTCCTTCCACGCCACCGTGGTTCCTCATAGAGCATTGTCAAGACGAACACATCTTTAATCCAAAGTTCTCAGGTTGGGATGAGCAAGATTCACTTCTTGCTACTTGGTTGCTCACATCGATTTCAGATTGTCTTCTGCCTCACGGCCTTGCCTCACTGGGGGTGTGCACTTCTGACAGATTTGGGAGCAAATTCGCAAATTTTTCCAACTCCTCTGAGGTATGTAACATTAGGAAGGAAAACAAATCAATTTTAGAATACCCTAGCTCAAATTAAAGCATTGTAGATTCAATTCTTGGGTGCCAATACTCCCTGGCCACGAATAATGCGCCTTCCACTTCCTATGTTCCGTATGTGGCATTGTAGACTAGGACCTTATTTTGAGACGATGAAGCAAGTTTTATCCGAATGTAATGGCTCTACATTCTTAAGGAAATCCATTTTCTTCCATCTATATCTTCTACTATTTATAATGAACCATTTGAATTCCTTGTTAGTAATCTACGGGTATTAGAGCCGGTGGAATCTTCATGCAGATATCTATATTTTCTAGCCTTTGTTGACGGCCACTCAACTATAAATGTCAGTCTCTTTCTCCTTTTACCCAAATGAAAAATATGGTTGACGGGTGATGATGCAATTATCTAGTCATATATTATACACAAACCTGTTGTAATTATTCATGAAACATGTTTCTGATTAAATTGTTCATTCAAATTATCATCCAAAAATTATCTTGTCATATATTTTCATTTAGCTATTGGTCTAGCGTGCTTTATATATTATATATTGGAATTCGATAATTTAATTTAAGCTAATAAAAGAAATGCTTTGCAGGGAAATGCAGCATTTAAAGAAAAGCAATGGGATAAGGCAATCACTCACTATACTGATGCAATCGAATTGAATGGGACGAATGCAACTTACTACTGCAACCGAGCAGCTGCTTTGTTAAAGCTAGGATGGTATGAGGTTTTCCTGTCTGTCAACAATACTCTGACACTAACCATTTCTTGTGATTGCTATTCTCACCTATCAACGTATGCAGCTTTCAGCTAGCGGAAGAAGACTGCAGTAAGGCAATATTGCAGGATAAGAAGGTGAGAAGATAGGCATATGACAGTGGCTATATGAAACATTTTTTTTTGGTATTCTAATATAGTAATATCAGATGTCTAATTATTATTTTTACACACTAATAAGGAATAGAGTCTTGCCTTATAGGAGCTTATTATTGTTTGTGTACCTCGATAATGGTTGATTTAGTGATGTTTAATTTATGGATTCCTTTATTTTGGAGGGATTCCTTAGATTATTATACCGGCTGAATCTGTATAAATATCTATAACATTAATCTCTTGTACTAAGAACAGTGTGTAATTTCCATGCAGAATGTGAAGGCATATCTGAGACGTGGAACTGCTAGAGTATCACTATTACGGTATAAGGAGGCTCTCGAAGGTGAACCTTAA
Organism: Trifolium repens; assembly: GCA_030408175.1. Classification (NCBI taxonomy): domain Eukaryota; kingdom Viridiplantae; phylum Streptophyta; class Magnoliopsida; order Fabales; family Fabaceae; genus Trifolium; species Trifolium repens. The sequence goes on along the minus strand of CP125842.1, from coordinate 48,469,819 downwards.
GTTTTACATAAATGATTCGATTTCTGCTAGTTTTATTTCTTGTACAAGCTTAAATATCTATTTTGTTCCTGCAAATATATCACCTTTTGCTTTTAGTGGTATCACCTTTTGCAATATATCTTTCATTGCGAGACTCGGGAAAATTCCTTAGCAAAGTGTCGCTCATAGTTGTCTTTTAGTTGCCATAGCACTTGTCTTCTCATTTTCTGTTATTGTATTACAAGTATTTTTGAACCTTGCACTTCATATTATCCTTAATGATGTTCTTTTTTCTTATGTTTGCAGATTTCAAGCATGCTCTTGTTCTTGAACCACAAAACAAGGATGCAACTCGCGCTGAGCAAAGAGTCAGAAAATTGATGAGTTGAGTGTGCTTTTTCTCTCCCTCCCTTCAAGAGAAAATCAATAATTGTGGATGTGGAAATGTGATTGTGGTTCTTTTCTTATACTGACTACACCTTCATAATAAGGTATTTTGAAAGGAAAGAAGAGATGTGGCCTAGTAGCCTCTGTACATTTTAAATTAAAGTGCACGGCGCGTCATATTTGCTATATAGTAAAATACGAATTTGTTACAATAGAGATCATTTTTCTAGAGTTGGAATATTTTGTATCATTTTCTGATTTTACTATTTTACCTGAGAGCATACTTGAAATATTGAATTGATAGTCAATTAGTCTGTGAAGATTATTTTAGCAACAAATTAGTGAAAAAAAAAAATTGATAAAGAAAAAACAATGAAATAAATAAAAGAATGTTGGAAAAAAAAAAGAATTTCAAGCCCACGGCTCATTATTTCCTATATTATTTGGCTTTCTTTATTACAAATCTATCAAGGATTTAGTTTTGCTAAAGGAAAAAAAGTCTTCCTACTTTAGACAGTTTAATTAGTTTGTGTTTAAGAAGTGTATGTTTGATTTAGTTAAAACAAAACAAGAAAAAAGAAAAAGAAGTGTATATTTAATGTTTGGTTAATTATGGATATATAAAATCATTTCATTATTAGTTAATCAAAATAAATAATTAAAAGAACTACAAATAATCTGAATTAAGTAACAATTTCTAATGGAGAGGTGGAACCTCATCAACATTATTACAAGTGATATAACAACCTAAAATGGTATTCAAGATTCTCCAATATTTCATTATTTTGTGATGAGATTGTTCCATATCATAGTATAAACTGCTTTTTATACATGTCAAACAACTCCGAGGATGATAATTGTGCTTCCTGCAAATCCAAATCCACACCATTTGTAGTATCAACATCATACTTTGTAGTAAATATTTATATTATTCTAATATGAAACTAACGAGTGTGTGTGCGCGCGCATGAGAGAGTATAATAATACCTGTTTGATCCGTAGGCCAAGAAGTTTATTTAAGAGTGAAGCAATTGGACCATTTAGAGTAACTATGCCTGTTTTAGTACCATAAATGGTAGAACGCATGGTACTAAGCAAATGACCATAAGTTAATCCTGGTTCATTTTGCACTGTTTGGATGAAACTATAAGTCAATGCACCTGTAACTTCTTTTCCACTTAAAGCCTATCTACACCAATCCACATAAATATATTAATCATTATCTTTCTCCAAAAATGAGCATGTTCGGATTGCTGGTATACGGTGGAATGAAGACTATTTCATTCCTTTCCGCTCTATACCAGAAATCCAAACATACTCTTATATAAGAAATAAATATATGGAAATGACAAAAATGATTACTAACAGATGTGTCTACAGAGACTTGATCATCATCACAAGCTGAAATACAAATTGCTATTCCTCCTTTTGTACCTTTATAAGTTCTTGAATTTGTATGATCCTCCCATGTGTAATACCCTTCCCTTTTAAAACAAAAGAAATGTATTCAATTCACAAGAAAATAGTAGGCATGCATACTTCACTAAGAACTCACTCCCGAACCAGATTAAACTAGTGGTGACTGCAAAAAAAAAATTGTTCATAAACTAACCGGTTCATCTTGCACACAAATGATAAATCAAGAACATTCCCACTATGACATGCATCAATAATAGCATGAAGTTTAGCACCAAATGGTAGTGGTCTAACAATTGTTGCATTGATCTCATCATTCAGAATCTTTCCTTTCTGCTCATAATCAACAGGACAAATTGCATTATCATATCTATGATCAATCTCATTCATGTTCATTTCCTGTGTGCCATGTCCTGAGTAATGAAACACTAATGAGTCTCCTGATTTGCTACCCTCAATCAGCCACCTTAAAGCCATTTGAATGTTATATTTTGTCGGTATTTTTAGTGGATTTCTCTCCTCCTTATCATCTGCAGGTAAGTTCCGAATGTTCATATCTAGAATAAAGATATCTTACATTGCATAATAGATAATACTGATAAATCTGCAACTCGTTCAAAAGTAAAATTATATGAGAAACTCAGACAAATAACACATGATGTTTGATCACGGTGTTCGGCCAATTGTGCCTACCTCTTTGGCTGTCGTGCAGCTGCAGTACCTTAATTTATACTAATCAAGCTTAGAGTTTACACAATACAATTTTTATTTAGTTACTACGGTCCAATTTTTATTTAATACCTGTGAGCATGAGAATGGAGTCACTTGGAAATCCAAACTCCTTAATCAGAAAGTATTTCATACACTTTACATCATTGATAGAGCCCTTAAGCCTATAACTCCTCCCATGGTAGCAAATTCCACACAAAACTGCCCTTTTTGAGCCATATGGAGAAGGTGGAATCAAGGGGTATGAAGGCCTTAAAGGTTGAGGCTGAAGATAATATCCAAACTGAGTTGTCCCATAATTACCTGAATTGCTGTTAATTACTGAACTAGTTGTTATAGTGTTCATGAAGCCTCTAAAAAGACCTGCAATATGATTAAGAGAGTTGTAGGCTTGATTCATTGGACCTATGGATTGAACATGTGTGATGCCATTGCACATTGAACACTTAAAGGCTTGGATTTCTGGTGGAACCACTAGTAGTGTTCCACATTGGTTACATCTTTGTTGTCTACTCGCCATTGTAATAATTTCGTTTTTCTCGTTTGAAGATATGAAGAATGGTAGAGACAATGAAAGAGAAATTAGGCTTAGAAATATGTACATAAACTTCACCTAAGTCTATTTTGTTAATGAAGAATAGGATTCTAATTATGGCTTTATCTAGTGGAGAGTGAATATCTTGACTTATTTGTTTCTGTCTATGGACAATTATTGTTGAGATGAAAGAATCAAGAATAAGGATCCCAAGAAATTTAGTTCTTTTTTTGGTACATTTAGCATACATATTTATGTAATGTATTTTAAGACTTGACATTTGCATATATATGGTTCAACTTATTGGAAAAAATTGAAGTCTCACAATCAATTAGAGATAAGATCTGAAAAGAGTTTATAAAACATGAACCATTCTCATCTTACAGTTTTGTAGAATTGAATAATTAGATGATATAAGAGTCGGTCATAGATTGGTCGGACTAGTTATCCACTATATTATCCAAGCAACGAGCTCAATAGCACGAGACGTGAAAGAGTGTATTACAAGGTTTGTCTCTAAATCTGCCTCATGAGTCATGATAACTGCATATTCTTGTGAACTTGAAATGCCCTGATGTGTTAGGAGTTGCACGGAATTGTTTGTTACGAGTACTATCTCGAGTGTTGTATAGTTTAAGCATCTCCAACGGTTGTTCCTCTTTTGTCTCTTGATTTGGAAAAGTAATGAAATTTGTATTCAAATGAAGTGTCGTGTCTGTACAACATCGCAATTATTGATGCTACAGTTTAATTGAATTCGAATACAAACATTGATTCAAATTTATAAAAAGAAATACTACAAATTCTGTCTGTCCAATTCTTAATTAAGAGAAAATGTAAAAACCGCGGGGACATGCAGTTGAAGATCTTGCATCCTCATGATCACAAAGTGAATACTGTTGTAGAAACATCAAATTTCTCAGATGATGATAAAAGAGGATCCTGCAATATGCATTCAGTTTCATCATTAAATCCTAATCATGTTGTATAAACAAATTATATACAAAAAAAATATCATTAATTAAATGGTATGAGATATTTGCTTCATGCAGTCTCAAGGAGGTAGGTAACATATGATATAACTTTGCAAGAATTGTTCCTGCTAATAGTCCCTAACTGTAGTTTGAAAAGAATATATGTATGAAAAAAAAAAATGATTTTGGCTATGTATAATGAAGGGTCTTAATTATAAGTTGAAAGAATCAAATCCATACAACATTACTCAAACTAGATTTCCAAAGATTAATTATATCACATATTTTATATAGTAAGTCAAAGAGCAATGCTATTCACAGCGAGAGATTGTATCACGAACCGGTCACGAAATGGATTGAGCCAATAAAATCCGCTGCTAGCCTGAAAACACGGGGTGAAGTGGATGTGTATTATGAGAGAATAATGTTCAGGAACCGTTTCGTGAAATTTTCGTGAGACTTTGTTTCGCGACAAGTAGCAATTTCCTAAGTCAAAAAGCTTTGATTTGTGGAAATAATGCCATTATGTTACATAGATGATGCATATCTTAAAGTAAGGTACTAGTAATATATAAACATTAGAGCACATGGTATAAACACAAAACAGTAATAAATAAAATGGAAAATAAGTAGTGATGGAATCAAACCTGTGCAATAATTTTACTATGGAATATATGGTGCAAGATGCGATTATTGCATGATCTGCTTCTTCTGTTAATCTTTTTAATTTCATCATGCATCTTTGCTAGTAGACCCCTATAAGTAATTCCAGCTGGATTTTCTCTAATTGTTTTTGTCAAAAGATAAGTCAAAACACCATTCATTCCCTTTCCACCAAAAACCTACGTGTATATCGGTTGGTCAAAACCTAGCAATAATGTGAATACATATATGAAGCATACATGACACTGACACGTTGATACAAGTAATAAATTATTAATTGAATGTGATCACATATGTCAGTGTCATGTCAGAAACCAGACATGCCTACAATCAGAAGTGACGGTACTTACTGCACTATCAGTAGCCATTTGGCTATCCTCACAAGCACTTAGACAAATAGCCAATCCACCACTTGTATGTTTTCTCATAGGTTCTTTAGAAGGTGGCTTGTTATCCTCCCAAATGCTTCTGCAACCACAAAATTAATCACATAGAAGATGGAAATTAAATTAAGTCAAATCAATGTACAATCTACCATAAAAAGGACACTTACCTTTCATAGTTATAGACATGTAAAAGATCAAGAATTGTTCCACTATGACAAGCATCAACAATAGCATGAAGTGTGACACCTTTTTTGAGAGGCCAAACAATGGTAGAATTTAAGTCATTATCATGAATCATTCCTTCTTTAATGAAATCAACAGGACAAAGAGTCTCATCAAATCCATCAATTTCATCTTCCTTAAAATCTGGCTGTTGCAAACCGTGTCCAGAAAAGTAAAAGACTAACGAGTCGCCTGCCTCACAGTCCTTCACAAGCCACCTTAAGGACTCCAATATGTTGTGTTTTGTTGGTATTAAGTTGGCATTCTGTTCTTGTTCTGCACAATGTGGAGGATAAACATGTTGATGGACTAAACTGACTAATAGAAGAAGATGCATTCAAGAACGAAAAATAACAGTTTACTCAATTACGATAGTATAAGATAAAGTTTATAGTCATACCTGTGAGGACTCTTATGCACTCAATTGGAAACTTAAAATTCTTAATCAGAAGCTCCTTCATGTTAATGGTATCATTAATGGTTCCCTTAAGCCTGAACTTCCTTTTTGTATAAGAAACTCCACAGAGAACCGCACGCTTGTTATATCTTCTAGGCAAAGGTGACGGAAAGAACACCGAAGGAGATGATGATGATGATGACGACCAACCAAGCAAATTTCCGTTCTTGTTTGAATTGTCAAGTTTAAACAATTTGGTTCCAATTTTCTTCACTGAACCAACCAAGCAGTTTTCCCTTGAAGTTGTATTACAAACATTACATAGAAAACTACAGCAACCTTTGCAGGATGCTTTTGTTTCTCCACTATGTTGATGAGAATTGTAAATGTTTGTGGGATATAAGTCACACTTTTTGTATCTTCTGTATTTGGATGTAGCTTCCATTGTTTGAGTGTAGGGTAAGCATACAAGCAGCAATAGCATCAAGATATATACAATGCAGATTTGTTGGTACATAGACTAGGCTTCAAGCTTTCAGAATTGTACTTAGTTTTCATTTTTGCTTTTATTTTTTTGTGATATTTAGTGATTGAACCATGATCCACACCAAGTATCACCGGTTCGATCTTCGGTCTGATTTTTAAAACATTGCTATCAATAGGTCATAGGTATAGAAGATTCTCCAACACAAGGGTGCCCACATTAGTAAATCAAGGACTATAATTGAAGAGATGGAGAAACTGAAAAATTAGTGGAAAATCAGAATATGTGTTTTCAATGGTTTATGTATCTCATTTATGTCCAAGTAAAGATATGCTTCTGTTTGTTATTCCTCACAATTTAAAGCAAGAACCAGATTCCCTTGACATTTAATATCTTTAGTTGCTCAAAATGTGATTTATTTTCCTTTACATTTATACCAAAAAATATTCTAAAGCAGCTTGCGTTTCTACTTGGCTGCATTCCTTGGATTCAAAAATATTAGAGGCTTCCCAAAATAGAAATCTGTTCATGGAACTTTTGTGACATCTGCCGGCAACGCGCCATGCTCAAAGTCAGGTGTTTGTATGAAAGGTAGATGAAGGCACAAGTTATGGTGCATAAGCCATGTTTATGCACCGTACATAAATACTCAAAATTGCTTAGCGCACCCCCCAGATTCTAGTGCACCCCCCAAATGGCTTAGCGTACCCTCAGATTTTTAGGCGGTGCGCTAGAAATCTGAGAGGTGCGCTAAACAATCTGGGGGGTGCGCTAAACAATTTGGGAGGTGCATTAAGCAATTTTCATTATTTATGCACGGTGCTATAAGAAAAAAAAAACTTATGCACCATAACCACTCCTGGTAGATGAAACCCTTTGATGGCTATAACTCCGCCAACATGAGAACAAAGTTCTTTGACCCTAGTCCGAGGTATAACGAATAACAAATATTTTATGATGGTATACAATCCCCAAACATAAGATTTGTAAGAGGGAATTGCTTAAGATAATATGCTTAGGTATAAATGAATAAACAATAATTAGGGTGAAATGCTTAATTTTATATTTATTATTATTATTATAAATTGTTTCCATAAGCTGAAAACTTATAAGAACGACCTGAAAATAACTTATGAACATGACATAAGTTATTTTCTTAAGCTCTAATAGTCTCATAAATACTAATGTTCGTATATAATATCAAATAAATCAATCCAACGAAACTGAAATGTTGAATATTTGGATTCACTTTAATTAATTAATTAAAATATAATTAAAAGTGTATAATATCAAATATAATTACTTGTACCTTACCAAAAAAAATAATTACTTGTTATCTTTATTTATTTATTCATAAATAAGGGTACGTTTGGATTGACTTATTTTTAAGTTTATGCGAAACAATTTATGCAAATAAATAAATTTTTATGTATTATTATAAAAATGTAATTTTTGTTAGTAAAAACTTTTCAATTAATATAAAAGTTTATTTATTTGCATAAACTATTTTCATAAGTTAAAAAAAAAGCCAAATTCAAACTGAACCTAAATATTATTATTAGATTTTATGTTGAACGGGCCGTGATATGTTAGACCGTTCTTATTAGTGAGTATATATATTCCGACTAGTCCATTAGGTTAGCCCATTAGGTTCTGTCTCCGCTGATGAGCATATATATTCTGACTAGCCCATCAGATTAAATAGACCTAAAATGCTCTTTAGAAGGCGGCAGAAGAATCCTATCAATCCTTTTCTTTTCTCGGTCTCATTCAATGGACTTAGCAACTGCTATTTCAGGTACACGGTTACCCCAACTCACTTCTTGATTTATAATATGCTATGTTTCATATCTACATATATGATCCATGTATAATATATATAGATATGTTGTGTGGCTATTTGTAAACTGTACCGATGCATGTATATTGAAATTGAAATACTCACTTATTATAGCAATTAAATATATGTATATAACTGTTCATGATTGTTGCTTTTGCATATACGATTCTTGTTTCGATGAATAGTTCTTGTTTTGAATAATTATGCATATGTATATTTACAATTCTGAATACATGTTATTATAACATTTAATTTACGTGTACTCAGTGGCGGAACTGGGATTTTTTTTTTTCTCGGGGGGTCGGTAGAAAAGTTGTAGTAAATAAATTGCGTACAAACTTTAAAATAATACTCTATTTTTTTATGGGTTAAAATAATATTATATGTGTAATAAGTGACTTAAAATAATCAATTAATACTTACACAAAGTTAATTTTTAGAAAATTGTTTATTTTATTAGTGTATTACACATACTAAAAAAGAAAATCTATTGAAAATAGTTGTGTTTTTAGAAGGAAAAAATAGAAATTGTGCATTTTTTATATTGATAAATACATATGAAAATTAACTTTTTAAAATAGTTGTGTGTTTTTTTAGAAGAAAATAAAATAAAATTGTGCATTTTTTATATTACTAAACACATGAAAATTAACTTTTTTAAAGAAAATATCCTTTAATGGCTAAAAGAGTAAAATATATATTGCCAGCTGGATTCAAACACAGAACCATTTGGGAGAAGGATAGTAACTAAACCGCTCGGCTAACCTTGCTTTTTAATGTCCTTACTCACAAACAAATATATATATAATATATATTAGTAATTTTATAAAAATACCAAGGGTACTCTAGTAATTTCTTATTTTTCGGGGGTGGCCGCGGCCACCACCAGCCACCCCCTGGTACCGCCTCTGCGTGTACTGTTCAGAAGCTATGTATGTCATGTTCCATGGGGCTGTGTGAATAATTGAAAAAACTTTAGGTTCTGAAATTGATATTTCTTGTTCAAAAATTAATTCAATTCCTTCACAAATTGAGGGAACGGGGAAGGAATCAGAAATTGTCATTTGTTCTGTCTTAAAGTGGAGAAGGGAGATGTTGTTAAGCATTCCTCCACTTTGTTGGAGTCACAGTGGAAATTCGACTTCTAATAATGATATTAAATATCACCCTCATTAAAGTTGAACACAAAAATAATGTAGCTAGAACACAGAACCATTTGGGAGAAGGATAGTAACTAAACCGCTCGGCTAGCCTTGCTTTTTAATGTCCTTACTCACAAACAAATATATATAATATATATTAGTAATTTTATAAAAATACCAAGGGTACTCTAGTAATTTCTTATTTTTCGGGGGTGGCCGCGGCCACCACCAGCCACCCCCTGGTACCGCCTCTGCGTGTACTGTTCAGAAGCTATGTATGTCATGTTCCATGGGGCTGTGTGAATAATTGAAAAAACTTTAGGTTCTGAAATTGATATTTCTTGTTCAAAAATTAATTCAATTCCTTCACAAATTGAGGGAACGGGGAAGGAATCAGAAATTGTCATTTGTTCTGTCTTAAAGTGGAGAAGGGAGATGTTGTTAAGCATTCCTCCACTTTGTTGGAGTCACAATGGAAATTTGACTTCTAATAATGATATTAAATATCACCCTCATTAAAGTTGAACACAAAAATAATGTAGCTAGAACACTAAACTTGTATAAAGAAATAATATGTCTAAGAAGAAAGATTGAATTAATATATATATAAGTTGTTGTTACACTTTCTCTTGATGTTATTACAAACAACCTCATTAGTTTAAATAGGAGACCATATGCTTAAATATTAACTTAAATCTAAGCTTGAAATTCCTTTCCTCTAAGCCTCAAATTCTTTTCCTTCCTATTATTCATATTTCCATATTTAGATGCTGAATATTTTCACAATTCTCCACCTCGTTCATAATTTGAAATGTTCAAATTTTGGACGAATATAAAATTATGTTTAGCAAGTTCAAGCAGTGTTGGAACTTGCTACCCGACACAACCTTGGTCAACATGTCAGCTGGATTCTCATCAGTATGTATCTTTGCAAGAGAAATATGACCTTCCTCTACGACATCCCATAGAAAATGATATCTGACATCTATATGCTTGGTCCGAGCATGATGAACCTAGTTCTTAGCCAAATGGATTGCACTTTGACTATCACACATTAGTCTCACACATTCTTGCTCAACACCAAAATCACCCAGAAGACCCCTCAACCACAATGCTTCCTTTACTCCTTTTGCTACGACCATGTACTCGACTTCCGTAGTAGAGAGTGCCACTGTAGACTGTAACATTGATCGCCAACTAACTGGAGCACCGTGTACTTTGAACACATAACCAGTAGTAGATTGTCGTCTATCTAGGTTACCGACATAATCAGAATCAACGAACCCGCTTATCTGACATGTATCTCCACCAAAACACAAACCAGTGTTAATGGTACCTTTTAAGTACCTCAAAATCCCCTTCACCGCTTCCCAGTGTGCCTTTCCCGGATTCGCGATGAATCTACTGACAACACTAACCGCTTGTGAAATATCTGGGCGTGTACACACCATGGCGTACATCAAACTGCCAACCGCACTAGCATAAGGTACATGTTCCATGTATGTTTTATCTTCCGCTGTAGTAGGAGAATGATTACCAGAAAGCCTAAAATGTGGAGCTAATGAAGTAACCACCGACTTAGCACCTCTCATTCCAAACCTTTCAACAACTCGCTCTAAATAGCCTTTTCGAGTCAAGAGCAGTTTCCGGTTTGTCCGCTCTCTTCTAATCTCCATACCCAGTATTTAGCGCCCAAATCTTTTGTCTTAAACTCTTTACCAAGTTTAGACTTCAGCTGATCTATCTCCACCTTGCTTTTTGAAGCAATAAGTATTTCATCGACGTACAATAATAGATATATATAATCACCCCATGAAGCTTCTGAATGTAGACACAACTGTCATAACTACTTCTGGAGAAACCTTGTTTCATCATAAAGGAATCAAATCGTTTGTACCACTGCCTATGAGATTGTTTCAAACCATATAGTGATTTTCTTAAGCGACATACCTGATTCTCTTTACCCTCAACCTTGTAATCCTGAGGTTGATACATATATATCTCCTCATCTAAGTCTCCATGCAAGAAGGTTGTCTTCACGTCTAGTTGTTACAGCTCAAGATCACCATGATTGAAGTATGTTGTTACTAAACTTAATAGCACCCTGATAGAAGTATGTTTCACCACCGAAGAAAACATCTCATTATAATCAACTTCTTCCTTTTGTGCAAACCCCTTGGCCACTAGTCTATCCTTATATCTTGTACCGCACGACTTAGTATGCTCTTCTTTTCTTTTATACACCCACTTACAACCGATAGCAGACTTTCCTACAGGCAATGGACCACCTCCCATGTCTTGTTCTTGTGAAGATATTGCATCTCTTCCTCTATTGAAACCAATCAACTTTCTCTATCTTTGCCTTTGATAGCTTGCTTGAAGGTGACCGGCTCATCATCTTCAACTGAGAATGCATATTCCACCAAGTTAACCTGTCCATAATGCCTTAGAGGTTTGTCTGACCCAAACTTTTGAACTAGTTTATAATTTCTCTTTGGCCTAGTGGCATCCAAAGATTCCTGCTGCTGTTATTGTAACACATGTGTATTTTCCTGTTGAACCTCCTCATGATCATGTTCATCCTCTTCCTCGTCTTCACCGGGGATAGGATTCTCCACCGGACCACGACTAGAATCTGGTTTGTCTTCGTATTCTACCTCAATAACTTGCTTATTTGATATCGTCACATCACCATCATTAGGTTTAATAGCTTTTGACAAAGCTACCATAAATTTTTCATCAAGATAGCCTTTGACCCCTTTTGCATATCCGAGAAAGATAGCTTTCTTGGCTCTATTATCAAGTTTGTTTTCCTTAACGTGATAATATGCAGTGCATCCAAAAAATTTCAGTCTTTTATAATCAGCATGTTCACCTAACCACACCTTATAGGGTGTGTCTCCACCTAAGCTAGAATGTGGGGATCTGTTTACTACATAACAAGCTGTAGCAATCGTTGAAAAGGATAAGCAGGCGTCCCTCAATGAAGAAAATCCTGAGCCAAAAAAGCCCCAATTACTTCCTGGCTGGGGAAACTGGACTAATGTACAGCGTAAGATAGGTTTACCATCCGAGATGGTCAAAAAACATGAAAATGCCCAGAGAAAAAGGGAAGACAGTCTCAATAGGAGAAAGGATACCATTGCTTTCCAACACTTGAAAATATCAAATACCTCATTCATATGCTTAAGAAAATAAGTCCAAGCATACCTCAAATGATCATCAACATATGTAACAATGTATCTGGAACCACCCTTAGAAGTAACCGGAGTCGGACCCTAAACATCAGTATGCACGTAGTCTAATATTCCCCTGCTTTTATGCTTGCTTGAACAAAACCGCAACCTATGTGCTTTTCCATACACACAATGTTCACAAAGTTCCATGCATGGCTTTTCCATGTTCTTCAGCAAACCTTTCTCACCAAGTAGTGATATGCCCTTTTCATACATATGCCCAAGGCGCATGTGCCACATCCTCGTACATTCTGTTTGGTCTTTACTTCTATTGATTCCAACTACCAAATCATCCGTGACAGTTTCCCCCATAAGAGAATAAAGATTCCTGTGACGAATCCCCTTCATCACAACCAACGAACCATGAACAACCTTTAAGATTCCATTTTCCAAGATTATTTTGCACCCATTTTTCTCTAATACACCAAGAGAAATAAGTTTTTTCCGCAAATTAGGAACATGTCTCACGTTCCTCAAAGTCCTTACCGCTCCATCATGCATCTTGATTCATATTGTACCATACCCCATAATTTTACAGGCATGGTTATTCCCCATTAGAACAGTACCACAATCTGTACTTTGGTAGGCAGTAAACCACTTCCTATTTGGGCACATATGGTGTGAAGCTCCTGAATCAAGCATCCATCTTCTGGAGTTATCATGATCTTGCTTTGAAACCGAGAAGCAATCATCCTCGCCATTTGAGACATAACTCGCCTCCTGCAAAGCTTGTTGTTTACCTCTGGAGTTGTTTTCGTTGTTGGTACACTTAAATAATACCCTCTTATTTGAACATTTTGCTTTAAAGTGCCCAAGCTCGCCAAATTTAAAGCACGTTTTTTCCGCAGGAGCTCTAGATTTTGATCTAGACTTGCCCCCCCCCCCCCCCCCCCCCTTTCCTCTTTCATTGTTCCTCCCCTACTAGCAAACAACCCTTGTGCCTGTTCGTTACTTTTCCCACCATTACCAGACATCACACTAGTAGCAACCTTCCGAAGATCATCCGCTAATAACGATGTTCTAGTCTCATCCATGGTTAGAGTATCACCCGCAAGCATCAATGTTCGAACTAGATTTTCATACTTCTTGGTCAATGAAAGAAGCAACATAAGTGCTTGGTCTTCATCATCAATCTTCACTCCTATATCCTTCAAGTCTGATACAATCCTATCAAACTTGTTGACATAATCCCGGATTGAGGTGTCTGCCTCCATCTTGCATGTATACAATTTGGATTTCAAGTAGATCCGATTTGTTTGAGTTTTCGTCATGAAATTTTTCTCTAACTTTGACCACACGCCAGCAGCCATTGCTTCTTCATTAACCAAGAATGCAACATCCCTCTCAAGGCATAAGATTATGGATGCCCGTGCTTCAAGAACTAACTCTTCCCAATCCTCATCCTTCATACTCACAGGTTTCTCTACTACTAACGCCTTGCGCAACTTTTGTGAAATAAGCAGATTTTTCATCTGCATCCTCCAATAGGAAAAATTATTTTTCCCATTGAACTTTTCAATTTCATATTTCCTAACCTTGACAGTTCCACTAGTAGAAGCCATTATCTTCGAACACTAATAACAAATAAATAAAGTTTTACCACTTTACAATTGGCTCTGATACCAATTGGCACGCCCAGTGGGACATACTGATGAAAACATACCAAATATGAATTTCCAACACTGCTTGAACTTGCTAAACATAATTCCATATTCGTCCAAAGTTTGAACATTTCAAATTATGAACGAGGTGGAGAATTGTGAAAATATTCAACATCTAAATATGGAAATAGGAATAATATGAAGGAAAGGAATTTGAGGCTTAGAGGAAAGGAATTTGTGTCTTAGATTTACGTTAATATTGTTCTCACAGTTTTAAGCATATGGTCTCCTATTTAAACTAAGCAGGTTGTTTGTAATAACATCAAGTGAAAGTGTAACAACAACTTATATATATTAGTTCAATCTTTCTTCTTAGACATATTATTTCTTCATACAAGTTTAGTGTTCTAGCTACATTATTTTGTGTTCAACTTTAGTGCAGGTGATATTTCATATAATTATTAGAAGTCAAATTTCCGCTGCAACTCTAACAACTTTGATTATTATTAGCCCATTCAAAAATTGTTTGCAAATTCATATTTGGTATGTTTTTGTTATAACTGCCGACCTGAGAATCCCATGATCATCATGCAAATTATCAGGTACACATTTATTGTTATTGATTTTTTATAACTCTACATTCAATTCTCCTTCTTTCTCGTTAGTGTATTGTAACGATTCACTATCTTTGTCACCTGCCCCACTATCACCGTCACTGGTGCTCCCCATCGCCCAGCCACACTTCAACAACATAATCTAAATCTCTATCTCTATTAGATTCATTACGAGATTCTCACGGAGCTCTCTCGTGCATTTTCAAGAAAAAAATTCTACATGACACTATAATAGAGCTTTTACTTGTGCGGAGGTTTTAGCACGAGTAATGTGGTTCGAATCTCATTAACAACAATAATTCAATTTTTCTAATATTATATGGAATTATAGCATTTTTTTCTAATATTATCACCGACAACAATAATATAATTTTTATAATATTTTATAGAAAACTACCTTGAAAATATTAAATCCTTTTTTGTAGAATTTTTTTTTGGGATTGTTATTTTTTAATTTTAGAAACTCTAATATTTTTATTTCAGAATCTCTACTATTATATTTTTTTTAGAAGCTCTTTTCTTTTGTAAGGATTGACATTTATTTTATTTTAGAAACTCTAATATTTTTTTTGTAAAATCTCTAATATTATATTTTTTTTTTGTAGAAACTTTTTTTTTTGTGGGGATTGACATCTATATCTCTATCTCTATTATATACATTACGATATTTCCATGGAGATCTCACGTGCATTCTCAATATAAATTGTTTGGGTGAAATAATAAAGTACACTATTTTTTCATGGACAAGATCACTTGAAGTTTTGAACAAAAAAAAACACTTATGAGATATCTATATACTTATATTTTCTTTATACGTTAAAATATTTTATTTTGAAGAAAAAATTAGGTTCATTAGGGACAAAACAAAATAGAAGATTAAGAGAGAGAGAGACAAAAATTTATCAGTGTTGGAGAATGAGAAACAATGAGTACTTTCCACCCCACTATTATAAATACACATTGACGAATTAAAATTTGAATTCCAACTGCGGGAGTTATCCTTATTTTCATATATTTCATATCTTATCATGGGAAAAACGTATTCAAAATTCTAGCACGAAGAAACGTAATTCCCATGAAGAAAAGTGTATGTAGATCATAGTGAGAACTGAACACGAAAATTTAATTGATATTCATTAAAAAAATATGGAATTAACAACTTTTTTTTTGTTATTGAAGTCCCTATAGAGTCATGTAATGGAGATCGGAGAGAGATAGAAATAGAGAGAGGGAGAGCGAGAGAGGGGAAAAAAATCTCTCAATGGTGTAGAATGGAAAATAGGAAGCACTTTTCAGCTGACTATTAAAAATACACATTGACTATTAAAATTTGAATTTCGACTGCGGGGATATCCATATTTTTATATATTTCTTATTTTATCAATGAGATCACTTATTCAATTTTATTTAGCATGATGAAAAGTCACCCCCCATGATGAAAAGTGTATGTAGAAGATAGTGATAACTTAACATAAGAATTTTATTAATATTCATTAAAAACATAATATAGAATTAGCAACAATTTTATTGTTGATGATGGAGCTCATATAGAGTCTTACGACGGAGACGAGAGAGAGAAGAGAGAGAGAGAGAGAGAGAGAGAGAGAGAGAGAGAGAGAGAGAGAGAGAAGAGAGAGAGAGAAGACAGGCGAGAGAGAAAGAATCTCTCGGTGGTATATAATAATGGAAGACGGGTAAGACTTCACACCCCACTATTAAAAATTTACATTGACTAATTAAAAATTTGAATTTTAACTATGAGAGTTTTTCAAGATTTTGTGTCCATCACACTTTCATTATATTACATCTGCCTGATGAAACTTTCATTATATTACATCTGCCTGATGAAATATATGGGAAACCTAAAAATAAATTAATATAATTTTGATTTTTTTTATAATTTATGCTATTTTTTTATATAGTCAATTTTTAAACTATCCATGAACCTTCGTTCGAACGTTTTTAGAAATATTAATTTATCAATGTGAGTGGAATTATTTTTTGTTGATCAAATCCCTACAAATTCATGAGCTTAAACATATATTGTATTTTTATACTCAAATTAACTAAAAGAAATCAATCTTATAGACAATTGAAAAAACATAGACAACCTTCTAAATAATATAAAATGGAAAAAGACATAGACAACCTTAAAGAAAAGTAACATATGAAAATAAATATTATTGAAAATATAAAAATTATCTCGTGTTTGACAATGAACCTAATGTAGATTTTCTATAAAGAGTCGGCTGGAGATGAAAAATAAAAAAAAGCATGATATATTTTAATTTTATGTGTACGCTCACAAAAAATCTTAATGCCATAAAAAATTAGAGCTTATTTTCATTTGAAAATGAAGTTTATAATTATTTTTATATTTATATGATCACTATATTGTTTCAGGGAAGCGAAGTAATAGTGTAAAATGGGAAGCGAAGTAATACTCTTCAACTCGCTTTATTCTGTAACATCAATAAATCTATATAATGTGAAACCTATTTCAATTTTATTGTAGAATTTTAAACCAAATTACTCAAATAATATATTAAAATAAATACATAAATAATATTAAAAAAGAAAATAATCGCGTGCACGACAGAGACTAACATACTAGTATAGGGTATTTAGGAACTTGCATTTCGAATTTAAGCATATTCAGATTCTGCGTTGCAAAACACACGAAAACTAAAAAAATCCCAATTTTGAATTCTATGTTCCTGAAAATTTTATGTTTGGATTATGGATTCCGAAATGCTTGGAGTAATTTCGTCAGTTTGAGTGGTCTAAGAAGCGGGTGCTAGAAGAGCAATTTTCATAAAATTGTTATATTCTTTTAAGCATAGATATCGTCAATTTGGACAATTGTAATTTTTGCCTATCGTAGGTATAGTTGCTCGAATTATGTATGTTAATTGAGTAACTAATTTTTCTTCATAGCAATTAATTTATTTATATTAATGGCAATTATAACATATCGATATGTTACTATTGATACAAATTCAAAATAAATAAATAATTATTATTTGCCTCTGAAAATTATACCGCATCTTCGTTTAATGAATGAATAAATAATTATTTACTAATAATTATGATCTTTATTAGGTTAATAATAACTATACCCTATTTGTATATTATTATTAATGTAATTCTGTAATGATACAATCTTATGTATGCCTTAAGCTTATCATTTTCAAATAGAATAGTAACATAAGTTTTTCTTATTGTTATATTTCGCTTTAAGGTCATAATATAGGAGAGTTTTATTATGGACAAGTTTGACTGTATATACATATGGAATCTTTTTATTTATAATTTATTAATAATAATAATAATTTCTTACTTCTCCATGACAGTCTCTTTTCCTAATTCCGTGAAAACTCTCAATGGACTAACTATGAGGACTAGAAAGATTCTTTGTATCTCTACTTATCCTTCATGACTTTTATTTAGCCTTAAGAATTAATAAGTATGCTAACCTTATCAATGAGAGTCTACTGAAGCTGAGAAGACCCTCCATGAAAAACCCTCTAACAGAAAATGTCTTAAGGTCATCAATTACACTATGGAGAAGTCTATTGGAAAAAACATTCTAGAAACTGACAATACTAAAGATTATTTGAAGTCAGTTGGTGAAAAATTCACACAATTTGATAAAGCTAAGACGTGCGAGTATCTGTCACTTTTTGATAAGACGAAATATGACGGTGTTAGCGGTGTTCCACAACACATCATGAAACTGATTCATTACTATAGCAAACTAAAAGATCTTAAGGTTGAGATTGGTGAGAGCACTTAAAGATCTTTTAGCTTGTTGTAGTAATGAATCAGTTTCATGATGTAAACAGTCATATTTCGTCTTAACAAAAAGTGACAGATACTCGCGCTTCTTAGCTTTATCAAATCGTGTGAATTTTCCACCAACTGACTTCAGATAATTTTTAACATTGTCGGATTCTGGAATGTTTTTCCTAATAGACTTCTCCATAATGTAATTGATAACCTTAAGACATTTTTTGTTAGAGGCTTTTTCATGGAGGGTCTTCTCAGCTTCAGTAGACTCTCGTTGATATGGTTAGCATGCTTATTAATTCTTAAGGCTAAATCAAAGTCATGAAGGGATAAGTATAGATACAAAGAATCTTTCTGGTCCTTATAGTTAGTCCTGTTGTTGAGAGTTTTTACGGAGTTAGAAAAAAAGATTTTCATAGAAGAATAAGGAATCATTAAGAGATTATAAATAAAAAGATTCCACATGTATATACGGTCAAACTTGTCCCTAAGACATTTTTTGTTAGAGGCTTTCCATTTTTCATGGAAGGTCTAACTCATTGGTAAGATTAGCATGCTTTTTAATTCTGTGAATTCTTTGCACCTGAATCTAACCACCAAGCATCACAAGGTACATCTATCCATGTCTTTCTCTTTGATCCATCCTCCTTTTCTAATGTTTTTTTTCTTTAAATAATAGGAGGATGGACCAAGTATATAGATCATGGGTCGAAACACTTTGATGGCTATAACTCAGCCAACATGAGAACAAAGTCCTTTGACCCTAGTCTGAGCTATAACGAATATTTTATGATGGCATACAATCCCCAGACATAAGATTTATAATGGGGAATCACTTAAGATAATATACTTAGGTATAATTGAATAAACAGTAAGGGTGAAATGCTTAATTTTATATTTATTATATATTGTTTCCATAAGCTGAAAACTTATAAGAACAACCGGAAAATAACTTATGAACAACATGATATAAGTTATTTTCTTAAACTCTCTCAAATAAGCTCATAAATACTTATATTTGTAGATAATATCAAATAAATCAATTCAGAAAGATTGAAATTCGCACTAACTGATCTCACCTCCTTATCCCACCCAAAAAAGTTCTTAAGTTTAGATTGAAATTTAAATAACATAAAGATCAAAAATTATTCGTCAACTTATTTAAGATGTACATCCATGTTACATGAGAGGATCCATTACTATTTTATAGGAATATATTTTCAATTTATTTTCAATGGACACTGTGTTTCGCCCTAGCCAACAAGCCGCCTTAAAATTTTGTAATTTATGTAACAAAATGAAAAATATCAACCTATTCCATTGAGATTGAGACATTGACATGTTATTAGTTATTTGTATACTCAATGCCTGCATTGTTTATATCATCTATTTTGTATTTTTTTTATCTGTCCTTTTCTCTTCAGTCATATAAAACAAATTCAGAATTATTCTAGTAAGGTATAAATCACCTCCTACTAAAGTTAAACAAATAAAACAAGAGTACTACAGTACTTAATTAAATATACATTTTTACATGTATATCTACAACAATATTTAAAACTTAAAGTCAATAAATAACACTAAGTAACCATGAATTTGTATTCACCCAATTGAGTTTTAGACCATGAACAATGAAATGGATCCACCAAAGAAGCACCATGTAGTTTGTATTCCTCTCCCAGCACAAGGTCACATAAATCCAATGCTAAAACTAGCAAAACTCCTTCATCATAGTGGCTTTTACATAACCTTTGTCCACACAAAATTCAACTTTGACCGTTTGATAAAATCCAATGGCCCAAATTCCTTAAAGGGTCTTCCAGATTTTAGATTTGAGACCATATCTGATGGATTGCCACCAGAGAATCAAAGAGGCATAATGGACTTACCAGATTTGTGCATAGCAATGCCTTTTGGTGGGTTGGTTTCATTTAGAAATCTTATAGCAAAACTTGTTTCTTCTGAAAATGAAGATGTTCCACCAGTTACTTGCATAGTTTCTGATGGTGTGATGAATTTTACTTTGAAAGTTGCTCAAGAATTTAATATTCCTGAGTTCATGTTGTATACTCCTAGTGGTTGTGGTATGTTGGGGTATCTCAACTTTGAAGAGCTTGTCAAAAGAGGCTATTTTCCACTTAAAGGTATCATCTCATCTCTAAACAATATTGTCTTCTGTTACATTAAAATTTATATGCATAATTTTTACCTCCAATTCAGATAAGAAGAACACAATAATTTAGTGAAAGATGTAATGTAAGTTGACTCATCTTAGAATAGTAGTCAATTTTTCTCTAAATGCAAATAATCTGTCTAGATAAGATTGTCTATTTGTCTTACCCCACTTTTAGATTTTTGTCGCTGAACTTTTACATTCGGAGGAGCTCGTGAGTAAAAACGTGTCAAAATGTTCTAGGATTATAATGTGAGCTTCTATATTCTATAGTTAATCTAATATCAGGATCACAAGGAGAAAGACGTTATATATTCACTCAAAATTTTAAGGTATTAGGTTTTTAGGACATCTCTAATATAGAGATTTTATATCGGTCCCTTATATGTTAAGTTCCGTCCTTTATTTATTTTTATCATTGGAGTATGATGACTAGATAGATGAGGTTGCTTAAAAATATGTTTTGGAGCTTTCTGAAGCAACTCTCTCCTCATAACTTAACAATTAAAAACAATATTTTAATACTCAATCTTAATTGGTGGGGTCAAGTGTAAATAATAGAAATATTAAT
Source organism: Trifolium repens (assembly GCA_030408175.1). Taxonomy (NCBI): domain Eukaryota; kingdom Viridiplantae; phylum Streptophyta; class Magnoliopsida; order Fabales; family Fabaceae; genus Trifolium; species Trifolium repens. The sequence continues at coordinate 48,448,681 of CP125842.1, read as the reverse complement.
TGGTGGGTTCAAGTGTAAATAAAAGAAATATTAATTGGTGGGTTCAAATATGGATTCTTATTATAATTGTCATTTGAGTGAAATTGGTAAAAATTGTTTATGAATTACTTAGATGCAATGTGACAATTTGGGCCCACAAAAAACAACTTAAACAACAATCTAAGTTCTCACCATTGAAGATGCCCTTAGGCCACTTCTTTTATAAATCTAATATTCTTTGAGAGAATATTGGATTTATTGACTATTTGGTTGAAACTGAATCATATGGAATTTCTCAGAATGTTGGATTTATACAACATTCTTTGAAGTATTATCAACTATGTGACTATTTGGTATTGCCACATATTCATCGACTAGTTGGTTAAAGCTGAATCATATGGAATTTCTCCAACATTCAATGTTGGATTTATCCAACATTCTTTGAAGTATTATCGACTATGTGACTATTTGGTATTGCCACATATTCATCGACTATGAATGAAAATGATCTATTTTCATTCATAGTCGATGTGGAACTTAATCACTTATACTTGAAATCCAACAATAACCATATAATACTTCAAAATCATTCTACTCAACATTTAAAAAAAAAAATCAAAATTTATGAAAATTTTGAAAGACTTTGAGTGTGTTTGGTAAGTCCAATAAGCTAGCTTATAGCTTATTGGACTAACCTATAAACTTGTTTGACAAAAATGGAAGTGTTCGGTAACAAGCTTATCTAATTAGCTTATAGCATTTTTGAGATGCTATTCAAAGTAGCGTATGAGGTTTTAGTTTTTTACGTTTTATTTCATTTTTACCCTTATTATTTTCTTTTATTATTTCTTTATATTTTTAAAAATATAATAACTACCCACTAACTGTAACTATGTACTTTTATGTCATTTTGTATTTACAACAGCTAAATTTGACAAACACTTTAATTTTATTCTACTAGCTTTTCAGCAATAAGCTGTTAGCTATCAGCTATAAGCTAATTTTTCAGCTATCAGCTAGCTTATAGCTTATTTTTACCAAACATAGTCTTTATAGTATGTGAGTTGGTTTGAAGAGGAGGAAATTGCGTTTTTTAGTTGAGTTTAAAAATGGGATTTTTTTTTTTAATGATAGAAATGAGTTAGTTGGTCCACTTTATGAAATATTGCATTGTGTGGGATTGATTAAAAAATGCAGAATTATGATTGTTATACAAAATCAAGAATTAGATTTCAAATTTTATGACAAATTTGTTATCTTTAGGCATTATCATTTGTCCCCCTCACTTTTATATAAATCAATTTGTTTTATTGTTATTGTTAGATGAGAAGAATTTATATGATGGATATCTTGAAACTGAAGTTAATTGGATACCAGCAATGAGAGGCGTTAAACTAAAAGACCTTCCCACTTTCTTTAGGACTACAAATTCTCATGATACAATGTTCAATTACAACAAAGAATCAGTGAGCAATGCAATGAAATCAAAAGGGATCATTCTTAACACCTTTGAAGAATTAGAATCAGAGGTATTAGATGCAATGAAAATCAAATTCCCTAACCTCTATCCTATTGGTCCATTATCCTTGCTACATAAAAAAAATTCATCAAATTCAAATAATCAATTGGAGTCCTTTGATTTTAATTTATGGAAGGAAGATGTTAATTGCATAAAATGGTTAGATAAAATGGAGAAAGGTTCAGTGGTTTATGTGAATTTTGGAAGCTTAGTGATTATGACTAAAAATCAATTAAGAGAATTTGCATGGGGATTAGCCAATAGCAAATACAATTTTTTATGGATCATTAGGCCCAATCTTGTGGATTGTGGAGATGAGGTGATGTCAAATGATGAATTTGTGAAAGAAATTGAAAATAGAGGATTAATATTGGGGTGGTGCCCACAAGAGAAGGTTTTAGGTCATTCATCTATTGGAGGATTCTTAACTCATTGTGGATGGAACTCAACATTGGAAAGTATTTGTGAGGGTGTCCCAATGGCTTGTTGGCCTTTTTTTGCTGAGCAACAAACCAATTGTTTTTATGCATGTAATAGATGGGGGGTGGGAATAGAAATTGAGACTGATGTTAATAGAGAACAAGTTGAAGGGCTAGTGAAGGAGGTTATGAGGGGTGAGAAAGGGAAAGAAATGAAGAAAAAGTGTGTGGATTGGAAGCATAAGGCTGAGGCTGCTACATCAATTGGAGGGTCTTCCTATGATAACTATAATAATTTGGTTTTGCAATTGAAGTTTGCTCAATAAGTCACTTGGTTAAAGCTGAATCATGTATTGTGTTTTTGTTAAAAAAATGTCAATAATATCAATTGCTCTTTCCACACTTGAGGTGCTACTCTAGACGTAACATTTTAGTCTTTTAACCTCAAGATAATGAGATACTCTTGCTAGGGCGGCCATTTCTTGGTCTAGTCGCTGTATTTTTGAATCTTTACCTCTTTGTATTTCGACATTATTGTTTAATGAAATGATATAAACTTCTGTTTGTCAAAAAAAAAAAACCTCAAGATAATGAGTTCAAACTCCTACAATTTTAATTAATAAAAACCAATTGCATCATTCACGTGTGTGCACTTGCATCAATAAGATCATTAATAATTAGAAATTATGAAATGGGAAATCTGGGGTTCAAATTCTCACTCCACCAATAATGCTCCTAGTAGCGACCAACTGAATTATCCTTACAAGAGAGTCAATGGTGATTCTATCCATGTATTATCCTCACATCTAAGTTAATTAGTGTAGCAAATATTTGTCAAAGTCATCTCATCTTCCATCTGTTGGAGTAATTGAGAGAATGAGAGAAAAGGAATTGAATCAAAAGAAAGAATAGAGAAAAAAAGATAAGTTGTTATTCATCCACTAGGGGCAAAGGTAATTATATACAAGTGGAGGCTTGCTTCACTACCAAGCAATTGTAACTAACTACCTAAGACAAAACAAAAAATCTCTAACTGACTAACTAACTAACTAACTAACAGAATCTGCAGTGTTCAGAACCTGCATGATCAGAGCCTGAGAACATAAGCTTCTCAGCTTCTGAACCTCTTGACTTGTTAGAGCTTCTGAGCCTAAAGCTCAGCTACTGACTACCAAAACCTCTTGACTCTCTAGAGCTTCTGAACCTCAGAGCCTCTTGAGGACATGAGAACTTGGATTACAAACATTACACCTCCTAATTCATGTTCTCCAACGATCCCATTCCTATTAGTTTCTTTAAAGCATCAAACATAGCCTTAGCCATAGGTTTAGTTAGAATATCTGCAAGTTGAATCTCAGTGTTGCAATATTCCAACTCAAGCTTCTCCTTGTTCACTTGATCTCTCAAAAAGTGAAACCTTCTTTCAATATGCTTGCTCCTGCCATGACTCACAGGATTATTAGCCAAGTCAATTGCTGACTTGTTATCCACAAGCACCTTCATCTTTGTTACTTCAACTGCTTTCAGTTCTGATAGTAACATCTCAATCCAATTTGCCTGACAAGCTGCAAATGAAGCTGCAACATACTCAGCTTCACATGATGATAATGCAACTATTCCTTGTTTCTTAGAACACCAGGAAATTGGTGCATTGCCAATCATGAACAAATAACCTGCAGTGCTCTTTCTGTCATCTTGATCTCCTCCCCAATCTGAATCTGAGTAGCCATAAGCCTCTAACTTCTTACTACTGTTCCTTTGGTTTGGAATCAAAATGTCATGATCATTAGTACCTTTTACATATCTGAGCACTCTCTTTGCAGCAGTCAAGTGACACATCCTTGGTTGATCCATGAATCTGCTTAACAGACCAACACTATGACATAGGTCAATTCTAGTGTTGCACAAGTACCTCAATGAACCAATTATCTGCTTATACAAGGTTGAATCAACCAACTCATCATCTGTATTCTTGCTCAGCTTTACACCAGTCTCCATAGGAGTAATTGCTGGGTTGCAATTTCTCATATGAAACCTCTTCAATATGTCAGCAACATATTTCTTCTGATGCAAGAAACAGCCTCTGCTTGTTTTTGCAAACTCCATGCCAAGAAAATATGATAGCTCACCTAAGTCAGTCATTTCAAACTCCTTCATTATGTCTGTTTTGAACTTTTCTAACACAGCTTTGTTTGATCCAGTAATCAACAAGTCATCAACATACAGACATAGTATTATTATTTCTTCATGATTTGAACCCTTCACATATACACCATGTTCTGTTGTGCATCTAGTGAATTTCAAATCAATTAGGAAGCTATCAATTCTCTTATTCCAAGTTCTTGGAGCTTGTTTCAAGCCATAGAGGGCTTTCTTCAGTTTGAACACTTTGTTCTCTTGACCTTTAATCTCAAAACCTGGTGGCTGCTTCACATAAACTTCTTCATCTAGGGGTCCATTTAAGAAGGCAGATTTCACATCTAGCTGATGCATAGACCAACTCTTGTAAGTGGCTATTGCAACAACTAATCTAATGGTCTATATCCTAGCCACAGGTGCAAACACTTCATTAAAGTCAAGCCCATGCTTCTGTAGAAAATCCTTTGCTACTAGCCTTGCTTTATACTTAGCAATTTCACCATTGGGATTCATCTTCAACTTGAAGACCCATTTCACATCAATTGGCCTCTTGTTGACTGTTTTGTGCATTAATTCCCAAGTGTTGTTTTTCTCAATAGACTTCAGCTCTTCTTTCATTGCTTCCTTCCACTTGGGATCATTTAAAGCTTGTTCTAAGGTAACTGGCTCCAATTCAGCTATCATAGCTTCATTGATCAGTTCACCATCTTCTGTTATTGCTTGATCAGGGAACACATCATACTCATTCAACCTAACTGACTGCACTCTATCTCTTGTTGATCTTCTCAGAGGCTGATTAGGTTGATCATTAGGAATATGAGTGTGATTACCAGCTGCGTCATCTTCTGGTTGATCATCTATTTCTTCAAGCACAAGTTTTTTATTGAGCATTGAACTAGTGTCCTCAGCACTAGTACTTCCAATCCAGTCCCAACCCTTTGGTTCATCAAACTTTATGTCTCTGCTTATCACAACTTTATTCTCTTTTGGAGCATAAAGCTTGTAAGCACCAGTGGGGTGATATCCCAATAGAATCATTTGTTGACTTCTATCATCAAGTTTTCTTCTGACCTGATCAGGAACATGTCTAAAACAAAGTGAGCCAAAGATTCTGAAATGACTTACAGTTGGTTTAAGACCTGTCCAAGCTTCATAGGGAGTTTTGTTCTTCAGCTTCTTAGTGGGACTTCTATTGATTATATGCACTACTGTTGAGGTAGCTTCTCCCCAGAATTTGTGAGGCATGTTCTTTCCCTTTAACATGCTTCTGGCCATGTTCATTATACTCCTATTCTTCCTTTCAGCCACTCCATTGTGTTGAGGAGTGTAAGGAGCAGTAACTTTATGCACTATACCTTCATTTTCACAGAATTTTGCAAATTCTAGTGAAGTGTATTCACCAACTCCATCTGTTCTCAATTTCTTAACACTACAGCCACTTTGCTTCTCAACTGGTGCCTTAAATTTCTTGAACTTAGTGAATACTTCACTCTTCTTTTCAATAAGATAGAGCCACACATGTCTGGTATAGTCATCTATGAAAGTTAAGAAATAACTATTACCTCCAATGGACTTTACTTCAAAAGGTCCACACACATCTGAGTACACCATTTCTAACTTCTGGGTTGATCTCATGGGCAATTCATTCTTGAATGAATTTCTGGTTTGCTTGGCTGCACAACACTCTTCACACACTGTACTTGGTGTTCTTATCAGAGGCAAGCCATGCACCATTTCTTTTGACTTCAACAAGCTCAAACTTTTGAAGTTCAAGTGCCCAAATCTATGATGCCACACCCAGTCTTCTTCTGAGTTTGTAATTGATGCAAGGCAATGATGATCAATTACATTGATTTCAATTTTGAAAGTCCTATTGTTCGACAGTGGAGCTTTCAAAATTAATCTACTCTTAGCATCATAAATTCTCAACTCTCTATTAACCAGCTTCATAGTATAATCTTTCTCAAGTAATTGACCTAAGCTTATCAAATTACTTGTCATAGAAGGAACATACAGTACCTCATTGATGGTTGATTCTTGACCATCCTTTCTCTTAACAAGAACAGTTCCCATGCCAGCACTAGTAACTTGACTTGTCTGCCTCAGAATTTGTGATTGCCATTAGGAGTGAATCATCAGAATCACTACCACCTCCATTAGCATATTGGGCTTCATCTTTGTCTTCTCTGGCTACCTTCTTAGAGCGACATTCTCTTGCATAATGCCCAAATTTCTGACAGTTGTAACATTGAATTTCTTTCTTATCAATCTTCTTCCTGGAACTCTTCTTGTTCTGATTTGCATCTTTAGTGGAATCTACATTCTGATTCTTTGAATTCTTGGTTGAATTCTCAGAATCCTCTTTCTTTTTCTTCCACTTATCTTTTCCTTTCTTGTTCTGAGTCTTGGCCTGTAATGCTTGTTCCACTGCCTTGTTCGAACTCCTCTGCTTAACCCTTAGCTCATGAGCTTCTAAGGATGCTTGCAGCTCTTCAATCTTCATAGTTGCCAAATCCTTTGATTCTTCAATAGCAACCACTATGTGATCAAACTTCTCAGTCAAGGTCCTCAAGATTTTCTCAATCTTGACCTTATCAGTCATTACTTCTCTACAAGACTTCATCAAATTTGTCAAGGCCAGCATTCTCGCCAAATACTCAGAGATCGTTTCTTGTTCATTCATCTGCATCATCTCATATTGCCTTCTCAAAGCTTGAAGCTTGATACCCATCAATTTCTCATCACCACCATAGATTTTCTTCAATGTATCCCAAGCTCCCTTTGAGGTTTCTTCTTCTATTATCTTCTCAAAGATATTAGAATCAACGCATTGATGAATGATGAACAAGCCTTTAACATCTTTCTTTTTCAATTCTTTGTGTCGAGTTCTTGCTGCTTCATCAGCATCTGCAGCCAATTCTTCTACTCCATCAGTTACAATTTCAAGAACATCTTGAAATCTGAAAATCACTTTCATTTGTGCACACCAACGATCATAGTTTTCGCCTTTGAAAACTGGAAGATTTGCTGGAAATTGCGAGGAGGTTGTACCATTGTTTGCCATGATTCTTGATCAAGGAATCAAACGAAAACAATGAATACGAACTGGGCTCTGTTATACCAATTTGTTGGAGTAATTGAGAGAATGAGAGAAAAGGAATTGAATCGAAAGAAAGAATAGAGAAAAAAAGATAAGTTGTTATTCATCCATTAGGGGCAAAGGTAATTATATACAAGTGGAGGCTTGCTTCACTACCAAGCAATTGTAACTAACTACCTAAGACAAAACAAAAAATCTCTAACTGACTAACTAACTAACTAACTAACAGAATCTGCAGTGTTCAGAACCTGCATGATCAGAGCCTGAGAACATAAGCTTCTCAGCTTCTGAACCTCTTGACCTGTTAGAGCTTCTGAGCCTAAAGCTCAGCTACTGACTACCAGAACCTCTTGACTCTCTAGAGCTTCTGAACCTCAGAGCCTCTTGAGGACATGAGAACTTGGATTACAAACATCACCATCCAATAACATATTCTAATTATTGTATAATTTTGTAATTTCATAATTTTATTTTATGGACCCATTTCTGCAAATATTGTATAATTTTATTATTTCATCATTTTATGGACCCATTTCTGGAAATAATTTTGCTATCTCACTACACTTCAATGCTAATATGTTTCCTTAACCATTAGATTTTAATATTACATATAATTTATGGCTCCGTGGAAGTGATATTGTTTTTAAGTCACCATGGTATATATGCTAAGAGAATTTCTTTTGCCACTGTCATTTTTTCACACATTCTTCTAGTTTTTTATTTTATTTTATCCTTTCGCTATTTAAGTAGCGGGTGTGTAAAATCTTGAAAATTTCATGTTAGGGAGGTGTTTTTTCTCAAATTTTTCATTTTTATAACGTCCTCTACTTGAGTAGCGGACATAATCCGCTATTTAAGTAGCAAACAAGAGTATTTTAATAATTTTTTAGGGTACATGAGAAAATTGATAGGGTGGTAAAAGAAATCATGATGAAATTTTTTCTCCCCAACCCCATGTTTCTTTTCTATCCCTCAATCTTCTTTTTTTGCTCTTAGAATAAATATTTCAGAACGCGTTTTCTGAATTTTTTGGAAGAAGTAAAATTGGAATGTGTTTTCCGAATTTTTTTCCAAATTTGTACTAAAAAACAAGTTCCAAAGTTTTTATGCAATGACAGACTTGGAAAAATAGGGGGTAGAAAAGAAACACGGGGTGGAAAGAGAAATTTTCAATTCTCATATGCTAATGCAACCACGTATTCTCCGGGCCAAACCAAATTTTGGGTTGGGTAGCTAAATTCTCGTTTAAAGTTAGCCCAACATACGTAGTTCTTTTGAGTGAAATTATTTTCTCACTCCCACGGTTCTCGTGTGTCCCCCACCGAATTTATCTTACTTCTAGTATCTTTAATATGCAATTTAGAAAGCCCAAATTAGCTAATCACTTGGCGGAAAAATTCGAATTTAATGCTTGGATAACTCAAAAAAATTATCACCGTATAATTAGCTGATATAATTGGAAAATCCAACAATTAGGAGCACAACATAGTGTCATTTGTTTACAAAAAAAGCAATCTCTAAACTTATCTAAAAAAATTATATCGAGCCACACGAACTTATTACAATATTATTATATAGTTTTAAAAACTATAGTTTAAAAAGTTCAATTGATACAACTATATATAAACAAAAAATATATATCAAAACTCTGTTTAGTAAAAATAGTGGTTAGCTGATAAAATTCAAAACTCTGTTTAGCAATATCTATACTTATCTAAAAAAAATTTATAGAATCATACAAACTTATTACAGTATTATTATATAGTTTAAAAATTATAGTTTACAAAATTCAATTGATACAATTGCGAGTTAGATTTGTTGTAATAGAATTTCAACCTGTTTTTTATGGATTGAGTATGAGATCTTGGTAATAGACTCTTATTAATAACATTTGTTCTTTTATTCAAAGAGATAGAAATATTGTGTGGCTCATACCTTGTATGGAAGAAATTCTTGCATATTAAATCGCTAAATTGGATGTTTCGCTTTCTTATAACTCGGGATCATTTCAAATTGTTCGTCTTTACTATCAAGTTATTGCTTGACTGGTATTTTAAGAATTCAGTTCTCCCGTTTGTAATAAGACTCTAACAATTTTGTTTATTAGTAAAGATACATGTCTTAAATTTAGATATTCTAAAATTAAACATATTTTTTATAATCTAAAAACGTCTCTGTTAGTACCTTTGAATAACAATAAATATAATCTACTTTCAATATAGCATTATTCTCATATAGGGATGTCAATTTTATTTGTAAATGAGGATCTCCGCGGGGATTGCCCCGTATAGAAATCCGAAGAGAGAGAATTTTTTTCCGTGGGGATGGAAGAGAAAGTCCCCCCGAAAGAGGTTTGGGGATTGGCGCAGTATTTTACCCTCCGCCCCACGGAGAATCCGTCCCCGGAAATTTTATTAAAATAACATTACTTTATAAATTAGTTTTAATTATATTTTCACACAATATGTATATATATTTGTTTATATATGATATTTATTACTATCACAATATTCACAATAATATATATATATATATATATTTTAATACTTAAGCTTTACTTTTTTTAAACAAAAATAGTTTCTTTTTAAACAAAAATTCAATCACGAGACAATTGCTTTAATAAAAAAAAGTTCATACACGGGATAATAGCTTTAGTGGAAAAAAAAAAGGAATTGAATAAAAAATTCATATACGGGACAATTGTTTTAATAAAAAAAATTAATCATACACGGGACAATTATTTTAATAAAAAAAATAAATTGAATAATAAATATTTGTTATTATTAATTATATTTTATTATACAAAAATCATACACGAGACAATTGTTTTAATAAAAAAAATTATTAATTTAATAAATTTTACAAGAAATAACATAATAACGCTACTTATATTTTAACAATATTTTATAAATAAAAGTCAATAGATCTATGTGAATGCACGGCTCTCAAAACCAGTTCCTTTAACAATTCAAATATTTGTATATATAAAATAAATAATTAATTAATATGTTAGTGTTTTCCACTACAATGAATGCTGGATAAGCATATGCACCAACAAGCAGCCGAAAGATGTTTCTCCACATATTAAAAATAAAATCAATACACCTAACCAAAAAATTAAAATCAATACTCTACAAACATATCAAAGATAAGGCTCAAACAATATTATACTTTGCATTATTATCAAACTGTAATTAATGTGTTGTTTGAGTGTCACAATTAAGTTTGTTGAGTTGAGACAAATGTCTAATTAGTTTATTCAATCATGTTTATAATTAATATAAAACAATCCAGAACACACAAAAAATAATTAAAAAAACAATCCATAAGTTAGTAGAGTACCCTGCATATCTCTAGTTAGTTAGTTAGAGTAGATGTAAGATCGATGAAAAACTAAGCAAAAATAAATAATGCAACAATTTAAAAAAAATAAAAAATGAAACAAAACTATTATTAATATCATCATTATTAATTGAAGATCAATTGCCTGTTCTATTTTTTTTTTTTTTTGTGAACAATTACATGTTCAGCTATATCCAAAAAATATATAATAAATCAATGTATATTCCCTTCTCAAAGTAATTAAAATTTACTCATTGTAGTTATTTTTATAAGAGACAACTGATCAACAAAAGTTCATATATTTAAATTAAATTATAAACTAGATATATCAACTTTTATTAAGTCAATCATCATTTATAAAAATAATAGAAAAAAGTATTTAAAAATTTGACTTCTATGACCAAGTGATTTTCCATTATCCATTGATCAAATATTAAATTTTTTACTACATAGTACATAGTTAATAAATAGGCTTAAATAACTCATGCCACACTATATTAGTTAACTACATGCAAATTAGTCTCTTCGTGATTATTCTTGATTGTTTTTTATTTGTTTTTATTTAAATAAGTGATATTCACATATTTGTTTGATTTTATTCGAGTTTTTTCTTTGGTAATCTTTTCATTATATATTGTTTTAATCTCGTTTTAGTGTGAAGTTTTGGTTTTGTTTGTCCCGTCTTGATACGGTGTTTGTTTTTTTTTTCAAATTTGCAGGTTTGTTTCAATTCAAATTCAGTGCAGATTCAATAAAATTGGCATCATCAACGTTGCAGATCCGGATACATGATTATTCCGGACATTTGAAGATTGTAATATCAATTGTAGACTTTGTCATAGACATTAGGATGTTTTATGTTATCAACTCGGATGTTGTGAGCCTGTTTGCAAATTCATCCTTATTAGTTCTTAGCGAAATTGAATATGTAATTATTCGATTAATGTATTCCCTATGAATTTGAATGAATATTGTTGTTTGAGTAAAAAAAAGATGAGAAAGAAAAAAAACTTATGTGGATATCAAAGCAGATAAAATTTGCCACATACAGAAACTGAATAGCTTAATGGATATCCGCGTGTAAAATAAATAGATATTTCAATTATCCGTATTTAATGGATACGGATGTAAGTTTAAACAATTTGTTTCCGCAAATATTCATATCTATTAATAAACTAATAAAATTACTTAAAAATCTCTACTCAAATAAATATTATATGTTCCGATCCGACCACAAGTTCACATCTCTGAGAGATTGTCTGCTTTTGGGTTAACTCGTTGCGGTTTTGTCTTTTGTAAAAAAAATGTCTCGGTAGTTTGAAAGGTGTGAGTGTTGTATATAAACTACCCTTAGCCAAAGTTTTAAAAATTGTCGCGGTTTCGTCTCGATCATGCAAAGATTTTCGCGATTTCGGTCGGTACAGGTGTCACGACACTAATTGCGGTCGTCGTGGTGTGAATAAATCACAATTTGTTCTTTAATATAAAAAACGGTAACGATATTGACACTTACCAAAACTATTTTGTCACAACCGTTTTCGCGGTCGTGAACCTTTATTTAAAATCGTGCCTTAGCCTCAATTATCAAGTAATGTAATATGAGACTATTTTGATGTATCCGAAACATTAATTATTAATTATGTGTATTCTTTAAAAGATTTTTTTTTTCTATAATGAATTTTATTAAAAAAGGAATGTCATTCATATATAGATATCTTTAAACATCTATGGATACCTCAAGTTTTTTTTTTTTTTTGAATAATAGCTAGAATATTATTAAGAAAATAAGTCCTGAAACAGGATAGTTACAATTTGGGGGGGTGTATCTTCCAACCAAACTTTGTTGGGCTCCTCGAGAGCTAAACAGGCCAAGGCGTGGGCCGGCTTATTAGTTTCTCTCCTAATGTGCCTAACCCTACAAGTTTGGAAACCCCTAATACTGCGTTTAATTCCTTGAACCATTTTCCCCAAATAAGACCTAGGTACAAGCCCTTCCCTGTTGACCAGATCAACGACTTTCGAGCAATCGCTTTCAAAGATGACGTCCCGGAAACAACAGTCCAAGGCTAAAAGAGTTGCATTGTAGAGCGCCACGGTATATATCCCAAGTTGCTGCAGCTACAAGTTCTCCGTTGGAATCCCTGCATATAGTTCCAAGGCCCCAGCGATCTAACCGGGTAAGATTTGCATCGCAATTAATCTTAATAGTTCCTTCTTCTGGTTTGCTCCATCTGTGACCATGTGATGAATTAGTTGTTCGCTGATGGGGATTATTAGATCTCTGCATTCTATTATTAGGTTGCCTAGGCCCTTCTCTGTTGGTGGCCTGATGATAGTCCGTTATGCTTTGATTTGCTTTAGCTATAATATCCCATTCTTCAATATCCATATCTTCAAACACTTGTTGGTTGCGAGCGAACCAGATCCCATAAGTAATAGCAGCTATATGGGTAATATTATCCTCCTTGAGATGGTTGATAGAGTAGGTGACCCAATCAGCAAAGCTTGTCTGGGTGTTATCAAATTTGATCCCTAGTTGGGAACCGAACCAAACTTTGGAGGAGCGCTCACAATGCATGAAAGTATGGTCCACAGTTTCCTCCTTCTTTAGGCATCTAGGGCAGATTATGTTGCATTGAATACCCCGGTTACTTAGGGCACTTCTTACTGGAAGAGCATTTTGAATGATTCTCCACAGCAGGGCTTTATGTCTAGGAATGGTATGAAGGTTCCATATCTCCTTCCAAGTGTTGTTGTTGTTTGTAGTGGTTGTAGATCCAGGGCTATCAGCATTTTGCCAATGTTTAAGGAGGTTATAGCCAGACTTGACAGAGTATCTTCCCTCATTAGTATGGGGCCACATAAGAATATCCTCAGTTTCATCCCTAGTGAGGGGAGTTTGTTTAATAAGAGTACCTTCAAATGGGAGAAAGTTTTGATTAATCAGGGTAGAATTCCATCTCTTGTCAGGTTGCTCTAGGATTAAGTCACTGACAGTAGTCAAATTAGGTTGCCTTGGGGCAGGAGTTAGAGCCTTGTACCCATTCTGCCAAATAATTCAATTATCCTCCCATATATTAATGGAGTTACCATTACCAATCTGCCAGCAGCTCCCCTTTTTTATAAGATCAATGGCCTGGAACAAACTTTGCCAAGCATAGCTGCTACCTCTACTTTGTTGAGCATGAAGGATATCTGAGTCAGGATAGTATCTAGCTTTGAGACATTTGCTGAGAAGAGAATTAGGGTCAGTCTGAAGCCTCCATACTTGCTTGGCTAACATGGCCTTATTGAATAAGTGCATGTCTCTGAATCCTAATCCCCCATCCATCTTGGACTTAAATAACTCTTTTCTAGCTTTTCAGTGTATTTTATGGTTCCTCTCTGAACTGCCCCACCAGAAATTGCACATAGCACTTTCAATCTTGTCACACATACTTCTAGGTAAGAGAAAGCAGCTCATGATGTAAGTAGGTATAGCTTGTATAACTGCACTAATAAGAGTGCTTCTGCCAGCAAAGGACAAGCACCTTTCTTTCCAACCCTTTAACTTTTTCTTAATTTTATCCATGATGAAATTGAATCCTGACTGTCTAGATTTGCCTATTTGAGTGGGCATCCCAAGATATTTGAGGATGGTGTTGGTGATGCTGAGTGGGAGAACCCCCTTAAATTCATCCTTTATGGCTTGTTGAATGTTGGGGCTAAAGGCCATCTCAGATTTAGCCATGTTAATTTGTTGACCTGAGATTCTTTGATATTCATCAAAGATAGCCTTGAGTTGGATGGCTTCCTCCTTCTTGGCTTTGCAAAAAATGATGCTATCATCTGCAAAAAACAAGTGAGACACCTTAGGAGCATTCTGAGTTATAGCAATACCATTTATAGTAGATTGAATCTGAGCTTTAGTGATCAACCCAGAAAAGACATCAGCACATAATATAAATAAGTAATGGGAAAGGGGGTCACCTTGTCTGATGCTCCTGTGAGGTTTAAAATAGGGAGAGGGTTGACCATTAACTAAAATAGAATAGGAGACAGTACTAACACACATCATAATGGTATGAACAAGGTTGCTAGGAAAACCCATAGTGGAGAGAGTATTACTGATAAAAGACCATTCTAATCTGTCATAAGCTTTGGCCTTGTCAAGCTTAATACCCACATAGCCTTTTATTTTGTTTTTGTTATGCTTCAAGTGATGTGTAACAACCCGTTTTTCAAAGGCCAGAAAAGGCATTAAATTTTTTTTTTGTACACATCAGAGTTACGCATGAAAGATTTTAAATGAGCCGGCATTCAAATATACAAAAGAACTCATTACCATAAGGTGCTTCGACAAGCAAAGTGTATTCCGGAATAATTACAATCCAAATCTAAGTATTCAAATACTTACAACAAAACAAGTTGGAATCCTATGCCTAAACCCCAAAAGCACGGTGTACAACCCACACCGGCGCATAGTCTAACTAAGCTAAAGCTCCAACATCTCACTGGGGCCTGGAACAGTCACCGTCGTCACCACGACCTAACCCATCATCTGGGTGGGATGAGCCCGCAAATGAAAGAAAGGGTCAACACAAAACAAAAGTATATATATATATCCGGTGCGAAAGATGTACACATAACAAATTTCCACAAATACCAACAGAGAAAGCTCTTTAAACACAAAGAAATTCCCACCAACGGGTTCATATAAACCAATGCACACATGCATGAATTCCCACACTCGTAGGTCCAACCCCTACTAACAATACCAATGAAAACTCCGTAGCTCTCCCAATCACTACGAACCATTAGAGTGGGCTCTCCCGATCTCCACACCCCTACCATAAGTATCAATAGAATCCCGTAGCTCTCCCGATCACTACAAGGATTAGAGTGGGCTCTCCCGATCACCACACCCCGTACCATAAGTATCAATAGAATCACGTGGCTCTCCCGATCACTACAAGGATTAGAGTGGGCTCTCCCGATCACCACACCCCGTAGCTCTCACGATCACTACGTATCGATCTCAACAAAAATCTCGTAGCTCTCCCGATCACTACGAATAAAAAGGTGGGCTCTCCCGATCACCACACCATACACGCAACTACCAAATGCATGAGCATACACTTCCCCATATATGCTAATGCAATGAATACATACCTCTCTAGCATATGTAAACCAAACATAACAACATACATACATTTCTCATCATATGTATTCCAAACACATGTTCATACATATATTCTCATAATCATATGTAAACAGCGCAAGTATTGTAAACACTTTCTCATCACGAGAATACATAACACATACATGCCAAGCACACCAACACACATCACCGAAAATAACCAAACATGTTGTAACTCAGTGAAAAGACAGAAATAAAGTGATGCCCTTACCTCGGCAAGCGTTCCAACACGTACAACTTACTCTACGCGAGCAAAACCGTCTCTCTCGATGGAGTCTCCAATCCCGCTAATCCTCTTAACCTTTTTCAACACATAACTTATCTAAGTTAATACCACATTCTAATTGGTCACTCAAATAAGTCCTATCTCGGCTACTAATGGATTCAAGACCTATGGTTGTTCCCTCACAACTAACTAGGCTCAAATCATTTTCAAAATAACTCTTGAAAACTTTACACTTAAATTAAGAGTTTTTCTCGCAAAAGCGCTATAACAAATAGTTTTATCCAAAAACGTCGCCAAATAAATTCAAACTATTTTAAAGCTTTTCCAAAAGTAAATCTCTTTTCAACAACTTATGCCTTAAATTATAAGTTTCAAAATCTTTTAAAACTAAACAAGTCCGAACTAAAACTTTTCTCGTTCGACTTATAACAAAATACTTTTCGCGTGTTCGTAACTAAAACATTTTTCTGAATAGTTCACAAACATCATTCTCTTAAAATATGAATCCTCGACAAAACAGTTTCAAACTAAAATGGCCATAACTTATTCAATCTTTGTCCGATCGAGACGAGCCATACGCCAAATTCTTCGTCTCGAAAAGGCGGATTGAATGGTTAACTTTCTAGGACAAAATATAACTTTTAAAATGGACGAAAATGCCCTTCAAATTTCGGCCAGTAGCAAAAACATCTCTAAACCATTTTTTTTCCGAAAATCAAACATAGCTAAAACACTTATACAAATACTAATTTCACATAAACCAACTCAATTTGATTTAATTTAAAACTTAACAACTTTTTCAAAACCCTAACTTCCAAAAATCATAAAAATTGGGGCTTTTGCTTTACTATATTTTCTTTCAAAAATTAAACTCATAAAACAACTAGTACTGGTTTTCATTTCACATAAATCATAACATAAATTTATTTCCAACACTTTCAAAAATCACCCACTTTTAAAATGCCCACAAATCAAAATTTTCTTTTAGATCTATTATCACAATAGCTCACACAACAATATTAACAAAAGAAAAAAATCAAAACTTAATCAAATATTTTTTAGCATAAAATCAAACAATTCACATCACAATTTTTCTCTTGGATATATCCCTAACTATCATGGATCTATACCTTTAATGAAGGGGAAAATTAAAGTTTCACTCTAAACAATAAGGACCTCACGGCCAATTAACTAAAGAGAGAAAGAAATAGATTTTCATACCACTTAAAGGTTGCTCTTGATCACCAAGCAATTGAATCCACTTCTCTTCAATTGGGTTTAGGCATAAACTCACAATTTTTCTATGATTTCTACACTTAGAATATTTTGGGAGTGGAAGAATAAGAGGGAGGGATGAGTTCACGGTCTCAGGAAAAGAAGAGGAAGGGAAAAATGTCACATGATCAATATTATTTAAAGATCTCTCCAATTAATCCTAGTCCTTGGATCAAATAGTAAAGGTTTCTATGA
This sequence comes from Trifolium repens, assembly GCA_030408175.1. Lineage (NCBI taxonomy): Eukaryota > Viridiplantae > Streptophyta > Magnoliopsida > Fabales > Fabaceae > Trifolium > Trifolium repens. The sequence continues at coordinate 48,431,308 of CP125842.1, read as the reverse complement.
CTTAATCTTAGCCATTGATCAAATCTTGGTCACCAAGATTTCCCTTATAATATCTAGATATTTCTTATGATCTTATCCTCACCTGCTCAGTCCCCGCGTTCGCGCTTAAACGAGTCGCACCTCGCTAACGGACGGAAATCACAAAAATATAAAATCTATCAAATAAACGTCCGTCGTAAACCGTTTCCAAATATTATCGCTAAATCTTTTCCCCGACTGTAATTTTCTTCCATACCTTAGAAAATTAATCTCAGGACATATCCTAACTCACGCAGATATATAAAACTTCCATCTGAAACCTCACTTAAAACAGACGATGTAAAATTTTACATCAGCGGGTAAAATTCCTACTCGTTTTTCCAAAAACCAGAATAAACCAAAACTCGCGATTCTGACTACACATAAACCTTCTTATACTCAAAAGAAGACTACGACCCAAAAGTCTGTGCCTTTCCAACGCACGAGCACAAAACAGGCTCCATTTCAGCAAAAATTCTATTAACGCGACAATACTCACGAAACCGCTTCACCAAAAACCCTAAAACTTAGCCGACACTAAAGTTCCTTAGAAAAATTGTACAGTGGAATCTTGGGTCTTACATGATGGAAGGTTTCAAAGGCCAATAAGGTATTGTCAGTAATGAGTCTACCAGGTAAGAAGGCACTTTGCTGAGGGCTAATGATGTTGGGCAAAATATGCTTGATTCTATTAGCAATGGTTTTGGTGATGATTTTTAAAATAACGTTACAAAGGGCAATAGGTCTATAGTCAGCAGGGGTAGTGGGATTATTGTGTTTAGGGATTAAGCAAATATGGGTGGTATTGAGAGATTCAGGGTTACCACCATGATTAAGAATGTTGAGAGCAGAGTGAGTGACATCTTCTCCAATTATGTTCCAAAACTTTTGATAGAAATTGGCATTAAGACCATCAGGGCCAGGGGCTGCATTGCCCTTGAGCTGGTGAGCTGCAAAACAGACCTCAGTTGCAGTGAAATCCTGCCCAAGATACTCTCCCATTTGGGGGTGGATTCTATTGGCAACAACCTGAAGAGAATCCTGCATATTTGTAGGGTTAGAAGTATTAAAAATATCACCAAAATAGTGTTGGAAAACCACCTGGATATCTTTATTATGGGAGTGTTTATTGCCCTGGCTATCAGTAATGAAATTAATAGTATTCCTCCTGTTCCTTTGACTAGCCTTAAAATGGAAAAACTTGGAGTTCTTGTCTCCGTGTTGTAACCAATTGGATTTAGCTCGTTGGGACCACCATTGTTCTTCTTTCTGAAGGAGGGTATCCAATCTAGACTCAAGGCTTTTGATCTGCTTGGTCTTCTCTGTTTTCTTTCACCATCTCTGCTTCCTTTCACCATGGATTATCATCATGAGGGTTGCTCTAATCAACAAACCAACACTACCAGCACCACTATTACCAATGATTCTAGCAATCATCGCCCTTATAAAGTCCAGAAAACTAACCTCCTTCAACCCAATCTAGCCAACTGCTCCATCAACATTCCAGAATTTGTTGGACCTAGACTTGGGTGTTTAAATATATCAAGTTAATTTTGGGTGTTTAAATATATCAAGTTACCACATTTTAAGTCTACAGTCGGTGGCGGAGCTAGAAAAAATTCTTATTTGAATGGGCCACTAAAAAATTATTATATTTAAATTGAAGATGAATACTAAATTAAACTAAAAAATATAAGTTGTAAAAAATGTAAAGACACTATTTGACAATACTAAATTTTAAACTTATAGCTCATAACTTATAAGCTCATATTTAAAATAAAAAAAAAACTATTTGGTTAATTTTTTCCTAAGCTTATAGTTTATTTATGCTAATTTGTAGTTTATTTTGATAAGCTAATTCAATTAACTCATAACTTTTTATTTTTAATTTCAATTTTACCCATATTATATTACTTGAAAAATTTTACCCTTATTTTTTATTCATTCCAATTCCTGATTTTATCCAATAGTACAAATTCAATTAGTTATCCGCTATTTTTTGACAAATAAAGTAAAAATTGATTATTATAAAATTAAATTTTATAACTTAAAAAAAATAATATTCTACGTATACTGAGTGATTTGAAGTAATAAATAATAGACTATGAACTAATATTTAAATTAATATATGTACCGAGTGAATTATAATCATCAATAATAAACTTTAAATTAATATTTATATTAAGATTTGTACGAATATGTAAAGTAGATTGAAGAGTTCGGATGTTTGAAAATCGTGAAAACAATCTTTTAGTAGCATTTTTATAGTTTCCAAACAATGTGCATAGTTGTTGATTTTAAGAGTATGATAGTTCATTGTTAGCAAGAAAAATTAATACAAATTTTAAGAAATGAAAATAGAAAATGTTTTCACAAAAACCGGTCTAAAATTTTAAGATATTGCATACACAATTTCTTTTTAAAATACATTAATTTGTTATTTAGGGTCTCTGAAGCTCTTGTTAACATTAATTTGTCTTAATTTATTTTATGAAGAATATTTAGAAATTTTTTGTCCTCATGAGCATGACTTTGTTAATAGATCTATTACAATATATAAATAAAGATTGAGTTTTCAATCTCAAAATTTCTCAATAATTTATTTTAAAGACTAAAATTTTAGTAACTAAATTATTTGAAGAAAAAAATAAAAAACTTAATTAAGGCATCTTAAAAATCACATACGTTCATCAGAACTTGATTTTCCTTTTTCTTTCTTTAAACATAATAATCATCAATGGCCCTTGTCATCCAGGGCCGTCTCCGAGTATTTAGAGGCCCCGAGATAATAATTAAAACGAACCCCTTAATAAAAATAAATATGTTTTTTCAAAAGAACTTAATATTTATTTTTGTGAACAAACAAATATTAATAGCACAAAAAACTCAAAAAGTAGTAGAACAACAACAAGACATACGCACAGAGGCTATTATTAGTATAATTTTACTCTGTTAGACCATTATTAATATAATTTGATTGATATAATTTTACTCTGCCGGACCATTATTATTGTAGACCATAATTACTGCTACTTAAACCCCCAATATAACTACATATTACCTAATTATATTTTTTTTGAGGCCCCATTTTTTTGGAGGCCCCATGCTATACGCCTCCTTGCACGGGTTCAAAGACGGCCCTGTTGTCATCCTCAATAGCATATTACATTATTTTTTATTAGTTTAGGTCCACATCATCTTATATGATGCATTCAACTGAGATCTCGAATACCATTTTTTATAGACTTTGAATTTAATTAAATTTACAAAAGATTGGCCCAGAATATGATGGGAATTTTTTTTTTTTTTTTTCATAAAAATATGATGGGAATTTAATGTTAGGACAAATTAGGTTTTGCAAAACCAGAAGGGTTTAATTTATCTATTTTAAAAATTGACAAGTTTGGGGGCTTACTTTATTTTTTAATTAGCAAATATATATTATAGTACTGAACCACAAATAAAAGACATACAAACGACGAGAAAAGTTTAAAAAAATACAGTAGAATAATAACATTAAATAAAAACAACACAATTAAAAACTCAAAAGGATACACCATCATCACACTCCAACTCCATCTCTTACCCAAAAAATTCAAAAATTAGATGGAATATTAAGTTTGGGCTCTAATTTAATATCTGAGATGTTTAAAAATATAATTTTTTTTAAAGGAAATTTACACCACTTAAGTGGTGAGTGATAGTGATATAAACTTTCATAAATTTTAAAATCTTACATTTTTTTTTTTAAATCTTACTTTATTTAGATAATTCTAAAATTTATATTTTGTTTTTTCTAAATACGCTTCTAGAAATCTTGACGTTGTCTATTTAAAAAAATCTTGTCCAAGTGATCATAAATCTATGGGTCGGTATGACATATTCCTTATTTAAGACTTTGATTTCAATCCTTTTCCAATGCATATCAACCAAAATGAAAGTCAAATGAGTCCTAAATAATTGATTTCACTTTGAACCTATCCTATCCTCAAGGGGTTGCTAGCTGTTTCTTCGAAAGACCCCTTTGTTAATTTCATAATAATAATATAAAAATTTGTGATATTTTAACAATGAAAAGTCCATTTGAGTTAGATTAAACTAATAATCTAATAATCCATCAAGTGTTAATTAATGATTGTGATTAATTAGTCTAATGTCCGCTCTTGGCCTAACAATGTTGCTATTATTAAAACAAATTGGAATTATGGGATCTTGTATATATTTGAGTCTAGTGGCGTGACAAAAACAATGGCTAGTCAATATAATTAGTCATAATTAAGTGGATAGCTGATTGTGTGATTAGTCTAATAACTAATTGGTGGATTAAGACTAGTGAGCTTTCATTTCACCACTGGCTTAATTAATCTTGATGTTATTTTTCTGTCACAATTTGTTTGTTCATGGGTCATTACCATTTCCTTTCACATATTAAGCTGTCAGCATTTAAATATAATCTCATAATCAAGATTAGTATTATAAAACAAGATAATGACATATACCATGCTCATGGCTTTGGCCATTTGGGCCATTTATAAGATTAATTATTAATTAGACCGCATGAATTTAACATACAATTAATCAAAATGTCCTTTAAAAATCAAACTTTGATGAACTTGGATACTCCCACAAACAAAAAAAACATATTAGTGAAAATGGAATGTGATTAGTAGAGAGATTGATAAAAATGACAAAGTGGTAAGTGCTATTTTGAGAATTATCTCCCATTTGTTAAAGAAGTCAATCTAATATGGAAAAGGATTCTCCTATGTTGTAATTAAAATATCGGCTAATCAAGTTATTGAATTCAAGTGGTTAACGATAACAACCTATCAAATATAGCTCAAACAATAATCTAGCTATTATATGTAAAGTCAAACCATAATCAAACAAAGTAACAAGAGATAAAGAGCAAATACACCAAGTTCATTCATCCAATTAAACTCAAATTAACCTATATATATATATATATATATATATATATATATATATATATATATATATATATATATATATATATATATATATATATGTATGTTAGAAGAAGAGAACCTCTCTATGATTTATTATCAATGAGTCTTTACAAAAGAGTAGTTATAAGAAAAATCATATTTACTACCGTTTTACTAAATGAACAATGTTATATGTTACGGGAGAAAAAGTACAAGAAATGCAAGAATTGTACTATATTATTTTTAAAAAACTAAAATTGCTATAAAATAGAAAGTTTAGAGGAAATCATGGGGGAGATTATGATGGAATTGTTGGGCTAAAATTCATTCTTCTCTTTCTTGTTTGTTAGTTTCTTGCAAATTAGTATTTTTCTTTACTAAATATATCATAAAACAAGAAGTTACAAAAGTGACCGATAAATTATTCCAAATAACTCACCAATAACAACCCCCATGTTGTTGTGCTTTTTATTTAACCTCAAGTGATATTTTTGAAATTTATGTCTAACGGTAACTAATACACTAATATTTGCATATTAAAATAAGATTTAACAGCAATTCTAGATTTTATTTTAATTTTAATTTTTTTTGACAAATTTATTTTTATCATTTTGTAGGTTTGGTTTTTATATTTTAAAATCCGGAAGATGTTTGTTTATCTATCATATTTTTGAAGTAAAAATTAGCGATGTCATTTGTTTTAAATGATGTAGTATATGATGTGATGATGAAAAATGATCAATATCAATAAAATATTTGTAAAATATTTCTCTTAGAGACATGATTTAAAAAGGACAAATATTTGATGGAAGAATCAAAACTGTCAAATTTTAAAATTAATAGAGTGATCAATTCTACAAAATAATAAAAATAGGATCGAGAATCAAAATTGAAATTAAACACTTTTTTTTACTATGATATAGATACGAAGTTTTACCACCACTGTTTAACAGTGAGTCAGTGACTAATTGTAAAGATCAAACTTCTTATCACTTACTTAAGAGACCTTTGATTTTTAACGCTTGAACCAATATAATGTTGGTAACTAGTAATTAAACTTTAAAATGATAATGTAAAAAATAGTTTTTTATATTTAAATAAGTTTTTATTATTTATTTGCAAACATAAATCAAATTTTATTTATGACCACGAAACATGTAATTATCCCATCTCAGATGAAGATGAGAAAACATGTCCTTATTTTAACAGTCTGTGTAGATAATGCAAATCTTCTATATTAATATATATGGGGGTTAGCTAATTAATCAGTTTATTTAAAACAATCATAAATTAAGATATGATGGCTCCTTATAAAAGTGAAGAGTTAGTTTTTCGCCAATTCTAAGAAAAGTAAAAAAAATAGCCAATTAATTAACAACTCAAATCTAGAGATATGAAGATGTGAGGGAGATCAATTTAAGAATCAAATTTATAAATTCGCCCTCTTAGATTATTTTTTTGCGTGGATATTCACCATTTTAGATTGATGAGATTAGCAATATATAACCCATTGATAAAGTCAAAAAGTTGAATGGAAAAAAGAGTGAATAGTTCTTGTTGTTTATAGGCTTAATTGTAATTATTTGTAGTTCATCTAGTTACAAAATTAGTCTTCTTATTTTGAAATCATTCTATTTTGGTTCCTCTTTTTGTAGTATATAATTCTATATTATATTTAGTGGTGTGACATATTTTAAATGATATAACATACAATATAATGATGTAAAATCATCCAGATAAATTAATTATTTATATGTCAAGAAATCATATATATATGTCATAATTAAATTATAAAAGTATAAAAAATTAAATTTGAAAGTGAAATATTAGATGATTTTCTTACAATTTTATGGGTGTTGATCATTTCATCATATAATACCTCACTTAATTTAAAACATGTCCTTGTATAAAATTTGTAGGTTAGAAATTTGAGAGTCGAGTGCCATTTTGTGAGTAAGTAAAAATAAAAATATTTTTCTTTCTAAATTCTTCATTTTTTATATTTTTAAAATCTGAGAAATATGTTTATTCCCTTTTATAAAATCAGCACAAGTTATGATATATAAATACCCAAAATTGTTTAGCGCACCCTCCATATTTCTAGTTCACCCCCTAGATTGCTTAGCGAATCCCCAAATTTTTAGGGGGTGAACTAAAAAATTGAGGGGTGTATTAGAAATTTGGGGGTGCGCTAAGCAATTTGGAGAGATGCACTAAGCAATCTAAAAGGTGTATTAAGCAATTTTTATTATTTATACACGGTACATAAGAAAAAAATTTATGCACCATAATCGCTCCCCCTTTTCTCTTCAATTATTGTAAGAGAAGGATGTTGAAGTAGCTAGTCAAAAGGGAGTAGTTATGAATCTCTTACAATAATTGAGGAGAAAAGGTAGGTGGTGCCTCCTAAAACAAAGCAATTTGATACTTTGAGTGAGGGAACTGAGATTATGAATCTCAATAATTATAAAGCAATCTTGCAAAATAATACACAAATTGTTAACAAATTTAATATAATTAATTACATTAAGTCATTGTGTATAATTAATATAGGTAAAAAAAATATGTTGTATACAGGGTTTTAGCTGTTTTGTAATAAAAAGTTCTTGTATCCACCAAAATAAAAAGAAAAAAGGTCTTATATTTTATTTTATTTTATCTTTGGTCAAATAATTTAATATAGTTAATATTTCACTTTTTAAAGTGAATATAAATAAGGTGTTTCGGATTTAAGCTCCTATCTCTACATATATAACATAATATTTTTATCAATTAAACTAAGCTCGCATAAATACGATAAATTCCTATATGCTAGTGTTGGAGGGAGGTAGTTTCAGCTCATCTCCAAATGTCGTGTGCTTTTAATATAATGTTTACCATTTGTTTGGATTAAAAAATATTTAATATATATTCAGTCTCTTTGTATAGGTGAATTCTAAGGTGAGGGCTCTATTAAGTTCCTCACCGGTGTACCGTAATATTTTACCGTTGGATTAAATGGTCCCATTTTTTATTACCGCACCAGATTTTATTACCATGCTATTTCACCCTCTCTGCAAGCGCAAGACTCTGACTTCCTATATTCGAACGTGTATTGTTTTCTTCTCTTTCATATTTTTTTTTGTTGTGTTTCTTTTATAAAATAAAATTGATTTCATGATGGTAATAATTAAGATTCTTTTATCAATACACAATCGAATTCCTTGCATAATCAACATAATTTGTTTAAAAAACCAATGGAAGACTAAAGTAGTACTGTGTTTCTCTTTGAGTGAAAAACAAACGCAAGCGGAGAGTAAAATTGGACTTTTCATCAATGAAAATTAATTGGATATTGATGATAGTTTTAACTTTAATTCCTCTAATTTTTTTCAAAATTTTGGTCCTTTTTAATTCATAATTTCAGTCTGTGTTTTTTTACAAGTTCACATAACATGTTTTAAATTATTTTTTTATGACAAATCATTATTATTAAAACCTTAAATATTATTAATTTAATTAATATTTTAACTATATTTAATCTTTAGCTTACAAATTTAATATTTAATTTAAAGTTATAGATAAATGAACAAAGATTAAAGATAAAATAGTTAAATTATTAAACTAATAGTAGTAATATTTTAATTGATCTTATTAATGACATGTTATAAAAAAAGTCATTATGCAAGTGATTTTTTTATATAAAAAAAGAGACTAAAACTGAAAAAGAAAATTTAAATAACCAAAGTTTGAATTTTTTTTCTTTTTAAAAAGACTAAAATAAAAAATTGATATATAAAAGTAAGAGATAATAATATTGAAGAAAGAAAGTAAAATTGAAGAATATTTAATGCTAAAAAAATTGAAGAATAAAAGTAAGAGATAATAATAATATTGAAGAAAGAAAGTAAAATTTTATTTTGTGTAATTGAGTGGAATGTGTGTTTGAAAAAAACATACTGTATATCTTTAAATGATACAATTAGAAAATAAAAAAATGAAGATAAAATTAGTTGTCTTTTGTGAGCTTTTTCTCCAAATGGACAAATACAAAATGGTGGACACACAAGACATTTTGAAACTTTCTTTCTCTTCTAACATCATTTCAATCCGATGCTATCTTGAGCTACAAATTTACTTTCCAAGCATTCACTATACTTGCATCCAAATACAATGTTAACCAACAATCATTTTTTTTTCTTGGAAATCAATTATCTTCTAAATTTAGATTTAAGGTTATAATAGAAGTGATTTTACTAACAAATACTTGGTTTTGAGACCCATCTTACTAACAAATACTAGTTTTTGAGACCCGTGGCATGGGTCTATTGACTTTTATTAATAAAATATTTTTTAAATATAAGTTAACTCATTGTGTTCTTTTTTGTAAAATGTATTAAGTTAATAATTTTTTTATTAAAGTAATTGTCTCGTGTATGATTTTTGTGTAATAAATTATAATTAATAATAACAAATATTTATTATTCAAATTCTTTTTTAATTAAAGCAATTGTCCCGTGTATGATTAAATTTTTTTGATTAAAGCAATTGTCCCGTGTATGAATTAAAGCAATTGTCTCATGTATGATTAAAGCAATTGAGTAAAATTTATTATTCAATTCCTTTTTTTATTAAATCAACTGTCCCGTGTATGATTAATTTTTTTTTATTAAAGCAATTGTCCCGTGTATGAATTTTTTATTCAGTTCCTTTTATGTTTCAGTGATAAATATTTTATCTTGTGTATTTTTTTATATTTATTATTGATGAGAATTCATTCTTTTGTTGTTTAATAAAAAAACTATTTGTGAAATTAAGGTCATGTCCATTGATTTTTTTTATATTTAAGATTGATATTATACTAAAGTATAAAATTAATTTATAATAAAATGTTTAGAAAATTGTTATAAAATATTATCTTAATATAATAAAACGAGAGTAACTAGAGGCACCCTAAACCCTAACCCTAATATGAATGGTTTAGATTTTGACAAGTAGAAAAAAATTATTATATCAACGGCTACGATAAAAAGCTGAATACTATGTTGCCACGTCAATTAATGAATGTGACACGTCATGTGTTTAAAAACATGATGTGTCAATATATGATTGGATGTAATTTTACACCAAACCCTACTTTTGCTACCTACTAATCCATATTTTATTTATACCTTAAATTATGCATCTTTTAGGATAAATAGAAACCCTTTTATTTTTTTTTTCTCTTAAGAGTGTATCTTTCACATTAATTATAGACTTAAATTATGCATCTATTTTCACTTTTTCTCACATATTTACATTTTTCTTATTTGATGCAGATTTGACTTTGAGGTTCTATAAACGTACGGATTGCTATAAATATTTTAGGTGTTTATTTTCTGATTATAGTTTGTAATTTTCCATATTAATTTTCTATTCTTTTTTAATTTGATTTTTATTCTAATAGGTATGGATTCCATTTTATTTTTTTGGTAGTGTTTCATATTAATTCTGATTCTTCTATTAAAAAAAAGATTTTATTTTTTTTAAGTTTCTTATATTTTCTATTGGATGCAGGTTTTGCTTTGGGGTTTTATAAAGGTGTTTTTAGGTGTTTGAATTTTGTTTTTTTTTTTTATTGGATCATATTAATACTGATTTTTAGGTTTTGTTGAATGCAACTTTATGGGTTGTTGTGGATGATGATGATGATTATTATGCAACCACTGCACCGCCTCATAATGTTTGGACTGCTTCTGATTCTCATCACACCGAGGACAAACCAGAAATTTTTGAGGTTTCTTCATTTATTTATTTTTGTATCTATTTATTGTTATTTTTTTACTCTATTATTCAGTTTTTATTTATACGTACCTTGATATTTTTTTCATTATTGTGTATTACCCCATTTATGTGCTTATGCAATATGATTGTGTCATGTTGGTGTTTGGATTCAATTGCTTTATGCTAGGAACTAGGAATCATGGTGGAATCCAGATGTGTGGCTGAAATGATGTTTGAACTCTAATTTTTTCTATTGGATTATGTTAATATTGATTTTTAGGTTTTGTTTGAATTATTAAGTTTCTTATTATTTGTTGATGTTGTTGTTTTATCAAAATTTTCTAAATATTTTTCTGATATGTTTTGTTTTAATTTCTTGATAGAGTGCAATAATGCTTTCGAAGGTGTTTACCAGTCACGAAGTGTTTTGTAACTTTGATTTATCCTTTAGGAAATCAATTTGACGTATAAGTGGAAAAAAATTAATGGGAAAATTTGTTTTTTTCCTTATATTTCAGTATTTTAATTTAATTTTGAATTAATTTGTTTATTGTAATGTCAAATTTGTTTCTTATTAATCAATAGTTTCCCATCATTTGAATTCCACCATCTTTTATTTTAACATAAATATATCTATCTTACTTATTTCTAATTTTTCTAATTATGTATCATATTAAACCCTAATTTGCTAAGTAAATTGGCGGGCTAATTCTAATTAATTGTACCTGATAAGCATGAGAAAGCAACAAAAAAAATTCCTCGATAAGCATGAGAAGAATAATTATGCATCATATTAATTAATGATTTTATTATTTTAAAAAAAAAATTGTTAACAAAAAAAAATTGTGCCACACGCAAATGATAAGTATGAGAATGCAACAAAAAATATATTTTATGATAAGCATGAGAAGGATAATTATACATTATATTAATTAATAATTTTATTTTTAAAAAAAGATTGTTAACAAAAAAACTATATGTCACACACAAATGATAAGCAAAAAAAAAAAAGCAAATATTTCAAGTTTATCTTGCTTGAAACTTATCTCTCCTGTTATTATTTCCGGATTAAAGTAAAAATTATTTGGAGTTCACATCTAAAAGGTCAATAAAATTCTACACTATGGCCCCATCTGATTCGGCTTTTTTTTTTGGACAAAGTTTGAATTGGCTTATTTAAAACTTATATGAGCTTATCTATCAACATAAGTCACTATGTTAATATTTGGATAAATTAATGAAAGCTTATCAAATTTTTATAAACTACTTATGCCTATTTTGATAAGCTCTCCCTATTAGCTTATACATGTGCTTATACGTCAGCTTATATAAATTTGGAAAGCTTCGATTCTTGCCTCAGCAATTCGGATATTAACATATTTTTCTAACTTTTATTTTAACTAATCTTTATTTTATCTTTGTCTTTTTATGCTTATCCATCTTATCTACATACTTTTGTTTTTCTTTTTCTTCTTTGACCTAAACTTTCTGTTTTTTATTTAAGTTATCTTTTTTTACTTTTTTTTTTGTAAAGTAGCTTAATGTACGTTTTTTACTTTATTTATATAGATAATTATATAAATATATATAATCATAATTTGATTCTTTAATTTTGTTTTTTGAAATTAAAATCATATTAACATTCTATAGTTGCCTATATAATGACACATCCAACCAATTTAATTTATATAAGTATTATTTAGTGTATATATCCAAACACAAAGGGCTTATTGAGCATAAGAGCTTATGATGTAAATTCTCATACTATAAGCTCTAATGCTATAAGCACTTGTATAAGCTATTCATCCAAACGGACCCTAAATGCTTACTACTATAAATAATCACACATTATTAACATTTTCATTGTATAATTGAATTGAATGATTGAACCCGTGCGAGCACGGGTAAAAAGTCTAGTTAAAATATAAATGACGTCATTGTGCTCATTATTTTAAAATTTATTAAATTATTATTTCTTAATTAAAACAATTGTCCCGTGTATGATTTTTGTGTAATAAATTAAAATTAATAAATATTTATTATTCAATTCCTCTTTTTTATTAAATCAATTGTCGCGTGTATGATTAAAATTTTTTATTAAAGCAATTGTCCCGTGTTAATTCGTAATCATTTTTGACGCATGTTAATTCATAAATTTTCATTAACAAAAATTATATCTTTATAAATTTTTTTCATGAACTACCTTATAAAACTTATAATAAATCAATCCAAATGAGTTCATTTTGTGTAATAAATTAAAATTAATTAATATTTATTATTCAATTCCTTTTTTATTAAATCAATTGTCCCGTGTATGATTAAAACAATTTATTAAAGCAATTGTCTCGTGTAAATTCGTAAGTTTTTTTTACGCATGTTAATTAATAAGTTTTCACTAACAAAAATTTTATCTTTATAAACTTTTTTCATAAACTACATTATAAAACTTATAATAAGTCAATCCAAATGGGTTCATTGTGTTTTTATTTCTATTTTTATGTTCTTTTATTTTTAAGCTCATAAATAAGTATCTCCTTTTATTAAGTTCTTCTATTTTTATTTTTTTTATATAAGTTGTCATATGTTAGATTGAGTTATCATTCAAAAAAAAAAAATTCATTAAAAAAAAATTGCACTATTTTGTATGTGTATCTTTTATATTGATTTTTGTTCCTATTTTTATGCGTAATTTTTTTTTTAATTAATTTTTTTGTTAAATATATTTGATTAATATTTTTTTTAGATGTAGTTTCCGATGCTATTTTTATGGAAAGGTTTTTTATGTTTATCTTTTTTTTCTTCCTATTTTTTTTTGTATCTTTTTTTAAGCTTAGAGTTAAAATTACATTTAAGGGCATAAACTCTGAAATATTATTAATCTTGATTGGAAAATTTGGTATTTTAGTAGTAGTTCCTTTTAATATATTGTAAGTAGATTTAGCCATACAAAAAGTTTAACGGCGCAGCTTGTTGCCCGTGTTCCTTTTATTAATGTGTAATTATCTTATATTTAATATATATAAAATCTTTTTTCGTTTATGTATTTATTGTTTTGTTTGATTTTCTTTTATTCATGTACCGAAGAGGGCATAATATACTCAAACAAGAAAAACTAAAAAACAAAATTAATATTTCTAAGCATGCAAATTCCAGAAAAATCATATAAAAATAGATTATGGAGATTGCTACGAAGGGTCTTCATAACATGAAAATTCATAAAATCAATTGTAATAATAAAATTTGTAAGCCAATGCACTCTTGTCGCCCTCCTCTCCTGCCAAGTATGGTTGATTTTGACATGCCAATACTAAGAGAGAAATCTTTGAATGCGGCGAACAAGCGTGACAATTATCCCACTAAATTTGCAACTACCTGCCATGTCCAGAATTGATAATCTAATATGAATCGCTTTCCATTGAAAGATGAGAAATTGTCTCACTCCGCGCCACTAAAACGTGCAAGCATACCAACCCCTTTGCAAGCATCGTTAATATTAAGTTTGATTTGATCCAATTTTAAGGAGGCAGCTTCCTTGATTTTATACTCCATTTGTATCATAATAATATCAAGTGACGTACTTAGAATATTTATTTGTATCATATTATATAAGTGATTTTATATTATCAATTGAATATGAGTGTGTCAATATATTCTTATTTGTTACATGAGGCTCCTTTGAATTACACATCTAACTATGTATTAATGCAGACATTTTACTGATAAATAAAATTCATTTTAAAATTAGTTAATGACCCACATTTTATCATAAAATTGATATTCTGATCAAACTCGATCCAACATTGTAACAATGATTTTTACATTAAGCGCAAACTGAAATTCTATATAGTTTTCGGTTAACAATTTTGACTAAAATCGGCCCAATCAAATAATTTAAAATAAGGAACCGAAATTGAAGATTGAAAATTAGAATAAATTCCTCCACATCATGTACACAATAGTAGCTTTAACAACTTGCTATGGTCTTACTATAATTACCACCATCCAAACAAGTTAGTCCAATTCTGAAAAAAGTGGCCGCAAATAGAGAATTGGACTCTTGCATATTAGGTAGGTGACGACCAAAGAGCTTTTATTATTTTGTTTGCCCCACTTTTTTGGTAAGAATAAATGCCATGGTCCCTCCAAGTATCAAATGGACACAATTCAAATGTGATATTTCTATCACCACACATCACATAAAAGAAAAAAAAAAATTAAGCCTTTAGGCAAAAGAATATGTACGAATTGTAAGACAGCTGGAGTTGTCCATTCTAAACTGCATGCATAATAATTTTCTCTTTGTTGTTTCAATTAATATTGTTTCTTTGTCAAAATGGATGGGTGCCAATTTGGTTTTGGTGGGTTCATTTTTATTATTATTAATTTCTTACTCCCTTCCAATGATTGGTATATATGTAGTAGTACAAGTATTATCATATTGCACGTATTGTAGGACCCTTTCATCAATGTAAGGCACGGGTCATGACTCATGAGTCACAAAATGCTACTCAAAGAAAATAAAATGGCAATACTATAATGCTAGCTGCGGTTACAGGCTTACAGAGAAGAGCCAAATAGTTAATTTTAATTCATAATTAAGTTGTTGATCATAGAAAGATAATGTAATATACTAGTATTAGTACTTTTGTGACAAGTGTGAGTGAAAATATCTCACATTGCTTAGAATGGTGGAGGTTGAACACTTTATAAGTGAGAGGACCCATAAACCTAACACCTTAAGGTTTTGGATAAGAGTGTGGTGTCCAACTCACTTGTGAAGTTGTCCTTGAGCCCAATGTGGATGATCATCCGGCTGCCCCCTCATGGTGACCCAACAGTGGTATCAGAGCCGATGGTTCGACGAAGGGTTCGACTGGCTCCTTGTATCGAAAGTCTTCCTAACAAAGGTGGTTAGGCGGCGTGTCCCGTTGAGCGGCGGTACAAGTACAAGTGTATGGATGAAGAAAGCTTCCGCTTGAGGGGGAGCATATCCAAGAATGGATGGACTCACACTTGAGGGGGAGATGGTTGTGACAAGTGTGAGTGAAAAAGTCTCACATTGCTTAGAATGGTGGAGGTTGAACACTTTATAAGTGAGAGGACCCATAAACCTAACACCTTAAGGTTTTGGGTAAGAGTGTGGTGTCCAACTCACTTGTGAAGTTGTTCTTGAGCCCAATGTGGATGATTCCCCGGCTGCCCCCTCATGGTGACCCAACAGGTACTAGTGGCTAATTTTATCTTACATTTTAGTAGAGACTAAATATTATATTTTCATTGTTTAAGAAAAAACACTATTTTCATACTATAATAAATTAGTTTAAACGGTAAAAAGGAAATTGTGATAATAATAATAATAATAATAATAATAATAATAATAATAATAATAATAATAAGGGTCATGCTAAACAGTGTCCTTGGGGCATTTGTTAAGCATACCAAAAATAAAAATAAAAGATAAAATTAATATTGATAAAACAACTTTTTACATTTTTAATGCATTGAATGCACAAATTCCGAAATAAAATTTTCATATTTATTTGCTTAACTAGTGTCCCACCCCGGGAGCACTCGTTAGCATTTGCCTAATAATAATATGCATAAGGACTGTCCTTGCTTTTGTATGGCTCAATAAGCTCCACGCAGCATTAGTAATGTATTAGTAGTACTAAACGCTGACTATCCATCACAATGAGCCAATTCCCATAATGCATGAATGGTCTCACTGACCAACCCTAGTTTGAAACTTTGAATATTTTATATAGGCCAAAGCAAGTAGTTATAATCAATTTTCTCGTATTTTAATTAAGAATATTGCAATCATCTAACAAGCAGAATTATTGTACTAGTATTAAAATTAATTATCCAGCTAGCTTGCTAGCAACCTAAATAAGGCCTATTGATAATTTGATATGGACGTTAAAGCTTAAATGAGACATGGACATGGTAACTGTGCCATACATGCACTTATATATGTTAAATGAAACCGTCCAATATTGGAACAGACATTAATTGTAGGTGTGTACTAGTACGGGTATACTAACTCACGACGTGTTGATTTTTGGATTTGGATTATTCTCCAATTATTAGTGGCGTAAATGGGTCGTAATCGGTTGATTGTAAAACCAGTTGCACTAACGATAAATTTTTTTTTCCTTTCAGCACCAGTCGAATCTGATTAGGGTGTTGTAACAGCCCGAGCCTTCGGCGTTCTCAGCACTGCTACCTCACGATCTTCTCCAACCCCCTTCACTATTGGAGTTTTTGCCTTCCGTGGGAATCGAACCCATGTACCTGGGGATAAGTACATGTCCAATCCATTCCCACTACCAATTGAGCTAGTAGCCCAATTGGTAGTGGGAATGGATTGGACATGTACTTATCCCCAGGTACATGGGTTCGATTCCCACGGAAGGCAAAAACTCCAATAGTGAAGGGGGTTGGAGAAGATCGTGAGGTAGCAGTGCTGAGAACGCCGAAGGCTCGGGCTGTTACATAAAAAGGCGCCTTTTTCTGTAACAGCCCTGGCCATTCCCGATACCAGGTAACTCAGCCATTCCCGATACTGAGCACTGTTACTCACGGCCTTCTCCACCCCCCTTGTGGAGTTTTTGCCCTCGTCGTGAATCGAACCATGTACCTGGAGCATAAGTACATGTTCAATGCATTCACCACTACCAATTGAGGTGCCGGGATCGCCGAAGGCTCGGGCTGTTACAGGTGTCAGTTCTGACATCAAGTGCTTTCAGCTTCCTCCCGATCATAGTTGCGGGAGATAAAATTGGTTTTTATAACTAATTTATACTTAAATAGGATGAGATTTACTCTACCTCTTTATAATTTAAAGGTATTTATAATAAACTAACGAGAACAAGTCACATAAGTAGATTTGCATGTAATACCAACAATTAACTTGTAACAAATTTTTTTTTTTGATATAATAAAAAGATAAATTATTTTACATAAAAAATTATTTATATAGTTTGTTCTAATTGATTAACGGGTACATACAGTCAAATTATAAAGGGGTAATTTAGAAGAAAAAAAACGTGAATATCTAACTATTAAATATTTGATTGAGAAGGGAGAATATGCTCTACACAAAGAATAGTTAGCATTGTACAACGACCGAAAATTTACACTTATATCTTTCAAAGTTATTATACATAAGCCCAAACCTTATGCATGGTGCATAAGCCAATGAAAACACAATGCTGTTACTCACACACCCCCCAATTTACTACGCGCGCCCCCCACCCCACCTCCCTTGCTACGCGCGCC